>JANHMN010000020.1:33663475-33689003 GCA_030674055.1 Rhabdomys pumilio
GAGGGAGAGGGAGAGGGAGAGGGAGAGGGAGAGGGAGAGGGAGAGGGGGAGGGACAGGGACAGGGAAGGGGGGAGAGACAGGGAGAGGGGGAGGGGGAGGAAGAGGGAGAGGGAGAGGGAGAGGGGGAGGGGGAGGGAGAGGGAGAGGGAGAGGGAGGAGTAAAAGAGACAGAGACAGAGAGACAGAGAGAGACAAAGAGAGACAGAAGCAGAAAGACACACAGAGAAAGAGAGATTCAGAGAGAGACAAAGAGTCAGAGACAGACAGAAACAGAGAGAGAGAGAGAAACAGAAACACACAGACAGAAAGACAAAGACAGAGAAACAGAGACAAGTGAAACAGGTTTTTTTATTTCCCACTGTTTGAAAGTTGACAGTGACCTTCATGTACAGTCTGCCACCTCTCCTGCTCCCGAAAAACCGTCTTCCCGTGGAATGATTTGTAAAGCATATCTCAGTGTTTTAGGCCAGTGTCAATGGAAGCGGAAATATTTGTGTCCCTTCAGCCCCTCGCTTTCTAATTAGACCCTGGCTGACACGCTGAGACAGGAGTGCCACTGTTTTTGCTTTTGTGCTGTCCAGCCTAATTAATGAACAGACTCTTTCATAAGTAGATTAATGAAAGTTGTCTCATTACCAAAGTTATTTCAGGCATGGCTCTATTGCACCTCATTAGAAAAGCGTGAATGGAAATGACTTTCAATTAGAAGACTAACTCCTGAAGCTCCATAGTTTTGTCAGAATGGTTTTGTTTTTCTTGGGTTTCCAGAAAAAAAAATCTTAGCTAATTTCTTCCTTTTTCCCCCGTGTTCTTGTTTGGGATAAAACCTATTCCAAATAAAACGGGAGGTTTGCAATCAGAAGTGCTCGTCTGCCTGAACTCTGTAATGAGACAAATACTTAGAAATTATTCAAGGTCACTGCTTTGCTTTTTCGTGCGTAAAATTGTAGATAATGCCTTGGTGCCTTTCGTGCCTCGCAGAGCTGGAAGACTGAATGGAACCAAGAGTGGCTCTCTTCTTCCTTTTCTGCACGTGCACACCTAGTGTTCTTCTTTTCTTCTCTATGTTCTTTCATAGCTTTGATATTTGAGTCAGTAACCCACCCCTGACTTTCTCAACCTCAGTGGGCTGCACCGGGAACTGCACTTCACGGTCATAATTGCATCGTGATCTTTTTCTTTAAAATCTATTTATTTATTTATTTGGATATTATATTTACATTTCATATCTTATCCCCTTACCCCATTCCCCCCACCACCCAGGAACCTCCTATCGCATCCCCCTCCTACTGCTTCTATGAGGATGTGTCCCCACCTACCTCCCCACTCCCACCTCCGCACCCTCGAACATCTTGATCTTATTGACATGAATGTCTCCAGTAAGAATCACTGTCTGTCATTATTTCAGCTTCTGTTTATAACTTCCCATTTCTTTTTTTTAAACCTATGTATTAGGTATTTTTAATTAGATAATTAGGTAATCGATTAGGTAACGATTAGATAATAATTTAAAACATCATTAATAATGATTTTTGATTCTGTGAGAACTTCATATGTTCTATTTTGATCGCTTTCACCCCACCTCCCATCTTCTTTCCTGTACACTCATCTTTGTGTCCTCTGTTTGTGCTTTAAATCCATCAAGTCCAGTTTGTGCCTGCCACATACTTTTGATTGAGTGCACGTTCACTGGAGTGTGGGTGACTTACCAAGGGCCACACTCTTAAAGAGAACTGACTGTCTATCTCCCAGTAGTTATCAACTGCCCACAGGTCCCAAGCGAGGTGTGGTTTGTAGAGCCTGGAGACTGGGTCTGGCTTGAGCCTGTGTAGGTCTTGTGCATTCTGCCGCAACCATTCTGCTCTGTTACATTCTGAAAACTCTTTTCCTCTGCAGTCATTGATTGCCTCTTGCTCTTACAATCTTCCTGGCCCTTCAGCTATAATGATGCTCGAGTCTTCATTTAGGAAGGGGTGTAATATAAACACGCCATTTAGGGCTGAAATTTCTGCAGTCTCTTATTCTCTGCACTTTACCCAGCTATGGATATTCATGTTATTTTCTATATACTGCAAAAAAAAAAAAATAAATGTATCTGATGACAGTTGAGAGATACACTTATCTATGGTATAGCAGTAAGTCACTAGGAGGCATTTTAACACTACGTTCATTTTGCAGAATAATAGTAGTAGTTTCTCTTGTGAGGCTTATGACTCCATCTAACCACAGATTGTTGATCCTGATAATGGTGTCAGATTTGGGTTTCATCTAGCAGATGGGCCTTAAATGTAATTAAAAAATATATTAATTATCTCATGACAGTCCCATCAGTAGTGGTCATGTATTTCCAGAATGATTGTGAGTATAGATCACAGCCAGGTAAGACTGAGCCTTACTTTTTATAGGAGGTCATTTAAAATTTGTTCACATTTTGTACTGATTAATAAAGAGCTAATCCTTTCCCAAACCTCCTTATGTGAGAGACAGAGGTTTTGACCATGCCCAGAAAGGTGGATTCTATTAGAAGAGGTTAAGCAAATGGCTAGTTAGTCATCCAAATGGATATTGTTCTGGAGTTAAACCATCTACTTTGTGGCATCTGCTATCTTAGCATAATTGGCTTTCCTTGTGGGAGTTTTGTAATGTAATTATTTTTTGAATATGTCTAGTTATGTTTATTTTAATTTCCTTTGTTTTGATCAATTCTTCTTATCACTCTCATAATATAAACCAAATATCATAAAGGTATAGCAAATGTCATGAATAATACCACAAGACTTTCTGAGGGACAGAAGTTTGGCCAGTTCCCATGATCTCTAGCTAAGGTACAATCCCCTTAATTTCTTTAACTTATATATGGCGAAAGTATCATGCTCTATGGGCCTGAGATAATCAAACTAACTATTATAAAAAAAAAAGAGAGATCCCAAGGATTCAGAAACACAAGAAAGAATCAGTGTTGTGCCTTGAGGATGGGGGGAGGTTCATGGCCAATAAAAAGTAGCAAAAGTCAGTAGTAAAAAGGAGACATTTGCTCTCCGAGTTCATTGACACTCCTCCCTGCCTTGAATGCTTTAAAATTTTATGAGCATCATATTTTAGTAGAGATTAGTGACACTGGGTATCTTCTCATCTACTTGGCATTCGTTTTTATGTCTTTTTCAGAGAACCATCTATTCAAGTTCTTTGGCCTTAAGACAAGTCAAATTATATAGATTATTTGCCATTATTCTGTAGGAATTCCTTACATACTTTGGATCTTACACCGTTGGCATGCTTGTGTATGATTTAGAGATCTTTCTCCGCTGCTCTGTTATTGCCTTTCCCTCTTTATTTCCTGTGCAGATGGTTTTTCATTTGTCATCTTGTCTACTTTTTTTTTTTTTTTTTTTTTGGTGTCTATGTTTTGAGGTCTCATACTCAAGTCATTGCTAAGACCAAAGACTGCAACTTGTTTCTGTCTTCTGTTTTCTTCGAGGAGTTTTACAATTCCAGATCTTACGTTTACTCACTGTGTCCATTTGTGTTGATTTTTGGATATTCTGTAAGATAAGGTCCGATTTTATTTTCTTCCCAGCACCATTTGTTGAAGAATTGCTATTCTTTCACTTGTATGTAGTCTTAGAAGCCTTGCTGAAAATCAATTTATTCTATCTACATGGGTTTATTTCTGGGTTCTCTTGGGGAGATCACTGAGCTCAAATCATTAACCCCACCGTTCCATATGTGCACTATTCATAGCTCCCGCTAGGTAAATATAATGTGTATGTTTTAAACTTCCTGTATTTTAAATGATGCTAGCCATTTCTACTTAAAATGAATTGCTTCTCAATGAGTTTTTTTTTCTTTCTATTAAGGCAGTATCAGCTTTCTTTCTTTCTTTCTTTCTTTCTTTCTTTCTTTCTTTCTTTCTTTTTTTTTTTTTTTTTTTGTTACAACTGCCTATGTTTGAAACACAACAGTGAAGAAAGATGGAAAAAAAAACCACGTAGGCCTAGGGAAGTTTTGAGAAGCCCAAAAAATAGTATGGATGAGGGGTTATGCACTAGCAATTTATTGAAACATTTTAAACATTTTACCCTGTTTTTCTCCTCAGTTTATGGAAACATTGTATCCTGTTTTTGCCATCACCATAGCAACTAACAGCTCTATACACATTTAAAAGTCTTATCAGAAGAGATAATAGGAGGAAAGTGATCTACAATTACTTGTAATTAAAAAGATGTTTTATCAAGCAGAATTACTGTGAGTGTGTGTCTGTGTGTGTGTGAGCGCGCACACACATTTATTTTAAGACATTATGCAAATATATCCTCTACTTTGGGATTGACAAAGGTGCTCAGAATTATCCTGAAACACCGGAGAGAAATCCCAGGCTCATCTCCCCCTACAGCACTGTTTGTGTAGTCTACAAATTCTCTTCTCTGTGTAATATCAGCCATTAAATAAATAACTAAATTGTACTATTCATGCATACTAAACAGTGTGGGTGACTACAGCTTTACCATTACAAAATTTTAAGGCAAAGCTAAACCGCTCTCTCCTAATGAACAAGTAAGAAAACCTTCAAGCATTTGCATTTCAGCAAACAAAGACAGCACAGCATGTGCTCTGACTTATCTCTGTTCTTTACCATATGTGGCACGTGGCTACTACAGTTCTCATCAGCAGTGTTTTCTTTGGTCATTCATTCATTTTCTTCTAGAATATTCTCAACCTCTCATCACTTATGTGTGTTTCTTGCTGAAATGGTATTGTCTGGTCTTCCTTATGAGCTATAGTACTTAGTCATTATACAGGTCACAATATCAGGGCCCCTGAGGCAGATGCAATGCCAGCTGAACCCAATGCCTCCTTTGGAGGAGCATCTTGAATTAAGAATTTGAAATGCTTGTAAAGCACTGTTCATGTTCTTGCAAAAAGAACAAAAACCTTGGAGTTTGGGGACTCTTATGAAAGAGTTGAGGGAAGGATTAAAGGATCTGAAGATGATAGGAACTCCATAGAAAGACCAACAGAGGCAACTAACCTGGACACTTTGGAGCTCTCAGAAACTAAACCACCAACCAAAGAACATACGTGAGCTGGACCAGAGCCCCTGGCACATGTGTAGCAAATGTGCAGCTCAGTCTCCATGTGGGTCCCCCAATAACTAGAGTGGCAGCCATCCCTAAAGCTGTCGCCTGTCTGTGGAATCTGGTCCCCAACAGTGCTGCCTAGTCTGCCTTCAGTGGGAGAAGATGTGCCTAACCATGCAGAGACTTGAGGTGTCATGGTGGGGAGATGATGCCTGGGGGAAGCCCCATATTCTCATAGGAGAAGGAGAGGGGAATGAGAGGAGGAGGGAGCAAACTCTGTGAGGAGGGAGCAAAGGGAGAGGGGTCAGTGACTCAGATTTAAAAAAAATAATAGGTAGATGGATGGATAGATGGATGGATGGATGGATAGATAGATGATAGATAGATAGATAGATCGATAGATCTTTTAAGGTTTTAAAATATAGGTCAGATGACGAACCCTGGCCTTAACATTGTGGCTTTTAAAAACTATTATCTTGTAAATATTCATTAAAGTGCTCTCAGATTTCATAAAGACAAATGGTTATACTCAAAAAACCCCACACAGCCATTACTAATGACTGCTTCGAAAGTCACCACACTGGAGCAGGCTTAAACTTGGATTTACAAATAATAATAATAATGGAATCATGGGTATGACATTTAAAACTTGTTTTTTTTTCTCTTAAAGCCTCAACACCAAATTAATATGTAATTCTTAGTTTTTCAGGTTTTAAAATATGATCAAGCAGTTTAATCTGGATAGAGATGCTGAACCAAACTCTCTTACCATCTTTAAAACAGTGTCCTCCTGGTGCTTGTTCTATGTTGGACACCAGAATACAGACAACAATGGAGGTGTCATTTAGCTTTGCCTTTTAGGTAATGTTTATAAGTAAGTACATGGAGTTACGGTCAATGACTAGAAATTATAAAACATTGATTTGTGTAGTACGAAGCATTGCGCCTCAATGAATGTCTTCAAAATTTTCCCAGAGATTTGGCAAGGATCCCTGCTGAGGAGTAGATGATGTGGAAGAAAAGAGGGCTCTAAATATCTTAAACACTTATTCTTTGAAAATCCCATGCATGTATACAGCTGTCTTGATCTTATCAGCACCTCTGCCACATCCTCCCCAGGATCTCCTTATCACATCTCCCTCCCAATTTTATATATTTTTATTTTGATTACTCTTAATCCACTGAATCAGGTGGGTTCAGTCCACGTGCACATGGGCACAAAGCTATCTTCCATGTCATGGAAAAACCTACCAGTGGCCACACTCTTGAAGACAAGTGAATCTCCTTTCCCAACAGGCACTGACTGCCAATAGCTCCTCAGCTCTGGCTGTGATCTTGTGACGCCTCCCCTCTCCGGAGTGGAAATTTTAACTGGCTTGACCTTATGCCGATCTTGTGAGGTAATCACAGCTGCTGTGATACATTAGGTCATGTGTAATTTCCAGAGGACAGCATTTCACGGCATTCCTCTCCAATCACATGGCTGCTATACTCTTTCTTCTCTGTCTCTGTGTGTCAGGGTGTGTGATATAGATGCCCTATGGCTGAGTACTTTTACTCCTTGACTCTCAGCCCTCTGAATAATATTGCATGCAATCCCAGGACTCAGGAAGCAGACAATAATGTCCTCTAAACAAGCTGGGTTACACAGCAAGACTCTGCTTCAAAAAAGGCCTGAATGAAGGAATGAAAGAATGAATGAATGAAAAGAAGGAATATTCTGGAGACTGACTCATGGGAAGTAAGCATGTGATTATCATAAACATATAATTTTTGATTGAAGTCCACACACCTGCTTTGTGTCTTAGTTTTCCAAATAAAGTCATCCTCAGAAACACCCATTTACTCCTGTCAACTGTGTCACAGATTAATGAGTCATTATAAAGTCACCAGCTGTGGCATTCTTGTGTGTAGACTCATTAGTATTCTCTCACTGTGACTGATGCAAAGAGTTTCTCCTCGGAGTGATCATACACTTTGCTTTGTAGGTCTGGGCAACTCAGGTAGGAGGAAGCCAAATTAGCTTTAATTGAGTTGTCATTTTTGACCCCTAGCACATTAACCAAGCCTGAAATGTGCATCTTCAAGAAACAGTTATCTAAGGTGATTTCTTTGATACTTATAAGTATTGCCTAAATTAAGCAAGAATGTTGAGAAGTTGAGGTAATAATTACCTATATTCACTTATATTTATTAGTTTAACATTTTATCATATTCTGTATACATCATCTATATGTTAATATCATATTATTGTATTACTTTTGTAAATACTGTAGTGGCGGTCCTTTATTCATGCCCTAAGAGGGAAAGTAGGAAATGTTTAGTCTTTGTTCAAGAAATAAAGTATTTGGCAAAGCTGAGACAAATAACTACAGATTTCACTTGTTTGCGAAGACAAGAAATTCAGGAACTACAAGGATATACACAAGGCAGATAGAAGGCATTGTAAAAAAAATAACTACATTAACAGAAAAAGCTGAGAGTATTGTGCATAATTTTTGCCTCTTTAACAATCTGAGGCATCCCTTTTGTAATACTAGCAGTAGTAACCAAAATGATAATAATCACACAAGCTTGTGTCACTGTAGGCTCAGTTTTCTGAATGTGCCATTTGTGGTAGTATTCTGTCTATAATGGAAGTGAGAAACGGCGATTTTACAGAAATGTAGCATGCACTGTCAATGAAGTCAACTGCTAGTTTATAGAAAAGTGTCCTAGAACTTCCAATTTCTATAGAAGTCTTCATGTTTACTGTGTATTTTGTTTTAGGTCCCCTGCAGCTTTTTGATGAAACCATATAGAGTTCTAACAGAAAATTCAATTCTGTAGATTAGGCTTACTTCTTACATGTAGACTTCATCAAGAAGGAAATGAGCTAGTTCGGAAAACCTAGCTTTTTGTGACAACTAAGGTCTTTCTTTGTTTGCCTTTAATTTTACAGTGTTCATAAGAAACCATGACAGTGGTTTATGGTAGGAAATCTTCACGCTATGTTTCTTAAAGTGTTCATAAATATGTGGATTTACTCACTATCCAATCTACCAAAGTTATCTGAGTCTATATCTGGACTAGAATATGCTATCTGGCATATTCCAGCTGTGGTAGAAAGTAAAGCCTCTTAAAGACTTACAGAATATCAGCCATTCCTGAAGGATAATATGAGTTTCTTTGCTAGCTAATAAAATTTGTGTCAGTCATTAGAAAATGGTAAGACATGTCATATGTCAACCAGTGTTAATAATGTGCTAAGAAGTGATTGACTATTTTATTACCCATTCTAAATTTGAGCATCTTTGCTTGGGCCTTCCTTCTTGCTTAGCTTCTTTGAGTCTGTAAAGTATAGCAAGCTTATCCTGTACTTATGGCTAATATCTTTTTACTAGTGAGTACATACTATGCATTTCCTTTCGGGTCTGGATCATCTCATCCAGGATTATATTTTCTAGTTCTATTTGCCTGCAAAATTAAGGATGTCCTTGTTTTTATAAGCTGAGTAGTGTTCCATTGTGTAAATGAACCACATTGTTTTGTATCCATTCTTTGGTTGAGGGACATTTGGGTTGTTACCAGTTTCTGGCTATTACAAATAAAGCTGATATGAACATAGTGGAACACGTGTTTTTGTGGTATAGTGGGGCATTTTTTGGTTATATGCCCAGGAGCAGCATAGCTGGGTCTTCAGGTAGAACTATTTCCAATCTTCTGAGAAACCACCAGATTGATTTCTAGATTGATTTTACAAGTCTGCACTCCTACCAGGAGTGGAGGAGTGTTCCCCTTTCTCCACATCCCCACCAGCCTGGGCTATCACTTGAGGGTTTATTTTTTTTTATTTATTTTTTTATCTTAGCCATTCTAATGGGCTTAAATGGAATCTCAGGGTTGATTTCCATTTCCCTGATGACTAAGGATGTGGATGGAACATTTTTAAGTACTTCTAGACCATTACAGAATCCTCTGTTGAGAATTCGTTTAGCTTTGTACTCTGTTATTAAATTGGGTTATTGGGTTATTTTCTTGAATTCTTTATATATTTTGATCATTAGCCCTCTGTTGGTTGTAGGATTAGTGAAGATCTTTTTCCAATCTGTAGGTTGCTGTTTTGTCCTATTGACAGTGTCCTTTGCCTTACCGAAGTTTTTCAGTTTCATGAGGTCCCATTGATCAATTGTTGATCTTAGAGCCTGAGTCATTGGTGTTGTGTTCAGGAAATTATCTCCTGTATCAATGCATTCAAGGCAGATGGAGAGAGGGAACTGCTGGAGAGATGGGATGGGAAGAGGAATGGGGTGTGGGATTCAGTGTTGGCTATGGGGAGAGAGAGGGGAGAGGGCCAGAGGGTCAGGAGAGCGAATAGAGACCTGTGGTTGGCAGGGGTGGGGGATGGGGGCATCTCTAAAATGTGCCACAGACCGGGGTTGGGAGAGGCTCCCAGGAGTCTATTGCAGTTACTTTAGCTGAGACTTAACAGCAGTGGGGATATGGAATCTGAAGAGTCTACCTCCTGTAGCCAAACAGAAACCCCACTGAATGGACAAGGAGACCAACTCATCCACAAAATGTTCAACTCAAAATTTGTCCTGTCAGCCAGGCAGTGGTGGCGCACACCTTTAATCCCAGCACTTGGGAGGCAGAGGAAGGCAGATTTCTGAGTTCGAGACCAGCCTGGTCTACAGAGTTCCAGGACAGCCAAGGCTATACAGAGAAACCCTGTCTCGAAAAACAAACAAACAAACAAACAAATTTGTCCTGTCTGTAAGAAATGCAGGCACAAAGATAGAGCAGAGACTGAGAAAATGGTCAACCAAAAACTGACCCAACTTGATACTCATCCCAGATCCCTGATACTGCTTGGTGGAGTATAGTGGGTGATATTTAAGTCTCCAACTCGAATATGACCTGTCAATGAAAACACAACTCAGTAATTATGAATATATTCTGTAAGCCTAGATTGGGCAGATACCCCTACACTACTCTGTTCCCCAGCTATGAGACCCTTATAACTTGAGGGTTTTCCAGACCCTGCTTCTGTCCTTCTACCTCCTGCTTCCCAGTCATCCTCTCCTTTATCATCTTCTTCCTCCTCCATTGTCTTCCTCCAGTCCTCCTCCAGTCATCCTCCTTCTCTCTCTTCTCTCTCCAGCCTTTATTTCTCCACCTCCTCTTCCTCTGCCCAATCACTGGCTCCAGTCTTTATTTTACAAATTAAGATGGGCAGAAGATTCACTAGAAATCACCTGTGTAATGACTCACACCTCCTCTGCAGTCTTTTACAGGAAAGGGGAATTAGTATCAAAATACAAGGCCGCCGGGGCTATCCACAACAGTGGAGCTCTCAGAGGACGGTTATGCTAGGCTCCTGTCTGCAAGCAGAGCAGAGTATCATTAATAGTGTCACTTGAATGCCTTAAATAGACAAAACTTTTAACTTAAAACTAGTAATAAGGATTTAATTGTGTCTCTTCTAATCATTCTACAGACTATTAACACAGCTAATTTATAAATTTAACAGAGCCCAAGTCATGGATAGATTTAGTTAGATGTAATGAACTTTAACATAAATGTAATTGGTATCATATGAAAGTTGATATCTCTGGAAATTTCACTACTCAGAAGAAGTTTATAATTTAACGCCTTCTGAACTAATATCCTAGCATTTATAGTTGTAGAAGGTCAGTTGTTTTCATGATTTTTCTCTCATACTATTCTTCAAATTGGAGATGTGGAGCCCACATGTATGTCTCGAACTGTGGGTAGGCTATATATTTGATGACTGCCAATACTTTATTTTTGTGGAGTTTTGTGAACTGATTGGAATTTTTATCTAGTAAATACCCAGAGTAGCAAATCTCATTGGTCTGTATATTATAAAAAACTAGGATTTATTTTATATCGACAGAGGGTAGATGCTATTGTTCTATGGACTGGTGATTTTACTAAAAGCGGGGGGGGTACAATTATGCTATTTGAATACCATTACCAACCTAAGAGACATTTGCACCATCCCACTGTTAGTATAATCAAATACTAATGGATATTGTGAACCACAGAAAACCTCCCGTCCATTATTTTTGGAGAAATTATATTTAATATAAGATATTAAGAAAGATGTAAATGTAATTTCGCAGAAATGGCTTTTTCTTTTTTACAAAAAGGAGACCATACTAGGGTGTACAAAAGTGAAGAATCAATTTCCTAATGTGTCCTATGGTGTCAATTTATGAGAACTGCTGAGTACCCAAAATAATTTATATTTAATCACACGAATTAGAATCTGGCTCACCGCTACTCAGTCAAATCCAGATTTAAATTCAAATTTTCTTCCCCTTGTTGTGAGTCAGTGGATCTGTGTCAAAATTCTCTAGAGAGACAGCCCCATGGGGTTGAATATAGTTTTGTGTACTGGGATTAGGCAGGATTCTCTAAGTAATAGAAGATGCTGTGTATGTGTGTATGTGTATGAGGGTCTGATGTGTGTATTGTGTGTATTATGTGTGTGTGTGTGTGATGTGTGTGATATGATGTGATGTATGTGTCTGATGTGTGTGATGTGTGTGTGATGTGTGTTTGATGTGTTTGGTGTGTGTGTGTGTGTGTGATGTGTGATGTGTGCTCAAAATCCTCTGCAAGAGCACCAAGTACCCTTAACTGCTGGTTCATCTCTCCAGCCCAACAGTTTCCCCTTTTTCTAGAATGAAGCAGTTGGTTATAATATCCCTAGATAAATGGCCACGTAAGAATTAACCGTTATGGTACATGTGATGAAGGCAAAATGACTCTCATGCACTGAATTATGTAGGAAGTTTATTTGAGGTTCTGTCATAAAGACTTGTTTTAGTTTTCTCCAGGAAGTTTCCTTTTGTATAGTTTAAATAACTCAACCTTAAGGTGATAGAACAAATATCAGTTCTGTTAAGCTGATGTCGAATCTTTTTCATATGCATATAACTTTAAGAACACAAGTATAAAACTGAGATTGAATCCTTTTGATATTCATGTAACTTTAAGAACACAGGTGTGATTTCTCACTCAGTTTACCAGGAATCACCTGTGTACATGCCGATGGTCTTTCCAGGTACTGTTTGGTGAAAATAAGTAGACTATGTGTAAGATGTTCAAATGCTGTGGTGCTGTTTCTAAATATTGTCAGAAAGGGTTGAGCTCGCCAGGGATGTGCTCCTTAACTGGTAGAAGAGCAGAATTTACTCAGGAGTCTCCAGCTTATACAGGATTTACATACACATATTCACTTCCATCTTAAATGTCACTGCAATATATTTATGTTCCTCTCGTGATGGAGAAATTGATAAGGAGAGGTTGGCCAACCAAGTCACGTCATGTTTGACAAGTGGCTGAGCCAGAATTCAAATTCTGCTCTCTCTAGGGCACTAGAGCACTGGTCAAGTCGAAGTCCTAGATCTACTTGAAAAATATAAAATTAAATTTGATAGTTTTCTAATTTGCATATTCAGACACTTGCATTTTCAGAATAATTTTAAAGTCTGGGCATCACAGTGAATGAATGAGAATAATGGGTAAAGAAACAGAGCTATTCCTACATGATGATTCCTTTCTCTCCATCAAGTGTGGGTATTGACTTCAAAGAAGGAGAAAGTCACCAGTATTTGTGATGGTCTGTAAGGGATGGGATGGGGACACGAATGAGCTGAAACCACTAAGGGACGCTTCCCTTCCAAAAGTGCAAATACAGACAACTCAGAAACAAAGCAAAACAGTTTTTGCTCAATGCCCTTCTTATCAGTGCATGTCCACTCAGGCTGCAGGTTTTCAACTTCAACTTTGTTTGTGAAGGCCTTCATTCTGATGGGTTACTCTGCAAATATAGTTGTGTTCCCTCATCTAGTGATACTGCAGATGGTTCCAAGTCTTAAAAGCATTATACTTTTGTTATAGATTCATCTGCAATAGGATTTAATTTATAAATTAGGCAGTTAGATTTAGGATAGGAAAACAGAAAGATTATGCTTGTAAAACAGAAGAGAAATAAAACAGGTGAATGTAACCTCTCCTTCTATTGCACTGCTTTCTTAGGTCAAAAGAGGATGGTAATAGCTTTTCTTTGGCAAGTCAGTGGTCAGCATCCCTGCTTTGGTGCTTTATGACAGTTATCGCGCAAGTAAGAGTTACTTGAACCCATGGGCTGTACTTCTGAGATATTTCATCTGATAACTGAGATTGCCACAGTGTAACTACAGGCTGGCTATGTATACTGAGTAGATACCCTGGACACAATCGGAGTTTGTTTACACATGGAAATTGTAGCAGGGGCTGAGGTGAAAGATCTCATCATGCACTTTAGAAAATGTGCCATTTATATAGCTTTTGAATTTACTGCTAAAGTTTTTCTTTTTAATACTTTCAGACCACAATTGACCACAGAGATCAGAAACCACAGGGAGTGAAGCATCAGCAAAGAGACTGGTGCAGAAACTCTGACTAAATTGACATTTAACAGCAAGGGTATTTTTATGCAATATTTATGCAAATCTAGTCAGTTCTGCCTTGGTATTACCTACCTTGAAAGAAAGTCTTTTCTGCTGAGACTTCTTACTGCCTTCAGCTCATGTCCCACCTTCTTGTAAGATGGCTATTGTTGCAGCTGTTGTTTATTCACAATAGGAAGTGACATACACTTCTCTTCAAGTGTGGGGTGAGATCTAGTCAACCCTTCCGAATGACCAGGTAAATTGTTTGGCTAATTACCCAGGGTCCCTTTCTGTACTTACCTAGATAGGGAAAAAAAAAAAAGACATTCATTAGTGATTGAGTGGAAAGAATTACTCTTTCTTTCTTTCTTTCTTTCTTTCTTTCTTTCTTTCTTCCTTCCTTTCTTTCTTTCTTTCTTTCTTTCTTTCTTTCTTTCTTTCTTTCCTTTCTCTTTCTTTTCTATTTTTGGTCTCAGTAATATACAGCGTTTAAAAGAATAAGCATCCATCTTTGACCTATGTGTGCATTTTTGACTACATGCATTAATAAGGTTGAGTATGCATTAATTTCTTGATTTCCTTGTGGTTTTACCTCTTATACAATGCATTGTTAACATTGGCTTAACTTGTTTTGTAAATTATTATAACATGTTTTATGAGTATACATTAGAATTATGTGACAACGATAGAATGTATGAAGACAAATAGACACACATTTCTTAGTGCCAGAATCCAGTTTTAGAGAAGAACATTACTCACATTTTTGAGGCCTGTCAGTTGTCTCTTTAGTATCTTAGTATCTTTATTTTTAGTTAAAAGTGATTACAACCTTGCATTTGATATTTATAGTTTATTGATATATTCAACATTTCCTGAGTCATATGAAATTTTATTGTTTATATAAAAAGCCAAAGCCATATAATGGAAAAAAAGAAAGCATCTTCAACCAATGGTGCTGGTCTAACTGGATGTCTTCATGAAGAAGAATGCAAATAGATCCATATTTATCACTTTTCAGAAAACTCAAAGACCTCAACATAAAGCTAGAAACACCAAATATAATAGAAGAGAAAGTGGGGGAATATCATTAATGCATTGGTACAAGAGACAAACTCCCGAACAGAACACCAATGGCTCAGACTCTAAGATCAACAGCTGATAAATAGGAATTTCTGAAACTGAAAACTTCTGTGAGGCTAAAAATACCATCATTAGGACAGAACGGCAGCCTACAGAATAGGAAGAGATCTTCACCAACCATATATCCAATAGAGGACTAGTATCCAAAATCTATGAAGAGCTCAAAAAACTAGATACCAACAAGCCAAATAGCCCTATTAAAAATGTTTTTTTACACAGATAATTTTTTAGCAGATAATTATCAACAGAGGAGTCTCAAATGGCTGAGAAGCACTTAAAGAAATGCTCAGTGTCCTTAGTCATCAGGGAAATGCAAATAAAAATGACTCTGAGATTTTACCCATCAGAATGGCAAAGATAAGAAACTTAAGAGATAGTACATGCCGGTGAGGATGTGGGGCAGGGGGAGCATGTCACCTTTGCAGGTGGGAGTCCAAATGTGTACAGCCATCTGGAAATCAATTTAACAGTTTCTCAGAAAACTGGGAATAGTTCTACCTCAAGACCCACTTACCACTCCTGAGCAAATACCCAAAGGATGTTTCATCCTACTACAAGGACACTTGCTCAGCGACATTCATAGCAGTTTCATTCATAATAGCCAGGAACTGGAAACCACCCAGATGTCCCCCAACCAAAATAGGACAAAAAAATATAGTTCAGTCCATACTACTGAGGATAGGACAGTGTGCACGATCTCCTCCTCTGTGTGTTTGTTCTTTGTATATAGAAAAACTCTTGATCATTTTCAAGTTGGTTCTATATCCTGCCACACTGCTGAATCTGATTATCATCTCTACAGATTTTGTGATCTCTGATATATAATATCATACATATCATATGCACAAAGTGAATAGTTTGACTTCTTCTTTTCCTATTCCTACTCCTTTAATTTCTTCTTTTACCTCAATTATTTAGCTGGTACTTCAAACACAATACGAAATGGGGGGAGAGAATATCTCTGTCTCTTTCCTGAGCTGGATTGTTTCAATTTCTTCTCCATTTAGGACGATTTTGGCTGTGGGTTTCTCATAGATAGCTTTATTGTGTTGGGCTATGTTCCCCCTTAGCCTTATATTCTCTAGGACTTTCATCATGAAGACATGTCTTCTCAAATGTCTTTTCTCTATTGAGATGATAATGCGTTTTTTTTTTTTGTCTTCATGTCCATGTATGTGGTTTAATACATTTATCGACCTCTGTATGTTGAACCATGATTGCATTTCAGGCATAAAGACAACTGTGTCACGGTGTATTATCTTTTTGATATATGCCTGTATTCTTCTTGCAAATACTTTCTTGACTGAACATTTTGAAACCTATGTTCATCAGAAATTTTGATCTATAATTCTATATGTTTTGTGTGTGTGTTTTCCTGATTTCAGTATTAAAATGACAGTGACTTTGTACAAGGACTTTGGGGATGCTCTTTCTCTTACTTTTTCTTTCCTTCAGATAATTATTTATGGTATTCTTTGTTTAATTTTGATGTTTTGGCAGTATATAGAAATTCATTCATTTCTTTTAGGTTTCCCAACTTAATTGTATTTTTATATTACATTTATTTCTGCTCTTATTTCATAATTTCTTGTCATTGACTAGGTTTGAATTTGTTTTTTTCTTGTTTCTCCTAACTCTTTAGTTGCACCATTAAGTCATTTATCTGTGCTCTTGTTAATGTAGGCACTTAAAGTTGCAAATTTCCCTCACAGGACTACTTTATATATATATATATATATATATATATATATATATATATATATATATATATATATATATATATATATATATATATATATATATATATATATATATAAAGATATATTTATATACATGAAACTATTACTCTCAATTTTTTCCTTTGGCCTATTTATTATTCAATAGTTAGTTGTTTATCTCCATGAGTTTAAGTATTTATTAGAGACTTATTTCGAGTAGATTTTAAGTTTTGTTCTTTTGTAGTTGGATTGGATATATGGAGTTAAGTCTTTCTGAATTTCTTATAATTTGTTTTGTGTCCCAAGATGTAGTCTGATTTACAGAAACTTTTACGTGTCTATACTCTATATACTTTTGTGTTTGGGTGGAATTTTCTGTAGACATACATCAGATCCACTTGATGTATAATGTCGTTTAATTTTAATATTTCTCTATTTTTTTCATTCAGATGAATTCTCTAGTAGAGAAAATGGGGCATCAAAATCACATACTTTCAATATGTTAATCTGTGTGTTTAATTCCACCAGTACAGTTTTTATGAAATTGGATGCACCAGGGTTTGATATTTATATGTTTAGGAAAATAATGTTTTCTTGGTTTACCACTCTCTTTGTTAGAATTAAGTGTCTTCTTTATCTCTTCTGTTAAGTTTTAGTTTGAAGTCTGTTTTGTCAGATAATAGGATAGTGGCACCTGCTTGCTTCCTATTCCTGTTTAGTTAGGGTTCTATGGCCTACCTTTCCCTCTAAGGTATTCCTATCTTTAAAGGTCTGATGAGTTTTTCATAGACAGCAAATAGATGGATTTTTTTTGATCTATTCAGCCAGCCTGATTTTGATTAGTAAATCAAGGCTATTACTATTTCAAATTATTATTGAAAGGTGTGTATGGATTGTCATCATTATGGTTTTGCTTCTTGTTTTTCTTCATGACACTTTGCATTTCGGTAATTATAACGTCTTTTGCCTTCTTTTGATAGTCTTTTTGTTATGCTTATCCATGCCTTTAGTTCCAAATATTATTTTCTTTATTTTGTTTAGGGTTGGTCTGCCGGATAAAAAATATTTTTAGGATGTTTATATCATGGAAAGGCTTGCTTGCCTTTCTGCTTCAAGCATAGAAATTAGTTTTGCTGGTACATTAGTCTGGGCTGGCAGTCATGGTCATAAGACATGGAATAAAATGCTTTGCTCTTGGCTCTTCTGACTTTCAAAGTCTCCATTGAGAAGCCAGCTGTGATTCTGATGGTTTTCCTTTATAGGTGATCAGGTTTTTTTTCCTTGCAGTTTTCAATACTCTTTCTTTGTTCTGTGCACTTAGTACTTTAACTATAATATGCTATGGAGGTTTTCTTTTCTGATCTTGCCTATTTGGTGTTCTGTGTGCTTCTTGTACTTGTATGAGTGTGTCTTTCTGAAGTTTGAGAAAGTTTTCTTCTATGATCTTGTTGAAGAACTGGTCTATGCCGTTGACTTGAGATTCTTCTCCCTCACCTGTGTCTATAACTTGAAGGTTTGGTCTTTTCATGTCCCATGTCTGTTCCTTTTCTGTATTAAAAAAAAAAATGATATTCATTGCTTGTTTGGTTTGTCTAGTTTTTTTTTTTTAATTTTTAAATTTATTCTTCACTCATTCCAACTTCTAGCTGTCCCCAACTCCTCTGGTTCCTGTCAGAAAAGAGCAGGCCTCCTAGGGATATCAACTAAACATGGTATATTAACTTGCAATAAGACTATATACCCCTCCCCACTTCTTAAGGCTGGATGAGGCAGCCCAGTAGAAGAAAAAGTGTCCCAAAAGTAAGCAAATGAATCAGACACAGACCCCTTGCCACTTTTAGGAGTCCCACAAGAAGACCAAGCCATACAACCACATTCTTTACATTTGGGTCACAATATGCTACATTATTCTTGCCACATTCTACTCACGAGGCATTTCCTTGACTTTTCTATTTGGAATATGGGGTTTTTCAATTGCATCTTTGTTTCTGCTTGAGTTTTCTTTGCTGTTTATCTATCTATCTATCTATCTATCTATCTATCTATCTATCTATCTATCTATTTTTCTTTTTTTTTTATCAAATTCAATTATCAAATCCTGGCTCGACATTGCCAATTCCCTCAGCCCCACGTTTGTTCTTTCTTGGCCATCACCTGGGATTTTCTTCTCTTTAACTTCATTAATCAATTCCTTCATGACTTCTTCCAATTCCTAGAATTATTTGATGGTATTTATGATTGTTCATTTAAATTCTGTGTCCTGGGGTTCACCCAGGGAATTCTTACTGAAGACTGGTTTCTGTTTTTATTAACATTTCTATTACAGGATCCGTGGGTTTTGAGGGTGTGTGCATGTAAGATACTTCAGCTTTTATTCTGTTTGTATTCTTATGATGAAGCTTGGGCATGGGGACTCCTTTTGTTAGTTCTGTGTCTGATATGGACACAGTGGGATGGGAGAAAGCGTCGGATTTGCAGGCTCCATTGGACAAGAAGGTTGGATATGGCTTCGGTGGAAGGAAATTGGGGCCTCGTTAGATGTGCTGGATGTGTCTTCATTCAGGTCTTGAGTTTGGAGGTAGATCTAGGGGTTGGGGAGGTGATGTGGATGGGGGAAAGCCAGGTAAACTCACTAGGCTAGACCCTGGTACAAAAAGTGTAGGGCCTGTTTGGGGGAGAGGTTTTGTATGGCATGTTAGGGGCCTGTAGGTCGTAGTCTGGTAGTGTAAGTCCTGGCTGGAGCCTCGATACTGGCCCAACTAGGTCATAGGCACTGAATGTGGAATCTGAGGTAAATCTTGGGGTTAAAGCGATACATGAAAAGAAGCATTAGGTGGATTCACCTGGTTAAGCCCTGGCACAAGATGTGCATGACATGTCTGGGTAGAGAGTCTGGATGCCAATGCCTGATTTTGACATTGCTTCTTGACAATTCTGTAACCTGTGACCTGAATACTGGACGTTACTGTTAAACACCTAGGTGGCATCTTCTTCTGTAGAGTGATATCGTAGTTTACTTTAATGTAAATCAGATCTTTGACCAGTGCTGTGTTAGATGTATTGTATAAGGCACTGGAGAACAATTTAAGTGAGACAGGGATCCTAAAGTCTTAGGGCTGTACATCATTTGGTCACTAAGTAAGCACACAGTATTTACTGTCTTTGACATTCTTGGTTGAAGTGTGTGTGAATAAAACATTTGTCATGCTGGCTTTGCCCTTTGGAAAGCATATATTATCTCCATTGTTAACCAGGGGCTTATGAGTGGTATTTTAAATCTCTTGTCTTTCTTTTTTTTTTCTTTTTCTCTTTTTTTGCCAGCCAAAGGAAGATCAGATTTTGGGGTACAGGGTCATTTTCTTTTCCTAGGCTTTTGGTCCCATGTCATAATTTGTCTGTTTTTCTATCCTGCCTCATTTCTGTCCTCCACATTCTTTATACTAGAATTCTGTACCCCACACATCTGCTTTGGCTCTGTCTCTAATTTCTATTCCTCCTGCCAACTGTTGGCCATTTTTTCCCCTGACTTTCCTGCCTGATATCAGTATCCCTTCACTGGAACCTCTGCTTGAGTTCATGCTAAGAATTGCTAAATACCTTGAGAGAAGAAAGGCTGCAGAATGCCAGCTTCTTTCTGTGCTGTCTGTCTCTGTGGGATGCTGGCCTTATTTGCCTTGGAATGTCTGCAGTGCCTCTAAGCAGGAGTCATTTGCTTGCTTTTTGTTTTGTTTTGCACTGTATTTTGTGTTCTTGTCTTAGTTGCTCTTTTTTTTTGGGGGGGGGGGAGGAATGCTGGTCTTCTCTAAACTGTTTTATTAGACACAGATGCATGATTTTTTTTAGAACTTTTTTATTTTAAAATAAAATATAAATACAAAAAGCGTACTATAACAAAACCAAGAGGTTAGTGGATTGTAGTAAAGCAATCACCTGCAACCATTATGTTAAAAACTGAACATGTCCAGCTATCCTACCCAGCACTTACATGGCTTACTCCATTCGAGCCATTAAACCTTCTGTCCAAATGGCCAGCATCCTGGGGTTTAAAGTTTTGTTTCTTTATGATATCTTTACTAATGTAAAATATGATAGTTTGGCATAATTTGACATGGTTTATTTATTTTTCTTTTTAATCTGTAAGTTCTAGCTCTACCTTGTTTCTACCACACAATTTGTCTTGAACCATTTGACCTATTTCCTGTGTTTTTGGAAATCCAAAAAATTCTGTTGATAAATTGCTCTAAAATATCATCTAAATGCTGCTGGTGAATGTTTTTAAATTTGTACACATGTCTACTGAATTTGTTTTACTGATTATATCTATTGCCAGGAAGTGAATATTAAAACATCTAAACAGGACGGACGAGTTTTGATTGTTCTTTTTGTTTTGTTGATTTTACTTCATGTATTGGAAGGTACATGCGATATTTGGTTGTTTTTCCTGACAAATATTTCATCCTCAAGTGAGCTCCTGCTGCCATTTCCAACCATAAGTATTTCAGTTTCTTTCTTAATTAAAGTATTTCTTTGTACTTTCCCCCTTTCGGGTTTTGTTTGTTTGCTTTTGTTTGTCTTGTTTGCAGATCTATTTGTTATTTATGTGAGTACACTGTCACTGTTTTCAGAAATACCAGAAGAGGGCAACAGATTCCATTACAGATGGTTAAAAGCCAGCATATGGTTGCTGGGAATTGAACTCAGAACCTCTAGAAGAGCAGTCAGTGCTCTTAACTGCTTGACCATCTCTCCAGGACGCAACCTTCCCTCTTTTTATTGAAGACATGGACTTTGTCACTTTGAAGGGACACTCAATGTCATTGAATGCGTTCGTGATTCTGTGTGGTCACCACGTGTCCATCATCCCAGCTGAAGCATTGTTCCCATTAAAAAGAAACTCCCCATTATTTTCTAACTCCCTCATTCACACAGTGCTCCTATGAATTTTGTAATTTACTATCTACATTTTAGCTTATCTGGCGTTTTCCTCATGACAGACTATTAAATTCTGTTCAGTTCTTTCCAATGTCTCTCGAGGTGACTGAGTCTCATCTCTCATTCTGGCAGTGGGAATTACTGTAATAATTACCCTTTTGCTGTTTGCTATTATTCTAGGAACACATCCCCTGCTTAGTCACAGGTTATATTTCTTTTTGACAAAAATTTACCTGAATGGTGGGACCTGAAACAAATTAAAAAACAAACAAACTATAAAACAAACAACGAAGCAAAAATAAAAGAATAGTCTGGATTAGAGGGCATTTGGAGGCAGAGGGTCAAGGTGGAAACCTAGTGAGGTAGAAACTCCCAGAATTCTATGAGGGCAGCCCTAGCGATGATGTAATGGAGGGTTTGGAGCTTCAGCTCTCCATCTTTTGTAACCAGGCAACTTCTAGCGGTGGGGCTGGGACACCAACCCAACCACAAAATGCTCAACCCACAGTCTATCTGCTGGCAGGAAGCGCTGGGGCAATGGAAGTAATGAACTCGTGGAAATGGCCAACCAATGAGTGATCTAATTTGAAGTCCATGCCACATGAGGGAGCCCAGGCCAGACACTGCCGGGAAGACCAGGAACCAGAGGCTGGATAGCCCACTAGGATAGAAAAAAAATTCTTAACGATATTGGGCTATGTTCATAGATCGGTGCTTAGCCCAAATTGCAATCAGAGAAACTGCCTCCAGCAGTTGATGGGAGCGCATGCAGAGACCCTACAGCCAAACATTAGGCAGAGAAACAGAGTCCGAATTGGAGATCTCCATCAGGTGCCTTCTGTTGGAGCTTAGAGAACCCTCTAGAAGATGGGGAGGAAGAATTATAGGAGCTAGAGGGGTGAAGGACAGCAAGAGAACAGGCCCACAGAATTAGCTAAGTAGGGTTCATAGGGGCTCACAGCGGATGAGCTGATAATCATGGAGCAGGCATGGGTCTGCACTAGTTTCTCTGTATATGCTGTATTTGCCTGCTTTGTGTTTCTATGGGCATCCTAACAGTGGGAGTTGGGGTGTCTCTGATTCTTTTGCCTGCTCTTGGGACCTGTTTCCTCCTGCTGGGTTGCCTTGCCCAGTCCTGATATGAGGATTTGTGCCTAGTATTATTGTATAACATGTCATGTTCAGTTGATATCCCTGGGAAGCCTAGTCTTTTCTGAAGGGGAACAGAGGAGGAGGAGTGGATCTGGGGAAGGGGGAGGGAAGCGGTAACTGGGAAGAGTAGAGACAGAGGAAACTGAGCCCAGGATGTATTGTATGAGAGAAGAATAAATTAAAACAAAAATCTCATGAAATATTAGTTAGAAGGAAAAACAAAAAGGGAAAAAGAAAGAAAGGAAGGAAGGAAGGAAGGAAGGAAGAAAGGAAGGAAGGAAGAAAGAAAGGAAGGAAGGTCACATGCTCCAATCTTCAGAACCATGCTCTGTGCTGGGAATACTCTTTAATACTTACCTCAGCTTGTTCTGGTTGTAGGGACCAGAACAACACAGAAATGAAGGTTGTCCAGAAACTCCCTGGTAGTGCTTCTCGCATAACATGGTTCTTCAAACTCTCACACAGCGAACGACTTCAGAATGTTCTGTTATCCTAAAGAGCGGCATTTCAGACTTCTAATCTTCCGAAGGTCTCATTTCAGCTCCCCTTCAGCATCCCCTCCAGAGTTAAGATGGCTCATTATATGTTTCTGTTCCTGGTCTCTAGCCCCAGGCACCTGTAGGTTTTAATCCAACTTGTAGCTTTTATGACTAATTCCTGTTCCTTCTCTTGACTGTAGTCTAAATTACTGGAAATCTCATTCTTGCTAAAATCTTTCACATGTCTCAGGGTTTAGCAGAGAGGTACACAAGAATTTTCTGGCGGCATCTGCTATTAAACCTGTGGTTCACAGGCAGTGGCTACAGTTCAGCTGCCAACAGTGAATGAACTAATTCATGGTGGAGCTAGAATCAGTAGTGTATCTCTTAACTGGCATACGGAAACGTTGTAACATACAGTTCCCTTTATCTTCCTACCTTTGTGTTACAGTAGACATGTATTTTCATTTTGCAATTCTATCAGTGTTTTTCTATGCCTTATGTTTGTTTCTAGAGAATCTAGTTTTCAATTCACTCCAGAAATCTTTCTTTGCTTCATTGTCTGGACCTTTTAATTGTTGATAATACATGGTGGTTAGACCATTAGAGTTGGGTTTTGTTGATTATTTTCTCTCAGAAGAGTTGAGACTTTTTTTCTTGTGTTTCATATAACCAGCTATTTTGTATTCTATTGCTACTTAGTGGGCAAGTCCCTTGGTTAGGTTTATTGTACCAGTTCCTACCTCCCTGTGGTATGGCTCACTGTCACTTTAGTTTTAAAAACACTTGAAGTACCACTGGACTATCTCTCCTGTTGTGATACTCAACACTCATATAAGATTTAGATAGTGTCTTATTAATTCAGTCTCACAGACTGGTTCACCAGTAGGATCAGGCTTATTTAGCCATGGTTTGAGTGGATGGCTGGAAGTTTATAAACACTTCATGGCATTGCTTCTAAAAACTCTTTAATACTTTCTTGTTGTCTAGAATTTCCCCCTTTGCACACTTAGCTCAATTCCTGAGAGCCTAGTTCTCTCTATTTGTTGTCTAGCTTGTGATTGTTTGCAGAGTGAGAACAAATAAGGTATGTCTAGGGCTTGGGGTGTGACGGAACTTAGAGAGAAAAACCAGAGAGAAAAACTATACATTCCAGGAGCAGCAGCAGCAGTGGGCTTCCCTGCTCTCTGAGCTTGTCAGCAGGTATTTGTAGCAAGCTAGCTTCCCCTTCCCAGACTTTAGTCTGACCTTTTCCTGGAGGGTACCAGGAAAATAAACAGCAATTACTGCTGGGCTGAGATACTTCTGAGTTTGAGGTTAATCCTGGGAGCTTCAGGCAGTTGCTGCATCTGGCAGTCATTGGGCTGCACTGGCTGTAACTCCAGTGAACTGGGCCAGGAAAGCGTTCAGCAATGGCTTCTGGATCCTACCATTTTCTTCTCTTTCTTTCTATCTCAGATGAGACACAGTTGATGAGCTTTACTCATTTTCTCAACTGATCATTTTTATGATCAAATATTTTACTGATATTTGTTTACCCTTTTATTTCATTGATTTGTCTTTTTTTTTTTTTTCCTGAGACAGGGTTTCTCTGTGTAGCCCTGGCTGTTCTGGAACTCACTCTGTAGACCAGGCTGGACTCCACCTCAGAAAAACGCCTGCCTCTGCCTCCCAAGTGCTGGGATTCAAGGCGTGTGCCACCACCCCCCGGCTTGATTTGTCTTTTATACCTATTCATTATACTCTTTTTTCATTATTAATTATTTTATTTATCTATTCTGGATGTTGTCTAATCTCCCAGAATTCATCATCCCAGTACTTCTTCCTTTTGCCTCTGAAAGAGTGCCCCCCTCTCCTCCCCTAGGCAGCCCCCTTCCCTGAGGCATCAAATCTCTATGGATTAGGTCCATCTTCTCTGAGACCAGACAAGGCAGTCCTCTGCTACACATGTGCTGGGGCACCAGATCAGCCCGTGTATGCTCTTTGATTTATCCCCCTTTTTATTGTAGTTTAGATCATAATTCAGAAAGGACCTCCTGGGGTAACCCTCATTTACATTTCTTTCCATGGGCACAAGATGCCCCTGCTTCCTCTCTTAGAGCTGTCTGTGGCACTGGAGACCATGTAGATGTCCATGATCTGTGCTGTCACTAGAAACCATGTGTAAGACCATGATCCATGCTTCCCCTTACTGTAAAGGGCAAGCAAGCTACTTTGCCATGTGATATTGATGACTGCAAACTCACAGTAGAGAAAGGGGACATAGAAGCTTTCTCTGGCAATCTCTACCTCCCAAAAGTTACAGCCTAGACAGAAAGCCATTGAAGAGAGCTCTTAAAAATTGTGATAAGAATGCCAAAATGTAGCTTTTCATAATTTATGGCTTTTGGTAGGAGTGCAGGCCACCAGGAGTTTGACCATGCTCCAGTGAGTGTATGGGCAACAGAAATTTGACTTGTTGTTGCTCTTCCTCCTCTTCCTCCTCTTCATTCTCCTCCTCCTCCTCCTCCTCTTTATCCTCCTCCTCTTTATCCTCCTCCTCCTCTTCCTCCTCCTCTTCTTCCTCTTCATCCTCCTCCTC
>JANHMN010000020.1:33689013-33713799 GCA_030674055.1 Rhabdomys pumilio
TCCTCCTCCTCTTCCTCCTCCTCTTCTTCCTCTTCATCCTCCTCCTCCTCCTCTTTATCCTCCTCCTTCTCTTCCTCCTCCTCTTCATCCTCCTCCTCCTCCATCTTTTCTTCTTCATTCTTCTTCTTCATTGTTGTTGTTCTTCTTCCCCTTCCTCTTCCTTCTTCTTTTTCCCCTTCTTCCTCTTCCTTCTCCTCTCTTCCTCTTCCTCCTCTTCTTTCTTCTCCTTCTCCTCATCTACTTTTCTTCCTCCTCATTTTCGTTTCATTCTACTCCTCTTCCTTCTTTTTCTTCTTTTTTGGGGCATGTACCAAAGGTGGAGGGACAGACTTGAGAGGACTGGGAACCCACAGTGATCAGGGTCTAGACCAAGGATGTTGTTCCTTAGGTGCCATCTTCTTTGTGTCTTTGTGACAAGGTCTCTCACTGGAACTTTTCAAGCAGCCTAGGCTCAGCTCTCCCTTTCTGTCCATCCCCAGTGTTTGTATTCCATGTACAAACTCTAACAGTTGGCTTTTTATGCATTAGCTCTAGGGAGTAAGCTAATGCTAACACTTTCAGGGCAAGCACTTTACCCACTGCTGTCTTAGGGCTGTTCTTTCCATTGTTAATTACATTTTTATAGCTTTGGTCAGATTTTCAACTGGACTTTTCACTTTTCCGTCATCATTTTTAGAAAATGTGTACACACTAAAGCAACGGTTCTCAACCTTCCTAACACTGTGACCCATGCAATAAAGCCATGGTTCTCAACCTTCCTAATGGCATGCCCCTTTAATTCAGTTCCTCATTGTGTGGTGACTTCCAACCATAAAATTTTCATTGCTGCTTTATAACTGTAATTTTGCTGCTGTTATGAACTGTAATATAAATATCTGTGTTTCCTGATGGTCTTAGGTAACCCCCGTGAAAGGGTCACCTTTTTGGAGGTTTGACCCCTCCAAAAGGGATTGCAAGCCTCAGGTTGAAAACTGCTGCATTAAAGAGCTTTTTCTCTTTATTTCTGATGTGCTACAGGTCTATATCCATAGAATTTTGGTGCATTTTCAGCTTTCATACATACACACACACACACACACACACACACACACACACAATCACATAGTTTTCTGCATTTGGGGAATTAAGATTATCAGGTGTTTTGAAAATTGTTTCTACATTAAGTAAGTTGAAAACTTCCACCTTTTAAGAGAGTTAGTTCCTGTCTTCTATGAATTTGTATGTGTGTGTGTGTGTGTGTGTGTGTGTGTGTTTTCTTCTTACCTTTGTATCTATGACTTAGGTAGTATGTTCCACTAGTATAAAGAGACCACCTCCAGTGCCCCCAATAGAGAGATGAGGTTGCCCACCCACCTTCAGAATTTCTATACAGAATTGTTCCTATCTAAAGAAATGCAGGGACAAAAACAGAGCAGAGACTGAAGGAAAGGCCATTCACTGAACACTGAAACGTAGGATCCATCCCATAGGTTGGCACCAAACCCTGACATTATTGTTGATAACATGCTGTGCTTGCAGACAGGAACCTAGCATGGCTATCCTCTTGAGAGGCCCTACCAGCAGCTAAGACAGATGCAGATACGTACTGCACAACATTGGACTGTGGTCAGGGACTCCTATGGAAGAGTCAGGAGAAGGATTGAAGGAGCTAAAGGGGATGGCAACAACATAGAAAGAATAACAGTATCAACTAACCAGACTTCTCAGAGCTCCCAAGGACTAAGACACCAACTAAAGACCATACATGGATGGACCCAGGGCTCCTGTTACATATGTAGCAGAGGATGGCCTTAGTGGGAGGGTGTGCGCCTAATTTTATTTTTTATTGAATATTTTATTTATTTACATTTCAAATGTTATCCCCTTTCCAGATTTCTCCCCCAGAAACTCCCTATCCCATCCCCCCTTCCTGCTTCTGTGAGGGTGTGCCCCCATCTACCCACCGACTCCTACCTCCCCGCCCTTGCATTTCTCTACACTGGGGCATCAAGCCTTCACAGGACCAAGGGCCTCTTCTCCCATTGATGCCCTACAGGGCCATCCTCTGCTACGTATATGGTTGGATCCATGGGTTTCTCCATGTATGCTCCTTGGTTGGTGGTTTAGACCCTGGGGGCTCTGGTTGGTTGATATTGTTGTTCTTCCTGTGGGTTTCAAACCCCTTCAGCTCCTTTTGTCCTTTCTCTAACTCCTCCATTGGGGACCCAGTGCTCAGTCCAGTGGTTGGCTGTGAGCATCTGCCTCTGTATATGTCAACCTCTGGCAGAGCCTCTCAGGAGACAGCTGTATCAGGCTCCTGTCAGCATGTACTTCTTGGCATCCACAACAGTGTCTGCGTTTGGTAACTGTATATGGGATGGTTCCCCAGGTGGGGAAGTCTCTTGGAGGCCTTTCCTTAAGTCTCTGCTCTACACTTTGTCTCCGTATTTGCTCCTGTGAGTACTTTGTTACCCCTTGTAAGAAGGACTAAAGTTCCCACACTTTGGTCTTCCTTCTTCTTTGAGCTTCATGTGGTCTGTGAATTGTATTTTGAATATTCCAAGCATTTGGGCTAATATCCCCTTATCAGTGAGTGTATTCTTTGTGTGGTTTTCATTTTTGTTTGTTTGTGATTGGATTACCTTACTCAGGATATTTTCTAGTTCCATCCATTAGCCTAAGAATTTCATGAAGTTATTGTTTTTAATAGCTGAGTAGTACTTGATTGTGTAAATGTATCACAGTTTCTGTATCCATTCCTCTGCTGAAGGACAGCAGGGTGCTTTTCCAGATTCTGGCTACTATAAATAAGGCTGCTATGAACATAGTGGAGCATGTGTTCTTGTTATACATTGGAACATCTTTGGGGTATATGCCCAGGAGTGGTATAGCTGGGTCCTCAGTTAATGCTATGTTCAGTTTTTTGAAGAGCTGCCAGACGGATTTCCAGAGTGATTATACCAGCTTGCAATCCCACCATGGAGGAGTGTTTCTCTTTCTCCACATCCTCACCAGCATCTGTTATCACCTGAGTCTTTGATCTTAGCCATTTTCACTGGTAAGAGGTGGAATCTCAGGGATGTGTGGATATTCATTTCCCTGATGACTAAGGATGTTGACCATTTTTTTAGGTGCTTCTCTACCATTCGAGTTTCCTCACTTGAGAATTTTTTGTTTAGCTCTGTACTGCATTTTTAATAGGGTCATTGTTAAAGACTTTTTAGAATTTAATGAAAACAAAGGCATATTATACCAAAACTTTGGGGACACGATGAAAGCAGTGCTAAGAGGAAAACTCTTAGCTCTAAGTGCCTACAAAAAAGAAACTGGAGAGAGCATGCACTAGCAGCTTGACAGCACACCTGAAAGCTCTAGAACAAAAAGAAGCAAATACACCCAAGAGGAACAGATAGCAGGAAATAATTAAAATCAGGGCTGAAATCAATCAAGTAGAAACAAAAAGAACTATATAATGAATTGACAAAGCCAGGAGTTGGTTCTTTGAGAAAATCAACACAATAAATAAACCCTCAGCCAGACTAACCAAAGGACACAGAGACAGTATCCAAATTAATAAAATCAGAACTGAAAAGGGAGACATAATAACAGAAACCGAGGAAACTAAAAAAAATCATCAGATCCTATTACAAAAGCCTATACTCAACAAAACTGGAAAATCTGAATGAAATGGACAATTTTATAGACAAGTATCAGGTACTAAAGTTAAATCAAGATCAGATAAACCATCTAAACAGTCCCATAACCTTTAAAGAAATAGCAGCAGTCATTAAAGGTCTCCCAACCAAAAACCAAACCAAACCAAACCAAACCAAACCAAACCAAACCAAACCAAACCAAACCAAACCAAACAAAAAAACCTCAGGACCAGATGGTTTCAGTGCAGACTTCTATCAGACTTTCAAAGAAGACCTAATAGCAATTCTCTTCAAACTATTCCACGAAATAGAAACAGAAGAAACACTACTCAGTTTACACCTGTATCTAAACCATACAAATACCCAACAAAAAAGAGAACTTCAGATGAATTTTCCTTATGAATATTGATGCAAAAATACTCAATAAAATTCTCACAAACTGAATGCAAGAACACTTCAAAACAGTCAGTCATCACGATCAAGTAGGCTTTATCCCACGAATGCAGGGATAGATCAATATACAGTAATCCACTGTATAAGCAAACTCAAAGAAAAAACCACATAATCATTTCACTAGATGCTGAGAAAGCATTTGACAAAATTCAACACCCCTTCATGGTAAAAGTCTTGGAAAGATCATGAATTCAAGGCCCATATCTAAACATAGTAAAAGCAATATACAGCAAACCAGTAGCCAACATCAAACTAAACAAAGAGAAACTTGAAGCAATCCAACTAAAATCAGAGACTAGACAAGGCTGCTCATTCTCTCCCTACCTATTCAATACAATACTGGAAGTCCTAGCCAGAGCAATTAGATAACCAAAGGAGGTCAAAGGAAAGAAAGAAGTCAAAATATCACTATTTGCAGATGATATGATAGTATACTTAAATGACCCTAAAACTTCCACCAGAGAACTCCTCCATCTGATAAACAACTTCGACAAAGTGGCTGGATATAAAATTAACTCAAACGAATTAGTAGCCTTCCTCTACTTAAAAGATAAACAGGCTGAGAAAGAAATTAGGGAATGACACCCTTCACAATAGCCACAAATAGTATAATATACCTTGGTGTGACTCTAACCAAGCAAGTGAAAGATCTGTATGACAAGAACTTTAAGTCTCTGAAGAAAGAAATTGAAGAAGATCTCAGAAGATTGAAATATCTCCTATGCTCATGGATTGGCAGAATTAATATAGTATAAATGTAAATTAATATATAAATTTAAACATAAATTAATATGTAAATAAATTTATTATATAAACATAAATTAATATAATTAATATAATATAATATAATATAAATTGGCTATCTTGCTTAAAGCAATCTACATATTTAATGCAATCCCCATCAGAATTCCAACTCAATTCTTCATAGAGTTAGAGCAATTTACAAATTAATTTGGAATAACAAAAAAATCCAGGAGAGCAAAAACTATTCTCAACAATAAACGAACTTCTGGGAAAATCACCATCCCTGACCTCAAGCTGTACTACAGGGCAATAGTGCTAAAACCTGCATGGTATTGGTACAGAGACAGGCAGATAGGTCAATGGAACAGCATTAAAGACCCAGAAATGAACCCACATACCTATGGTCACTTGATCTTGGACAAAGGAGCTAAAACCATTGAGTGGTAAAAAGACAGCATTTTCAACAAATGGTGATGGTTCAACTGGTGGTCAGAATGTAGAAGAATGCAAATAGATCCATTCTTATCTCCTTGTACAAAGCTCAAGTCCAAATGGATAAAGAACCTTCACATAAAACCAGATACACTAATAGAAGAGAAAGTAGGGAACAGCCTCAAACACATGGGCACAGGGGAAAATTTCCTGAAGAGAACACCAATGGCTTATGCTCTAAGATCAAGAACTGACAAATAGGACCTTACATAATTGCAAAGCTTCTGTAAGGGAATGGTCCCTGACAATAGGACAAAAATGGCAACCAACAGAATGGGAAAAATTTTTACCAATCCTTCTCCTGATAGAGCGCCTAATCCTGTAGAGACCTGATACCCCAGTGAAAGGGGATGCGGGGAAAGGTTAGGTGGAGGTGGGTGGAGGGAGCACCCTCTTAGAGGCAAAGGGGTAATGGGGTGAAGAACTCTGGGCTGGGGACCGGGAAGTGGGGAAACATTTGGAATGTGAATAAATAAAATAATTAAAAAAGACTTAATTCTATTCCTTCACTTTACTTTCCCCAGCGTCACTCTACAATGTGCTAAGTTCTTTTATGTCTCCATGTTTGAATCCACACTCTGTGTTCAATCTTCCTTCAACTCCTTGGTGTGGTGTCATCATCACCAAAAGTGATCATCACTTCAGATGCATAGCACTGTACCAGTGGGTGGTCCATTGTTAGGGTTAAACAAAGGAAGGAAAACTGAAGTTGGTGGCTAGGGAGGTGGGCATCAATCGGGGTGGGGGAGGAGTTGGAGAAAGGAAGTGAGAATGATCAAAATACATAGGATAAAATAATGAAGTAATTCTCAAGAAATTAATAAGATGTTATTTCAAAGGGTTTTAAAGTTACATTTATTTGTTTTATATAAGGGCGTGGAGCAAACTCATGGTTTAGAGCACATGTGGTCAAAGGACAGGTGTGGAAGCTGGTTCTCTTCTAGTTTGTGGGCGTCGGGGATAGAACTCAGGTTGTGAATTCTTGGTGGCAAGCCCCTTTCCCTTCTGCAACACCTCTCTGGCCCTGACACAATCCAATCAGAACTCGTAGTTTACCTTATGATCTTTGATAGTTTGGTTTAGCATTCTTTCTTTAGTTTGGGCCTTCCTTCTGGGATTGTGCTTTTAGCTTCCAAAAATCATCAATTAATGACTTACTTTTCGTGTAATAATGACTTATCTACATTAAGAAAGTATGCTTCTGTATTTCCTCCTGTGAGTATTTTGTTCCTCCTTCTAAGAAGGAATGAAGCATCCACACTTTGGTCTTCCTTCTTGAGCTTCATGAGGTCTGTGAGTTATATATCGGGTATTCTGAGCTTTTGGGTTAACATCCACTTATCAGTGAGGAAATGTGTGTTCTTTTGTGATTGGGTTACCTCACTCAGGATGATATTTTTTAGTTCCATCCATTTAGCTAAGAATGTCATGAATTCATTGTTTTTAATAGCTGAGTAGTACTCCATTGTGTAAATGTACCACATTTTCTGTATCTGTTCTTCTGTTGAAGAATGTCTGGGTTGTTTCTAGCCACTTGATATTATAAATAAGTGGAGTATGTGTCCTTGCTATATGTTGGAGCATCTTCTGGGTATATACCCAGGAGTGGTATAGCTGGGTTCTCAGGTAGCACTATGTCTAATTTTCTGAGGAACCACTAGACTGATTTTCAGAGTGGAAATACAGAGACAAAGTATGGAGCAGAGACTGAAGGAAAGGCCTTCTAGAGACTGCCCCATCTGGGCATCCATTCCATATACAGACACCAAACCCAGACACTATTGTGGATGCCAAGAAGTACATGCTGACAGGAGCCTGATATAGCTGTCTCCTGAGAGGCTCTGCCAGAGCCTGACAAATACAGAGGCGAATGCTCACAGCATTGTTATTAGACTGAGCATGGGGACCCCAATGGAGGAGTTAGAGAAAGGACAGAAGGAGCTGAAGTCATTTGCAACCCCATAGGAAGAACAAAAATATAAACCAACCAGACCCCCTACCCCGAGCTCCCAGAGATTAAACGATCAACCGAAGAGTACTCATGGAAGGTCCGAAGGCTCCTGTCGCAAATGTAGCAGAGGATGGCCTTGTTGGGCATTAATGGGAGGAGAGGCCCTTGGTCCTGCGAAGGTTAGATGCCCCAATGTAGGGGAAGGAAGGGCAGGAAGGCAGGAGTGAATGGGTGAGGGAGCACCCTCATAGAACCAGGGTTAGGAGAGATGGGATAGGGGATTCTATGGGGTAGGAAACCAGGAAAGGGAATAACATTTGAAATGTAAATAAATAAAATATCCAATAAAATATGCCCTTATATTATCTATATATGTTATCTACTGTTGTGAGTTTGGTAACTTACTCTCTTCCTGATACCCTCATTGATTTCCTTTTTCCTTTACTTGTTTTAAACAAAATTGGCTGACTTTCACCATTTTTTACTTCTTTGTGTGCGATCTGTCTGATCCTGTGGCCCGAGACAATTATGTATTAGAGGTCTCATTTTTTCTTCTTGTCCCTTAATATTATGATATGAAGAATATTCACACTCTTAGTGTCTGTTCCTCATTCTACACAGTCATATTAACCACGTGATGTGAACATTGTTCTTCATGGGGTGTCCGTCAGAGAGAAGACCACTCAGACATCAGTTAATGCCACTACAAAGTATAAAGCAATCAGTGACTATGCTGGGTGTTTGGGACCTGAGTACAGATCTGATCCTTTCTCAGTGTGAGCTTACACACTCAGAAAACACATTCTGGGTTGACATAGCTCAGACGAAGAGCAGTTGGCCAGAAGCTGAATTCCAGAGTCCAAAGGGCATAACTTCCCATTTCTTCAAAAATGTTAATGATGTGTATGTTTTGTTCTGGAGGATAACCAGTTGTTATTGGTTTGAGCTTATATTCTAAACCGGGCTTTCCTTATCCTCATTCCCTGAGGGCTATGTGTTCATCCACTCAGCCCTCTCCAACTCTGTGGATTCCTTTTCTCATTTTATTTGCAAACATATTGTGAGCACTGAGTGTGTCAGACGCTATGAAGGATACTCACTGGTCTGGTCTGTAAGAATGCAAGAATGATACAGACAGCAAATGTGTGAACGAGCAGCTGAACTGCAAGTTCATTTCAATAAAATGATGGTGATGATGATGGTGATGATGATGGTGGTGAGATGATGGTGATGATGGTGATGATGATGAGATGGTGGTGGTGGTGATGATGATGATGATGGTGATGATAATGATGATGATGATGATGATGATGACAGTAATATAACACTTCTAAGCATCAGGCATATCATGTATCACTCAACAGCAGGGATATGTTCTGAGAAACACATCCTTAAGTTATTTTGACAACGTGCAGGCAGTATAGAGTAAACATCCATGAATTCAGATTTAGCCAATCCAGGCAGCCTCTTGATGGAGTCAAGAGAGATGTAAAGATGAGAGAAGAGGCCGCTGCCTTAATATAGTGTACTGTTTCATAATAAATTCAAATAAGCAGAAGGAACGTGTTCTAAAATAATGACAGTAGATTACATCAAGTGTATAAGGCAATGCATCTTTTTACCCTTATCAGGCATTTGCAAGGGCTGTACTTTATGTGACTGCACTGTTGCAGATCTGCTTACATTAAACGGGCCTTTGAGGGATTATTATTACTGTCGAGATTATTGTCTCCTGTGTGCAATTCAGTATGCACCTTCTGTTTCTGAAAAGATCTATAATGTGTTCATTAAGTCAAACAATGAACATTTAAATATTTAAATCAGGTATAAGTTTAAGAAATATCCTTAATAATTAAATAGATTTTTCATCCTCTGCTGGCACAGGTGTCTTTATTTTCCTGGGAAATGTTTATGAAAATTGATATCACGTAGCTAATAATTTGTGATAAAACTACGTAAGTTAAGTTTAAAAGGCTTCCTAAAACCAAACTGGAGCAGAATATGACATATAAGTATTCTCTTGAAGAGAACATCTAGGAATAAGTTATAGAATACCTTCATTCTTCATACTTAACAGTCCGGAGAAGCAGTGTTGATCACTAGGATATAGAAAAATATGCACAAGAAAATAATACAGAAGGTACATCAGTGAAGACATTTCCGTGAAAGTATTAGAATACCCGCTCAGCTGAAGGTAACAAGAAAAAAATATATATATGTATATATATATACATATATATATATATATATATATATTTCAAATAACCAAAACACTTATTTCCCTGTTGCTTGAAGGCCCAGGGTGCACAAAGCCCCAGGCTGCACCTGGCTCCTCATCTTGCTTGAGGCTACATGTGGCTTCTGTCTCTTTGCTTCACATGTCTAGAATTTGGTCTTTTTGTGAGCATCTTCGAGTGTCCCATTTTTCCCAGTCTTGCCGGCAGAAGGGAGAAAAGTGCGGACGGTGCCTAGTCCTTCTTACACTCCATTGGTCTTGGTAAAAATTACGATAGAAATTGTGGTGAAATGGTCTGAGGCGTCGCCAAACCACGCTGTAGAGGCTTCAGCAGCTGAATCGTGGAGCCGGGATGACGTTACCCATCCTTACCGCGCGCTGCCAAACAAAGGGCAGTTTTCGAAGAAGTTGTTTATTGAGCTTTTGTGTGAGATCTCTTTTCTTCAAACTACTCAGACACTGACTGGGGCCAACCCTTTTTGTATAGATAAGCTTAACTGTTGTCAACACCAATCATAATTCTTGAGTGACAAGTGATGGAGTTTAACCTATTTCTTAAAACTGCGAATACGTTTTCATTTTGACCTTCTCTGGGGTCCATTTCCATGACTACTTGAAGATATATTCATATCCGCATATTCAGAATGTTTTCCTAGTTAGCCCCAAGCATTTTTTTTTTCTCAGTCAATTGGTTGAAACAGTATCATGTAGCAACGGCAGCTGTGAGGGAAAATAAGCAAGCAGGTTTCCGCAGTCCATGGTCACGAGCGCTCCGTGGTCACGTGCTCTTAGTGGTTCCGTGTTTAGTGACGAGCATGCTCTGTGAGAAGAACGGACAAATAACGCTAGGAGAAAATCAGTAATTGCTTCCACAGCTAACCCAGCTGACTTTCGCTGCTTACGCTCTGGATGGGATTTGGACAACCTCTGGGCATGTTTTAAATTGACTTTGTAAAACCTATGGGGTGTAGGGGTCTTTCCATTGCCTGATAAAGTCCATCCTGTGTTGGTCTCCAGAGGTAAGAGAATGAACAGGTACTTCCCCATGCTGACCAGAGAGCTGTGCCTGGAAGGCACAGAAGTGGGGCTGGCACAGAACTACATTAGGCAGTTCCTCGAGTTAATTCAAAGCATCTGTCCGCTGTAGCTGTAGAGGCAAAGCCCACAATTCTGAGCCACATGGCTTCTACTTGACACTCCAGAGGCACCATTTCAGCCTTCGCGTCCGTTGACCGTCACCAAAGTGATGCGACATGACTAACCACTTCAAAGCTTAATGGCTCAAAACAACAACCGCTCACACAGCCCAGTTGTGAGTCACAACTGCGAGCTGAAATCAGCCAGTCTCTCTCTGGGCTGAAGTCAGATGGAGTCAGATGGAAGGTTGTATGCTCATTCACTCTTGGCTGGTTTCACTCCCGTGCCTGGCCTTGGCTGGGACAACTGGGAACTTGGCTCTGCTCTCCGTGGTCACTTGCCCTTGGCAAGCAAGCTGGCTGGAGGCAGGGGTCCAAGTGAATGCCTGCAAGGGTTGGAGCAGGCTCTTCCGGCCAGTTCTCTCAGTCACAAAAGAGTACAGGACAAGTCAGAAATGAAAGCCCGGGGAAATAGAATCCACCTTTAGCGCTACAAAGTTACTTATCTCAGGTGAAGGGAGAGGCACAGATTTTATTATTTACTCACCAACATTATGTTCTTAACCTTCTTTAGCTCTAGTAAAAACATAATACCTCAGGGATAGCAAAGCCTTGTTGATCGATAAATAATTTTCCAAATGTTTCCCAGAAGGCACATGGATGCCAGGGAGAAGAGAACGTTGTCTTCTACCTTGAAGCTACACTGACAAAATGGGAACATACACTCTTAACTCTCAACCTTTTATTTAGATCACCTCAGTTGAAAATTGATCACTAATGTTACTGGAGTTGAGTGTATGACTCTGTAAATTGTGATAAAACGTTACATTGTTGTGATAACTTGCTCTGTAATGAGAACCCATGAGATTAATTTGTCAATATGCCCTTAGTGAAAAAAATCTCGTGATTAAGGATTTAGGGCACAGCATATTTCTAAACCGAGAGCCTAAGTTTCCTTATCTGTAAAACACAGGGCAATAATTCCTTACTCTCTTTTGAGGTTTTATTAAGTTCGTGAATTTAACATTTTAAAGGTAGTTCCTGGCACTCTGTGATACTTAACAATAATGACTTTCTGTTATTACTGCCATCAGTAGCCTGCTGAATCCACAGTAAACGCTGAGACTTTCAGCACAGCTTATCCGAATGAGGACATATGTTTGCTGTCTTTTTTCCCTTAACAATAAAGATGTATCCACACAGGAGGAAATATGGAGACAAAGGGTGGAGCAGAGACTGAAAGAAAGGCCATCCAGAGACTGCTCCACTTGGGGATCCATCCCAAATACAGTCACCAAACCCAGATACTATTGTGGATGCCGGGAAATGACTGTCTCCTGAGAGGTGCTGCCAGAGTCCGGCAAGTACAGAGGCAGATGCTCACAGCCAACCACGGGATCGTGTGCGGGGTCTCTGATGGAGGAGTTGGAGAAGGGACTGAAGGAGCTGAAGGGGTTTGCAGCCCCATGGGGGGAGCAACAGTGTCAACTGGCCAGAGTCCCCAGAACTCCCAGGGACTGGACCACCAACCAAAGAATATACAACGGAGGGACCCATAGCTCCAGCCACGTATGTGGCAGAGGACAGCCTTGCTGCACATCAGTGGGAGGAGAGACCCTTGGGCCTGAGGGGGTTTGATGTCCCAGTGTAGGGGAATGCCAGGGCGGGATGGTGGGAGTGGGTGGGTAGGGGAGTACCCTCATAGAGGAGAGGCAGGGGGAGGGAGGATGGGATAGGGGGTCTCAGAGTGGAGACCTGGAAAGGGGATAACGTTTGAAATGTAAATAAAGAAAATATTCAATAAAAGAAAAAAAAAAAGAGGTATCCATGGGAAAAAGATTAGCCATTTTATTGGAATTTGAAGACCGATAACTGGATACAGGTCTATGGAAAGATGCCACACAGTGGAAGCCTGGGCAGCCATAGACTCATGGTTCTTTCTGAAAGTACAGGTGCAATGCTACAGACAGTGGGTTGACAGTCTGTAAGAAGCAAGCAGAAACGGGTCTACACAAAGCTCGGGTTCAAACATGTTCAGCATTTTGACTTCAGCACAGCCAGCTGGGGTGGGACAGAGTTACATTAGTGAGAAGAGTACGCAGATAACTGAGAAATGAGACATCCATTCTTTTTTTTTAATTAATTTTCTTTACTTATTCATTTTATATCCTGCTCACTGCCCCCTCCTTGTCACCCCCTCCCACAATCCTTCTCTCCTCCCCCTCCCCTTCTCCTCTGAGAGGGTGGGCTCCCCCCTGGGTATTCTTGAACCCTGGCACATCAAGTCTCTATGAGGCTAGGTGCTTGCTCTCTCACTGAAGCCAGACAAGGCAGCCCAGCTAGAAGAACATACTCCACCCACATACGGACAGGCAACAGTGTTTGGGATAGAGTCTGCTCTGATTGTTTGGGATCCACATGAAGACCAAGTTGCACATCTGCTACATATGTGTGAGGAAGCCTAGTTAAACGTGTTAGGGATTGGTGCTTGTCCATGGGAGACATCCATTCTTGCTCCGTTCTCTCCATCTCACCAGATAGAATGGGTCAGGGTTTAAGGAATATACTCACGCACAGCACTGTCACTGAGAGGAAAAGAAGAGATGTGGAAGCAACGGGAGCAGTCCTGAACCTTAGGCTCAGAGTCTCAGGAAGTTAGCAGAAGGTGGTCCATTCAGGAAAATATATCAGCAAGAACACTGAAGAATGTTCGGAGATAAAACGGTAGTTCTCAAAGATTAAGTAGACTATATGGGAAATGAAAAACTGACCAGAACGTTAAAAATAAAATCGAAGATGCCTCTTAGAAAGCAAGACCAAAAAAAGAAAAAAAAGTGAAACAGAGAGGCAAGATAAAGAAATGAGGTAACTGTGAAAAATCCTTTTCATTGCATCCCAGGAAACATTGCCTAGAGTTATGGTGTGTGTGTGTGTGTGTGTGTGTGTGTGTGTGTTGGAATATATTAAGACTATTTCTCAAGCTGAAGGACATCCATTCCAGATTGGAAGGCTCAGTAAGCCCTCTATATGAGCTCTGTACTGTTTCCTGTTAAGTATTCAGCATGTGGGGGCTTGCTAAAACTGTCCCAGTGTACAGTGCTAATAAAATATTAAAAGAAACAAACTCAGTAGCGTGTGGTGAACAACACAGGCGCTGGTGAGTGCACAGCCCTATTGAGTTCGGGTGTAGAACAATATCCTGTCTTGTGTTTGGAATGAGCTTCAGTGAAATGGACAGCTCCCTAAGACTCACAGGCTCCAAACGGTCAGGAGAGGAAATGTGTTGCCTGAGGCTGGTTGTGAATCTGGGGCAGACCTACAGAGTTCAGAACAGAGAAGCATGCAGAAAAATGTCTAAGCAATAAATGAGCCTGGAGAGGAATGTGTCAAACCCAGGGAAGTGAGAGAGAATCACTACAAACAGCCATGGAGACCATCGGGACGTCAATGGAATGTGTCAGGATGTCTGAGAACGGGGTTCTCAGTGTTCGGATGCCAGAACCTTCAAGGCTCTGTTGTTAAAGCCCAGACCCTTAGTGTTTGCAGGTTGCAGCCGGATAGACCTTGATTGAAGGTGGGTACTCCTCCTCACTAGCTGGGCAGTCGTTAACTGAACTCTCCAAACCTCAGTCACAAGTCTTTCCAAATCACTAGAAAGCGCTTAGGCCAGAGTCTAGCACACAGTGAAACGGCATCGAATTGAATGGCAGCGAACGCGTGTTCGTCATTATCTGTATGTTATCGGTATTTACCTGTTATTGATTACGTTGGGGACTGTTGATGTTTAAGCGTACGTGGAACTTTATATTCCGATTTTCTCATTTGTAAAACAGGCTCACAGGGTTATGGTATTACATGAGCTAGTAAATGGGCCACCCCTGGCACTGAGTGAACGGTAAGCAGACAAGTTAACGGCGACAGTGTTGTTATCACCTAAGGGAGAATCATTCTCTGGGCTCATTAAACAACAACAACAAAAGGAATCACAGTTTTTTACAAGGATTTAAAAATTTTTAGTTTCTGAGTGGTTTGTCTGTTCTTGAGCAATCTGTTTCTTTGTGTGTTTGTGGCAGCTGAGCCTAAAAAGTTGCTCCTAGTTAATGTAAAGCAAGGAAAAGGAACTGAAGGGGTTGCTAGGCTGTTAAAGTCTGCGGACTCACAGTGCATGAGAGGCTGCACTGCAACTGCCAGCACCCGCCTGAACACATGAAAGCCAGATAGGGCAGCATGTTTGTCTGTAACTTCTGGGTGTGTGCGTGTGCGTGTGCATGTGTGTGCGTGTGTGTGTGTGCACGTGTGTGGAATGTGCAAACATGTGCCCATATGCATGTGTAAGTGTGAGGGTGTGGTGTATGTGTGTCTGTGTGTGCCTGTGTGTGTTTGTGTGTGTGCATGTGTGTGGAATGTGCAAACATGTGCCCATATGCATGTGTGTGTGCATGTACGTGTGCATGTGTGTGTGTGTGTGTGTGTGTGTGCATGTGTGTGGAATGTGCAAACATGTGCCCACATGCATATGTGTGTGTGAGGGTGTGTGTATCTGTGTGTGTGTGCCTCTGTGTGTGTGTGTGTGTGTATGCACGTGTGTGTTTTCATGCTCTTGGAACTCATTGGTCAGCCAGTCTAGCCAAATGGATGAGTTTCAGGTTTTTAAAGAGACTTCATCTCAATAGAGGACAATCAAGAAAGACAATCACTGTCAAACTCAAGGGTGCACAGGTATACATATATCCACACAACTATACACATCAAAATATGGAAAATTTTCTTTTATTATGAAGAAGGCTTTTTATTACAGGGAGATTATTTATTATAATTATTATTATTATATAAATTGTGTGACTGCAATGAATTAAGAATATAATAATAAAAAAAGCCTGCTTGAAAACAGCTCAAAAATAGGGACTATCACTTCATTCTTTCCCTGTTGACTGCAGTTTAGTGATTTTTATTTGCTTCCTTTGTTTTTCTTTGTCTCACTGCATAGCATTCGCTGGCCTGGAACTCACGGAATCCAACCGCCTGTGCTTTCCAAGTGTTGGGATTAAAGATGTGTGTTACCACACTGGGTTATTTTTTTTAATCTGATAATTTTTATTGAAAGCTAGGCAATTTAAATTAAATAGCAGTAGAAAGAGAGCCTTCTCCCTCTCTCCCTACCTCGCTCCTTCTCCCTCTCATTTCCTGCACTTTCATTAGATGAGAGAGATGAGTTCCAACGCATGGGCTAAGTCAGAATGTTTCTCTTGTTATTATTTTGGGCATACCCCAGATTTCAATCCTGCCAGCTGTGAACACTGCTGTCTTATATTCCATGGAGTTGAGCAAGTGCTCTGCAGAGCCTTTCTGTGTGTTTACAGGCACCCCACACATATCTACATATCTACATATATTTTTAATCTTCTCCCAGAAAGAGCTGTTGGTCACTGCTTAACCCACTCCTTGTGGGTCAGAGTAATCTCTGATTTCCTCAAGTCTTAGATTAACCTTGGGTCAATCTCAGTTAATTGATTGTTGAGAGGGTATCCTTCCTGAATATTCTTATCAGTTACCCCTTGAAACAACAAAACTTTGTATCTGTGAGAATCTAGAGTGGGAGACGGTATTCTGCATCTCAAGCAAAGTCATATGTACCCTGCTTTTTACAAATCTGCTTTCTGTGCCTCCCTTAGAGGGGAGGATATTGCTTCTGCCTTTCTGTGGGCTGTTTTTTTACTTCAGACCCTAGACTGGGCATGTTAGTCCTTTCCCACTGGGAAGGGATTTTTGTTTTGCTTTTTATACTCAACATTCTAGAATCCTAGGCCAAGTGTGATTTGGCAGGGTCCGGTGGAGGCCTTGGGGAGAGGAGCAAAGGGGTTTTTATTTCTTTGTGAAGGTTCAGGTCTACCGAAACAAACTGCAAACTGACAAGAAGAAAAGGCACACACACATGCTTCCTGCATGGGACCTTACAGCAGGGAGTTTACCCCAAACTCCATATAGACTTATAGACAACTTTTCACAGGGAGAAGGGATTACAACAATTTAGCTGGGGAGTTAGTGACTGTTAGAAAAAATGAATAGGCCCCAAAGGGAACACAATAACTTCGAAGATTCTGGAAAAATGGCCACGGGTTCCAGGAAATGGAGAGTTCTGATGGTACCGTGGACAACAGTTGTATTTTTATGCAGACGAAACTTATCATATAATCCCTTGGAGTCGCCTTCAGAATAATATGTGAAAAGTCTGCTTGGTGTGTCTTGGTCTCTTCTCCATGATTAATTATCTCTGGCAAGTGAGACTTCAGGCGTGCATTCTAAGACAACAGCATTTCTTAAACACTAAAGTAACTCTTTCCGCTAAATGGAAGAACATTCAAGAGAGATTCCCTGATTTTGGAAGGCAAACAGGAAGGGACCAGACCTTGATTCTATGCATTCTGATCTCCCTAATTTGAAGGGCTGAGCTGGAAGAGCTTTTCCCGCTGAGCCTTATTTTAATGTATCATTTTCTTTCAGCCTTTTGACTCTTACTGTGTAGAATATGTTGTTCTCAAACCATCGATCCTCATTACTCAGTACTGGGATAATAGACTTGAGCCTTCTGGTATGGTGTAGCATCTTTTGGGTATATGACCAGGAGTGGTATAACTGAGCCTTGGGGTGAAATTATTCCCAGTTTTCCGGAAGGATATGGGTATGACCCTAGCTAAGATTCTTACCAGTGGGGGATATAGAGCCTGAAGTGACCACCTCCTCTAGACAGACAGGACTCAGTGGAAGGAGGGGGAACCAACCCACCCATAAATCCTTTGACCCAAAATTTGCCCTGCTTACAAGTTGTGCAAAGACAAAGATGGAACAGAGACAAAAGGAACGACCAACCAGTGACTGGCCCAACTTGAGACCCACCCAATGGGAGAGAGTGAACCCCTGACACTGTTAATGATACTCTACTATGCTTGAGGACAGGAGCCTAGCATAACTGTCCTCTGAGAGGCTGTTGAGAACACATGCAGAGATCCACAGCCAAACATTAGGTAGAGTTCATGGTATGTAGCAGGTATGTATCTTGGTCTTCATGTAGGTCCCCCAATATTGGAATGGGGGCTGTACTTTCTGCAGAGAGCTTTACAATGTTTGATGGAGACTGGCTTTCCACTTTGCTCCTTTCTGCAAGCAGGGTTTTGAGGATCCTCTACGTAAACAAGCCTTTGCTTCTCAAGTTGATTCCTATAAACACAGTGTCCCAGTTGCAGCGGAGGGGACCTCATAGCGATGTGGCAATGAGCATCATGAAGATGATTAACGCTGAGCCATGTCATGTGTTTCTAGACGGTTGCGCTCTGACACCAGTTACATATGAAAGGCTCATCTGTGCTCAAATCCTCTCTAACATGGCTTACCATCATTAAAATATTGCCCAGCATGAGATGCAAACACGACACGCACATACGACGTGAGTTTCCTTCTCCAACCCTCACACTGATATTTAGAATCTCTGAACCTTTAAGAGACGTTGGGTAAAGAATCACCACTTTGCAGCAAGATCAATATAGTTTCCGAGAGGCTGCGTTAATTTTTCAAGCCCAACCTCATATAAATCAAGCTGTGTCCCTCCCATCTTCCCAGCAGTGCTCGCTATGAATTTGTTTTCCCTTCTGCTTTCCACTGTGGATAAAGCCACACATTCCCGTTACCAGATATCAGCCCCTGTAAAATCATGGGCCCAAATAAACGTCATTTCTTTATTACCCAGTTTCAGGGAGTTTGCTATAACCACAAGATGTAGACTAACGGGTATAATTGTGTTGAAATGGAATTTCTCTGCTGTTTTGGGGCAAGATTGTACTTTTATGAAATAGAATTTTTTTTCTATTTTTTTGGATTACTATTGTTTTTTGCTTCCCTGTTTATCCGGTATCAACGGACATCATTGTAGCAGGCTCAGTAGGGAACTGTCATCAATTTCAAATTCTGGAGAACATGGTTTACAAAGATAAGAAGAGCATTACAAATCAAGCCCATCCAATAAAACCAGATTTAGTATACCCTAAGGTCTCCCTAAGTAGGTTCCAGCTTTCTATGCCATTACTTCCCTGCCCTGACGCTTTATTATGTTATGTTTTTGAGACAAGGTCTCATTATATAGCCTTGGTTGTCTTCAAACTCATCATGTATACCAGGCTGGCTTTGAACTCACAGAGATCTGCCTGCTTCAGCCTTCCAAGTGCTGAGATTAAAGGTGTGCACCATCAAGTCTGGCCTGCTTCTCTCCTAAAGACCCTAAACTTGAGCTAATTGCAAGCAAATGTGCTTCTACCTGTGAGGTTGATATTGAATACAGGGGTTAAAGAGACCATTTTATTTCTGTCCTATCATCAGCGAGAGTCTATTGAGCATCCTTCCTCCCATCTGACTTTATAACACACTCATGGATGTTTTTGATCCTGGCTTAGCTTCCTTCATTTCTAAGACAAGACTGAGGTAGTTTTAAATAACTCAACCCACATTTTCTTTCCTTCTTTTTAGCATTTTTTTTTTACTAATTCTTTGAGAATCTCATACAATGTTTTTACAGCATAGTCATGACCCAGTGTCCTCCCACAATCACCCTCTACATCCTCACATCCCTTCCCACCCAACCGTGAGACTTGTTTACCATACAAAGTACAGCTTCCCCCCACCCCAGCTTGTCTGTATATTGGGGCCTGGCTTGGGGTCAACACACCAGGATCACATCATTAAGGAAATCTGACTATCTCTCACAGCCATTATCAAATGCCAATTTCTCTTCCGCTAATGATGAGATTCCAAGCCTTCCTTCACCCGCTGTATTCAGACTTTGGTTGGCTGCAGCTTACAGTGATCTTTTATGTGCTAACACAGTCCCTGAATTCATACATGCAACTGCTCTGTTGTGTCTGGAAAACACTGTCTCCCTCATGTTTCTAACCAACTCTGGATCTTATAATCTTTCCTCTCCCCTTCCTTGAAGAATCTGAACTGTGGAGAAGGATTTACATTCCATTTAGGGCTAAATACCCCATAGTCTCTTATTCTCTTCATGTTAACCACTTCCTATGTACGTGTGTGTATGTCTGTATGTGTGGTGTATGTGTTTGTTTGTGTGTGTGTTATATAAATGTGTTTTGTGTGTGTAATGTGTATGTATGATGTAAGCGTGTTTGTGTGTATATAATGTGTTTGTGTGTATAAATGTGTATGTGTGTGTGTCTGTGTGTGTATACGTGTACATATGTGTGTATGTATGGTATGTGTGACAGTGTATGTGTGTGAATGGGTGTATAAGTGTGTATGAGTGTGTGTCTGTGTATGTATGTGTATGTATGTATGTGTGTATGTTTGTGTTTGTGTGTGTATATGTGTATGTGTGAGGTAAGTGTGTTTATATGTGTGTAATATGTATGTTTGTGTATATGTGTATGAGTGTATCTGTGGACATATGTGTGTGTGTGAGTGTGTGATTTTATGTGTGGTGTGTGCATGTGTGTTGGAAGAAGACTTTGTGTTAGTATCCAAAGCTTCTCTCATGAGTCATCCTACACTTTTGGTGTTTTTCCTTTTGATGTTCATAGGGAGCTGTGAGCTAAAAGGATATTTCTTACAAGCAACATTCATGTGGCATTAAATGCTCAGTACTACAGTATATAGAATAGTATATTTGAATGTGTTTTATTTCTTCATTTTCTTATATTTCATTTTCTTATATTTCATTAATAAAATTAGTGGGAAAGTGAGTCTAAGAAAGTTAAAGGCACTCACTAGGCTGGTGCTAGGTGCTCACTAATAGATGAAGTCTGTAAAGGAAAAAAAAGGGATATTTATTCTTACTCTTTCATACCTCTTGATATGTCTTGAGAAATGATTCTAATTAATTTTTTTTACTATTTACACTTAGATTCTGTTTAATTTTTTATGTGGTACATTGTCTCAAAAATATTCAAATAATATATAATAATACAACTTATAAAATAGTGAATTTAAAAGAATAAATTCATTGTAATATTAGTTGCAAAATTACAAGATATATATTTAGATTACGTCAAGCATAGAAATACATACTAATGAGAAATATTTTCTAGGCTTCTTTTCTTTTAAAATGTGCAGATTCCAGAAATTTCCAGTCAAAAGTTAACTCATCATCTTTTTTTTTTTTCAGTGAATAACACTTTGATGATTTAAATTTCTACTTTCTAAATTAAGAACTATTTTACAAATATAACGGGAACTAAGGAACATAACACATTCTGTGTGGGTGATTTCATATTTCTTTTGCTTTTTTGCATTGAAATTATTAATGAAATGTTAAGCTAATGCTTTTGCATTCAAGTTCTTTAGAGGTTTATTTTTAAATGGGAAGGTGGGAAGAGCAGAGCCTGTACATAGCTATCCACCTCTGCAGCAAGGGCGCAGTGTGAAACCATAGCCACACAGCTATCAGGGTACCCTTTTAAAAACCTGTAGTCAGAGGAATAATTACATAACTCAAAATTCAAGTTTCATGAAAAGTTCTATGTCCAAAACACTTACATAAGACAATCATTTTTTTCTTGTTTTCTTAAAAAACTCATATAACCATAGTTGCTCATGGCGTAGTGGCAAGACCTCCCTGCAGGTCAAAGAACAGCCTGGACGAGGATGCATCAGCATTGTATCAGTTATTTTCCTATTGCTGTGATAAAGTTACTATGGCCAAAAGCAATGTATAGTTATAGGGTTTATTATGCTTATGGTTCCAGAGAGAAAGTTTATAATATCAGAGTAGCATGCTGTGACAGCAGGAAGAGAAATCTGGCTGACCACATTTCATGCACCCACCAGAAGCAGGAAGATCAAGCAGGAAGCAGGGCGAGGGTATAAACTCCCAGCATCCACCCCAAGTAATGAGCTTCTTCCAGCAAAGCTGTACCTCCCACAGGCTAGGTAACTTCCCCAAGCAGTGTCATCAGCTGGGGACCAAGTTTTCAGACACTTAAGCCTATAGGGAATGTTGTACCACAGTATCATATGGAACTGATCATTATTAGATCTTGTAAGAAAAAAGGCGAAGCTTGTGGGAGTAAAACGGCCCTCCAGATTAACCCTTTTATCCCTAGAGCACTTGAAACTATTGGAAACCCCTGTGGAGATTTCGGTTTCATCCTTGGATTGTGTTAGCACTGTCTTAATGTAACAAAGTTTGTAGTCACTCTGCAGAGTAAAGGTTGACTTGGGGCCACAGTTTGGGAGGTGTTAGCTTGTGGCTGTGTGGCTTGTCCCCTCTGCACAGAACATCAAGTAGGAAGTGTAAGGTCTTCCAGAAGCTGTTCCCTTGATACATAGGATGTGACAGACAGGTGAAGAGGGAGGGATGACTACTGTCCTGGTTTTCCTTTAGGGCGCATCCTGGAAGACTGAAATACCTCCTTCTAGACTCCATTCTCTCAATGTTTCTCCCTCTTGACAGTAGTTCCAAGCATATGTCTTTGAATTTATTTAATTAAACTTTTTATTTTTTTATTTTTTTAAACTTAATGAAGATTAAGAATCATGGGTATCCATTAGAGTCATAAACAAAAAAATGCTATAAACATAAATATTTGTGAATTCTTGCCTATTTGAATTAAATAATTATAAGAATTAAATACCTTACTGTAACATTGTAAAGCTACACTTTCATAAGTGCTGGTTTTTTTTTTTATTATACAAGAAAAAGATAGAAAAGACAAATTTTTGGTTATAAAGAAAAAAAGAACTCTCCTGTTTTAAAGAACCTCAACCGGGAAACAACTCTTCTATAATTTCTCATACTAACATGATGTCACTTGAGAAGGGATTTGCTTCAGAACAAAGGCATGCTCTATTTTGAGAACCATGAATTATGAACATGGCTGCTTCATTTGGAGACTATATTTCATAAACTTGTATTCAACTCGTTTTGTTTAGTTTAAGCTATTGGTTCCTTTGAAGGACCGACCATGGCTGTCACTATGGAGACTGGAGTGCTTCTCCTGGTGGTAGCTAATTGGTAAAGAAGAATATTTTTTTGATAGGCAGCAAAAAAGAACTCATTAGTGCATGCTACAATCTGTACAAAAGATACCTGCGGAGCGTCACCCCATTTGTCTGAAGCAGTTGGGCTCTTTATATTCAAAGTGATAGTTATTTTTTTTTATGTTTTTGCTACCTTGTTTTATGCTATATTTGTGCTTTCCGATTCTAAACATTCCTTCCCTTCTCAGATGAAGAGTGATAACACAGGAGAGAAAGCTGTCACACATACACTTGGGCACTGAGGTACTGAAATGCTGCTAAAGTTTTATCTTGTCCGTATATCTGTATTTATTACTACACGTTATTGTGTCTCCTGGAACACATGTCTCAGAATGCTCTGATAATAGGAGGGGGTCTCTAAAGAAAGAAAGCAGAGTTTCAATGGACACTTATGATCTATGTCCCTAAAAAGAAAGGAGAGGAATGAATGATAGGTATCATGGGAGGAAGGCCATGTAAGAATGTTCTGAGTTGGTGAGTAACGAAGGAGACACTGAAGAAACAAACACTCTTGATATAGAAATTCTAGTCTCCAGGCATTAAGAAAATGACTTTCTCTTACTCAAGCTGCCTTGGGTACTGTCTTTTGTTATGGTTGTCCTGGTAAATGAACACATTCTCTTCTTGCTATTAATAACTCTATTTCTACCATTCTTCAACAGAAGTCCATGGGTGATTTCTCATTCAAAGGAGAGGTAATTGAGACTGTTGTCTTTTGATTAATTCTATTTCATTCGTAAAGAGAAGTGCTGAGTATCATCTCTTCTACAAAAAATAAAACAGAAACAATTCAAGGCCCTTCACACACTTGTTAAATAGGAGAAGCACTTTTAAAGGGAAGAACTCTGAAGACCAAAGGACACTTATGTAACTTCTTTCTTGAAAAATAGATGATTTGAGGCTGAGGAGGTGGCTCAGTAGTTAGTGAATTTGCTTTACAAGTTGGGGATTGGATACCCAGAACTCACATAACTTATGAGGGACTACCATGGCTCACCCATAATTCTGTCACTTGAAGGTAGAAACAGTGGATCCCCACAGCAAGTGGACTAGCCATGGGATCCATACAAAGAACTTCTAGATTCAACTGAGAGACTCTTTACTCAATGAGTCAGGTGGAGAGTGAGAATCCCTCTGGACATCAACTTCAGGTCTCCACATGTAAACATACACTTAGTCCCACACGTGTACATGCCTACATCCACATACACACCACACATGTTCGAACATGAAAGAAAAGAAAAATAGATGATTTGCCACTTAGCTCTGATTTTCTGGTTTTACAGTGGATAACTCAAGACATTTCATACCGAACCCCAATTTTTTCCTTTTGCTTGTTTACATTCTAATGGAGTTCTTGCAAAAGTATTTCCTCTAGTGGAGTCTTTCTGGAGTAAAATGGGCTACAGTGATGTTTTACTTCCATCTATAAGTTAAAAGGCGTTTTGCCTTTTCGGTTAGCATTTGACACATTCTGTTTGTTGATATCTCCTCATTTTAGTAATGTGAAGTGAGAACTTTCTCCAGACTGCAGTAGGAGGCTGTGGGCAGGGACTGGTACTTGTGTATCCCGGGTACTTGCAAGTTGTGGTATTTGTGAGTCCCACCCAGCATCCTCAAGACTGCGCAGCTGGTGTTCATTGCTTTTCCACTCAAATATCTAGTATTTGCAGAAGCTTCTAAGCTCAAGTCTTCAGAGGCAAACCACAGACCGATGTGGGAAAGAACAGCTGTTGTGCAGTGGTTGATCTTGTGGGGATTCTTTGAGAGAACGTGTTAGCTGACTGACTACATGACAGGTTCGCAGACCCCTTGGATACAGCGGTACAGTTTTCAACCCTTCACTTCTCCATGGTTGTTGCAACAGATGAGGGGAAAGGACAACAAAGGAGGAGGAAGCAGAAAACTCTTTTAAGACAATTCTTAACCTGCTATTTAAGGCCCAGAGAGGGACACCGTCTGCCTCCTCTAGGTTATCAACCTCAGCTTGCCAGAGAGTTTCCTTCCGGGAATCCCACACCCCTCACGGTGTAACCTCTCTCATGGTTCTCTCTCTCTCTCTCTCTCTCTCTCTCTCTCTCTCTCTCTCTCTCTCTCTCT
>JANHMN010000020.1:33720983-33734228 GCA_030674055.1 Rhabdomys pumilio
ATACACATACACATACACATACACATACACATACACATACACATACACATACATAATATACATATACATATACATATACATATACATATACATATACATATACATATACATATACATATACATATACATATACATATACATAATATACATATACATATGCATCATATACATATATATACACATGCACATGCACATGCACATACACATACATATACATTATACATATACACATCATATACATATATGTTATACATATACATAATACATACACATACACATATACATATACAATTTTTCCCCTTAGTTGTCCCCAAGAAGTGGAAGGTAAGACCCTATTGATGAAGACACTATGTACTCCAGAGATGTCTGAGCTGAAAGCAACCTGAATGCCTGTTTATTAAGGACTAGTTTTCATGATCCTAGAGGTTACCAAGTATGCTTCCAAAGGTGGAAAAACCTACAGTCCTACCTAGCTATGAACCATAACAATTACCAGCATGGCACAATGACCCCAAGGGAGTAGTAGTAGCACACGTACCTTGGCAGTAACCAACAATTTTCTAGTTGGACTTATGACCCGATCAATAAGAGGAACACAATGTCTGACACTGAAAATCTAGTCAAGTACAGAGGGCTAGGAAATCATGGATCTTGGAGGAGAACCTACAACTACCACCTTACCAAACCAGCATCATTCCTAGATACATTTTAAACATTATACCCAAAGATAGGTGTAGTCCTCATCCATCAAAAGGGAAACTTTGGAGGCAATACACAGAACTACATGCAGTATAAGTTTATTTTAGTAAATAGCTAACAGTATGGTTTTTAAGGATTTTTTTTAGACATTCTTATCATTATGTTACCCTCTCCTTCCTCCTCCTATATTTACCTCCATCCTCTCCCAAAAGATGGCCCTCCCATTTATCTGATCAGATCACCTGTACTCTGCAAGTCTCAACGTCACTACTTTTCTCCTCCCCTGTTCAGCAATGATCCTTTTTTATTTTCCTGGTTTCTTCAGTTACTCAAGGATATGTACTCACATCTGAAGGTTCACAGCTAGGAGGCTACACCCCTTAAAGTCCTACCACTTCCCAACATTGCCAGTCTGGGGACCATGTTTCTAATACATCAACTTTTGATAACAAAGCATGAATAAACCACAGCCCATTTCTGGTAGAATGCTTGTTTCAAACCCTAATACCACCTGTTTTAGTTAGGGGTTTACTGCTATGAAACAGCACCATGACCAAAGCAACTCTAATAAAGACATTTAATTGGGGTTGGCTTACAGGTTCAGAGGTTCAGTCCAGTATCATCAAGGTGAGAGCATGGCAGCATCCATTCAGGCATGGGGATGGAGGAGCTGAGAGTTCAACATCTTGTTCCAAAAGCAAACAGGAGAAGACTGACTTCTAGGCAGCTAGGATGAGGGTCTTGAAGCCCACAGCCACAGTGGCACACTTTCTCCAACAAGGCCAAACCTCCCGATAGTGCCACACCCTGGGCCAAGAATACTCAAACCACCACACCATTTATGTGGTATAAATTATGTGTTTACCATTAACCCCTTGGGCCTAACATTTGGCCAACTGAGGGCAACATTCATTTTCAGTTTTCCTTGTTTTATAAACTTCATTATATGTCCTGATTCTACGGTGAAAAAATAAAATAATGGGTTTAGATTACTGTTAATTTTTAATAGCTTTACAAAAGGAAGGGAAATTAACACTAAGATGGTTTTATTGTCTCTCTGTTCTTAAGCACATCTTCTCTGTGACCCATGAGAATTAGTTTTGCAATACTTTCTTAGGATTTCTTTTCCTTTCATTTTGTATCAAAATCTACCTGATGTCGAGACAGTATCGAAAGATATTGAGATAGTAAAGGAATTAAAGATAGTTACCCCAACATGTTTCCCATTAGCCCCACTTCAGCAGTGGCAGTTGGTTGTTTAGAGTAATTTAGCTGTAGGGCTCCAGAACTTCCAGGTTGGCCCCATCCATCCTCTTCAGAAATCCTGGTCCAATCTGTCAGTGACCTCTTTTTACTGTGTAAATACCAACTACATGAAGATCTTCTTGTAGATTCTGATGACCTTGAGATCCATCCATCCTTCTCGTTATTCCAACTCATTGTTATTATTGCTATTATTACTATTATTATTATTACTACCATTATTCTTATTACTATTCTTATTATTATTCTTATTATCACTGTTATCATTTGTAACATCCTCATTACCATTTTGCTTCATAAGAAGTAGCTACCTCTAGCAGGAACCCTGACTGAGGCAATGACAAAGAAGTGAATTAACTTGGCTCAGGATTTTATGGGGAAGTTCATCCAGCAGGATTTGGCTGAGGGTAAGGACTTACTCGTTGTGTTGGTCATCACTTTGTGGGTGGAAAGGGTTTTGTGTAGCTGGAGACTTTCAGCAGCTATGAGGCGATGCCAATTTTTGCTACCGTACTGTAGCAAAAAAATAATGAGATACATTATGACTATGAGACTAGAGAATGTTTGACATATAGGTGTTAGATACAGTGCAGAGACTGGCATGCATATGCTATAGAGTTCAGAAGGATGAGTTGGCATAGCTTTCCTCAAGGGGAATTTGGCAATATCCGTTCAAGTACTTGTCACTCTAGCAAAGGTACAGAAAATAAATGTAACATGGATGTGTCATAGGTCAGCAGTGACAGCAACTAGTTAGTAAAAATCAGCACAGAATTAGACACAGCATGTGGAAGCTGGATTTTAAGAGAGAATGGCAAAACAGATCATTCATGAGCAGGAACATCTGAACAGATATGAAAAAAAATCAGAACATCAATAAAGAGTGTACAAAAGCAGTTTCTCAGACATTGGTGACTATACCATGTGTGAAACGGTGGGCAAGATAAGGATATTTTGGTCCTTTGAGTGATGTCCAAAGCTATTGAATCATATTCTTACTCAAAATTGAGCCATGATCTGAAACATGTCATCATGAAAGACCTAAAAATTCATTCTGCCTTTGACCTATAATTTTACTTTTAAGTATGTTTTTAAAGAAAATTATAAGAATAAAACCTCAAAGTATGTGTACAGAGACAAAAATTTTTACTTTCTATTTCTTCAAGTAATTATACCATATGCCAGCAATCAGTTCATATTCTTTATGCATTTTAATTATCTATCTATGAATCTATCTATCTATCTATCTACCTACCTATCTATCTATACATGTATATGTGTGTGTATGTGTGTGTATGTGTGTATGAGAGAGAGATTAAGAGAGAGAGAATGTAAGAGGACACTGTGATTCTCATTTTTAATTTTTGAGTGTGGAAATGGAGGCATAAAATGATATCTTGCACGTTTGCTTTATAATCTCAACTTTCCTTTCTTTCTTTAAGTCAGTTCTGGGATTTCATGAGTAACTTTCAGTTCACAACTATGAAAAATGGTTTCAGTCAGAACATCTGACTGGGATTTATATGGTATTTCCATGGGCACATTATACAAGCAGGGAAGGTACAGGAAGGTCCCTCACACGAATCTCCAGGACTTTCTCACTTTTCTGTCCTCAGCTGATTCATCAAGGGAACAACATCTGGTCTACAATAACCCATCACGATTTTTTGCAGAAACTGGCTGTGAATGCCAAGGCAAAGCCTGAAAGTTGTTGGAACTGAGACACACGAAAGGTAACTGGACCATATAGAGTCCAGACACTGCCTCTGGGATGCAAGCCATATTGCTGCCTGGTTCCTTCATGCCCGGACCTTCCCTTCCTCTGATTCTAAAGCCACTGTGTAAAATCCTGAGCTCTGGTTACATCTGTAAGGGTTATGGCTACTGCTTGAAAACCAGATGGATTTCTTTGAAAGATGTACAGTGAATGGAACACTCCTGTATGAATGTTGTTTTGGCATATAGAACAATTCCTTAAACATGGAGTTAAGCTGCCTATGTCGATGTAGTTGTCCTTGCCTACTTATGTAAATCCCTCTGATCACTTCCTGGTGTTAGTAAAACCTAGGAAAACCACAGGTCAGGCTTTCAGTAAGGAGGCCATGATATGTGTGATTCAACACGGAACATTCTAGACACAGAGGTAGAAAAATATTGGAATGAGGAGGTGGATACAAGTAGGGAATCATGCAGATTGTGTTTTGAAATCCTGGTACTTATATTTGGGCTATGACTACTGTGGTAAGCACTGATGGAAGCTTGTGATTCACTTCCTGAAAGCCTGTTATCAACACCAGTTGGCTTCCATGATTTGTGCTAGTAGAGGTACCCTGAGGTTGCTGTGCCTTGCTGGGGTTGAAATAGTATGTTGGCTAGAGTTTGGATACCAACCAAACAGTCAGACCTGTGATGAAAAGAAGCTAAGAATAAATCAGGTGATCATTTATAAAATTTAATGAACAAAAATTTATATTTCATTCTTATCAATGGCCCATTATGATGAACTGCCTACTTAGCAAGGCATTTAGCAATTCAGCAGACTTTATGGATCCTTCCATAGTTTTAATCCTGTTGAGTTTCCTCAGTCTGTTTCATTTGTGGGTATAGGGTATTCAAGCTGTCTCAAGACCTGGTGCTAGGCAGTGGGAATACAGAACTATCTAAAACTCAGGCCCAGCTCTCTATACAATGCACATTCATATTGGAATGAATAGACAATTTTAGCGTATACCCCAATTTTTAAGTGTTCAAACCCAGGATTGTGTGTCAGTAATCATATGTATAGTATTTTTTTTGACTGTGTTCACACTTTTTTTTAAATTTAAAATACTTTATTTATCAATATTTGTATAAACATATATACTTATACATGTATACATATATACATACATATATAAATGATAATTAAATAATAAGATGTATTTAAAAAGTATGGGGGTTTGGGAAGAGTGGGAGGAAGGAGAGAAAGGGGAAAATTATGTAAATACAGTGTTCATATATGAAATTCTCAAAAAGGAATCCAGTTTTTTAAAATGTTCAACAGATTAACTAGCATTTTACAATATGAAAATAAATATAACCTATAATTATGTTGAAGGACATTTTAACTCACTACAAACTTTGAAGTTTAAAATGAGATCAATAAAAATTATTTTACCCAGTATACTAACACAAACCACAATAACGTTTTATAATTCAAAGTATTTCTGAGAACAAGAAAATAGATTGTCAGGAGCTAAGTCAGCAGAACTAGGGGTACACTGTGTGTTAATTTTTTGTTTTTTGTTTTTTTTTAATCAAATCATAATTTTTACTTTTTAACACAGGGGTTATAAACACAAAAATGCAGGATGTCGGGAAGGGGATGACACAAGTGTGCTCACACTCTTATATTTGGTTGCCATGGTTGCTTATGCTACTATAAATTGTTGTCATTTTACTGATAGGAAATTGTGTTCAGAGAGTTAAATACTTATTCAGGGCTACAACACTCAGACATTGTGGACTCATGGTTACACATACAACACACGGTGGGGAAGACAGGAAAGGGAGATGTCATCTCTTGCTTTTACCTATGGTACTTCTTAATATATATCTTGGTGAGGAGAAACTAATTCTAAAAGGTAGGGTGTCAGGTTCTGCATTGGGGCTGTATAATTGTGTCCCTCTCAATTTGAGAGTTGAGACAATAATCTGACTGGGATGACATTTGGATGTGGGGGATTTGGAAGGTAACAAGGTCAGATGAGATCCTGATACTGCAGTCCAAGTGATGACATCAGTGCCCTTGAAGAAGAGACATCAGAGTGATCGTGTGCTTTCTCACTACAAACATGTACCTAGAATAGGTCATGGGAACCCACAGCAATAAGGCAGCTTTCTGCAAACCTGGGAGAGACTGTTGGCACACAGCTAGGCACCTGATCTCAGGAGCTCCAGCCTCCAGAACTGTGAGAAGCAGCTGCTGTCTCTTGGCCTGTGGCATTCCACATAGCCATGTAAATGGGTCAGAACAGGGCTGTATTCTGAAAAGAGACAGAAAGAACACAGACATGCTCTTCCCAACTGGGGACCTTAGGCCTTGCTGCTGGCTTGTTCTCTACAACGGGATGCTTTTGAGGAATGCTCTTGTGATCAGCTTCTGCAGAGAAACGCAGGAAGCATGATTGTGTGAGTCTCCATGGCATCTGTAGGCTTAGATTTTTCAAAACCCACTTTTTAATAAGGGTTCTCAAATGCTTTGACACCCCTTCAAGCTCACTGTCCAAAGGTAGAGGAGAAAAATGTGGTAAATAGGACAAGGAGATGTGGACCTGTTTAGAAATAGTTCTCTGGGGCAATTACAATCTCTGTTTGTCAGGATACCAACATCCTAGTTCAGTAGTGTCAGGATACCAAACACAAATAAGTAGCATGGCACAATCCAGCAGAAAAGGCTAGGCCTCCATGGAATCAGCACAAGTCAATAGAAGTGACCAGGACCACCTTGGATGCCAGGAGAAGTTCTCTGCTATGCCTCTCTCAATGGAGCAAAAAAGATCAGCGAAAAGGAGAAGCCAATAAAGTGTTGCAGGGCTAGCTTTGCAAGCTCTCTGTCATTGTCCGTTAAATTCTACTTATACTCTCTCCAAACATCACATATCCTCCCATGGGTCTTGCCCACCCTGTGAGTCTGCATCACATGAAACAATCAGAAACTTCCATATCAAGCATCAAAGTTCGCAGCGAGCTTCTACACATATCTAAAACAAAGGCATTTCTGATTGGGAAGCAGCTCTTTCTTGGCTCAAGTTCTGGGAAAATTCCCATCTGAGGGTTGTGTTTGTCACACTATGAGTTACCAAGGAATAAGAGTGTTCATGTTCTGAACAGGGTCTCAGGATAGTCTTAAATATCCTGTCTCTCTGTCCTACATCTACACACCAAGGTTTCCATATGGACCATGCAAATCCATACCGGATATGGTGGTGCTCGCCTAGTTCCAAGACTAGCACGAGAGAAGACTGAATTCAAAGCCTTCCTATATAACAAATACAAATTTTAGGACCTCCTTTGTCACATTACAAAATCTTGTCTTGTAAAACAAAATGGGATAAAAATATCTAAATTCGTCTTCACATGGCACATGTGTGCAATCCCTTGAATGATATAAACACTCAAGAGACTTGTGCGGTTTTACATTTCACCTTTGCTCCTCTGCTCCTTTGAACTCAACTTCAGGGAAGAAAAATGTTTGGATTCTGTGCATAGCTTTGGGTTAGCCACTGCTATGAATAACAATTGTCTAGAACTTTTATAATTCCTCTAGGGCTTCTGTGCATAGACCAAACAAAGGCTTTGAAACTCTTACCTAATACATGGTGAATGACTAGGGCTGGCATTTACTCATTCATTACAATGCACAAATTAGATCATTAACTTCTTGGACTTTAATGTTGTGTTGTGTCCTCCTGAGAGAAACTGTCATCAACTTTTCTGCTATTGTTCAAACTTGTGGGGCGGTGGGCTGTGAGAAGCAGCTGGGTGCTTGGTTGAGCAAGAGCTTGGAACCCTGGAACCTTTATCGGGCAGAGGGCAGGAGTTCAACTCTGCTCCCAGGCCCTGGTTCTTTTCATTTAGCTTCAGCCCTCCACAAGCACTCCCACAGAGAGGTCTACGGCCAACAGCCACGAGGAACAGGTCTCAGGCCCAACTTCCCCATGGAGGAACCCAGAGCGTTCCCAGTCAGCTACCCACAGCCTGGCGTGAGGAACCCTGCTTCTCCAGCCACAATTACCTACACAAACTCATGTTGACGACACTTTGAGGATTTTTTTTCTCTCACAACCTGTTTCTTTTATTACTTAGGATCCAAAGTACTAAAACAAAATCTATATCATTTACTAGAACCCTATACCTTTTTAAGATGCTAAATCAAAATTTAAATTCTATCTCCTACTCTCAAAAGAGACGTACTTGAAAAACACCAGAAAGTCAATATCACAAGTACAATGCTATTTTGATAGCTGTATAGTAATAATAAAATTTGCAATGAAGGCTCCTTGGAGACTAGCCTGCAGAATATTCAGGGCTGGCCTCCCAGAATTTGATCTGTCATGGCCTCAGGTTGAGAAACAATGTGGGGACAGTCAGTCACTCATCATCTGAAAGTGCGTGTGTCCGGAAGCTTATATCAGGCAGTAAAGCCTACAGGGAGAAAAAATCCTGTCCTTGATTTAAGCAGATCTCAACTGAGAATATTCTAGAATTTGATAGCCCTAACCTTGAGGACAAAAAATGGATCACTCTCTGAGTCACCTGGGCTTAGTGACAGGAACTAGATTACCACCTGAGTCACCTGAGTTTGGGGACAAGAAGTGGACCACTTCTTGAGTCACCTAACTGTTGATCACTGCTGTAGAACTGAAACCCTGAAGCTTCCATGGTCAACCCACTGGTCACCTACAGCCATGCCCACAGAAGGGTGATTACCCAGGAGATCTTCAAATTATGAAGATAAATTGTCTGCCTACACAAATCTTAATGCTATGGTTGTTACCCCATACTCCAGACTGCTTGGGATATCGTCTTACATAGAACAGCATCTGCCCTAAAGGGAACAACCTGGGGAGTGTTAGGAGGATGGGAACCTGCTCGACCCATAGAATTGCAACACCAAAGTCCCTCATAGACAAAGAAGAGAAACGACTAAAGAGGAAGTAAAGCTGGCAGATACTTGCCCAACACATACCTGTTTAACACCATAATAAGGCATAGGAAAGACAGGCACTCACGTGCTCAGCTGAGCTCTCTTGATTATAAACACTGATCTCCAGCTTTCAAGGGCCCACAAAGAAGCTGCTTAAACACCTCAACTTTTTTTTTAAATTTTTGCTCCTTCTTTTTCCTCCTCCATCTTACACTTCAGCAGTATTGCTCTTTTATCATATTTAAAATATTTATACTCTTGTTCTTCTCATTCTGATTGTGCATATTTTATACTGATGAGTGATCTTTTCCTAATTCTTTTTTATTATGACTTAATATTCTCCTTCTTATATTTGTCAATTTTATTTTCAAACATTTCCATTATTGAAGATTAAAAATCTTTTCTAGCCTCTTGCTCTTATCTATCCATGGCATTCTCCTAGACTCCTTTTTCTTTTCATGAATTTATCATTGCTTACCTAGTTCCCTGTTTCAGTCTCCTTCCGTTTTTCCCTCATTTACAATTTTTATACCTACCCTAAATAATTTAAAAATTCACATATTTTACACTTTTTCCCACTTTCTTGGTATATAGTTACTGGTGGATATTAATGGAACTTACTTGATTTTAAATGTCTTTCTATATCTTGTAGAGCTTGTTGTTATCACTGGTATAACAGTTATTTTACTTCTCATTGGGTGGCAATGCAAATTGAGGTCTTAAGAGTAGGCTGCTTAATAAGCAAATCCACAAATAAGAGAAGAAAATGTATCTCAGCAACCGGGTATGCAGGTCTCACACAAGAAACATGATAAATCAAGGAAACATAACTTTTTAAAAAGGCATAACTCCTTAACTACTCAGTTCAAAGATACTCAAGTAAAATGCCAGATGAAGTTTAGAACCCTATACCTTTTAAAGATGCTAAATCAAAATTTAAATTCTAGCTCCTACTCTCAAAAGAGAATTACTTGAAAAACACCAGAAAGTCAATATCACAAGTACAATCAAGCAATGTAGAAGAAATGAAAATAAAAACAGAGAAGAAAGTCAGTCATGCAGATGAATAACTCACCTCTATAGCAGAAATATTTTGTAAGAAAACTGATAATTTGAAAAAGCACTCAAAACTTTGGATTGACAATTTTGGGATTTTATATTAGTTCAACTAATATAAAACACTGGGAAGCGTCACCAATAGCCTTGAAGAAAGGCTACCAAGGATGAAGCACACAGTTGAGGAAAATATTCATATAAATAATATAAATATAAATAAGGGAAAAAGTGAGCAGGACCACAATGTCCAAGAGCCATGAGAAATAAGGAGACAAAACACATCTTTTCATGGGATGGGAGGATCTGAGAAAGAAAAAGAGAAAAGATATAGGGAAATCTTTAAATTCTATGAAATGGCAGCAGAAAAATTCCTAACCCTAGGAAAAAATAGATGCCCAAACTCAAGATATTGTGTAAAGATAAACACAATTAAAAAATAATTTCTCCTTGAAAAATAACCTCTCCACACCTTAGGACCAAGGTATCAAAAGGACAAAGTAAGGAGAAAGAAATGAAAGGCAAAAACAGCAAGGGCTATAGCCCAATTAATTATATACTGTTTCACAGTGAGCCCCATTGTGAGCCTCACTGCAAGCACTGCAAAACCCACTGCAAGCACTGCAGCTTCCACTGCAAGCACTGCGTGTCCCATTGCCAGTACTGTGAGCACCACTGCAAGTACTGAGAATACCATTGCAAGCACTGCAAGCCCCACTGCAAGCACTGCATGTCCCATTGCCAGTACTGTGAGCACCACTGCAAGTACTGAGAATACCACTGCAAGCACTGCAAGCCCCACTGCAAGCACTGCATGTCCCATTGCCAGTACTGTGAGCCCCATTGTAGCCACTGAGAGCCCCACTGTAGCCACTGAAAGCCCCCATGCTATTGTCCTCTTTGGAAACAACACATGTCATCATTTTTCAGGCCCAAAGTCACAGACTAGCTTGAGAATAAAGCAAGATCTTTTCATTTTTTCTGCCCACTACAGCAGGGTATGCTAAAGCACTTGTTTTCATTTGTTCCTTTGGGAGATGCTGTTTATTTGATTTGACAGAATCTCATGTTGCTCAGGCTGGTCTCGAACTCATTATATAGCTAAGGCTAGCACTGAATTCCTGATCTTTCTGCCTCAACTACCCCAATGCTGAGATTACATCTACTCAAGTCCACTCTCAGCTTTTATTGCTATTATTTTTATTATCAAATATTAAAGTAAGCATTTCATGAAGACATTTTAAAATAATTGTTTAGATGATGTCACAATAGTTGAAGAAACCAATCTGTCATCCTAGGACATTTTGCCTCTTGGGTAGTGAACAGGGATTTCTGGAAAGGCTTTTGATATGTAGATTCACCTTGAAATGCAAGGGGCACACATTCACAGCAAGTTGAATGTCTCTATAGGAATTTAAAGCTCCTCACCTACTGATCATCACAGATTGGCAGCACAAAGCTGGTGGGGGCTGGGTGGGAACTGTGGTACAAAATCACTGCCCATCATTGATCTCTTCAGGGAAAAGGTTAAAAGAATTAACAAATGAAGTGTAGCTTCTCCTGAATATTTATCACATTCACACCGTTGTAAAATTAGGAAGTTGTAAGTTAACCTCCTTAAGAAGCTATCTGTGGTTTGTCGCATTATTGTGAGAAAAGCCAACCTTCCTTTTGGCTTCTTGGTATCCTTCCTATCTCTTCAAACCTACCTCAGCTAGTAATGCTAATTTTCCCCAGTGTACACAAGACTGTCCTTTATTAACCTAAATAGCCACAGTTGTTTGTGTGTAATGGCTCCCAGGATTCTGCCTTGGATCTTGTCAAATTCTATTACTTTCCTGATAGCATACTTCTTGGGTCATAAGAATAATTTTGTTTTATTAAGTAAGCCTAATCTTTTTTAATTTCCTCCAATCATCTTGATCTACAGCATCATTAACTCGGAAAACCTGTTGTTAAGTAAATGAGAGAACAGCTGAACAGATAAAGAATTCTGAGGACTTTTCCCAGAAGAACAGATATTTGAGTCAATTGGGTTGAAATGAAAAATTGTTTTAATTTCATCACATTAAATGTATGTTCCGAGACCTACTTAGGAAGATATATATATACCTTTCTTTCATATATATATATATATATATATATATATATATATATATATGTATATATATATGTGTATATATATATACATATATTATATATATAAGAAAGAAAGAAAGAAAGAAAGAAAGAAAGAAAGAAAGAAAGAAAGAAAGAAAAAGAAAGAGCGAGCGAGCACTAGGAACATTGTTACTTCAGTGTACATAAATCTGTAGCTTTACTCTAGCACACAAACCTACCAAGAGCATTTATAAAGTAATAGCGATTTGCTAGTCAAGCAGAGGAAAGCAGCCTCGCCTAGAAAGCATATTTCCACTGCTGTTATTAATGGGAGAATTCCTTCACATTCTGCACAAATTCTCAAGCTCTTAGCTATTTTGGAAACACTAGGTACGAATAAATAACTCTGTATTGATTGAGAAGCTAAACTACCAAGAGATGAAAACTTTTGGCCCTAATAACACAGTGATTTTCAGGTCCAAAAATTGATTTCAGGGTTTTCATCTTTCAAGGTGATTCAAAGACTACTGTGAATAACACAAAAACAGATATTGCTTTCTAGTTGCTATTAATATCGTTCATCAGCCCATAAAATCCCAAGCAGCCAAAATGTGATGTTTTATATTTATGTTCACACCATAAATATAGCACACAGCCAGTTGTCTTCTGAGAAATCTTTTAAATTAAAGAATTTTAATTATTGCCAACCTAGAGGGCTATCAACCTCACAGCTGACTCTCTTCAGGTACTCTGGATTTGTCTGGAAGATGGATTGCTGGGAGTTTGGTCTAAAAAGTAGGAACAAATCATGAGAAGGTAATTAAATGGAATTTAAAAAAAGCTATTGTATTAAAGAATAACTGGATTCACTTTGTGTTTAAAACTTTCGATTTCTGTAACGTAAAATAACATGATATGAAGACACAATCAAATATAAGTGACTTGAGGGGTTTTTTTTGGTCTGTCTAATTAATTGAGTTTTTCTCAGTAAACAATATCATTTGAATCCAAGATTTTTCAACAAAGAAATTTTGTTTTTCAAGACAGGGTTTCTTCATGTAGCTCTGGTAGTCCTGGGACTAACTTTGTAAACCAGGCTGACCTCAAACTCAGATATCCAGCTGCTTCTGCCTCCTGAGTGCTGGGATTAAAGGCATGCAACACTACCACCCAGCTTCCTATAAACAAGATAAAAGAGATTAAAGAAACATAATTTGTCTCAAGGTGTGGGAGCTTGCTACTGGCTGGAAATGACAAGGGATCGAGTTTGAATCTGAGCTACAGAGAGAGAGGAGAAAGACAGAGACACAGAAAGAGAGAGTGGGGGAGGGTGAGAGGGAGAGGGAGAAAGAGAAGGAGCAAGGGAAGTTGGGAGAGAGAGAGAAAGCAAGAGAAAGAGAGAGAGAGAGAGAGAGAGAGAGAGAGAGAGAGAGAGAGAGAGA
>JANHMN010000020.1:33734238-33762671 GCA_030674055.1 Rhabdomys pumilio
AGAGAGAGAGAGAGAGAGAGAGAGAGAGAGAGAGAGAGAGAGAGAGAGATTCTTGCCTTTCCCTAACAACTAAGAGTAGATGTGGGTCTTCTCAGGGGAACTGAATGAGTGTAGAGAAAGAATTACCATCATACAAAGGGAGAAATTAATCCATTTTCTAGCAGCAAGTACCTGTCTAATGTTGCTGCTTTTCATTGGCTCAACTCAGCTCAAAACAGGCTGAAAGGGAGATTCTGATAAACTTGTCTGAAGAGCTGACCTCTGGACATAGAAAAGAATGTCTAATATGAACAAGGCAGGAAAGGTCCTCTAATTCATTGCTCTCACCACAGATGCTGTATTTCTTATTTTTTTTTCATATAAGTTCAGGTGATCACATGGTTTCCTAATTTTGCAGCTATTAATTTGAAGAATTATGTTAATTGGCATGATAAAAAAAGGGCTAAACTTTTATGCTCCTTGAGTCTACCAGTCTAATCTTTTCTGGTATAAGCATTTAAGCATATACTTTTCCAACTAAATTTTACCTTAGCTAAATAGCACATATTTTAATTTTTTCCATTTTATGTAAAATATTTTTTTAATTCAGTTGAGATTTCTTCTTTAATCCATGGGATATTCGCATCTGTGTTCTGAATTTCCAAGTGTTTGGCGATTTACACTATTTTTATGAAATCATGTTTATGCCTACTGACATTTCATTTAGTAACAAACATGGCTGAATACCTTTTAAAAATGTTTATTATACTTCACTAATGCCAAGAATATAACCCATTTTGTATTTTTCTAATAGCAATTTAAAAGAAGATACAGTCTATCATTGTGGAGTATCAGATTTTACTAATTTCAATCTAGCTTGCTAATTGTTGTGGGTCTAGTCTTTAATGGCTGAGCCATCTCTCTATCCTTAATTAGTTAATTATATCATTCCTATTTTCTATATTCTTATAGACCCTTTGACAAAGTTTATCAATTAATAAGATAAGGCTATGGAAAGCTATGTGTTCCATTAAATACCAAGAGGAAAATATTACTCTATCAGTTAACAAGGGTGTTGAAATATAACTTCAATAGACTTGTGGAATACTCTGAGTATTATTGTTCTTAAAGAGCTTTTCTCAGAGACTTCGTTCATGTTATAAATGTTAATATGTTACTAAGATGCAAGCTACTTTGTCACTATCAGAACTAGAGCTCATTAAGGAACAATTGTTAATAATTTTGTAAGGCGGATAGTAGAAAGTAGTTATTTGTCTTCTCTTTATTTATGTGATAGTTTGACTGCTAATCACATAGCCTCATATACTTGAGTACTTGGTTCCCAGTAGGTGGAACTGTTTGAAAAAAAAGGGGGTTATCAAGATGTGCTACTGGAGTGGGATTTGGTATTTCCAAAGCTCACACAATTCCTAGTTTGCCGTCTCCGCCTCATGCTTCTAAGTTCTCAGCTACCACCCCAGTATCATGCCTACTTGCCTGCTCTCTTGCTCATCATTCTGATGGACACGGCTTATTCTCTGAAACTTAACCCCGTCCCCCCAAAGAAACCCTCTTTTATAAGAGTTTCCTTTATACTTGCCTCTACCATGGTAACCCTTCACAGTGATTGGAAAGTAACTGACAGAAGCTGACATCAGAGAGTAGGTTATTTCTGTGACAGGACCGACCATGCACTTTTTTTGGAGGAATGTGAAAGGCTTTGGAACTTTGGACTAAGAAAGTGGTTGAATGCTTTAAGCAGGGCTTAATGGGTCATCCATGTAAGAGCTTGGTAGATAGTATTGCTGGAATACATGGACTATGGAGGCTCAAGAGTTTCAGAGGGGAAAAATACCAGCAACTGTGTGAGAGGACATTTTGTGACATGTTGGGAAGAATGTGACTGCTTTTGCCCTTTTCCTAAGAGTCTAATGCTAAAATTAATAGTTTTAAATTAATTTGTTGGCAGAGGAGATTTAAAGACACCCTCATATTGGTTCTCTTCTTGTTATCAATGACAACTCTTATGTAGATTCTTAGTTAAAAAAAATGAAAATAGGGGAAAACGTAACAGTTTGAGGAGAAAATGAACACCAAGAAATTTAATGTTCGGAGTCTTGTTTTGTGTTGAAACAGATAAGAAGAGGCCTGATGTTAAATGGGAAAAAGCATGTTGTGCTCTCAGTAAGACCTATCCAGCTAATCATGCAATCTGTGAAAAGGGTTAAGGAATTATCTGCTCTTAAAGAGCAATGACAAATCAGAGCTATGTAAATGTAATTCAAGGAGTGGACCAGGTTCCAACCCAGTTAGGCAATATAACTTGGTAGCTTTGACCACGTGGTTCTTGCTTTAGAGAAATGAAGGGTACAGGAGTAAGTGGGTTATGGAAGCTTTCTCGATTGTTTAGGAAAGACACTGATACCAGGATTGTGGCAGAGGAGTCCCCGAGAGGTTATTTCATCAAACTGTAGAAATGAAGCCTGGATCATGTTGGCAACTCCATGATGTTGGAGATGCCAAAACCGTAGGATATATGCCAGAGAGAGCTACAGACAAGAAGAGAAACCAGCCTGAGGGGGGGGGGGGGAAGGAAGAGGGAGGGGGGGAAAGAGGGAGAGGGAGAGGGAGAGGGAAATGTATGTGGCCAACAAATCTGGGAGGGAAGAGTCATCTAAACACCTTGACATTGGACACAGAACTACAGAACTGGAACTTTGCCAGCTCAGTTTTGCTTCTACTTTGGTTCAGCATTTCCTTGCTATGCCTAAGGAAATGTGCATTTTTGTGCCATTATGTGTTGGAAATATGTAATTGACATTGGAGTTCGATTTTACAGAGCTACAATTAAGAGATTGCCTTGAGTATCTTAAGTTTTGGTTCTTGACCTTTTGAACAGCGTTGAGACTGAAAGACAATGGGGTCTTTCAAAGTTGGATTAAATGCATTTTTGCACTATAATATGACCTCAAGGGTATGGGGGCCAAGGGTTAGAATGTGGTGGATTGAGCACGGCCCTCACAGTTTTATATATCTGGATACTTGGTTCTCAGTTGATGAAAGTGTGTGGGACGGATTTAGGAGGTGTAACTTTGATGGAGGCAGTGTGTCATTATAAGTGGGCTTTGGGGTTTGCAAAGCCATGCTAGCATTCTTTGCGGCTCTCTCCTTAGGAATTATGATGTGAGCTCTCAGTTATTGTTCCAGCTTCATGTCTACCTGCCTGCTGCCATTCTCCCCACCACAATGGCCATGATCTCACCCTCTGAAACTGTGAGCCTTGATAAACACTCTTCTATAAGTAGCCTTGATCATGATATCTCTTTACAGAAATGGAAAAGTAACTAAGACAGCTAAGATGGGTCTTCCCTCCCAGATTTGTTGGCCACATACATTTCTCTCTTTTGGGCTGGCTCTATTTCTTGTCTGTAGCTCTCTTTGGCATATATCCTATGGTTATAGCATCTTCAACACCTTGGGAGCTCTAACATGATCTAGGCTTCTCTTCTACAGTTTGATGAAATGGCCTCACAGGGACTCCTCTGCCAAAATCCTGTTATCAGTGTCTTTTCTCAGATACCTTATATCTAAAAGTTACAGCAATGGAATATGATGAAAATAAACATTCTTCAGTGTTATGCTAAGCTAACAGAGTCTACCATGTATGTAAGCATGCTTCTTGTGGAAATAACCAGTGAAATAAAAACAAGAATCCAAGTGAAAAGCAGTATCATTTATTCAGAACCTGCTATGCAAAGGAAGCTGGCCATTCTTATTCCCTTTCAGGAGAAACTAACAAAGGATATGATTTCCCTGGTTTGGAGGCAACTGGAAGAGGCAGAGGAACTCTACCATAGAAAGCAAACACCTTGGGGGCAAAACATGCATGACAAGATGCCATTTGGGATTGACATTGTTTTGAAGCAAGCGTTACACATTGTTGATCTGGCATAAAGACTTCAGCTTTTGGGTTATACACTGTTTGAATTGGAACACTCTGATGTACCACTGAGAATGAGAAGGCATTGGCAATACAGCTTATTGTCTTTGTTAAGGTGTTGTCTCGTGAGTACTAGCTGATTTCAGTCTCGTCATGTAGGTGAGGATGACTTTGAACTCTTGGTCTTTCTATCTCTTCTTCCATGTGTGATAATTACAGGCATATGCTGTCATGCCTGGAAAGGCTTGTTCTTAAAAGGTTGAGCCCTTCATTTGCTTCTGGCTTCAAAGGATGGTGAGGAGACTTGGGTTATAGCTGAACTTGGATATGTTCTGCTTCAGGTAGTTCTTCTATACCTGTGAAAATTTCAGTGCACAGAATGTTGAGTTCTGCAGTGAAATCACGCTTCATATAAGAACAAGAAGGAAGACCAGGCAGAGCATCCATTCAACTGTTGATGGACACCTTGACTCTGTAAATTTGTTATGAATACTATCACATGAAATATGTAAGTGAAAAATCTCTGTATGTATATTGATTTGGAGTCCATTGAGTATACCCCTTTCAGGATATAACTGGATGCTATGGTGGTTCTGTGTTCAGCAGTGTTGATTTCTATAGCAGACAAACCGTGCAGCTGGTAAATAATTTTTCCCAACATTGTCACCAACAATCTACAGGGTTGCTGCAAACCCATACACATTTTGACAACACCTTCACATAGTTTTAAATTAACAGAATGGAAGAAATGCAAATAAATATTTATTTTAAAAAGAATAATCTCAAAAAACTTTATAGAGAAAAATCCATTTTTGCATATATGTGTTTATGTGCATACTTGTTTGTGCATGAGAGTGTGTGAAGGCCAGTGGTTAGTGTTGGGCATCTTCCTCTAATTTTCTACTTTATTTTTTAAGACAGTGTCACTTCCTGAACCTGGAGCTTGTTTCATAAACTAGGCTCAAGAGTCTCAGCTATCCCCTGTCTTTGCCTCACCAACTTGGACATTGTAGTCACATCTTTCTCTGTCTGGCTGTTTTTTTTTTCTTTATAAACTTGGAAGGGAGGGATCAGTGGGAGGAGTTTGCACTTACAGGCTTTCCTTATTATATTCTAGCCCTAGCCCTAGAAAGAGCCATTCTTAACACTTCTACAACATCCTAGGACATCACCTTTTCAATACCAATGCCATTTATCCTGGTGGCTGCTTTAAAGAAAATAAATGTCCTTATCAGGTGTGAGTGAAACATTTTTAGACTTTTGCTGAAAGATGTACTTTGTAACTCAGCAGCAGAGAAGCGTAGAAGATTAGAACTGGAAGAAACACTGGAACTAATCATTCCTTCCCTATAGCTGAATTACAAGCTAGTTGAGACCTCCGTACCCTCAGTGTTGTGGCTGAAAATGTGTGGCCTCTGATCTGAGGGCTGAGTCTGACTGCAGATCACACTGCATTCAGGAGTATGTTGAGTGACCTCTGTGGGCACCTTCAGCAGGCTCTCCCTGCTTCCTCCACAGCTTGCCTTTTACACACTTTCTCTAACACCTTGTTTTCACATAAATTTCTCCAAGGTAATGAAAATCAAGATTTCCCCACCTTGATCTTGGCCTAGAAAAAAATAGTTCACCTTATCTGGTTCCTAATATGTCCTGGTTGACTAGTCTCAGAGTCCATGCCTTTGACTCATTCAGAATTCAGTTTGTCTTAAAAACCAAGAGTTATGTTATGTAAAATGCATTACAAGCAATAGCCAAACAGAAAGCAGCATTACTTTTGAATCAGTTGGATTCTATATTGAACTTGGGAAGGTATTGCTTCTTAACAAAATATGAGCATGAAGCCCAGTTTCATTTTTATACATTTCACCTTCAAAAGCACCCAAACCACCTGCGATTGGAATTCCAGTCACTTCAAAGTGGCAGACACTTGCTATTGATATCTGTTGGCTCCAGAATCTCTGTATTCTTCAAAGATAAAAAACGTTTATATGATTCAGTTGGATATGTTAAATAAAATTTCTACCCATGCAGCCAATTCTATATACAATGACCAAGAACTAAGAGCAATATAATAAAAAACTTCAAACATTCTCCTTAAATTTATGCATGGCATGACATGATGTCTAGTTTGGGTCTCAAATTACTATAGTAAATAAATGGTGAAAGGAGATAAAATAAATGTCGTGGTTTGAATGAGTCTGGCCCCTGTAGACTCATGTCTTTGAATCCTTAGCCCATAGAAAGTGGCATTATTAGGAAGTGTGGCTTTGTTGCTGTAAGTGTGTTGCTGTGGGGGCAGGCTTTGAGGTCTCTTATGCTCAAGCTCTGCCTGTTGTGACACATTCTCCTCATGGCTGCCTTCGGATCCAGATGTAGAACTCTCAGTTCCTTCTCCAGCACCATTTCTGCTTGGACACTGCCATGCTTCCTACTATGATGATAATGGACTAAACCTCTGAACTGTAAGTCATCCCCAGCTAAATGTTTTTCTTCATAAGAGTTGCTGTGTTCATAGTGTCTCCTCACAGCAATGGAAACCCTCAATAAGACAAAGAATATCCAAGCTCAGTGGTTAATTCATTGAGGAAAAGCCTTAGTTCTTAAGCCAGCTCCTAATGCTGCCGTGGACAGACAATATTATATAAATGTTGCTTTGTGGCCCAGTCTTTGTGTAGAACGGTTATAGAATGTCTTTCCTTTTCAACTTGGCTGCTGGATTCTACTTGGTGTCTTCTAAAAATTTCTTTCTCCTGTGATTTTTATGAAGTAGACTTTGGATTCAAGGCAGCACTCATCAACCAATACATGTGCACCACAAAGGAGAGCTAGGTCTATGATTCTTAAATTCCTAGTTGGCATATTAAATATGTACAAACTGATCAAATTGACCTTAACTATATGTTTTAATTTAACTCAATAGTCCAAATATAATCATTTTGATGTAGAGTCAATATAATCATAATTAATGAGAAAGATTAGCTACTTATTTGCTTCTAGGCTTCAGAAATCCATCACAAATTGTGAGTGTGCACTGCATCTCACTTCGTTCTAGTCACACTTGGTCAGCCAGCATGCACACCAGCAGCTTCAACAACCTGGGTCCCTATTGCATCAGAATGCAAAAGCAATTCTTTAACTGATTTAAATGGATTCCTCACCCCTACCTTACACGAAGTGATTTGTTATGTCTGTTTGCTTTGTTATTTAATTCAGTAGAGATACAGCTTTCTTATCACAGAATCAATTGCTCACGATTACCCGCTTTAAGGAACATAGAACCCATGAAGCCAACTAGAAAATATAAACAAACAATTTAAAGCTGCAGAAACCAAAGACCAACCTGTTGCCATAGATTTCTTTATAGACATGGTGTAAGTTCCAGCACAGCACTGAGTCTTTCTCGGGGTGAGCTTTTAAGCATAAGAATCATGTCCAGGGTTGACACGCTTCAGTTATGAAGAACAGTTAGCCAGAAGCAGAACTGCAGAAGCCAAAAAGCAAGGTTAGTACCTTTAGAGATTTTCCCCCACACACAAAAAGGACATTGATGGATTAGGTCTTTGATTTCATTTTGGCAGGTGGTACTGTCTACATGATGAGCTGTGTGGACTGAATGGTATTTCTATTGTGAAGTCTGTTCTGCTAAGTTTTGGGACCTACCAAGGTCTGGAGTTACTAAGCACCGTTACACTTACTGTCTTGAGAATAAACACTAGATTGTTTTCTTTAATGTGCAGTAATGTTTGGATAGCAAACTTGTTAACAAACTGTGTGCTAGGCATATAGCATGCCCTAGGACTGGTAATAACTATGTTTCTATATGGGATTGATTCCCACTGAATTCAACCGGGGACTAATTGGGCTTGCACACTTTGCATTCTTCATACCCATTCTGGTGAATCAGCTTAAAGGTCTCTCAATGGAGCATGCGCGCCCTTGAGTAGGAGGGTAACAGGACCACTGAAGGAGGCCTCTGACTAGCTTCCTATAAGTCGCACAGGGATGAGGGGAGAGAGAAAAGAAGGGCTCTGGGGAGAAAGGGGGCTTATCTTAGGTGTCCCTAAAGAAAGTTCTATCATCTCCTTTTGTTTTTTTCATGTATGCATTGCATACGTATGAGGGCCCACCCTCCCAAAGGGCTCTGGAAGCAAGACTTTTCTTTGGAGCTGGTCAAACTCAGAACATTGAAAGATACCCAAGATTTTACTGGGGAGCCGAGATATAAAGGGTGAATGGCTGCTCCCTTTCTTTGTTGAATGGGAATTCAATGGCCTTGTCAAGATCTTCCAAATTCGTTGATGTGGTTGCATGCAGATTTGGGTCCAAGGTATAAATCACCCTTGAAGGGAGGAAGGGATAAGTGTGCCTTCGTTAATGAGGGTGTGATTTTTGTTTACAGACTCTGCCATAAAGCCTCACAGCATCCTTACTAGAGACTGCTTTCCGCTTGCCTCACATAGAACCTCTCTGTTCTGCCCTGCTGGAAAAGCAGTGACATCCTAAGATCTACCCTCATATTTCATTCTACGTTGTAAATGGGCTTTTCTCTGAGAAGGCACTGCTCTGAGTACATCTGATATATGAGCTCTGGGTTGGAGCACTAGTTTGTTTGTTTGTTTGTTTGTTTGTTTTATGGGTAACAGAGGTGGCAGAGTTGTGGTTGTAGAGTGGGCATGTCATTTAGCCCTTCTTGATGTTTGTTGGAGTAGCATGTCCCTCACAGGACCGTGGAATTACAGTGGAGAGAGAAGCGCTTTGATTCAAATGTCTGGGACCAGTTTTCTAAGTCAGCTTTGTAAGCTTGGAGACATTGACATTCAGAAATCTCCATGGGTGATACCTCATCCTGTGTCATATCAGCTAAGGATGCATTTCACGTGACGGTCCCAAGACGAGTCAATGAACGATGTGACACTACATCCTTATGACCCAGTGTCCTCCTGTGGCACCTGATAAGCAGTTCAGCAGTCTAGTTTTCCAGTATCAACATCCAGTTTGAGTACTACTGGAGAAGCCATCGAAGTGCACATATAAATGCCTCTATCAGCTGATTCTATTCAACCAATGCAGGTCTCCTGGGTTATATGACAACCTTTCTCTTTTATAGATAAGTTTCTTTCCTTTTCCTGCCTATGATGTTTTATAATTGATTTTATCAAATTCTATTTACTATGAACTCTTGGTCCTAGGAACTGATAACAAACAAACAAACAAACAAAACAAACAAACAAACAAAAAGATGTAGTGGGAACATGGTGGGAATTTTCTCAATTTCCTCTACCTTATACTTATTTTACCCTCCCTCTCTTGTTTTTCTTATGTGATGGGGCATTCTTACTCAGGGATAGTCCTTCTGGCTCTCAGCCTCTCTCAGGCCTGTAGAAACTGGTCCATTATTTGTCCTTTTCATTCTATTTAAAAAGTGGCTCCTATGTCTGGTATCTCCACCTTAATACAAGATAGCCTCCTCAGGTTCTAATTCCTCCCTAGGTAATAGTCTCTGTTCTCACCTTTCCTTCACCACAAAGCATCTCAGTGAAGCCCATTTCCTGGTTTATTTTCCTTATTCTCGAACTGAAATTTGACTTCTATTCTATATCTTCTTGGAACACCGTATCTCCCCCATCACCTACCATCTTCTATGAACTTGTTATAAAACCCAGTACTTACTTCCAGGTGTTCACCTTGGTTAACCTTTCTGTGCCTAAACATGTTCCCATCTGTTTAAAATGGTCTTTTACCTCATTTGTTGTGAAATTTGTGAAATTTCATACCCTCTTGATTCTCTACTGCCTCTTTGCTAATGCATATTCAGCATTCATTCCTGTATTGCTTTCCTATATATTCCTAGTATATGATATTATAAATTTCTATTATATGGTATTCTCTATACATTTTGGTCTGGGATTTTGTCTCTTCTTAGTTGTGTACAGTTTTTCCCACTGACCACATCAACTTGCAGTTTCACCTAGGGATACCGAAGCCTATACCTAGGTCTCCAGTCTAACTCTTACACCATAACCAAAGCTGCTACAAAATGTTTGTCCACAAGACCACTTACATGTCTCCGGTGCCTCTCACAGGCAGTGTGATTTATAGAATGCACCCTCTAGCACTAGTTTCTTTTCAATTATCTTTGGGAATGAAGAAATCTAATTCTCACTCTGTTTGCAAAAGCACAGAACTAGCTGTTGACTTAGGGTGGATTTAGGCTCTTTGTTTTTTTCAGGAGTGTGTGCCACCACCACACTGAATCAACTCCAACTCGTATTCCTTTTACTTCTCCATCTCTCTTAGGCCTGCCAATTACAGGCCACTGAAGTGTTGCTGAACTTAGGCTAGGCCAATCCTCTGACCTGTTTCATTTTAGAACTCAGATGAAGCACTCTACAGCGAAACACAAGGCTGAACATTGTACTCCATGATTAAAACTCAAAATTCCACATTTGTTTATTGGGAGATTCTAGCTTATTATAATATCCCTCTCTGCTTCATTTTATGGATGTAAAAGTCTTTATTCTTCCATGCTGAGATTTGTGATTTGGTGACTAAAGAGTTAACACCCTGGAAGTGTACTTTCTTCCTGGCACATCCATCTGTATTTTCTTTTTCCCAGAACATCTTTCTTTTTGCCTCTCTAAGTCATCTCGATGTTTTTTTTACTTCCTCCCAAAAATGTTTCTAGGAAGTCCTTGTTGACACCCTGAGGTTCTATCATTTGGTTCGCACAAACTACTGAGTAACTGATAACCCTGACTAGTATTACCATTATTGCTTAATGATTAGAAACTCTTGTTATTATTGCTAGACTGGGATTCTGAGCTAATGCATTATAATTCCTAATTATTATTATAATGGGCTATATATCATTGCTATGCTTGCCCATCCACATCTCATCTAAAAAATTCTTGTTATAACTGGTGTATGATTACATTTAACCATGGAGGATGGTTTTTAAGAGTCTTACAGGGGATAAAACCCACAGGTGCTCAAATACCTTACACAAAATAATACAATATTTGCATAATCCCTACACATATCTTTCTAGATACCTTAAGTCATCTCTGGGTGGTATAATGTATTTAATACGATAAAATTCTATGTAAATAATTGTTGTTATGATCCATTGATTAGATAGAAAAGATAAATAGGTCTGCATGTGTATGTAGATACATATATAGATACATTGTCTTCTGTTCACAGCTGGATGAGTCTGAGGCTGCAGACTCTGAAGTGTATTGAAGATTAGCAATATATGGTCCAAGAGGTTTTCAGTCATTTAACTGACTACTTAGTACCTTAGATGTTGAGCATTCTTCTTAAAGACAAAGACTCTGCCTTTTTAATATTATGATCTTTAGAACACATTCAAACCCAGAGTCACTGACAAGCTGGGCAGACTGAAGGTGTGTGCTCACCTGGATGTACCTGCTGAGCAGTGGGCGCTGCTGTAACAACCCAGGGACCCTATAATGGTGCACATCCCTGTTTGATGACTGCAAATAGCAGTACCGAAAGGGAAAGTGGGAAGTTCATGCTGAGTCAAACCTCAGCCATCAATTCCTCTGACCCCTTCTAAGCCCAGTATTCATCAAACTGAAGAAAAATTTCAACAATGTGTTGCTGATTAGAATACATATATTACATGACTTTGTCACTATGAAGTATGCTTTTCCTAGTTTTTTTTTTCTTGTCAAAAGGATGTGGATTTTAATTTTTACCTAAAATTGATACCCTTTCCAAGAGAGATGAAAGTTAAACTCTTTGTTCAATTAATATTCCATAGTATGCTCTTGATGCTGTCAGGTCTATAAATATGCAAATGAAAGGAGTCATTGTACATTGGTGGCATATACACCCTTAACTCCAGCTAATGAGCACAAATGAAAAAGCTAATTATCACTGTCGTTTGGAGCTGCATGAAGTGTTGACAGTGTGTAAGATACCTCACAGAACATAGTAAGAATACAGTGTTGAGCCTGAATGAAGAGAGGAAATCTCTACAAGTACATTTTTATTTTATCACTTAAATGGGCCGTTACATTTCCTGACACAGTGTTAATGTTTATTTATTTATTTTAATTGTGTGCTTACGTCTGTATCAGTTAATAGACACAACCAATGTATAAAATCAGATTAGTCTTCAGTGTTAGCATATGTAAAATCATAGGCACTAATTACAGAAAAGGTTTTAATCATTTAATTTACAAATACAAATATGTGACCAATTTGGTAGGCTGTAGGAATACAATATTGAGTTTGCTGAAGCAAGATTCGGTGGTTGCTCTGAGATGTATGGTCATGTCTCGTCTTCCATTACTTACTTTATAGGGTTGCAGTTACTATGGTTATTCTCTACCCCGACACACACTCTTACCACAGGGCTTCAAAGATAATATATATATATATATATATATATATGTTAAAGGAACCAAAGACAGGGTCGGAGAAAGTTCAAAGGCAATAGGTGCCTGGAGGGCAGGTGGTTACCAAGATGCAGGTAGCTTGGGGTGATGCAATGTACTCACCAGGTAGAATGCAAGTCTACAAAGTTCAAAACAGCTTATGAAAGATATCTTTAACAGTTACAAATTATGTTGGGAATTAGAGAGTTGGGTTTTTCTTTTGGATAATGAAGGGACTTAATAATTATGCTTGGGGAAAAAAATAAATGGTAATTCTGTTCATATAACATGTTCCAGTGTCTGGGTAGTTTTAGGGCTGGCAGGATGTGAATAAGTACACATTCTCAACAGTCGCTTCTAGTGGTGGTGTGGTAGATTACCAGGATAAGGAAAGTGAGGACATAAAGATCACTTAGACAAGGAATAGCTTTAGCAAACTCTTTTTGGAGGGAGAACAGTCTTGCTAATAATCAGTTATACTGAAATCTACAAAGAGATAAATGGAGAGAGCTTTAGAAGGCTGAATCTGATATGACTAGAGGACAAAGTCTAATGAAACCCCTTGTAGCTCCGTAGAGAAAGAGATCTATATGTACCTATAGGAAAAGTCAACCTATAATGAACACAAGCCATTGATTATACTGACTACACCATCTGGCTTCAGTGGACAATGCAGATTTGTGTGTGTGTGTGTGTGTGTGTGTGTGTGTGTGTGTGTATGCATATATGTGTGCATGTGTACACGCATGTGTGCACGCATGTGTGCATGTGAGTGCTTATGGGTGTGTGCATGCGTGCGTGCGTGTGTGTGTGTGTGTGTGTGTGTGTGTGTGTATTTGTTGTACATGCATATTTGCCCATAAGTAGAGGACAGAGGAGAAAGTCAGGTACCCCTTTATATCATTTTTCACCTTATTACTTAGAGACATGGTTGGTCTTTTGAGTTTGGAGACCAGGTAGCATCCAGCAAGCTCCAGTGATCCTCTTGTTTCTGTTTCTTGTAGTGCTGGTGATACAGGTACACAGAACCACACGCTACTCTTTACTGTGTACTGGGAACAGAAAGCAGGTCCTCAAGCATTGCACAGCAATGCTCCTCCCATGTATTAGTCCAGATTCTCTAGAGAAACAGAACAGATCCTATCTATCTATCTATCTATCTATCTATCTATCTATCTATCTATCTATCATCTATCTATGTAATGTATCTATCACCTATGGTTGGGAGATATTTTTGTACACTATGTATTCATATGCTGATATTTCTATACCCAGAGATCTGGTTGCAGTCTGGATGTTAGTGTGACTCATTATTTTATGAAACATGGTTCTTCGTCACTTCCTGATTGGTTAAATAAAGAGCTGAATAGTCTATAGCTGGGTAGGAGAGCAAAAGGCAAGACTTCTGTGTCCTCAGAATGGGAGAGGGTTCCCGATGGAAACAAGGTCACTATCGGGACACAAATGAGGGAGGAGGTGCCAGAGAAAGACTAAGATGGCAGGTAATGAGCCGTGTAGCTGGGAATTAGGCCAGGCCAGCAGTGTCAGGTTATAATAGATCAGAATCTACCAAGCTTTAGTGCCAGAGGTTTATAATAAATACAAAGGTCTTCATTTCAGTATTTCATAGCAAGAACACGTGTAGAAAAGACTGTATTTTTACATCTGTATCATCTATCGATATACTCTATCCATTTATCATCTATATATTTTATCCATCTATCATCTATCTATCTATCTATCTATCTATCTATCTATCTACCATCTATTATCAATTATCTATCTCCCTATTTACATGGAACTTATTGGAGTGACTTACAGGTTGTGGTCCAAATATTCTAACAATGTCTGTCTCCAGATTCAATCCTAGAATCCAGTAGTTGTTTGGTCCATGAGGGTCTATGTCTCAGATGGAATTTGGTGTACACTGGAATATAAAAGAAGTAGATTCCAATAACTGTGAGGGATTGAACATGACAGCGAGAGTAAGGGCAAGCAGGCAAAGGCCAAGAGTTCCTTCTTCCCTGTCCATTAGACAGGCTGCTACCAGAAGGTGTGGCCAAAATCTAAGATGGATCTTTCCATCTCAAATTATTTAATCGAGAAAAATCTCTCACAGGTATGCCCAGAAGCTTGGATACTTTCATTTTAACTTTTAAAATTTTTATTTAATCTTTAAATTTTTAATTAATTCTAAATGTAGTCTATTTGACAACCAAGAATAGCCATCCCCACCCCCCATGATTCTCTAACCTGTCTCTGAAAAATTTTTTTTATCAAGTCTTGCAGTTTCTTTGAATTCTTGGAACATCCTTCCTTAGATTGTTGGTATAATTTTAATATAAACGAGTCTGTTAGAGATATAGTCTTTTGCCATTAGACTCTTTTTTTATAACAAAAATTTTTTTTTCTAGCTGTCTGGTTGAAGAGTCCATGTTTTCAAAACTCTGTTTCAAGAAAATTGCATGGGTTGTTTCCAAACATATCACATATGAATGCAGGATTGTGTCATCTCTGCAGATAGGTATTGAAATGTACTCACTATATGAAGCTAGAGGGGATGATGGATACTTTATTATCTTTCTATCATTTCTCAGTTTCCCCAAGGCACATTTTGGAGTATTTTCACAAGAACAATTCAACTAGGAAACACTATCATAAGCTGAAATATATAGACAGGCATCCACTTCCTCCCTCAGGTTAGTAAGCCACTAGTGTATTCTCAGGTTCCAACAGATAGAAGGTTCCATAGGCAACATTTGCTGTGGCACCAACACCACTCAGCCATGTTGATTTGGGTTGAGAGTATGTAACAGTATCTGAGTGACTCTAAATGATATCGTTTTTCTTTCATTGTTCCTTTCTTGCCACTTTTGGCTGAGTTTTCTGTGATAATCAAGACTCTTTCTTGGTAGAATCCACTCCACACTGATGCCAGCCAACTTCACACCCTCAATTAGGAGAGTAAGAACTTAGAGAAGGATTAACCCAGGGTCCTCTGAGAGAGTTCTCAAATAACTCCTCAAATATCCATGCAATTTCATTAACTTGTATTTCTACACTGAACACATGAACCCCAAGGATGCTTTTTTTTTTTTTTTTTTTTTCATCTTATTTTCTACATCAATTTTTGGGAAATGACACACAACTGTAAAACCCGTTCAGAATCCAGGGAGCCAGTTATGCTTTTAAACTTTGGACCTGGAATACAGCCTGGCTCAAAAAGCACTGGGTGTTCATATGTGAGACTGCATTTTGAGCTCACAGAGAAGCTGTGCCATGGCATAGAGAAAATGTGTCTATTTTCCGGGGGTTAAACTTAGGTCCTCCTGTTTTCAAGGCAAGCCTATTACTGACAGCTATCCCTCCAGCCCCACAGGGGCCTTTAAAAATGTTTACACCATAAAAGGACAGCAGGTAGCCTAGTGCTCTGTATTTCTCTCTGCACATTAAAACCCCATGTTTCATCAATGCTGAAGTTTCAAAGAATATTCCCTGATTCTAGATCAGAGACTTCAGAGGCAACCGAGGCCGGAACAGGACAGAGTTTTTAAAGACTAAGCTCTGTCTGAGTTATTGCCTTTGCTTTCAGCAAGAAATCTACAGCTCTCTGACACATAAAGTGTCAGGTGGATAGCTCTCTGGTGAACGTAACTGTTTAAATCATATAAATTATTAAGGAAGAGAAAACAAAATAATCACAGACAAATAAAATCACAGGGAAATGGCATCCAGAAAAAAAATCTGTAGTAAAAGCAACAGATTTGTAAAGGTGTTGGAAGAACCAGGCCAAAGGGCATGCCAGTATATTTTCTATGACTACATGAAAATGTAGTTCAAATGCCAGGCTATTATTTTGTCTCCATTTCCAGGGCTTAGCTGTGTCTTTTGTTTGAGGTTGTACAGTGGTGCAGTTAACACCTTGGCTGATCCTATGGTCTCATCCAACACAGCCTTCACAAGAGCACATGGCTGTGGGGATAGCTCCTTTTTTTACAGCACTCAAGCACATGACTGCTGGGCCACTAGGGGAGGATAATTGTGCTCCTTGAATCTGAGTTTAGAGAAGTTCTAAACTGGTCTTCAAGGGCTGGATAGACTAGGCAAGAGTCTAAAGATTTTAATTACGTTTGAAAAATTCACATAAGGTTACACAGTCACCAGTGTCTTTTCCTGGCCCCTTTATTATTTTCCCTTGGGAGCAGGTCACAGGTTCTAGACATTCTCTTGGCAGATGGTTGACCAACTGCCTTGTGCATGCTACTGGATATGTTTACCACATCTGGAGACAGAACTCTTGGCTGTACTTGTGAAAAAAAATCAATGAGATGAACCAGTCACAGTGTTAGGCGTGGTGCTTTCAAGAGCAGCAGGGAACATTTTCTGTCTTGACTTTCAAACACTCTTTACTCTTTAAAGCATGAAACACAATCAGAAATGAGGTTGGGTTCCAGAAAACTCGAATCTGTTGTGTACACTTATAGTTAAACTAATACATTCTTTTCATTTGGGTTAGTCAGGGCAAAGAGAGAAAAGCAAAAGAAAGAGACATTAGGGGCTGAGCGGCTGGCGTCTCTGTAACTAAAATTTGGAAGCAGATTTTATGCCCTGCTTTATCCCTAAACCAACAACGTTTTCAGACCCTAAATTGCAAGGTTAGCATTTTACCCCCAAAATAACCTTCAAGAACACTCAAGATAATTCCTCAAAGGCCAAGGACTTAAAATATCTTCCGCGTGTTCTTCCATCTCTGTTCCCCAAGCAATCAGAGAGCATTCTTCCACAGCGGGAAGAGTGTTGTCTTTGTCGCTGTGCAGGCACTTACAAGTGCAACACAGCTGTGCCCGCACTTGGCCTCTGCGGATCCACCTGACTTCCTGCCTGTGCTGAGCTCCGGCGCTCCAGTGTTCCACAATTGAGAGAATTGGCTTCAATCGGTGGAATTTTCAGTGATGCGTCCCTTGAGTGTCCTTGTCTAAAATGATTTTTCTCCTCTTATACCCTTTCTGAGTCGGCCCCTTCCAGAGTTTAAACGGATGATGCTGCAGAGTAAGACTGTGTGCTGGCGAGAATACCATACAGTCACACTCCACAGGGGAGCTATGTGAGACCAGATGACTTCTTGGGCTTCAGAATTTCTGAGCTCTCTTCCAAGTCCTGAAGCCCCTTTCTGATCTAATATCAACCGCAATGTCAAGTGCAAAACCAATGCTTTCCAGAGTCCCCATTTTTAAGTTAAGGAACGGGGCTAAGACCCATTTTCTAAGATAGCAAAAGGGGATTTCAGATAGAATCTGATTTCTCTATCATATTGGACAGTATACAAGGATTGAATACTGCTAATTTCCCAGTTCCATCTACTATTTTTTTCATTTCTGTACAAAACTTCTTGAGACTTGAAGTCCAGTCTCACTACATCTGTGTGGAAGCTTCTGATGTTCTCAGGCAGCAAGTCTCTCCACCTTTGTCTTTGTTGGCCTCTCAAATGACCTTCTTCTAAAGTCCTCATTCCTACAAATCCAAACACTCGATCTCTCTTCTAGTTAGTGCTAATCGTGTAGATTATAATGATCAGATTTTTTTTGTTTGTTCTTAAGCACAATGGGAAACGAAACCATGTTTTATTTTTATATCTCAGTCCTCATAAGACATAGGGACTTCATATGATAATACAAGTCATCGATAATGTTGAATAATGTTACTGAGATAATGAGGGCGGTCCATAAACGGTGATTCATGCAAAAGGGGGTTGCAGGGATAGCCACGAGATGGAAAGTTCCTGGTCTTCCATAAGATAGTTCTCTATATAATGTGAAAAAAATACTCACAAACACACATGATAGGACATCATTTCTCCCTCAGGGATGATCTTACAGACTCCACAGACTGATCAATACCATGCTCAGAAAAATCGGATTCCCCAATGACTTGTCTTTAGCTAGTGGTAATCCCAGGCTTTTGCGTGTGGAGCCAGACCTTATTACTTTATTACTTTACACTTATTACTTTATTACTTTATTTACTTATTTATTACCTTATTACTTTATTATTTTACAGTTACTACTTAGTAGTAACTAAGACTTCCTAAGGATAAGAGTTCATTTAGCAGGTGTGTTACAATAACCACCACTGATGATCCGGTCACCACTGATAAGACAAAAACCGAGCTGAACTAGGGTTTGCACAAAGGGATAGGGTCAATGACAACTTTGTGGCCAGTTGTTCATGACAAGGCTTTGGAAAGTTTGTTAACTTGTTCCCTGTCAGTGTGGAAACCCCCTCCACTTAACTTGGGGGTCTGACTTGGGGATTTGCTAGCTTCAACTTAAGGTATGACAGCCACAAGGTGCCTAGGATTTCATAACAAATACTTGTAAATGGGGAGATACTCTTTTTCTCATTCAGCTCAATCTTATCGATCAACATCCTCTGGGCAGTGGGCACAATTCTGAATCCCTATGTAGGACAGAGCAAATATAGAAGAAGTTCATAATAGAGCCACATTGATAAGCATCTCTAATGCAGACCAAAGACTAAAGCTATTCAAAAGCACTGAGAGGCCAACGAAGGCTTTAGATCGGGTAAGGGATGTGATTAGATGTGGCTGTTTATAAGAACTCTTAGCTCTGCAGGGCATACACCGGAAAACTTAGAAGAAGAAAAGAGATGAGTTCAGAGGCGACAACAGTTACAATAAAGTGATGACCACTATCGGTGCTACTGGAATGACATTTACGATTCCTGTGGTTTGCTTCTATGCATGTTGCAACCTGTACTCTGTCTGGCTTGGGGGCCAAAATGTCCCGGCCTGCGCTGCTGCTCCTGTCCACGGGTCAGGGTTTAGCAAGAGAGAGTGTAGGGGGAAGAAGGGGAAGAGACTCGAGGAATAGAGACAAGCCAGAGGATCTGTAGTCAAGTTTCAAGTCTCTTTTTTTGTCCCTCTTTTATTGTCTATCTCATTGAAGGGCTCCTCTCTTATTTTCTCTCCTATTTTCTTATTTTTCTCTCTTATTTGTCCTCCTTTGACTATCTTTTATTGTCTATCTCACTGAAGGGCTCCTCTCTTATTTTTCTCTCTTATTTTCTTTCTCTTATTTGTCCTTCTTTGAAGGGAAGTCTGGGGTATTTATAGGCTTTTGCCATGTGCCTTGTAGGTGTGTGGATACCACGTGCCTTGCAGGTGTGGATAGCGTGGATAGCATGTGGATAGCACATGCACCGCATGTTTTGTAGGCATGGATACCATGTGCTCCTTGTAGCTGGGGGCACTAAACAGCAAAACAAGCTATGTGGGATAAACAAGATATTTATCAGAGTGTGCTTCAGCTGTTGTAGGCTATTGAAAAACAAGTCTCTCATCAGGGTATATGGTTCCAGATGGCTGCAAAGTTGATAGCTGCTTTCTAGCTGCTTTCTGCTTAAAGTCGGCTCCCAACATATGCATGCATTCTCTGATAGGCTATGTCAAGGGTCATGTGACAGGTGATGTCGAGGGTCATATGAACTAGAGCTGCACTCACCAGTATGAAGAGGAAAGTGTGGACTTGATGACATGTGTAGGGCCACACAAAATAGTTGGTGGCTAATCTTACATGCAATATAAGGAAGGAAATAAGTTGCTGCTTAGGCCAGGTTTTTAAAACAAATAGCCAAGGAGGACAATTTTGTCACTGGGGACTTGCCAGGAAGTAGTTCATACAGAAGAGCTCAGAAAAAATTAAGTACTTCTGGGAAAAAATAAGGACATAGGTAAGGGGGTCCAGTAGAGAATAATGTGTTTTCAGGAGAATGCACTGTGCCATTGCCAAGGGAGGTATGATGATGGCCTGGGTGTTGAGTTCAGTGACAGCATCAGCCCATTCATCTAGGTCTGTCGATATTTCAGTAAATGGATGAAACCAGCTCACAGTCCCAGGAAGGAAGGCAAAGGTGGAGGGAAGTGAACTTCCTATTTCTTCACCATTATTGCTGCCAGTAATTGACTGACACCTACCAGAAGCCAGAGGTGAAGGAAGGAGGTCCAGTACCTAAAACAGCTAAGTCAAGTCCTAGGGTTGAAGGTAACATGAAGAACAATGGGAAGCTGTGTTGCAATCACCAGGTTTCTCAAAAGTGCTGGGTGAAATCGCAAGTAACTATTGACACTGGTGTGTTTGTCCAACTGCAAATGTAGTTGTTACCAGTTGAGAATTTTCTTCTCCAAAATGTCATCGTTACTTGGTTTCTTGATATTAATTTCTATAACATACCCAAGTGCACGAGTGAAAGCCAAGCAGAACCTCTAATATACTATCATGGGGAGTATGGCCCGTTCCCTTTACAGCTTAGTTGTTCATGAATTTACAGTTTTTATATCTTCATTCATTATGGACAGCAGAAAGATAGATAAATCACATACAGAGAGAGAGAGAGAGAGAGAGAGAGAGAGAGAGAGAGAGAGAGGCAGAGAGAGGGAGACATATTTATCTTTCTTGTTGTTGATCTTGTCTGTTTCATCCTATTTAGATCCCACTAATTTAATTAGTGCAATATAAGTCTCTAAATCCCATGAGAATGGGCCTCCATTTCATGCTCCCTTTGAATCGTGTATTAGAGAATTTCCACTCTGCCATCACCACTTCCTGTAGAACCTCCAACCAAAAAAAAAAAAAAAAAAAAAAAAAAAAAAAAATCACTGAGACAAGTGGTGTAGTTAAAGCTGAATTGGCCCCATAGATTTCTCTGTTTACATTATGGGAGCTTTTTAGGAAAGCGTTAATATTCCATTCACTTCAAGTTGGTACCAATAAATGCCGGTTGCTTGAATTTGTGAATAATCTGAGAGAATGAGGAAGCAAGAAAGGAGACCGCAGAAAAACGTTATCACCTTTGTTTCCCTGTGTATCCTTGGAACCAATTTCCTTCTTCCATGTATAATAATGCGCATACTTCCATCTGTCAGTCACGACACTTCATAGCTACTCTGTGGTAAATGAGATTTTCTTAGAGACCATAAAACAGTTGAAATCTGCAATTTCGTTTGGCATTCAACTTCCACCATAAAAACTAATGACTAAGCAGATCCACACGGAGATGATTTTGTAAGTATAAAGCTCACAGACATACACATCATAATTGCAAGGCTACTGTACAGCTTAAGCAATTCAGAGAAGCCAGCTGCTCTAAAAAGAAACAAGCATGCCTTCTTGACAGCTTTTATCAGCTAAATTGTGTTCAGAGCTTGCTTTCAATGCACACTTGATTTTGATTGGGATATTCTGAAAATACCATGTGGTGAAATCACATGACCCCCATAGCATTCTGTCTTCTCAAAGCAGCATTACACTTGCGGGTTAGTCCAAATATATCCTTATTCCCAACACGTACACACGTTTCCATTTTACAGATGGAGAAACTAAGGCAAAGTCAACCTAAATAAGGTGACAAGAGAGTATCATAACTGGTTTTGCATCTGATAAAAGAAGCATGTGTTCATGTTGTATCCTGATTAAATACTAATTAAATTTGAATGCTTAACAGTTCTTGCAAAAGACACACTAGGTAGGGAGTCTGATAAAGTGTTGGTGAAAGTACAAATAGAAACAAATCTTCCTCAAAAGTCACTTGGCGAAATGTCCTGATAGAAGTGATCAAGAGTGAAGAACCCTTTGCAGAAAGGAGTGAAGTTGCATTGAAGACCAGCTCACAAGGACCATATGAACCACCACTGTATACCATGTACAAGGACCATATGAACCACCATTGTATACCATGTACAAGGACCATATGAACCACCACTATATACCATGCACAAGGACCATATGAACCACCACTGTATACCGTGCATAAGTACCATATGAACCACCACTGTATACCATGCACAAGGACCGTATGAACCACCACTGCATACCGTGCACATACAATGGGAGCAATGTAGTAGATAGTCTACATTCTTGCATTTGGTCAGCCATAAGATAATGGAACCATACTCCATCATTCAGATGAAGCAGCAGAGGGTTAAAAGAGTTGAAGCAGTCATAAAGCAGGCTCCGTGACAATGCATGGTTGAACTGACAGGTGAAGAAGACTGGAACCCACTGTCACTTATTGCACTACACTTAGCAATGACTGTGCATTGGATGGTTTTATGTCAACTGGATACAAGCTAAAGTCACTTGAGAGGAGGGCATCTCAATCAATAAAGTGCCTCCATATGATCAGGCTATTGGAAAGCCTGTAGGGCATTTTCTTAATTGGTGATTTATGGGTGAGAGCTTAGCCACTGTGGATGATACCATTCCTGGGCTGGTGGTCCTAGGTTTTATAGGAAAGAAGGTTGAGCAAGTCCATAAGGACCAAGCCAAAATGCCACACCCATCCATGACCTCTGCATCAGGTCCTGCCTCTATTGTAAGTGTTCCTGTCTAGACTTCCTTCAGTGATGAACAGTGATATAAAAGTGTAAGCCAAAACCCTCTCTCCCCAAGTGGCTTTGATCATGGCGTTTTATCAAAAAAAAAAAAATGACAACCCTAACAAAGAAACACACATTGTATATATACTTGTGTAGTGTGAGGGTGTATGTGTGTGCATGTTCTTAGAGGCCGGAACAATTTAGTTACTGTTCCTCAGGCTTGTATTTGACACAATATATCTTACTGGCCTGGAAATCACTGAGTTGGTTGGACTAACTCATCAATGAATCCTAGTGACCTATTTCTTCCCAGTACTAAATCCAAGTTTCTGAAAGTCAATATTTTATATATCTCACTTCTTTGTGCTCAGAGTTTCAGCTTAGATATGAAAAGTACTCCATGTATGTAGCTTGATGGAAGCAGAACTTTTTATTGCTCATTCCTTGAAACACATTTGAGCATGGTCTTTTAGTGAGAAGTGCCTTGCTAAATTCTGTGGTAGGGACAGAACCCACCTCCAATAACATCTGTGCTTTGGTTCTCAAACATGTTGTTTTATGCTCCCTTACACAAGCAAAGAACCCTGTCTTGGGGTTTTATTGCTGTAAAGGGACACCATGACCAAGACAACTCCCATAAAGGAAAACATTTAATTGGAGCTGGCTTACAGGTTCAGAGATCTATTATCATCATGGCATGCAAACAACATGGTTTTGGAAGAGCCAAGAGTTCTACATCTTGAGGCACAGGTGGCAGAAGGAGTCTGTCTTATCCCATTGAGTGTAACTTGAGCATATATGACCTTAAAGTCCACCTCCCCAGTGACACACTTCTTCCAACAAAGCCACACCTCCTAATAGTACCATTCCCTGTAGCCAAGCATTCAGACACATGAGTAGAGGAGGGACATTTCTATTCAAATCACTACAAACTCTGAAAAGGGAATATTGCCCTGGATGATTCAGTAAGGCTCAGTTGAATGAATCATACATCCTTCAAGCTGAAGGGCTTTTCTATGTTGTAAAGTGAGAACTGGACTAGGGGGTTTCCCCGCTGTGTTAGACCCTCATTTTATAATGTAGACAGACTCTAGAATCCGTAAAATTTATAGCGATCTGGTCTCCATAGAACTACAAAGAGACAGTGCTCTGGGTCATTTGATTTAGTCCAGCAAGATCTATGCCAAACTGTTTCCTATAGGACTGTATGTTGTTAAGTGTGTGGCCTTAGGCCTGTGAGTTTGAATTGTGCTGATGTGTTACAGGCACAAAAATAGAAAATAAATATGGTCCAGGTAATCAAAAACCCTTGAATATAAAAAATTTCAAAAATAGACTAAGCATGCTATTTTTGTGAGTGTAATCTCTCTTATTATGGACACTATTTCTATTCCTAATAAAGAATTTATCTTCACTGTTTCCTAATAATAGAAAATCTTTAGCTCCAGACCATCAGTGGAGATGACAGTCTAGTTTTAGTAGCTTTTCAGTTTTTTGTCAATTACATCTTAATCACAGTAACATTGTAATGACAAAGCTGATGTATGAAACATCATTCTTCCCCTTCTACTTTATCACTAAGATAATGTTTGACTTGGAAGGATAGTTTGTATCAAAACGATAAAGGCTGAATTCCGATCAGTATCAGGACTGAAGTCCTTGTTCAGGTTGAATGGCTTGTCCAGCATACCTGAAAGATTAAACAAAGCAACAAGCAAAGATACCCAAGAGGAGTAGATGGCAAGAAATAATTCAACACAGGGCTGAAGTCAATAAAGAAGAAACAATTCAAACACTCAATAAAACAAAGAGTTGGTTCTTTAAGAAAAATCAACAAGATAGACATACTCTTAGCCAAACTAACTAAAAGGCAGATAGATGATATTCAGATTAACAAAACCAGAAATGAAAAGAGGGACATAACAGCAGACATTGAGGAAATCCAGAGAATCATTAAGTCTTACTTCAAAAGCTTATACTCCCCAAACTAGAAAATCTAAACAAAGTGGATAAGAAAGCATACAGCAACAACTTATCAGAGTTAAATCAGGCTCAGGTAAACAATTCAAATAGGTCTATAATCCCTAAGGAAATATAAGCAGTTATTAAAATTCTCCCAACCAAAAAGCTCAGGGTCAGATGATTTTAGCACAGAATTCTACCAGACTTTCAAAGAAGAGCCAATACCAATACTCTTCAAAGTATTCTACAAAATATAGACAGAAGGAACATTACCAAATTTATCTTATGAGGTCCCTGTCACTCTGATACTTAAAACCACACAAAGACTCAATCAAGGAGGAGAATTTCAGAGAAACTTCCCTTATGAACATTAATGCAAAAATCCTCAATGAAATTCTGACAAACAAAACCCCAAAACACATCAAAATCATCATCCACTACGATCAAATAGGTTTTATCCTAGTGATACAGGGATGGTTCAACATATGAAATCTACCATATAAAAAAACTGAAAAAAAAAAACCACATAATCATCTCATTAGATGCAGAAAATCCTTTTGACAAAATTCAAAATCCTTTCATTGCAAAAGTCTTGGAGAGATCAGATACAAGGCACACACCTAAACATCATAAAGGCAATATACAGATAGCCAATAGCCAACATCAAATTAAATGTAGAAAAACACAAAGCAATGCCACTAAAATCACAGATAAGATAAGACTGTCCACTCCCTCCCTATCTATTCAATACAGTACTTGAAGTATTAGCTCCAGCTATAAGAAAGGGATCAAGGAGATACAAATGAGAAAAGAAGAAGTCAAAGTAATTGTATTTGAGAATGATGTAATAATATAGCATAAGTGACCCCAGAAGGGGGAGATGGTGGACAGGAATCTTATTGAGAAGGGAAAATAGATTTGACACCAAGGGTGGATGGAGAGAGAGGATTGGGTTGAGGAGTGGTGCAGATAGAAACAGGAGGGAAAAGGTGGGGGGAGGATGGAGAGAGAGAGAGTACTAGGAAAGACAACTGTTTTCTTGGAACAAAAAACAGCTCCATCTCTGAACAAGCTAGAAACCTTGGATAATGGAAACTCATAGGAATCTATGAGGGTGACTTTAACTAAGACTACAAGCACTGGGGAATATGGAGCCTGAACAGACCATCTCCTATAACCAGACAAGATTCCCAGTGATGGTACTGGGATACCAACCCAACCACAAAACCTTAGGCCTGCAATTTGTCCGGTCTACAAGACGTACAGAGATAAAAGACGAAGCAAAATTTGAGTGAAGAGCAATGATTGGCTCAGCTTGAGATCCATTGCCATGAGAGAGAGTCCACCTCTGATGTTACTTATTATATTCTGCTATACTTGCAGACAGGAGCCTAGTATAACTGTCATCAAGGAGGCTTCACTCAGCAACTGGTGGGAACATCTGCAGAGATCCATAGCCAATCATTAGGTGGAGCTTGGGGAATTTTGTGGAAGAGGAAAAGGAAGAATTGAAGGAGCAAGAAGAGTCAAGGATATCACAAGAAATCCTACGGAATCAACTAACCAGGGTCCATAGGTGCTCATAGAGCCTAAACTGCCAAGCAAAGATTATGCATGGTATGGACCTAGGCTAGCTGTACATTATGTAACAGTTGTGCCGCTGGGTCTTCATGTGGGACTCCTAAACCAGGAGCAGGTGCTATTTTTGACTACACTGCCTGCCTTTGGATCGCTTCCCCCTAACTGGGCTGCCTAATCTAGCCTCAATAGAAGAAGATGTATCTAGTCTTACTACAATTTGATATTCCAAGGCTAGTTGTAATCTACAGGAGGTCTCCCCTTTTCTGCAGAGAAAGAGGAGGAGAGGGTGGTGGGTAGGGTGGGTGAGAGAGAGGGACTAGGAGAGAGGGAATGGAAGCTGCAATCAGGATATAAATGAAAAACTTATTAATAAAAATTAATCATGTTTTTGAAATTTAGCAATGGTAATAAAAGCCAGACTATAGTCTTGTATATGACAGGCAAGTGGCCCTTCTACTAAGTTATACCTCAGCCCATAACATTTACTTGTTTAAATAATATTTACATAGTTTTTTTTTGTGCCTGTTTAAGGTCTCTATACAACATTATGTTATGGAATGAACATAATAAAAAAGTTTACCACAGTGATGCAAACTGATGTATTTGTCACTTTGATTACACACACAGTGTTTGTGTCCAGACAAACTAAAATCTACTGAGGCTGACTCCCAATGCAATATAATTTTATTACCTATAAGCAGACCAACAATACTAACATGTCCTGTTTTCATCATTAGTGAACTGCATTGAAAAACACTGGCAATGTCTTTAAAAGGCATGTTCATGTATTTGCTTTCAGAAGGGTGATCTCTTTCAGTTTTGCCTTGGGTTCGAGTTAGCTCTAAGCATTCTGAAGATTAGGATCCAAGGCATTCTTTAAAGAAAGGGTTACAGCTTGAAAACTGTGTTGGTAAAAAATTTCAGCATTATATGTGAATATCATAAAACATACTTATACAAACACAGGATTAAATCAAGCACAATGGGGAGTGATGCAATCAGGAGACAGGGTTCATGGGAGACATGTAAGAATACTGACAGAATAACACAATACACTGTTGTATGGTAAGCTTTTTTATATGAAAGTAGAAGTGTACTCTGAAATAAAATAAGCATAGCACAATGAAGACATAAATCAGTAAAAATGTCACTTATTGTCATTGTATTATATACTGTAGAAAATAACTAAATTATACACAAAATATTAAAATTTATGGGTATATATGATTACATGGATAAGCCTCTTATTTGCAACTTCTGTATGCTGGAGTAGTTGATGGCTTTAGCAGACGGAGTTCACTTGCATATAGGCATTTAAGATAAACTATGGCATATAATTCACATTACATACTGGTGAGACCCCGATTCTACCTCATTTCTCTCTCATCTCTACCTCATTTCTTTGCCCAATATTTTTTCATACAAATTGACTGAACTATTTCTTTGTTGGTATTTGCCTCAGTAAGTACTTTGGAAGAACTTGTGCTATTATATAACGCAGGCTAAGAACTGTACCATGGTTTTATAAAACATTTGTGGCATTATCCTGAGTAAAACACAATCAAACAAATATATGTATACATTTTATGTAAAATATGAACATATTTTGCCAAACAATAGGAGCTATTACACAAAATTAGTGGTTTTGTCATATTAGTTTTAGTAAAGATTGATTACTTATCCACAAAAAACCATTCAACTTTTTCCACGCTTATAAAGTTCAGCAAAATGAAACCATTCTGTAACCATGGCAAGTCTTCATGGATGAATCCGCTTGGCATTTGAGAGTGCCACCTACAAGTGTTAGCCCATTTGAATTAGGGCATGTAGCACAACCCAGGGCTCGATGGAACATAGCCTTCAGTCTGTTTTGGACTTACTCTTCATTGATTTTTGTATCAAGTATTGTATTACATGTTGTGGATACAGTAGAGAAACATGACCATGCATAGCAACTGAAGGACGGAAGAACAGTGAGACCTATAGAGCGGAAGTTATCTTTGATCAGAAAGCAAAGGGTGGGGTGGAGTGCAGAACTCAGTAAGGCACTCTCATTTCAGAGAGAGAGAGAGAGAGAGACAGAGAGAGACAGAGAGAGACAGACAGAGACAGACAGAGAAAGAGACAGAGAGACACAGAGAGAGACACACAGAGAGACACAGAGAGAGACACA
>JANHMN010000020.1:33762681-33814943 GCA_030674055.1 Rhabdomys pumilio
AGAGAGACACAGAGAGAGACACACAGAGAGACACAGAGAGAGACACAGAGAGAGACAGAGAGAGAGACAGAGAGACAGAGACAGAAACAGACAGACACACACACACAGAGACAGAGACAGAGAGACAGAGACAGAGAGAGACAGAGACAGAGAGAGACAGAAACAGAGAGACAGACAGAGACAGAGACAGAGAGACAGAGAGAGACAGACAGAGAGACAGAGGGAGAGAAACACAGAGAGAGACAGAGGAAGAGATACAGAGAGAGAAGAGGGAGAGAGACACAGAGAGAGCTGTACATACAAGGTCTCTATCATGCTCAGCCCTTGTCAACTCAATACAAGCTAGAGTAACTTTCAAAAAAGAATGTCACTTGAGAAAATGCCTATTACCAGATTGCCTGTAGGCAAGTCTGTAATGGAATTTTCTTAATTGGTAATTAATAGATGAGGGCCCAATTTATTGGGTCCAGTTCTACCTCTGATTCTGGGTGGTATCTGAAAACAAGGTGAGTAAGCCATGTTCCTTCATGGCCCCTGTTTCAGGTCCTGCCTTCAGTTCCATTCCTGCTTGAGTTTTCTTCTTGACTTCTCTCAACTATGAACTATGATCAGCCTTCTAATCCAAATAAACCTGTTTTACCGCCCCAAGTTGCTTTTAGTCATGGTGTTTATCACAGCAATAAAGACCTAAGGAGAAGTTGATGCTTTTTAAAAAGTGAAAGGTGGTTGGAGTTGGAAGAATGGGGAAAGGGGACTGAAGTCAGAGGCAGAGAGAGGCATGAGCAGACAAACAGGCCCTGGGATTCACAGTGACTGTCTTGATAGTCACTCTGAGAGCTCTGTGAGGCTTTATGCAGATCTGCTTTATGCTTCCATGAAGGAAGATGGGACCATTCATTCCACCACTTGACTACACCCCATGGCATAAATGGAGGATAAGTAGTTTACTTCATATTTCTGTGAAAGCAAGAAGGGACCTGAGAATGCTTATTAATAAAACAGACAAACAGTGTTCTCTTCAATAGTAGAAATTCTGAGGCACAGGAATATACCTGGAAAACAGGATGTATTAAGTATTTGTGGCATAATGTTGATAATCCGAGTAAGGAATATGCACACGGATAACTGTGTTTGTAGAGATGGCTGTCAGTAACAACTCTTCTGAGACAGGAGACACTGGTGCTGTATGCCCACCTGGCCTGTGAACACCTCTAGATCTTTGGTATAGACCTCGAAGCTGATGCCATTATAATCATAGACTTTTGGATCACAAAGACAAGTTTTATTCCATACCTAGTTTTAGAATATAGAAATATTCTATTGCACTAAATAACATGTCCAACCCTATGCCAGATTCAATTCTCTATATATTTTCATTCCTTTGGACTACTCTGCTGTGTTGGATATGGGTCTACAGCTACCATGCTGAAACTATGCTCATTCCCAGCTTCACCTCACAAAGCGTGTTTGAATACTGCAGCTGGGATGCCTGTGTTTCTGGCCAATTTGAGTTCTTATCTTTAAGTCTTAACCCACAAGGTGCTGTGTTAGAAGGTAATGACTTTTGGAGGTTAGATCATGAGAACGCACTCCCCAGAGTAGGATAAATGCCTTTTTGAAAGAAGCCTAAGATTGAAGCCTTATGTGGAGATCTGTGAACCAGAGAGCAGAGCCTGTTTTCTCCATACACCAGATCTTCTGGGACTTTTGTTTTGGATTCCACTGATTCCTGAATTCTGAGAGGTGATGCACCACTCTTGTTTGCACTCTGACTTATCGAAGCACACGAGCCTGAGCATGCCACAGCCCTGCATTGAAAGCTTCATTCATGCAATGCTAAAGTACTCTATGGTATGCTCATTCTCCCAGAGTGGGACCAAATTGTACATTCTAACTACACACCTGCAAATTCAAGGCCCCTCTGAGCTTTTATCCTGCATGTTCAGTTGTCTGCAGTACTCCGTGGATGAGTCATTTCTCCCACAGAGACATGTATTACATTGAAACCTGTCATGCAGAGCGTTCTCACCCAGTTCTTCTAGCACAACCCTACTCATTTCCATCCTGGGTTGCTGTTGACTGACTAAGTATGTCTTGCAGTTTCAGGCCTCCTCATCTCACCACACTTTGAATGGTTCTGAAACCCAAAGTCTAGGTTAAGAGGAGGATTAGCATTCTGTGGAGTGATCTTTGGTAAGGGTCTAATGGGAGCCTGGTCATTTTGTATTTTCCTCTTCTTGAACATACACCCATATAAAACCTTTGCTTTCAAGGCTTGTGTGGAAAGTCCTGTAGCCAAGTGATTGCCCCTGGCAAGCAGGACCATGCCAATCTGTCCATCAGCCTACCTGTCCTAGACAGTTCTCTGCCTCACAGAGAATCTTTGCTCTCTCCTTTCATGTATCTCCACCTCCTTCCAAATAATGTACCAATGCCTTAATCATCTCCTTCAGCTCTGTTTTCCAGAGAAACTCAGTTAAGAGGGCTCTTCAATTTCGACATTATTTTTAAAAAAGAAAAGACTATTTTTCATTATTCAAGTTAGATCTTGGGTCTGTCAAAACAACATTATTTTTGTATTGCTCAAGATGATAATTATGTAATCATTGGGTATTGCTCTCTTTTTTTTTTCTTCTACTGATGAAACCCAGGTGTTCAATAACCCCACTGGTGCCTCTTTCATAATTTATACTGTTTATACCATGGCTGCTGCCCTGCACCAGGCTAGTCACCTACCACACCTCAATTCTGGGCTGGCTTCCTGCTTTTCAAGCCAGATTCTTTGGCTACAACATCCTGGCTGTCCTTCCTTCCATATTGATTGCGTGTCCTTTTTATAAAAATTTATGAACCAAATGACACACAGTGTAACCCTCTCTGAAGTTTATGGCATATTAAGACACTTGGAATGATTTCTGGATTTGGCATGCTTTCAGTTACCCAAACATTCCAGTTCATTCTTTTTCCACTGCAATCATAGACCAGACTGTTTTGCTTACATTATTCCTTTGGCCTGAAACCTTCCCTTTCCTCCCCTCATGTAAACCAGCCCCGCCTTTCAAATGTACTTTGAAACAATCTCTTTTTTCAGTAGGTTTATTATAAAAAATCCTAGAATGTACTGCTATACTTTAGCATTAATCAACTGCAAATTTTAGTTGCTTAATTATGTATTGATCTTGCTGCTTATAAATGAATATTTTGGTCATTTTTTTTTAAACGATAAAAACTGTCTTACTTTTTTTCCTTATGGCTTTAGTTATATAAGACATAGGAAAGATTTCAAAAACACTTCCATATTGCTTACTTCTGTTGAAATCAATAGTTTATCTTCAATAAATTGAAGCACATCTTCTGAAGGCTGGACATTATTTTCTGGTTATAATGGCTAATCTTGATTGTACTTTGAAAGAGGAAACTCAGTTGCTTCCATTGAATCATCCTGTTAACATGTCTATGAGCATGTTTTTAACCACTAATTGATATCGGAAGGCCTAGCCCACTGTGGATGAAACATTCCTTAGGCAGGTGGGCCTAGGCTATATAAGAGAGGTAGCTGAACATGAGCTTGGTCAATATCCAGTCATCAGCATTCCTCCACGACTTTTGCCTCAGTTTTTGCTGCAGTTCTTGCCCTGTTTCCCCTGGTGACAAACTGTAACCTATAACCCAAGTGGCTTTCACATCAAGAAGGCTCGAATGTTAGTATACTGGTTATTAGTAAAAGAAACAGTTTGGTTTAGTTAAAAAAATATGACACTCAAATTCCTACCATGCATGGTTATAAAGGTCATTCAAATAGTGATTAATGATGGAGAAGCAAGTCTAGGTATAGCACTATTCCCATAAAAATGAGTATCTTCCTCCTTCTGTTTGTGGGATCCCACTCTGTGGGGTAATAATGACATTTGGTTAGGCAGTAGTGGAAATAAAGAAGTGAGTGCCACTTCTGTCTTTTGTCCCCCATGCTATCTCAGAGTCAAAGTTTACAAGCTGAAGGCTAGAATATTCCACTGAGGACTAAGAATGACAGGCCAGTGTATCTGTGGTGTGAGCTGAGCTGTGAGCAGTACCGTGGAGAGCCGACAGAAGGCGGCTATCATCCTTGCAGCCATCTTGAGCCATATATCTTGATAAAAGACTTGTTTACAATAGCCTACAACAGCTGAGCACACTCTGATAACATCTTGCTTTAGTTACCCAGGATTTTCCCTTGGGTGTGTGAGAATTAAAGGTGTGATTTAGAGCTGAGACTTAAGGGCGTGACTTGAAGGTGTGATTTAGAGATAAGACCTAAGGGCATGACTTAAGGGCAAGGCTTAGAAGTGAGACATATAAATGGCGAGAGGCAGACAGAAGAAATTATTAGACAAGAGAATTAGTTAGTAGGCACTTGGTACTTGAGATAGAGAACTTGGAAGAACTGGGATTAGGACCTAAGACTAGGGACTAGGAACTCGAAACTTGAGACTTGGTACTAGGAACTAGGGACTTGGAGAGAAGAAGAGAGACTGAAGAATAAACGGGATTGAATCACACTCTGTCTGGTCTCCATTCCTCACGTCCATCCTCACTCTCTCTCTTGCTGAACCCCGACCCGTGGACTGGAGCAGCTTGGGGCAGTACTAGCTGGAGCAATTTAGCCCCCAAGGCTTTTGACAGTGTGGGGTTCCAACACTGACAGAGTGGTCCGCAACATTTTGGCCCCCAAATCTGGGGCAGCTCAGACCGCAACACAGTACCTGGGTGCTCTGGCTGTGATGAGTACAAATTCACATGAATTAGTCAGTTACATACCTCCACTTCTTTTTTTCTGAGCCCTGTCTTGTTACCATGCAACCAAGGCTAGTCTTGAACTCATGATTTCATGACTGTCTCCCAAACTGGGATTAAAGGTATATAGTGCCATGCCTCGCCCACACATTTAAGATAGAAATCTACCACACATCTATTTTTAAAAAGCTGCTTTCTAGAACAGTATGTAAAGTGGGATGGCAGAGGTGGAGAGACAGGTTGATAGGTTTGCCTACACCTGGCCAGCCACCCACTCTGTGAGCACCGTGATTCTGATAGATAACTTTATGGGCCATCATTAAAGACAGCACCCCATCCTCTAGAAACCAACCACGGTACAACCTACTTCACCTGGGCTGGTGAGAAAGATGCTGTCAGACGATAGTGTAGCTTATGAAAATTAGAAAACTTTCAATTACCCGAGCAGCCTGGGAGTTATTTGGACAGATTAAAAATTAGAATTATTTAGACTTGATGGGTTGGAAAGATAATTCAGCTAAGAGCACTGCTTGCTTTTTAGAGAACCTGGGTTCAATTCCCAGCACCCAATGAGTTGCTCACAGTTGTCTATAACTCCAGTTCTTGGGGACCTGGCACCCTCCATACACATAAACGCAGGCAAAACACCAATGGACATCAAAATGAATACATCTTTACAAAGATTCCTTTGGACTTGCTTATCAGTACAATCTATACTGTTAAAATCAAATGAGGAGGCAGCAACCACTGGGTGGCTGCCTAGGGGTTATTTCATTAGCCAATGTGAAAATCACTCCGGGGGAAGTTTAGAGATTGAGAGAGTTTCATCCTCATATCCGCTGAGTGGAAGATGCCTCTGAATGATGACTAGCCTAAGAGACAGTTAGATATTAGGATCTAGAATTCAGGAGTAAGATTAGATTAGGTTTGGAAGACAGGTAGATTTGAAAAATTGAATCCACAGAAGGAATTGAGGCCTCATAATCTTTTCTCTGTCCAGTTTGGCATACTCACTGGTACCATCCTTGTTCAGCTCATGTTAGGCAGTTATATTGATGCCAGTTATGGGTGGAGATACTGGCATTACTAGGGGATGCAATCTCACAGCAAAGCTCTCAGTTTATCTCTTAAAATCTTTTGGCTTCTTCTTTCACAATGTTCCTTGAAATGTAGGCATGCCCGTAGTTTGTGGACATATCCATTGGCTCACAACTCTGTGTAGTTTGTGGGTGTATCCATTAGAACTGGACTTATGTCTCTGCATACGGATTTGTTATAATTTTCTGTAACTATCTCTATCTATTGAAAAGAGAAAGTTTCCTTGATGAAAGGTGAGGACTACACTTATCTGTGTGGATAAGGTATGAAACCAAGACTCAAATTGAAGTTATGTGTTCATAGTTAGCAAAGGTAGCAAGGTTTCACAGACCAGTGAAACTAAATTATAATTACTGGTAAGAATGAAAACTGGTCAATCCTTTATACATGTGAAACATGGCTGGGCTAGGACAGTCTGGGCTAGGACAGTCTGGGCATTTGAAGCCAGCTAGCACCAGCAAGACCTTGTTTCATATTAAACAAAACAAAATCAATCCCACCACTAACCTCATACCAAAGTGTAACATTCATAGTGAGATGTAATAACATGCTGTTAACACATTGCTACAGGATAATGAAGTCAGATCTGAACTTATCCAATATAAATACTAAATACTAAATACTAAATACTAAATACTAAATACTAAATACTAAATACTAAATACTAAATACTAAATACTAAATACTAAATACTAAATAAATACTAAATACTAAATACTAAATACTAAATACTAAATACTAAATACTAAATACTAAATACTAAATAAATACTAAACACTAAACACTAAACACTAAACAAACACTAAACACTAAACACTAAACACTAAACACTAAACACTAAACACTAAACACTAAACACTAAACACTAAACACTAAACACTAAATACTAAATACTAAATACTAAAATACTAGTGGTGGCACATGCCTTTACTCTGCACTCTGGGGAGGCAGAGGCATACGATTCTCTGAGTTTGAGGCCAGCCTGGTCTACAGAAGTTCCAGGACAGCCAGAGCTACACAGAGAAACCCTGTCCAAAAGGAATCAAAGCAAACCAACCAAACAACAACAACAACAACAAAAACAAATAAAAACATGTTAGACTTAGACTTGGTTAGGACAAGGGTCAGTTTTAAGGATGATATGTTAGTCTCCTTTTTATCACTGTAACAAAATGCCTGAGATAATTAGCCTATGAAGAGAAAGAAGTTTATTTTAGCTCACACTTTGAGAGACTCCACTCGATGATTGGTTGATTCTTCTTCGCCTTATGCTTGTATTGAGGTGAAGATAAAAGTAAAGACAACTTTGATGAGTACTTGCCCAATAGTTTAAGGACATCCTACTAGGTCCTACCTCTATAAAACCCCATCACTTTCTAGGAGTGTTTCCCTGGACACCAAGTCCAACACATGAGCCTTTGGGGACATTCACCTCCAAAACCACTGCAGGTGTGAACTCTGAAGTCAATCACCTGCAGTCTTATCAGGGCTTTGCTGGACCCTCTGTAAGACTATGCACAGTATAATTTGCCTTGCTGTGTCTTCAAGAGGCAGTTGTGGGTGTTCTGACTACCACATGGAAATCTTCTTTTGGACATCTCAGATGCATAGTAAATGCATTAAAAGTCAATTGATAAAGTCCTATGCTTTATCCAAAGTCATTCAACCTTGGCAATCCATAAACCTGACCAACCTGCTGGATTTTGTAAATCTATAAACAAGCAGTCGGGAAATAATAAGCTAGCAGCTAACATTTCAATGTGATGTGTTGTTATTGCAATCATAAATCTTAAGTCTCTGCTGCAGTTGGCTGGGAATTTAGGGGTTTGGAATCTGCCTTCTGAGTATATCAATGTTGGCATTCATTGCTACTTTCTGAGAGGAAGGGCTTTTAATACAATCCCAGAAGTGTTGGTTATTTTTTGTAATATTATGTGATCAGCTCAAGACAAAACAGTGAATCAGAATTTAGATTACAAGCTCCATCAAGGTATGTGGTCAGAAAATTAGGCAGGATTTATAGAAGAGGAGTTTTCATGGAAAGGTTTTCTCTAGTGTGGGGAGTGCTAAGTGATTCAATTATACAGTCACTTACATTTATATTCAGTATTTTAATTTGCTATCCTCTGGCTTCATTTAAAAAAAATCAACTTCAAAATCCCAGGGTTTAATTTTTGGGGTCCAGAGTTCATGCATATTTATTTTTAGAAAATGGATGGAGATGTTAGACATCTGAGATGAGATAAATAATTGAGCTGATAAGAGACAGAGATCAAGGATGAGAGAGAGAGTGAGTGAGAGAGAGAGAGAGAGAGAGAGAGAGAGAGAGAGAGAGAGAAAGAGAGAGACCTTGCTTTTTAGCATCAGTCCAGAGCCTCTGCTCTTCTGTCGCATTTCTGTGACTGGAATTTTATTAGGATGAGAGGGAAGAATCAGGAAGCCCCCGTAGGCTGGTTCTGCTCTTTAGTAAGATGCATCTTACACAGGCCCTGAGGTGAGCACATTAAATCATGCATCCCTGCCTTTAAGTTTGTAATAATAAATGTTTGGTCTAATGGGTCTGTGAATTGGGATTGTATGTGAAGGGTTTAGGGCTGGAAAACATCTGCAGAGATCTTAGAGCAAGACTTTATGTGTATGGTAGGTAACTGAGACACAGCAGAGGGCACTGGAAGGTGAATGATCTGTATGTTTCACCAGCGGTGCCCACGCAAGTGCTTCATGGCACAGTACATAGAGTTTACGTGAGCCACTCATACACTTTGGTTATTCACTTAGATCATGGCCTGGAATCTGATGTGGCATTCAATAAAGAAATATTTAATCAAATAACTTTCACATTCATTCAATAATATTATTGAATATTTTTAATTTTTAAGTTTGTCCTTTGGCCATTTTATATGTGTATACCATGCATGTCATTATGGACATCTTTTACCTCCTTTACATCTCCCTGTAAATCCCATTATTTCATTCATGCCCATTTGTTTTGTAACCCATTGGCTTTAGCCAAGGCCCTCTCTGTGACCATGGGTTTGCAGTTATCCACTGGAACCAGTGTGCTCTTTAGTGATATACAACTGAATGCAATCATTCCTCATTTCCCAGAGTCTGTCATGACCTACCTACTGCACATGAGTGGTTGGTGACACAGCCATTCATATGCAGCCTCATGGCAAATGCTGTCATTTCCTGAATGCAATGCTTGTCTCATGCCCAGAGAATGGCCTTTTGTAGCTCTTCTCTCTATATTTCATCTAGAACATTCCCCACCCACAGAAGTTCACGATGTGAACTGCTTGTGATGGTTTGTGTATGCTTGGCCCAGGGAGTGGCACTGTTAGAAGGTGTGGCCCTGTTGGAGGAGGTGTGACCTTGGAGTAGGTGTGTTACTGTGGGCATGGGCTTTAAGACCCCCATCCTAGCTGCCTGGAAGTCAATATTCTGCTAGCAGTCTTCAGATAAAGAAGTAGAACTCTCAACTCCTCCTGCACCATGCTTTCCTGGATGCTGCCATGCTTCCTGCCTTTATGATAATGGACTGAACCTCTGAACCTGTAAACCAGCCTTAATTAAATGTTGTTTTTATAAAACTTGCCTTGGTCATGGTATCTGTTCACAGCAGTAAAACACTAACTAAGATACGGCTCTTGAAGGAAGTTCCAAGCCTAGTTGTAGCTTGCTTTCTTTTAATCACGTACATAGGGTGTGTGGTATCTTTCACTATAGAGTCACATTCTATAGTTTTGGTGATCAAACAAGAGGACTAACCAATATTGTTTTGAGAGTCTTTGGGTCCATTCTAACCAACAAATCCTATAGATATGCCTTACTCGTAGTTTATTTGTACTTATACTGGGAGGCCCACTGCCTCCAAGAGGATCACTACCTGGCCATGTTTGAAATCCCAATTCAATATATTCTTCATGTTTTTAAATTGAGTAATAATATAGTTGATTTCCATTTGGCTTTTTCATACGTGCTTCAGGCTAATTCTCCCTGTACCCATGCCATTCAGCATTCTCTCAAACTCTTCCGTCTTCAGTATTATCTCTCACAATCCATTTAGTCTGTGTTCTACTCTCCCCTTCCTTTAAGGAGTCCACCCCATACCCCAAGTCTCTTGGCTTTCACAACTATTTCAAGTTAAACATGCAAAATGAAATGCTGAATCTAGGATATGCATATGGGACAAAGCATGTAGCATTTGTCCTTCTGATCCTGGATTACCTTGTTAAGAATAATTATTTATAGTTCCACCCATTTACTTGCAAATTTCAGTTTTCTTTATAGGTAAATAAAGTTCCACTCTGTGTGTATACTGCATCTTTGCTGTCTACCTGGGAGAGACACCTTAGCTGCTTCCACTTCCTAGCTACTGGCAACAAGATAGCCATAAATAGGTAGGTATATGATATGGAGTCATTGGCTGTATGCTCAGGAGTGGATAAGTTAGTCATACAGTACTTTTATTTCTGTTTTTTTGAGAAACATTCAGACTGATTTCCAAGGTGGTTGAATGTATTACTTTACAGTCTCAACAATAGTACAGAAGGGTTCTTCTTTCCCAATATCCTGTACACCAGCCTTTGTTGTCTTTGGTACTTTTGATGATAGCAATTTTGACTGGGAGGAGGGGGACTCTTAAAGTAGTTTTAATCTGCTTCTCTTTGATGGCTAAGGATGTTGAACACTTTTAAAAGTGTTCAATATAAAGCAACTGGAACATACTGGTGTGGAAATGTGGGGAGTCAAGGGATGAGACTCGGATCTCTATGTGGCCACAGCAAACATATAGAGTGGTCTCGGAGTGTAAATTTGTCAGTCAGAGACTAGAGGAGCCAAGCAGATTATTATGTCCATCTTTCTTAAATACATGAGATAGGGCATATAGAGGCCTACAGTTGTAAGATTATACATCAGCCTCTGTAAGAATAGAAACTCAACATTAACATACCAGAAACACACTGAATGATGATGAGAGGAATACATGAAAGAGTCACAGTAAAGACTGGGACTAAAAAGCTAATGGGCACAGGTTGTTTTCACTCAGCAATGAAAGAGGTTGAAGTTCACAGATGCTAAGCCATTTGTCAGCTAGTTAGGTTGTCATCTTCTGAGAGGCTTACCCTGTCCATTGAGCCAACATCTCCCAAGGCCATTATTAAATGCAAATCCTGATGCTGTTGGTAGAAGCGGACACAGGATTCATGCATATGGCAATCCCCCTCCCCCAACAATAACAATGCATTTTGTATTCTAAGGTCTATAGAATATCTGTATTCTATGTTCTTAATGTTCACAGAAACAGAATGATAAATCACCCAAACACCAAGAAAATATATTAAGAGTGTTCTATTTGCAGCTTGCAGGAAAATGCAAAGCCCAGGTTAGAGTCAATTGTGAATTCTTCCAAGTTTAATCTTGTTTTCTCAATGTCACCTTGTCCTCTAAATACTCACCCAGAATGAGGGAATGAGGTAGATTTGACGTTTTCCTTGTCAAGATCTCCTATTAGGAATGCCACAAGTTGTTTTACATTAGGGAATAAATTTCTGGTACACACTTGAACTCACATACCAACGTTGACTTTATAATTCAAGAGTTTACTGGAGAAAATCATTTAAAGGAAACAGGAGAGAAAGCAAGATGTCTGGGAAGAGGCTGCAGAACAATGTTTCTCACACACAAGAGAAGAGAGGAAGAAGTATGCGGTTAGAAGAAATCGTATTGCTGTGTGCATCTCAGAAAGGTATTATTACATTCATGGAGAGTTGTCAAACCAATGTCACTTACCAGAAGGGCCCTAGTTCTAGGTGCATGAGCCTGAAGCAGGATTTTTAGTAGGGTCACTGCTAGTGATATCTAGGATAGAGTCATCTCAGTACCTGTGTGGTGCTTTTACAGAAGGTAAGTAGTTGGTATTACTAATCAACTTTGTCCCCTTCGGTAAGAAAGTGAAAGAACTCACTGCTATGGCTCCCATGGTAATTTCCTGAAGAGCCAAAGAGCTTTTAAAGTCAGTCAGGGAGTCGTTGTCCATGGTACCGAAAATATAATCCCTATGATCTAGGACTTCATGCCTATCATCTCCTACAAAGGCAGATCTTTGTTTCTTCCCAAAATTCAGGGAATTGCTGTCCTTACTGCCTGGGAAATTTTTTACTGGGGGCAAGGAAGAGGAATATTAATGGAATGAACTTCAGGACCTATCAAAGTGGTTGGTCTCAGAACTCAGGGCGCTTATCCATAGGCTTATCGGCCGTCCATTCTAAATGGCTTCCACACTCAGGTATTACTTTGGTGTATCTCAGTGACTCCTTGGAGTTTCTGTCCAAATCTGTCATTTCGAGTAGTAGATTGAGTCTTTGTGTATTCTCAGGCTGAGGATGAACATGCCTTCTTTAGCAAATACAGATGGAGAAGCAAGGGACACAAAGGGCTCGGCACTCCTTTCTCCTTCATTGTATGACCTCTCTTGCTGCTCTCAATCATTTATCTCAGTTGGAAAGGAAATATCAACTCTTACCTATTGGGACACAGAAAAGAGACTCACACTGTGCTCCGGTGGCAGTCTTGTAAGTTAATGAGACAGTTCTGAAAAGAACACTTGACATCTGACCACCAGGAGCATCTCCAACCCCGCAGAGCCCAATACTGCAAGAATGGAAAATACAGAATCTCCCAGTGGGATGCAGGACATTTGGAGTAAGAAGAAGTGGGTCCATTCCACTTTCTGCCCCTTAATGCCCAGATTCTCATTACCATCCAACTCAGGACACAATGTTTATAGAGGATTTTGATGATGCACCACATTCTGCAGGGTGACACACCACTCCTTTATAGGTTTGCCTTAGAGCTGGTGAATCTCTTGTCCCAGCACGATGGCTGATTCTAGGTGTTATGGTTTGTATATATTGGGTCTTCTCATCATGGGACCACTACCTTATCGTCACTATACTCTGAGTGTTCTGCTTAGATTCTGTCTGTGAAATTCCATGCCTGTGGATTAGGAATTACATACTCAGAGCAGGATGCTGAGAGAGACCCTGGAAACCAGAGGGATAAATCTATGTGTACAAATGTAACTATCCTATAAGATTCTCAACCTTCCTGATGCTGTGAGCCTTAAATATAATTCATGTTGTGGGAACCCCAACCATCAAGTTATTTAGTTTTTACTTCATAACTGTAATTTTACTCCTGTTATAAATTGTACTGTAAATATCCAATATGCAGTATATGTGGCATGTGGTACCTGTGAAGGGATCATTCAACCTCCAAAGGGGTCATGTCCCACCTATTGAGAACAACTGCTGGAAGGGTTAGCAGCTGAACTGCATCCCACAATGAAAGAAACCTAGTATTTGTCACCCTATCACCAAATTCCAATTGTTCTTCTCAAGAGAGGTGACCAGGTTCTAGCTATATATGGCTTCTGTTCTAGATAGGCTAGTTCTCTATAGGCAACAGACTTTAGATCAGCATAGATAAGTATTAGGTTATAGATTAGATTTTGTATATAGACTCCATCTTTGTCTCTGTGGATGCTGTTGTTGTGCCTATAAATGATGATGCAAAGGTTTCACTGTATCAACTGGACCAGCACAGGTTCTAAATATTATTCTATTTTTGATGACTTCTGATTATTTGGGCTGTTAAAAATCAATATCCTTTTAGCTTCCATATCCAGTAGTCTTTATAACATCCAGGTCTCTTACTTTCTCCAATATTGTCTCAAAATATTGGTGTTAATTTCTTTTGGAAAGAAAGCACAGGAGAGTCAAGTATACTCTTCTTGCAGTTTGTAGATCCCTTCTAGTCACTGCAAATCAGAACTGAACAAAGTGCTATCCACATTCACAGATTATAGTAAGGCCTCTACCCATTATAGTCTGAGTGTGGAATGTCCTCTTTGAGTCCAGATTCTCAGCACTTGAACCTCATTTTATTTGAGGAATTATAGACCGTTTGGGACATGGTATATAGCAGGCAGGTCTAGGATACAAGGGCAGGTCAGTAGGGGTTATATTTCACTCTTTGCTTTTCAACCCACAGTGTGTTAATCCACCTTGCTTTAAGATCCTGCTGCCAAGTGCATGGCTACTGTAGATGCTATGCCTTTTCTTCCTGATGCAGTGATATCCTCTGAACAATGAACCAAAAGAAACACTTCCTCCCCTGAGTTGCTTCTGTTTAGTATTCTCCCACAGCAGTAAGAAAAACACATACTGCGTGCAATCAGTTCTCTGCTCTTCCTTTCTATAACTATAGAAAACACATGTATGTTTTGACTTTCCATATGTGGTACTGTGCTAAGTTCTACACTTCTATGAGTCAATTGATATTGACTTCCCTACTGGATTTTTAAGAGGCATTGGAGATTTTGCCTTATGACTTCTGGTAGGCAAGTAAGACCCCATAATCCTCATTGTCTTCAAACCCAGAGAGTCCATCTGTATAATTTATATAATTGATACATTATACAGGCATAGCTTCTGCAATAGCCTCTCCTTTCATTGTTCCTCCAGCTTTTTTGTGATATTAATGGCCTTTTGCCAATCTGTTGCATTATTTATCCTCAAGATCCAATCACAAGCAGTGTTTAAGTTAAACTTTTATGAACCCTTCACTTTGCAATGTCTTCTACACTGTAAAGCCAGGGATATGCTAAAATATGCTGTTTTAATTTTAATGACAGGCTTGTACCAAGAGAAAGCACTGGCTTGGTGGGTGCCACATACCCTTGGAGAGATTTACAGTATCTTTTACATTAATGACATACTGGTCTGTCAGTCATATGGATAAACCATTCAGGTTCCCAGAATTAACATCTACAGAGCTTAACCACACAAGAACATCTGTTCCTAGAATCTGTCTCATGTTTCTGGGTAGAAGATTTTGTCGAGCCAAGCTTGAAACTTGGATAAGCATCTGAATTTCTCTGAGCTCTGTGTCTCTGGTTATCATGAGTGTAGCTTCTGCTATCTCAGACTGTGGTAGATAATAAACCTTTTTGAAATAAACCAGGAAAGCTCTTCTGGCTCTCCCACATTCATTCATTCATTCATTCATTCATTCATTCATTCATGACACATCTTCCTCATTATTTTTCCTGAGGACCTCAATACAGCTTAGAAATTGTGAGATGACTCTGCCTTCTTTGTAGTGTTTGCTCTCTATGTCTTCCAGGTTCCTGAACTATTGCCCTTGAAGGGCATTTCTTTGACTAAGATATTTTTTGAAGCTAGGGCACTTCAGAGATCGTTAGCAGCTAGAATGTCCTGTGCACCATCCAATGTGTTCACATTCACTTGGGACATGTCTCTTTTGTCTTCTGGGTTTGACTAAACAGCCCCCAGACTCTTCAGTCCTTCACCTTTCTACTTATTCTATTCCTCCTGTTTAAATGTTTGTTTTCCTAAACGCAGACATTTAGGATAAGATCATGCCTGTGTTCACTGAGTGCCAGGGAAGGATTAGAGAAATGACAGGAAGGAGCAGGTAGAGGTTTTGATTTATTCTGTGGAAGGGACATGGGCAGAGGGAAAGATAGGCAGAGAACCAGATCACAGAGCAGTCTCAAATAACTTTCATTTTGGCTGAAACACAGACCTTAAGACCAGTTTCCTCTCTAAGAGTGGCTCTATACTGATGGCCACTGCTCATTCCCAGGGAAGGGGAACTAGAGCTTGGACATGAACACAATGTAGACCCAGAAAGCTGGTGGCCCGGAGACACATGCTCCGATAGAGGAGCTGTGTAGCTCATTCCATTGTGGCCAACGGGGACTTTAATTGGCTTCTGATTGATAGTTAACATTTACTGGGCATTTGTTATATGCCAGGTGCTCTGTGCTAAGAGCTTTTAAATGTGTTTACCCACTGAATATTCATAATGAGTATGATGATTATGTTTCATTTTCAAAATTGAACTGAGAGTTGGGCATCGTGGCTCATGCCTGTAATCCCACGACTCAGTAGCCTGAGGCAGGAGGACAGATACTAGCCTAGGCCACTCTGAGCTACATAGTGATCTCCAGCCCAACTTGAGCTACTACATAAGACCTTATCTCAACAAGTGCCCTCAAATGTAACTGAAACTCAGAGAGGAAATTTACTCAAAGGTCATAAGAATTTGGTCCTCTTGAGCAAATGAGAACAGTTTGTAAAACTTCCCATTAAATACAAGTTTATATAGTATACTGCCAGTTATAGTTGAAATATTACATATTTACTCTGAACCCATGTGTTTGAAGGGATGACCACTAGATTGGCACCACTAGGAGGTGGTGGAATTGTCAAGAGGTGGCATCTAATAGGAGATTTAATCCGACAGTGGGATTATGGGATCCCAGTCCCCCAGTATTTTTTTTGTAATAAAGTAGATGGTTTTACCAGGTCACATGTACTCTACCATGATTGCTTTACCACAGGCCCCAAAGCAACTGACCCACTGGAGCACAGACTGAAATCCATAAAACAAACCCTTTCTCTTTAGAAGCTGAATTATCTCATGTTTTCATTGCAGTCATGGCAAACTAACAAATTACTCAAGCACCTTTTATTTCCAAAGATTCGCCACATCCTTGGATGACAAGAGTGAGCCATATATTCTTCTTGTATTGCTGCCTTCCCCCTCACAGAGTTCAAGTGTACTGAAGGAACACGAAGACTCAGATTCTAACATAGCTTTAGCACAGCATATAAACCACCTCAAAATACTTCCAAAAGGCCTCCAGGAGAATGTGATACTTAAAACTGTGACCAGAGAATGAATAACACTTCGCTTGATAACAAACGATGAGCAGAGACTTCCAAGGAGAGCAAACAGTATACACAGATGTCTATGGACCACAGATAGTCTGCTGTGACACTGCAGCTAGATACAATGTGTGGTTCTGTTTTCTGCTCCTTCCCTAGGGGTGTCCAGACACTGCTGTATACCCCACACGGGGAAGGGTGGAGTGGAGTCTGAGTTCAGTGGGCTGCTCCTTCCCTGGAGTATCTAGGCACTGCTATACCAGGTGGAGAACAGGCTGATCAGCAGGATTCCAGTCCAGCAGTGAATGTGGGTTGCAGGGAGAGGCCTTCTCTGAGGATTTTAGTGTTATAGCTCTTCATTGTAACAGACAATATTTAATGAGACAGCTCTCTTAGATGATAATCACCCAAACACCTTATATGTACATGCTTTATTTGGGATGAATCAAAGCTATGTATATAAACCTTGGAGACTGGGAAGAGGTTCTTTTTAGGGTGAAGTTTCATTGGCTGAGGCTTAAGGTTTTGGGGATACCTCATTTGCATGGGGAAGCATTCTACGAAGTTGAACCCCATAATTTCCCCAAGGACGATGTGACATTCCCGGGTAGAATATTGGGGGTTGAGCTCCCTAGCTCAGATGGAGAAAAGGAAGGTCAGTTAAAGGGAGTCCTGAATTTTGTCCTGCAAGGTCAGGAAAGCAGTTCAGACATGGTAGACTACAACCATAGTAACAAGGTACAGGGTATTGTAGCATGTAGAAAAAACTTCAAAACTGGTCGTTAACTCTGAATTTGTCCCATATGGCTATGCGCATGTGAGCAGACAAGAAAACATTTCGAAATCCTCAAAAGGATCTGTGAAACACGCTGTAAAGTTGTCACGTGGAAGAAAAGAGATATTTAAATAAAATCTTGCAGAGATTTATATCACATTTCATTGGGTTCAGATTTTTGAGCCCTTCCTACTTGACTAGTACAAGAATTTCCTGGTTGAGACCTCTTCCCTTAGTTGTCTCTACGTGCCTTACCAGAAGCCTCACACAGGCTATGCCACTCTGAAATTCAGGTTCCCCATTGCTCTCATCACAAGTCGTATTTATGGACACCTGGTCTTTGAAGTACTTCATAAGAGGGACTGCTTTCTCCATATTAAACTTGGTGACACCATCAAAGGCAGCCATCTCAGGCACTGAAAATATAAAAACAAATAAAAACAATTTTTTTCTATATCTTTTGAAACAATGATATATTTTTAGATAAAAAATATATCTTTTTTATCTAAATTATAAAAAAAATATAATGCTTTTTTTGAGCAGTCCTATGGAGGAAACTTCAAACAGGAGGGGAGAAATTGTGCTACACACACACACACACACACACACACACACACACACACACACACACACTTTCAAGATAAAGTGATAGATTTAAAGAATTTAGCAATCATTCAACTAGTAAACTGATAAAAATGTGGTGGGATATTAAAATATATAAACATATGTGTATAAGAAAATGAACCATGAACACTATGAAATATGCATGGCCATTTAGTGAATTAATAATATGTATCAAGTACTGAGACATCAGGGTGTGTTATGTACTGGTCTGCTTTACTTGCATGTCATTATTTATGTTTCCTGCAATAATTGGGACACGAATTATTTCTATTTTAAAGATAAAAGCCTGAAATCATGCAACTTTCCCAAACTCAAATAGGTAGCAACTGATAGAATCCTGACTGAATTTCAAGCATATCTAGTTCTAAAACATGGGACTTTCTCCCCAGCACATTTCTAAGCATCTCTTTGAGGCTCTACCAACAGCTTCCTTTAGAACCACTGGCATCCTTTAGTGCTTTCCTCATATGAAATGCTAAGCTATTACACACTGGGATAGCTGAGACAATGGTCCAGGAAGTCTCCATGTTTCTGCATGTTCTGTGTGGGCTGGCATTTGAGCTCTCTTTCCAAGGATTAGTGTTGAATAAACATCTCTGGAAATCAGAAAAGCTGGTCCTTTCTGGAGCACACAGTGGATTCACTTGCTGTTCTGTATAATGAAGATGGTATCTCTCTTCAGGATGAATATCTACTGGTCTTGGTTACAGCCTATTATATCATGTGAAGATTTCCTAAGCTCAAGTTTCCTGAGTTGAGATATAAAGCTCACTATGTGCCACATCTACCGCCTTTCCCCTGCATCCTCCTCCTTGGTACCTGGAACAGGGGAATGAAGTTCAAGGCCTTCTGAGCCTTATGCACACTGGTTTACCTGTGACCTGACAGTGTTGTACCTTCTATGGGTTCCTACATGATGCCAGTCAACCTAACATAACTTGTTAGGTTGCAAGTGAAAGGAAATCTCAGACTCCACAATTTCTGAAATTAATTTCTCTACCCATGACCATTATTAGACTATTAGTAGTGCCTTTGATTGACACATTTCATCCATTTGTTCTCAGACATACTTTGAGGTATTTGACCTTTGAGCCGTCCATTCCTTTTCTTTCTTTCTCTTCATTATGCTTTCTTTTTGCTGCCAGGGTCTTTGTGTCTCTTAGCTTCTTTTCACCTTTCCCTGAATTTTAACTCTAAAAATTGTATCCATTGTTCACACCTTACGGTAAAATAAATGTGTTGCCTCTCGTAGAGATATTTGCATTTTCAGTCTCAATTTTAGATACAGACTCCGTCTCTGGAAATAGCAATTTAAGAAGTTTTTAATAAGGAAGTCGAAGGAAACTTATTTGTGCCAGAGATTAAAATTCATTCGTTTTACTTCTGAAATTAAAATGCTCAATGCTTTTCAGCTCTTTCTATAAGTCAAGAAAGGTTTGGATTGACTCCAAGTTTCTTTCAGTCTACACAACCATACTCAAGTGTTTACATCTATGGGTTTGACCAAATCATTTGGGGGAATTGTCCTTGTACTGAATATGTATAGCATTTCTTCTGTTTGATTATTGTCCAAGCAGCGCAGTGGAGGAACTATGCACAACTTCTACTCTGTGTTAGGTATTGCACGTCATCTACAGATGTTATAATGTGTAGAAGTGGGGTTGTAATGTCTAGGTTAGACTCAAATACTAGGTCATTTTATATGAGGAGTTTGAGCATCTGCAGACTCGGATATCTTCTGCTGTCCTGGCATTGTCTCCCATGAGTACTGAGCAATGACTGTATTTGCCACTTGGAAGTGTGCTGAAAGTTTCCTTAGTTAATCCAGTCACAGCTTGTTACTATAATATAAGCTTTTGAAATTCAGTAGGCTAGTAAAAACACATTTCTTACTCATGTTGAGACCAGCATGTGCTTGGCATCAGGTGGACTCGGGCCCAAAGGCTCCTTCCATTCATGGGGCAGAAGAGGGATCCCATAGCAAGGACACACATCTTACCAACACCTGAGAGGATCGAGTATGTTTCCTTTTTCTCACATTCTATTGGCTGAAGCTCACTCACATGACTGCATCTACATGCCAGGCTCTCCAGCAGAGAGAGCTCTGTCTCATGGCCAGATAGAAAGTAAAGCAAGTTGAATTGCACACAGAGTTATCACTGCCTAGAATTTGTACTCTTTGTTCCAGAATAACTCAGTAGCGCCGGATATTTCTGACAAACGCTCATGAATAATTCACTTTGACACAGTGAGGGAATGCCATATGCTGCTTGTATTTGTGGTTTCTTCGGTTTTAAATCAGTTGCTTCCTTTTCTGCATTGAAAATAATAGTAGCTTACATTCTTCCACATAACCTTAAATAAAAACCCAATTTCACAAACAATTTATGTAGTATGATGCCACTATTGTATACAAGGAGAAACAACATCTATAAAGCAAACTATCAGAGTACAGAAACAGTTAATTCTTTGACAACAGAAACCACTGTTACTGTCTTGTATATTTATATTTTTTCTGAAAAAAGTTACAATTAGAAAAGTAAAATATTTCTATTTCAAACAATAGAGACCAGCTCAGCATAGAGCTGTTAGATTTGCTGCTTAAGGAAGGCAAGCATTAATTGTGTCATACCCACTTTGCAGAGAAGAGACCTAACCCTCAGATGGAGTATGAACTTGACACTGGCACACATCTAGAAGCAATTAACCTAAGTCTTAAACCTACACTATGTTCTTTCAAAGTCTGTTTGTCCCCGCAGCACCAAAATGACCTCAGAAGCCTAAGCAGACTAATGTGCTTTTGTCTGTTCCAGAAGCTCTTGAGAAATTCACATATAAACTTCTATAAGGAAGTCTTCCATAGCTTCTATTAGACAGACACACATAACGTCCTACATTGACTTGCCTTATAAACTCACTTAAAAGGAAGTTCTGAGGGCCTTTAGGTGTTTTTACATGAAGCTCTTTGACAAAGGAATTATAGTGTAGCCTTTCCTCTGTATCTCCATCTGCTTGCATGGAGTGTGCTTAATGAGTCCTTGGTGCCTCCCCCTGCATGACAAGGATGAGAGAAGTTGCCAGCCCATCCTGTCAGTTCCACATCAGATCCAGATGGCTCTGCACACTCCATTTTTAGTTCCTGTTTTGTTTTCACCTCTCAGGGTAAAAAAGAACAGCCTGTAACATTGCGATGGATAAATTTCTGCACAGTGACTACGTATGCAGAGCAGCAGGGCTGCTGCCGTTCTCCAGGGCTAATTAGCCTCTTAATATCACAATCATCAGCATCGTCCACATGTCAGCTACTGAGGTACTCCGGGGCTTCTGGTAAGAACGGCAGAGAGGTTCAGCAGTGGGCTACAAAGTTGCAACTCACGTTTAAAAAGTGTATACACACACTGAAGGACACAGAGAAAGAAAAAACGCCTTCCCAAGAGCTAGTGTTTGGAGTGGGCTGGTAACTAGTTATTAAGTTACCCAAATGGTGTGTCCAATCCAAGGCTGGTGACAGGTGAGGTTAGTGGCAAATAACCATATTCAAAACCTTCTTTTATAGCTCTCTCCTACAGAGTCTGGCCCCATCCCACTCTCTCCCTTTAACCTTCTCTCAATACTATTACATTATGGCAGGGGGTGGCAGAGAGGATGTTATTTTAGGTAGCAGGATAATTTTGGTCATCAGAGAGCTCTCTCTACTGTTTTAACAGCACTTCCTGGGAGCCTGCACATAATGTACAAAAATGAGGAAATTAGAGAGCAGGGAATCTCACTGAATGCCGGGGCCAATCAGACAGTTAAGGGGCAAGCTCTACAGATCACTGTGCCAACATCCAAGTGTCACTGAGAGCAAGTGTAGCATTTGTCACCTTCCCTGGATGAGACACACCACTTCTGTCCCTATTCCAGAGTCTTAGACTAAAAATTGAATATATTCTAGAAAAACTGGTTTCAAGATAATTAATTGTTAAAAACCTTAAAGGAACCAAAATAGAGATTGCTTCATAAAAATGAAACAAAGTAAGACAGACACACACGAGCCAGGAGTGTTTCAGATCTGTCACACTGGCCACTTGAAATGTTATATAACATGTTTCCTTAATAATTTGCAGGTCTGTTGTTACATCAGAATGCAAGAGAACAAGGAAGTGTGATGTGCCCTAATTTCTAGGAGAAAAATTTAAGGCAGGCTGTGAGCACCAGATGTTGTGGAACCGTGGCAGTACCTGTGAGAGTCTTGTGATTTTGTGGAGTTTTATCATTACAGAACCAGTGTTTAGAGAATGAAAATGATGTGGCCCTTTTGAAAGCAAGAACACAGGGCCTTGGCCTTAGTTCTGAGGTGGGACCAAGCATGCCTGGAAGAAAATTCTTATGAGGAATTGTTGATTATTATTATGAAAAGACACAGGGACCTTAGTCTAGCTCCTTCTTCTCCTGGCTAGGCTGCACTCAGAAGGCATCCTAAAACTCATGAATGCTCTCAACAAGAGAGTGGATGAAGGGCATGGGCTGATTCTCAAGACTCAGATGTCACTTCCCCTTCAAATGAAGGTACATGGATTCTAGTCATTTATGGCTTGCCCTTTACAGTCTTCCTGTCTTATCTCCCTCAAAAACATTTCTAGATATGACTGTGCTGTATGTGGAAGTACTGTGAACAGGAACCCAAAGACCCAAGTACTGTAGCTCCCTGTCTGAGCACCACTCAGCACTAGGGCAATGAGGAAAGCAGATGTCAGAACATAATACCAAATTATGGCACCATGGTATAAGGGTCATTCATACTCTCTCCTAGCTCTTGCCTTCTCCCGTGGGGTACCTTGAAAAGAATTATGTCAATCTGTTTTGACGTAAATGTAGAATGTTTTCTATAGGCTCGTGTTTTTGAACAATTATTCCCCAATTGGTGCTACTGTTTTGCAAGATTGGGGATACTTTGTACAGTGGATTCTTGCACTAGGGACAGAGACTGAGTCATAGCCTGGCCTGCTCTCTGCTTTCAGTGTTTCAATGCAACATTGTTTTTTCCCCTAGAGTTTGCATCAGATGCTTCTTTAGCACGTTTGCTTTTGGCGGATTCATTGTTACACCATCACCTTTACAAACTGAAGTATCTTTTACTTGTTTCCTCCAGAGTTACTGATTTGAATGTTACTGCAAATATAGCTCAAATGTAACTAACTACCTTAGTTAGAATGCCTCAATGTGTTAACACATAAAGAGCTCTTCCGCATAGGGGCAGCATCAACTTCTTTGGCCCCTGCAGTCAGCTTTCTCTAATTCCGACTCAATTCTGGCATCAGGCAGAGAGAAGTTTTGTTTTGGAGATACAGTCTTTCTTTTCTTTTTAGTATTTTAATTAAACTCTTCCTAAAGAATGTTCTCTTTACAAACACTATGTGTGTTCATTACTTTTCTCTCCACTGGGACGAAAATACCTGACAAAAGCAACTTGAGGAAGGAAAGATTTATTTTAGCTCACAGTTAGAGAGTACAGTCTGTCACAGTGAGGGAGTTGTGGAGACAGGAGCCAGAGACAGGTTCATTGCATCCACAGTCAGAAAGCAGAAACAGAAGGAGGTCAGTGTTCATCTTAGTTTCTCCTTTACATGCAATCTGGGATCCGAACCCATAGCACATCTCTCTTAAGTTTAGAGGGGATTTTCCTAGGTCAATTAACCTAGTTAACAATCTTTCATAGATATGTCCAAAGATATGTCTTCATGATGACTCTTCATCCTGTCAAATTGGAATTAGGAGTTGGACTATCACCCCAGCTTTCTTAAAAGTAAAAGGCAGTCTTTGTATTGATGATAGGGCCAGCAAGGAAACACATGTCCTAAGACAGCATATGCTTAATAATAGCTAGCATTACAGTTTGATTAATAAATGTCCCCAAATTCCACACGGTACAGACTTGATTACCCATGTGTGACACTATTAAGAAGTGAAGCAAGCCTTAGGAAATCAGGCTTCATGGAAGAAAATTAAGTCACTAACAGAATAGTGTGTGAGTGTGTGGAGTGTGAGGACCCTGACCTCACTTGTTTCTGAGTAACATGAAGTGATCAGTGATGTTCTGACATGGTATTCTGAGAAAATGGCAAGGCTAAGCTATAATGGAATAAACTTCTGGGACCATGAGCCAAAGTAAACCTTTCTTCTTCATGAGTTAATTGATTTGAGGAAAGTTGTCACAGTAACAGACTCAATATAGCTGACTTGTATTAACGACTAGGCACATATAGGATCCATTCTCATTATCTTGCACACACTCAAGACCAGTGATGACACAGTGAAGTTGGCATTCTCACAGTTGTTAAATGAGATGTATTGTAGGCCTTCTGTTTTAACTAAGTGCCAGAATCGTGTCCTGCAGCCCAAGTCATAATGGGATTAATGGTGAGGTCCATGCTGCCAAACAAAATTAATGTTTTTATATTACCTCCTAAATGATCAGAATCATAGCCAAATCCCCAGATAGCTGGTTAGGCTGGTCTATCTAGTGTGATAAGGAAAGCAATGTTGAGATGCCCCTCTCACTCTAAGTTCGACATTTCTCTTCCTTACCCGTTCTATCCTTAAAGCCGTACTCTTTTGTATATCTCATTAGAATTCTCAATCTATTTTTGTAAAACAAGGTGCTGCTATAATTTAGAATTTCAGTTAGAGCTTTTAAATTTGTAATTTTGTCTGTCTTTGCCTCTTTCTCTCTGTGTGTGTGTGCCTCTGTGTGTGTATGTATGTGTGTATGTGTGTATGTGTGTATGTATGTAAGTATGTAAGTATGTATGTATGTATGTATGTATGTATGTATGTATGTATGCATGTTGTAAGCGTATATGTGTATGTGTGCTATTATGTGTACTCACGAGTGCAAGTATGAGGACCAGACGTCAACATTGGGTGTCATTGTCCATGGTTCTCCACTTTCTGTTTTGAGACAGGGTCTTATGAAACCCAAGCTCACAGTTTCAGCTAGACTGACTGACCAAAAAGGCCCCAGCATCTGTGTGTTTCCTGCTGCTCTGAAGTCCTGCCTTATAACCTTATACCACCTCATCTGGCTTTTTACATGGGTGCTAGGAATATGAACACATGCCCTTACACACACATGGCAATAACTTTATTCACTATCAACCTCACTAGCTCTAATCTCAGCTTTTGATACTGTTATTATCCCCACTTTGTATACAAGGAAGCAGAGGTGTCAAAGGCCTAGAAGACTTACCTATGGCCACAGAACTCATAGGTAGATGAGGTAGAATAGAATACAAACAGTCCAGTTCCAGTGTCTGAAGTGTAAACCCCCAGCCTGTTGTGTGCACATGTCTTAGTCTAATTTTGCTGCTGATCTGCAAAGAGCATTGCACTATGCACGTTATATAAGCTGATCTTCTTGAGCATCAGTGGCTATTTTGTGAAAGCTTTCTTATACTTACCCTGGGAATGGAACAAGGCTGAAGGGTAGAAACTGCTGAAGATGTAAGGGGACATGGCAAGAAATGAAACAGAGGGACTAGCTAATGGTGGTGTGTGGACTTGGGGGACAAGCTAGATGTGGCTTATAATGATGATGATCTTGTAACTACTTTAAAAGTAAAACTAGAAAAGTAGCCACGTAACAGAGAGACCAAAGGAAGACATTCCATCAGCCAAAAGAAACAACTGAATTATGTTCTATTTGTCTATTCATTTATTACCAGGGCAAAACTGGATGAGAGAATGAAGTGAGAAAGCAGCTGGGCAAACATCTTATGGGATTTACATTCTATTGAGAATACTGTTAATCAAAAACAAAAGAAAGGAGCGATATCCTGTCCTCACCTATCTCGAGTCTGTGGCTGAGACACTGTAATAGAAAAGTTAGCAAAAATCTGAAACATTTATTGAGTACATGGTGTACAAAATGCAAGAGTTTTCGGGGGGGGGAATGAAACCCCTTCTTAGGGCTTCATCATTCATTAAAATTACCTTTTCCTTATTTGCGGTGAAGAGTAGATGATTTTGACTGAGCATAGTTAGAGGAGAAATGATCTTGTCTAAGGACAGTAAGTGAAGGTTGTGATGAGCAAAGACTGTTGGGTGTCTGCTGCCAAGCTTCCTACCATGATGACAATAGGCTAAAACCTCTGAACTGTGAGCCAGCTAAACTAAATGCTTTACCTTATACGAGTTGCCATGGTCATAGTGTCCCTTCCCAGCAACAAAAACCCTAACTAAGACACTGGGGTTATAACCTGTTTTGAGAGGAATGGGACAAGAGCAGCCCAACGTGACTATCCTACGGTTTTCTCAGTTTTCAAACACCCTATAGCAGGTGTCTTATAGTCTTATGTAGCAATGAATGCCATTGGAAAAGGTGAAAACGTGAGAAAACAAGGAGGTTGGTATTGAAACATGAGTTTAGGAGAGCCTCTCTAGAAGAGACATCGGAGAAAAAGACAAAACAAGAGAGTCAATCACACGGACATTTCGTAGAAGATGGCTTCATAAAGGAGACTTACCAAGTCAAAAATCCACCATATTGGAAGGATAACAGGAAGTGGTGTGGTTGAAGTCAGAAAACAAAGGAGGGCAGTTTAGATGAAACAGCAGTGGAAATGGCCTCCCATCGTTACAACATCCTCAAGATGCAATCAGTGTCCCCATGGGAAATGACTCTTCTATGAGCACAGGAATAAGAAAGCTGTTCCTGAGAACTGCCCCATTAGGAGGGAAGATAATACAGAATTAGAGCAATGATAAGAGGCATCCTTTAGGGCAGCAGTTCTCAACCTGTGGGTGGTGACCCTGCAGGGGTCACATAGCAGATGTTTACATTATGACTCACAATGTAAACTACAGTTCTGAAGTCTGATGGAATCATCTCATGGTTGGGTGGTCACAACATGGGGAACTGTATGAAGGTGTCACAGCATTAGGAAGAGTGAGAACCACTGCTCTAAAACTGAACTAGGGACAGATCCAGATAAATCATTTTAAAGTATTTCCAGACAAACAGATTCCAGTGAACAAGGTAGCCTGCAGCTCTCTTGTGTCAGAACAAAGTGTCTCAAATGAATTCACAGTTTCACTGCCTGTCACTAGTGAGATCTGGCTAGTGCCTGAGGTTATCGTGAGTTATCTCTCCTGCAGTTCTAGTGAAAGGGGCTTGACTTCATTTTCATTTTTTTCTCAGTTTTCTTTTAGTCTTAGTGACAAACATTTGAGGCATCTGAAATATTTAGTCTTAGTGACAAACATTTGAGGCATCTTTGCACTACTGTTTTCTACCAAAAGTTGAGAAATTCCTAGTTATTCGTTTCAAATATGATCTCCTTCCTTCTATTAAATGTACATCTCCACTGGTTTACAGGTGCACCCCTTTCTAGATAACCTTTACGAATCCATCTCCGAGTCACAGTGGTCTATTGTATTTATTATTTTTAATTAAAAATTTTAGACAGGGTAGTAGCATAAGTAAAATTATCCTGTGTGACTCAAAAACTAATTCGTGTGACAGGGAATAACATGAAACCTGTAATCAGAGCTCGCCACCAAACTGCTCTGAAAAGCCTTGGACCTCAAAGGCAAGATCTGATGAGTTAGTTAATGAACCAGACCAAGGCAGGCCACCAAGTAGCTCAGATAGTAGTGAAGCCCAAGACAGGCCTTGCTATGCCAATGAACTAACCCCAAGGTGGCACTGATATGTTGGTGAGCCAGCCGCAAGCTGTGTGCCCTGAGAGTGGAAAGCTACCACCCAGTAAAATGATATGAAAATTGAAAATTTGGAAATGGTCTCTAGGATCTCAGGATTTCTAGGAAGACACAGGTTCTCTAGCTTTTGAGATAATACTTAAGATTTGGTGTGTAGCCGTGGTTTCACTGACTTTTATATTTCAGGCACTGTAGCTGAGTATAGATACACCCTCCTGTCAGCACGAGCTTCTTCTGATGCTCACAGGGACCTTCTGGAATCTCCTGTCAATGCCATCCTTCAGGCCTGCCATGGCAGAAGGACTCCTTAGCAAACATGAGCTGAACCTGCAAGCTTTCAAAGTGTCCCCACAACAGAGATTCTCCAGTGGCATCCTGCAGCAGCATTTTCTGATTGATCAACTGTTCCCTGCTTGGTGATATGTCTGTTTAATTTTCATATTAGTATGCTATTACGCGGAATGTTTGTGTGAACCAACCTAGCATATGTGAAAGGCAGATCTTGTGTGGACATCCTAACTGCCCGAGTGCCTCACAGCCATAGGTCACTCACTCCGGACGGGGTTTCACCTCATAGTCCTGGCTAGCCAAGAACTATTCATGTAGACCAGGTTGGCTTCAAACTCAGAGATCCATTTGCCTCTGACTCCCGAGTACTGAGATTAAACATATGTGTCATTGTGGCTGGTTAGTTATGCTAATCTTATCTGTATAGAATGAGAATAAAACTCTGATACGTGGGGAAGGATTACTAGATCTCTGCATGATACCAGATTCCAGCCTTGTGACAGATACCAATTGGGAGAGGAAGAGACTCATTCAATAAAGGAAATCTCCATTGGCTATCATTAATCTAGTTTCTTTCCACTATCTAATTGTGGAATTAATTAATTTTTGTGTGTGGCTATGAATACCTGACAGAAGCAATTTAATTTGGAAAGATTGACTTCCACTTGTACTGTCAGAAGACTCAGACCATGGTGCTTAGCCCTATAGAATAAGGGGCTGTTCATCTCCTGGTAGACAAGAAACTGTCAAAGTCAATAATGGAAGAGACCGAGCTAGTTGTATTCTCAAAGGACATTCTTCTAATGAAGTGACCTGTTTCCCCCATCTAGGTCTAGTTTTTCCTGCTTCCTGACAATACCATCGACTTATGTACTAGTCAAGGGGCCAAGTAGGAAGTGGGGGATTCTTCTTGATCTGCTCTGACTTGGACATGGTCAGCTGCCAGCTTAAGGAAGACCATAGAAAGCAGAATAACATAACCCATCCTCCTGCCTAAGAGAAAGTATTATGGGATAAGCCAAGATAGCTCTCTCTCATGGTAGACATATCCAACAAGACAGGCTACTGGTTTCTAAAAACTGTTCAGCTCAGACATGCTGTTTGTGGAGTCTACTGGTGACTGGAACATGGCTCTAGAATGAAGAAACAAACAACACTCAAAACAGACTTCCAGACTAGTGTGTATCTCCATAGTAGATGACTTGTTAAGCACCCCTGCACTCCCAACATAAACTAATTTTTAATTTTTAAAAAATTTAATTATAAATATAATGAAAATTATATATAATTAAGAGTAGAGGAGGCTGGAAACGGACTAAGTTAGAACGTTTAGTGTGACTGACAGGAGGAAACTGAGTTTTCTGTATTAAAGGATGACAATACACTCAAGTCAGTATCTCAGAGAACAGAGAGACCCAACGGACCTAACTGAGATAGAAGTTGAAGATTTGTTCTGAGAAAGGAAGACTAGCTAATAGATCTGGTCACACTGGAATTAGACAAAAGAAATTTGACACATATTTAGTAAATATTGAACTACAGTTTACATACAAGCAACATATGGACTGAGCAGGTTGTATTTATATATTTAGGAACAAACATACACATACACACAGACACACATACATATACATATGTGCATGAACATAACACCAATTAAAGGAAAAGAAGCCATGAATTTGGAAGGAAGCAAGATAAAGAGGTCCATGAGAGGGTTTGGAGGAAGGAATGGAGGAAGTGATATCAGTATAATAATATCACAAAAAAATTAAAGATATTTAAAAAAAAGAATACGGCTAGGTCCAGTGTTTGGGTAGCACCATGAGATTCCTGATCATTGTAGCCTCAGGTGGAAGTGCGGCCTGAAGAAATGGAGACTCCTGGGCATGCTCTCAAGCCACGCTGCTGTGCTTCTCTCTGCAAAATGGGGCAAGAGCTGGTAAACAGGCCAGCCACCTGCAACAGGGAAAAGGAGGTCATCTTCCCTTCTCACTGCGACTGTTGGCACCTCACCTCCCTGCCCCCAATGCCTTCTTGTTCTCTCACCCACAAAACATGGTGATTAAACTGCTTGAGAACGATGCTCCCGTTGTAACTCAGTCACACCGACTCTAAAGTGTTGCACTCAGAACACAGTTTTTTCTCTGGAAAACAGCCAAGGGCAATGAGAACAAGGAGGAGAGGGAGTGTAGTTACGAACACTACCTACTGATTTCTCTTTCTATATGAAGGATACAGCTTGGCCAGCATGCTTCCCCTGGCTTCATTTGACATTTTCTAGGAAGTAGTAGCCAAAAATAAAGCACGCTTAAAATTTCCAGTGAAGTGACCTTCACTTCCAATGAGGTGACCTACTAAGCCATCAGTAGAATTTAGGGCTTAACGGTCCACTGTATGCTTGCATGTACCAGACTGATTTCAGGAATTTTCTCAAAAAATTAAAACTGTGTATAATTTGATTTTCTCTTTTTTCCGGTTTTAAAGACTAGAGTCTCATGTATGAACACGCTGACTTCAAACTTGCTGTGTAGGTAAGGATAACTTTCTGCCTTTAGTCCTCCGGTCTCTGATTAAGCTCTAAATTACAGATTAATACTATTAGTGCTTTCTCTGATTTTAGAAAACAAAAACAAAAAAAGCTTCAGGTAGGACTGGAACTCAGATCTTATGAGCTATTTACTTTTATGTAAGTTTAATCCCCTACAGAAGTTTTGCAGTTAGAACTCTCTTGTGTTATTTTCCTTCAATAGTTATTTACGGCAGCTTGCCCTCTGACATCTCTGGGCTCATCTTCCACACTCTATGTGGATGGCTTTGTTTCTTTTTTTTCTGCTTGGCCTATTCTGCCAAATCTTATTTTACTCCCAATAATGGCTCCTTAGTGTGAAGTCTTATCTTGGAATGGTGCCCCTGTGGTAAGGTGCAGGGGTGGAAGAGTTTCCCGAATAATTTCCTAAAATTAACTTAATGGTGGGAATACTATTCTTAATGTTCTAGTCTCTGAATGAAGAGATAGTTTGGAAGCTGGCGGGTCAACCCCTTCCTACATGTTCCAAGTTATAAGTACCAAAATGTCTGGGCTGCTCCTGGAAAGCAGAAAGCCTGACATTGTATTCATGACATTACTTACCTCTAGTCAAGAACATCACCCTCCCACTGTTAGCTTCTCCATCAGAAGCCCGGGTTCATCTATGAGCAATGGGAAAACAAGTCCATCAACAGCATCTTGCTCGGATCCTGAGTGCTTTTTTTGTGATATGATTGCCCTGACCCTGCTGTGCTACAGCTCTGGGTACCAAAACATCCAGGAGGGAATCAGAGCGGAATAAAGCAAAGAACAACTAGGCAAAAAGCATCCAAGACAGTATTTTTAACTAACAATAATACTTTTTTTGGGGTAGAATTGTTTTATTTGTTTCACTTAAAAATAAAAATGTCATGATTTAAATTATGTGATTCTGGAATAATATAGTTCTCTAGGAAGTCTATTTTCATATTCAGTATATAAGATCTATTGTGAAATATTTAAGTGGTACCCAGGAGCATATAATTCTTTCCTGTCAATTTCTAAGTTTTTTGTCCATGCTGAAGATGGAGAGATAAGTATGTAAGTTAGACCATGATGGTTTCAATGTGTAACAGAAGAAGAGGCAACACAAAAGGCAGTTTTTCAGCAAATGATGCTGGACCAATGTGACATCCATATGTAGACATTAAACCGAATGCAGACAAACTGCAAGGCTCTCTACAGACATAAGTAAAAATCGATCAGTTCACTAAATACAGAACTCAAACCTGCAAAACACGATAACACAGAAGGAAATATAGATGAGCTTATGTTTGGCAGTGCCTTTCTGATACAATGTCCAAGGAACAATCCACAGAAAAATTAACCGATACACAGCAGTACTGCAGTTTGTATGTGTCTCCAAAAGGTGTAGTACTATCAGCATAGACCATAATACTATCAGCCAAGAGGAACATTTAGAAGTAGGACTGTTGAGAAGAAGTTGGAGGATGGCAGTCATGCCTTTAAAGGAGATTATGGCCGGGCAGTGGTGGCACACGCCTTTAATCCCAGCACTTGGGAGGCAGAGGCAGGCGGATTTCTGAGTTCGAGGCCAGCCTGGTCTACAGAGTGAGTTCCAGGACAGCCAGGGCTACACAGAGAAACCCTGTCTCGAAAAAACAAAACAAAAAAAAAAAAAAAAGGAGATTATGATGCTCATGTTTTCTCTGCACTCCGGTTGTGAGATGAGCACGCATCTCCAGGGTCTGCTACCTCCAGCAAAACAAAGAACAATGTGAAAATCCTAAAGGACCGCCTGCCCACGGCCTGAAAACTATGAACTCTGAGCTGAGACAAATATTTTCTTTATTGCATTATCTCAGGTATATGTTAGAGTCACAAAAGTCTCACTTATATGGACTTTACTAAAATCCAAAAATTGAGCTGAATATTCAGACACATACACTTCTCTTGGAATGCAGCTCTTGTCGAGGGAGCTCAGACCTGAAGAGAGAAGAGAGGCCAGAGACACTGTGCAAGCTTGAGACAAACTGATGGGAGACACAGCAGCAATGGAACAGAAGGAGAAATGGACAAGGCTGCCCTGCTCCTCAGGATACTGCTGAAAGCTTCCTATAGCTGAAGTTTATATATGAAGGGATCCTACCTCCAGGACAGTGGAGAGTCTATAACAGTCCAGGTCCTGAGGAGTAGAAAGTCACCCTATTAATCATCACAGATATTCTGACTCTGTTTGCTTCAAGATAGTTCCCTACTCCATAATCCAGGGCACCTTTGATGAGTATCTGGCAAATTTCAAATCAGAATACATTATTGTAAATATTCATGTAGGAGATGTTTTGTTGACAATTTTATGCTCTCCACTTGGGCTATCCTGTGTTTAATTTTTAAAATTACTTTAGACACATGGTTCCTCCCTCTCAGACAGAGCCAGCAGTCATGGGCCTACATGAGTGCCAGTGGCGGCTGTGGGCGTAAGGCTTGTTCATATAATAACTTAAATATTTAACATTCCTCCTTTAAGGAATATTCTCCCTGTTAACATTAATGACTCCATGATAATTAGAGACAGCAAGAGTCTAGACAACAAAGGTGTGGCTAATGTCTTAGCAAAATGGTAAAGACTGGGACCTTCAGGACAGCCCTTAAGGTTGTGGAAAAGAACTCTAAATATATAAGACTGAAAATATGTAATTTCTCAACTATGCAAAAATTAAGGATCCAATATGAATTATATGAGGGGCTTCACAAATCTGAAGGAACAGAGGAAGCTGCATCAATGAACCAGCTTGTCAGAAAGATACAAAGTCAGGCAGATTCTTGAGTTCAAGGTCATCCTGGAACACAAGGAGCCCAGGTCCAGGCCCAGGTATAGTAGAAATGATAATTTCAGGATGGGTACTGCTCAGCTAGCTTAGTTTCTGTGCTTAACAGAGGCAGGCAGATCTCTGAATTCTTTTGCAATGTTAAAAGAAAAGGTGTGCTTGCTGTTTCCTAAGAATTAAGGGGCTGGGGTCATGGAATGCTGATTCATAGGATAATCAAAGGAAACCTGAAGTAAATGACTGGATTGGTATGTAAAATAAAAAACTGGGCTTATGATCTGCAGGAGATGTGCTATTCAGAGAATTTTTTAGAATAGCAAGAAAGAACTGGAAAACTGTCTCAAGCACAACATAGAGAAAGAACTGTCTGGAGATCTCCAAAGAAAGCAGATCACAGAGAAAGAAAGCAGAACAGAAAGAAAGCAGGCTGGATGCTGTGTCCAGCAGATCCTAAGCCACTAGCTTGGATGATCTGACTTTGAGTCATTTGTTTTCTCCACTCCCACACACCTCTTCTCTCAGAACCCCTCTCCAAGCTGAGGCTGGTCCTTGGCACCAGACAATTAATGTCTTCCCTTACAGTGGAATCATCTCTGAAGACAGTACCAAAAGACCCCAGCTATGTATGAGCTGCACGAGTTACACACATGGAACAAACAACACAAGTTAGTTATTTAATAGAGTTTTATTTATGAAATACGTCAAACTAGTTTTCAGTTACAATAAAAGTAAAGGCATACTCATATTCCTATAATAATATAAATTCTGGAGGCATTTCTCAGGAAGTCTGCCTCCTAAAGTACTCCCTGGGTATGACTTCAGACATTAGGGGTGATCTGTTGGTTCATTTAGTTTCCTAGAAATCTTTCCTCGCACTGCTGGCAAAGATACTATAAGGTTAAAATGTAGCATACCAGACCTGGTTCTTAGCAACAGTGTGCTGAGTGATGGGTGCTCAAAAAATGTGTACTGTGTTGCAACGAACAAATTAGACCAGGGTCATATCCCTCTCAAGACACCTACTTATGTAAGAAAATCTGGAGAGAAAATAAATATTGAAAGGAAGTCAAGAGGGAGCTGAAACAGTGAACTGAGAAAAAAAATCAGAAAACAACAACAACAACAAAAACATCAAAGTATGTTTTGACACAAAGTCCAGCATATGAGCAGCAGGAGAGAGAACATTTCATCAATTTCATTAACTTTCACATATTTATTCAAACCAATAATCCCATACTCATGTTGTCCAGCAGTGGCTTCAATGGACTATGCAGAAAACATACTTTTATAAATCTGTTTCAGGTTATCCTGTTAAATGACTCAGCCTGGTGGTGAACCACCATGCTACCCTCCTGACTCAGGGCTAATGCACTCACATGGGAAGACAACTCACTGGCCGCGGAGCGTATTTTGTGCTGAGAAATTTCTGCAGTATGAAGAGTCGTTGAGAGAGAGAGAGAGAGAGAGACAGAGAGAGAGAGAGAGAGAGAGAGAGAGACAGAGAGAGACAGAGAGAGACAGAGACAGAGAGACACACAGAGAGAGACAGAGAGAGAGAGACAGAGAGAGAGAGAGGGAGGGAAGGAGGGAGAGAGAGAGAGACAGAGAGAGAGAGACAGAGAGAGAGAGACAGAGAGAGACAGAGACAGAGAGACACACAGAGAGAGACAGAGAGAGAGAGAGACAGAGAGAGAGAGGGAGGGAAGGAGGGAGAGAGAGAGACAGAGAGAGACAGAGAGAGAGACAGAGAGAGACACACACAGAGAGAGAGAGAGACAGAGAGAGAGAGACACACACAGAGAGAGAGAGAGACAGAGAGGCTATGTAATCCAGGCTGGCCTCAAATTGTGATGGTCCTGCCATAGTCTCTCCTGCATTGAGGTCATAGACCCTGGCCACTGTCACTGTGCTTGGTTTTACAGTGTTCTTTGCCATTCTTTGTGGATAGTTCTTTATGAAACTCGCTGATTATCATTCTACATTGGATCTACACAGTCCGGCCCAGATCTATCAGAAAGTTGTCTTGTCTGACAACTGTCCCCAGAGTGGCATTATATGGTGTGATGTATATTAAAAAGCTTTCACATAAAAAAAAATGAACTCAATTCTGGAGGGTCTAATTGTCAATTCAAGTTCTCTTAATTCATTTATGATTACTCTGACATCAACTCCAAAATAAACACAAGCACACGACTGCCATCACCACCCCTACCACTTGTGCAAATAACAAAAATTAGTGGACAACATTGCTAGTAACGGCATTAAATATGATCCATTTAGTCATTGTCAATGCTCATGAGAATGTGTATATTCTATTTCTAAAACATCCCCCCAACTTTGCCGGCTCTTTTTCTACCACTGCCTGATCTTCTTACAAGCCTCTTTCTCCTGCTCTTGCCTCCCCTTAATTAATTTTCACACTGAACCTGATCTCTTAAACAAAAGCCTTTCCTTTTATAGCAATATTCAATTCATGGTAAAGTGAGGGAAGGTACAAAGACATCGGATATATCTGCTATCCCCGTACATCTGACATTTTCTCTATTTTTAAGATCTGGCCTTAGTGGTAGAGCTATAATGAACCTTCTGAGGAAAGGATAGCTGATAAACTTCGTGGACACATCACAGGATCACAGTCGACATTAGTATACATTCTTGGTTTAAATACGATTGGTCTGGACAAATCTACAATGACTTGTATCCACCACTACAATATCACACAGCATAGTTTATACTGTCCTGAAAGTCCACTTCCTGCTCATTCTCCCCCTCTCCTCCAATACCTGGCCGATCACCGATCTCTTTACTGTGGCCAGGCTTTTGTCTTCTCCACATTGGGAACACATCATACATAGCCTTCACTTATGACTTCTTTCACTTATGAGCATAAAGTCAGGTATCCATATGTCTTTGTAGCTAAAGTTGGGTATAAGTGTTTGTGCCTTGAGATCTTGATTCTTTAGATCATTATATTCTTTATATCACAATAATATTCCATTTTGTAAATGTATTATGGCTGATTTACCCATCCACTAAAAAACTGAAAGATAACTTGTTTCTCCAAGCAGGTAAAGATTGTTAGGTTAGATCAAAACACCACAGAAGTCTTTGATAGGTTAATACCTATAACTTGGATAGGTTATACTCTCAGAGAAAATTCATGCATGGAAAACATTTTAAACTCTAACCCATGTTATAAAAAGCTTGCTGTGCTACAAGAATTTGGTGATTTCTTTAGCCACAGTACACCTTTACTTATGCTAAGAATAGTTCTTGATATTTGCTCCACTAAGGCATAGTTACACTAAGACATACTGTTATAGCTGCCCCACCAGGCAATGTCTCCATTTTAAAGTTTTGAAATAGCTCCTGCGTCAGTTGCTTGAGACCCACATGAAGACTAAGCTGCATATTTGCTATACATGAGTGGAGAGGCCTAGGTTCAGGCTGTGTATGCTCTTTGGCTGGTGGTTCAGTCTCTGAGAGCCCCAAGGGTCCTGGTTAGTTGACTCTGTTGATCTTCCTGTGGAGATTTTATCTTCCCTTTGGGGTCCACAATCCTTCCTTTTATTCTTCCATAAGAGTCCCCAAATTCCATTCACTATTTGGCTGTGGGTGTCTGTTTCTGTCTGAGTTAGCTGTTGGGTGGAGCCTCTCAGAGGACTGCCATGTTAGATTCTTGTCTGCTAGCATAACAGAGTATCATTAATAGTGTCAAAAATTAGTGCTTGCCCATAGCATGGGTTTCAAGTTGGGCAAGTTATTCGTTGGCCATTTTCTCAGCCTCTGCTCCATTCCCTGTCCCATTCCTGTTCTTGTAGACAGGAAATATTTTGAGTCGAAAGTTTTTAGGGTGGGTTGGTGTTCCTGTAGTTCACTGGGGTTCCTGCCTGCAACGGAAGCAAAGGATTATCTCAAAAGCTCTTGCCTGTCCATGGGATATGTTCTTCTATCTGGGCTACATTGTCTGGTCTCAGTGGGGAAGGAAGTGCCTAGCCCTACAGAGACTTGAAGTACCAGGATGGGGGATGCCCAGGAGGGGCACTTGCCAGAGGAGAAGAGAAAAGGGAATGGGGGAGAATTTGTATGAGGGGGTGATACAGAATAGGGCAATGAGCCAGATGTAAAGTGAATTAGTAAGAATTATTATTATTATTATTATTATTATTATTATTATTATTATTATTACTATTATTATTAATTTTAATAAGTTGTGTAACCTTTGGCTCAGTAAATCACATAGTATGGAAACATGATGAACTTCCCTTCCCCACTTACACGGAGCCATCTGAAACTGCGGAAAATGAAGTTAAAATATGACTGTTGCCCTGTCTCCTTTTTATTCTTTCTGTTTCCTTTTCCAGCACAAACCTGGCTGCTGGTGAAAGTCAGTGCTGTACCAGCTACATTATTCAACTATTTCTAACACAGGTATCTTCCCTGTGGTCTCCAGAGGTTATTACAGAGGAGGCAGATGACTCATACTTGTTAGGGCGATGTTGGGTAACACTGCTATTGAGGTAGCTGTCCCCCATGACTGGATGGCTTTCTGAGCTCAGTACAAAATGAAAGACTTTTTTTCTCAGTGGGGCTTCCCTGTCTCTGCCTCTGTCTGGAGAGTGTCTTTGTCTGGAGGGTGTCCCTGAACATAGGTGGGTGGCTTTATCTGAAAAGTTGACCTTGTGCAGAGTTTTCTGCAAGGCTGCATACCTCAGCACACACATACTGCTCTGACTTCCTGCCCACATGATTATTAGGTGATGTATTTATAACCAATCAGCCCTTCCTTCTCACTTGATGCTATAACCAATTAGCCCTTTCCACTCGTACCCCTGAGAAGACCCTTATATATCCATCCCTGAAACAATAAAGTACACTTGTCTCTCTGCAGCAGTCTCTGAAGGTCATTCTGCCATACTCATAGCCATCAAAATCCTGCTTTCTGCCTCTGCTGCCTTTGTCCTCTCAGGCTGGTGGCCAACAGCCTCTGAGGAGAAGGGAGGGGGCCACAAAACAGTTTCTCAGAAATTAGCTGACTGGGCCACCGTTGACATTAGCTACTTCCCTCACGACTGGCTTTGAACCCCCATCTCTTGTTTCCCTAGTACCATTAATTTTTAAAGAGGAAAATGTCACATTTGATCTCTGTAGAGCTTGAAACACATGAAAGGAGAAAGGAAGAACCCAAACCACCATTCCTCAAGACAAAAGTCCCATATTACAGAGAGATGGGGGTCGGGGGAGGAGGCTTTGCTAAGACTCCATAAGGGAAAGCTATTTCTTTCTTGTAACACATGGGTGTTTTATAGACTTTTTTTAAATTAAAAATATTTAATCTATGATAGTACATGATTTTCAGTCAAAATCACACCTCTGGCCTTGGATAAAACATGACATTCTAAACTGCCCAAAGGATTTTAAGATTATAAATTATTGTTGCTCCCTTCCTTAAGATGAATGAGGTTGTCAGTCACCTGGACAGAATTCCCACCAGCACAGCTGTCTGTCCTGTCTGAAGTCATGCAATAAAGATGGAAGGAATTACCATTCCCTTGATGAGACTTGTACTTCAGAACCCCTCCCCCCAAATGAAGCTATTTAGGGACCCTCACTGCTTGCTCACTTTTCTGAATTTTAACATAGAAAGTTCAACTTAATTGTCCCTCCTGTCTCTTAGCCTATTTTATATTGCCAACAATATTTACAGTGTATCTAACCTATATTTTTTTTCTTTCAGACCCCACGGACATTGTCCTTGTGTTTGCTATGCCCATTTTTAATTCTTTGCCCTTCTCCCCCTTCCCTTGGCATTATGTCCTATGTGTGTGAGCCACCACAACCCGCTAAATTCATTTGTCACTGAGAGAAATATCCTGCAAAAGGTATTCCCTGTTCTGGTAACACACTGACAGGCTAGTTCTCTATACTGTGTGTAATGACTATATTCCTCCTTCACCATGGAGGCCTTGTTTGCAATGTGCCACGTGTCTAACAGAGGTGGCTTACATTATGACTGTCTGTGTCCCCTAGCTGTTGAATCCTGCAGGTTACACTTTCTCCTAGTATGAATTAACATGTAATTGTTAACGAGTGTGGATATGAAGGCGGGAACTTTGATAACTCCTGCATCCCAACACTTCAGAAATTAACTGGAAAAATCCAATGCAGGGTTCAAAGTGCAAGTCTACACAGGCATAAAATGCTGAAAAGCAGGAGCCAGAGAGTGCAAACAGCAGAACTCTGAGTGCCTGGCTGCAGAGACAAATATTCTCTTCAAATGGGTTCCCACTATAAAGCTACAAATAAAGTAGACATGAAATATTTACTGTATCAGTGCTCAGTTGGAGGCAGAAAGCAGATTCTGAAAAAAAAAAGCCGATTATCTCTGTGATTTATAATTAATTGCTATGAGTTACCTACTTGTTACTTTCTTTGTTAATCTATCTGTTCTTTGGAAATTAATAATCACTAGCAATTTGACAATTGAATCATGCTCCAGTTGAACATTTTATCTGAAGTAAAATTATAATGGTTAGTTTGCTAAACACCAGAAAATGAGACCACGTCCAAATATCTATGTTCTTAGATCCCAACCAGCAGGAGCGAATCTCAGAACATCAAAGAGAGTGCTTTCTCATGTGCTGTGCCTCACCGTGCTGCTGACACACAGAAAACTCTGTATTTTACATAGCAGTGCTGAAGAAAAACCTTTTATAATTTAGCAATTTCTGTCAGTTTTTTTTTTTTTATGTGCTCTGAAAGGCCACTTGTGCTCCTGGAGACAGCCCCACACCCAGGCACAAACTGACAGAGGAAGCAGACTCAAGTGCATTTGAAACATAGTATATGATACCCTGTGAAGAAAGTAGCAGGTATGGGAGGAACTGGAGAGGAAGGAGTGCGGTTGTATTTGTTTAAAACACATTGCATCCATGTTTTAAATTCCCAAACAATAAATTTTAAAAATATGAGCAACTATGATGTCTAATTATTAATATGAATATTATTACTATAATTAATATTAATATGAATATAGGATGAATTAGAATTATCAAAAACATCCAATTAAACATAAACATCATAAACTTATAAACATACCATGGGTTAGATTTTAAATTTCAATTTTTTTAACCCTTTTCATATCAGCTGCTATGTATTTAGAGATATTAATCTGGCAGGATTATTTTTTTTTCTTATAGAAACTATAAGTTAGGTTTTATTTACTACTCAACAAGACATAGAACTATAGCTGCCAAATACACAGAACCATGGAAGGCACTGTATTATTCTGTTCATGGCGGTACATCAGCCAGCATGTTACAACTTATTTTCTTGTTATACTCATGTTTGTATTTTTTTGGCCAGCATCTTTTAACTTCTAGCATCTTGATATAGATGACACCAGATGAAAGAGCGGATGAAGGCAGAGAAAGGCTGTATCCTCCTGCCTCATATCTGATCACTCATTGTATCATCACAATTTATCAAGGTATTTTCTATGTTTTTCTACTTGGTGAACCTGGTCACGCCTCACTGGGTCTGAAGTCCTTCGTTGGGCATTATGATTCTACTTGTATTACCCTAGTATATTAAAATTAAACTAAATATTTCTGGAAATAATTCCAGACTTGAAAGCCTGTAAACAAAATTAAATACAATGAAACGCAAATGTGTACTTTGGTGATGTGAACAGGAATGGCCTCCATAGGCTCACGTATTTGAATACTTGGTTCAGTTGGTAGAACTGCTTGGGAAGGATCAGAAGGCGTGGCTTGGTTGGAGGAGGTGTGTCATTGGGGTGGGCTTTGAGGTTTCAAATGCCTTCAATATTCCTTACTTTGCTCTGCCTCATGGTCACCACCACGCTTTCCCATTAGATTTAGAATGCATTGTTGATTCTGACATGACTCCATCTTCACCAAATGGCAAAGGCACAGTTTACAGATTACAATCACGTCTCATCTGCTTGACATTTGGAACACTTCATTATCTATTTAGTACTGACACCTGCCTATAAAGTAATAACTCAGTAAGTCTAGCAGAATAACAGGTAGTTCCAACTGTAAGGATCTTAAAATGTGAAAATGTAACTCTGCTTTTTTTTTTAATTTTTGAAATTAAAATATAATTACATCATTTTTCCCTTCCTTTTTCTTCTTCTACACTCCCCTTTATACCTCTCTTTATTCTCTATCCGATTTGTGGCCTCCTTTTATTAATTGTTGTTAAATATACTTAAATACATGAGTACAGCCTGATTAGTCTATCCAGTGTTATTTGTATGTGTATAATATCAGGACAATTTGTTATTAGATAATAAGTGAATATGATCTTACCTGGAAAAGAACATTTCCTCTGCTCTCAGCCTTACTTAGTCACCTGTAGTTCTTTGTCTAGGATGAGGCCTCGTGGGCTTCCCCTTGTCTGCTTTATCATGTGTATTATTATCTTTGTTTAGCTCATGTTTAGGCAGCCATGTTGGTGAGACTTCAGAGATGTTGCTTCTGTTAGTTCTAGGACACACCATCTCACAGAGAACCCCATTCCTTTATCTCTTATGAATTTTTCACCCCTATTCTGAAATAATCCGAGCCTGGGAACAATAGGTACATTGTAGCAGATGTATCAGTTGTATCTGCATTGTATTGGCTGTTTTTCCTACAATGGCATTTGTCTGTTGCAATGAGAAGTTTTCTTAATGAGAGGTAAGACCTGCACTTATCTGTGTGTATGAAGGCAAATATTTAGGACATCAGATTATGCAGGTTTCATAAAGTGACAGTTGTAGGTTCGCCTCCAAGATTCATGAGTTCACTAGCCCAGGGTAGTTGGATAAGTTTCCAGGACCAGGTTCAATTTCCCTATTGTTGAGCATACTTTACATCCAATTAGAGAGCTTTTGGTTACTGTATGCCTCTACTGCACCCTTAGGCTTAGTGTGGCATGCTGGTTATTGTGGATCCTAGGTGTCATAGCTGAGTAGGACCATTGGTTGCTTTCCTCCTTCTATTCCAAGATTAACTAGATATCCATTTAATCACATATGCAATAAAACACAATACTTTTGTCTCTCTGGGCCTGAATTATCCCATTCACTATCATTTTTCCTGTAACATACATTTGTCAGCAACTTTATGACTTGATTTTTCTTTGCTGCTGAGTATTATTCGATTGTTTATGTGTGCTATATACATTTTCTTATCTATTAATCTACTGATGGACATCTAGGTTGATTCCATTTCCTCACTATTGAGAATAGGGATGCAATGAACATGGATGTCTCTGTATGATACAAAGTGTCTCAGTATGAAACAAAGTATCTCGGTATGATACAAAGTGCCGTGGTATGATATATATTATATCAGTTATGGACTGAGGCTTGGTGTAGCCAGGTCCTATGGCAGTTCTATTTGTATTGCTCACAGAGCCTGCAGACTGATTTTAAAGGGGTTATGTTACTTTACATGCCTATCCACAATAAACACATTATACCACATTCAGAGCACTGTTTGTTTTTCTTTGTATTCCTGATGATGGCTATTCTGAAGCTGTGAGATATAATCTTAAATTAGTTTCAATTTGTATTTACCAGCTGGCTAAAGCTGTTCAGCACCATTTAAAATGTTTCCTAGCCTTTTGCATACTTCTGGGAACTTTCCATTCTCTTCTATTGCCTTTTTCTAATGGGCTGTTTATCTTCTTACTGTTTAGGGGGCTTGTTAGCTTTCTGTATCATCTGGACTGTAATCCTCCATTGGGTGAATACCTGCTGCAAGATTTTTTCCTCTTCTTTGGGCTCCCTATTGGTTTCTTTCACATTTTCTTAGCTTCTTACTTTCATGAAATTCTATTTATTGATTGTTGGATTATTTCCTTTTCTGCTTTATCAGGGTCTCACTCAGAAAGCTCTTCCCTGTGCTTACCAATTGAAGAATTCTCCTTAGGTTCCCTCTAGCAATTTCAGGGTCTGATTTTATATTGAAATCCTTGATCCATTTGTAGTTGAGCTTTGTCCATAGTGAGACATACAGGTCTACTTTCATTTTTCTCCACATTGAAATGCATCAATTTATTTTACTCTATTTTTAAAGTGTTTTTACTCTTTGAGAATTTTATGTATTTGTACAATGTGTTTTGATGGAATTCACTCCAACTCCCCTCTGTTGCAATTCCTCCGTATTCCTCCCCAGTTTGTGGATTCTCATTTAAAATGTCTTAGTCCACTCAGTGCTGCCTGTGTGTGCATATGTGTAGAATAACACCTAGAGCATGAGTAGCCTCTAAGAAGGAACCTTCCTGAAGAAAACTGCCTCCTCTCCAAGCAGCCAATATCTACCAATAACTACTCAGCCACAGCTTAGAGTGTGTAATCACCTTCTCAATCCATGTGGGGCTTTCATATGACTTGATCTTACACAAGTCCTATGCATGCAGTCACATATATGTTCATATGTGTTCATGTGTGCAGTTTCTCACTGTGTCCAGAAAATGCTATGTCACTGTACTCATTCCCTGGCTCTGGCTCTGGCTCTTGTGGTCTTTTTACCTCCTCTTCTGCAATACTTGCTGAGCTTTGAGAGGACACAGTGTCCAATTTAGGGTCAGGTATTCCACAGTCTCATATTCTCTGCATGTTGAACTATTCTCTCTGTTAAGTACCATCTACTATAAAAAGAATCTTTTCTGATAAGGGCTGAGGAAGATACCAATCTGTACATATAAGTATACATCATTAGGAGTTGTGTTAACATTACATCCACTTAACAGGATAATAAAATAATAGTAACTTCTCCTTCAGGACCTATACCTACCCAGCCAAGGGTCCTTGGCTCTGATAATGGTAACAGGCATGAGTTCTATCTTACAGAGTAGACCTTAAATTCAATCACTAAGTGGTTGGTTATTTCTATATTATTCATGTTGCAATTTCACAAGTGGGCATGACTTAGCAAGCCATTTGCTATTATGGGTTGCTGGATTGATAGATGATCACTAATCTTCCATTGTAGCATCCATGGTACCTTCTAGCAGTGTTGAAGCTAACAAGTAAGAATGGATGATGCTTCTGTATTGGTATCAGCTTAATTTCTGTCTGTGACTTGAGCATATGTTATCTTTAGCAATGGGATTTCATTATCAAGTTCTGAAGTATAACTAAGAGCGATATTAATAAACCGTAATGTTTGTGTGATTCTAGGGGACCCCAGTGACAAACGATTCAAAATGAAATAACTTCCCTGTGGTGGTTTGAACAGAAATGGCCCACACAGATCCATGCATATGAATGCTTGGCCCATAGGAAGTGGCACTTTTAGGTGGTGTAGCCTTGTTGGAGTAGATTGAGCCTTGGTAGAGGAAGTGTGCCACTGTGAGGGAGGGCCTCGAGGTTTCCTGTGCTCAAATTCTTCCCACTGTGACACAGTCTCCTCCTAGATGCCTTTGGATCCAGATGTAGATCTCTTGGCTCCCCCAGCACAATGTCTTTGTTCCCCCAGCACCTCTATACAGCCGTGTTTCATGTCATGATGGTAATGGACTAAACCTCTATAACTGCAAGCCAGCCCCAATTAAATGTTTTTCTTTATAAGAATTGCCTTGGTCATGGTGTCTCTTCATAACAATAAAACTCTAATAAGACATTCCCACAGTATTCATTTTGCTTGGAATTCTTTGGCTATCCTTGGTCTTTTGTGACTCTACTTAAATATTTGAATTTTTATATGTCTATAAATAACTGCATGGAATTTTGATTGGACTTGGATTGTTTCCATGATGCCAAAAGGAGCTATACTGGATGCTAGGGGAGTGTGTGTAGAGGGAACACAATACTAATCTTACCCAGTATTAAACAATATATTCTGCATACCAACCTGTAAAAAAAGGTGTGCCCATGAGTGCAATAGTTATGGGGTAACTAACAGCTTTCTGACTGGATATAAGGCCTAATCTACAGGAGGTAATTTCATTCTTGGTACTGAATCATGGTTAAATGTCCATGACTAATGAAATCATGGGTCCTAGAGTAGAACCTGCTATTATCATTTTTCAGTCAAATTGCCTTCTAAATATATGCTTAGACCTCTAGACCTGAGTTGCTCTCACATTTGGTGCTTCTCACAAAGAGAAAGCTTGTTAAAGGAGTAGACAGTAGTCAGTGGAGAGATGCATAACCAGTCAAATCTTGAGATCAGAAAATTGAATACACTCAGTTCCAAACAGGACATCTATGTTTAATCCACCACAACAAAGTCTCAGGGATCATTAAGGAAGGAACAGAAATAATGTAAAATCCAGTGGATGAAGAGGAGAGTGACGAGGTACCATCTTCTCAACATGACATGCTTATCATACTCATGAATTTGCAGATGATACGATTATTATGCAAGACCCCACAAGACCATCTCAGCCAAAATTCTAGCATAGATAGGGCAGATGATCTCCAGGTCCCACTTCTAATTGAGGAGTGTTTGGCAATGTATAGTTTCTTGAGAAGAGAGACTCATTCCTTTTTGGGGATGTGGCTAGTGGTATGTTTTTCTTGCTACAGTAGACAGTATCACACCCATGAACATAAGGCTAAAATTAATTAGACTTAGTAGTTTATCAAACAAATGAAAGAAGGAGGAGAAGGAAGAAGAACAGAAGAAAAGAAGAAGAGGAGAAGAAGGAGGAGAAGAAGAAGTCTACAATGAAGAAGAAAGAAGAAAGGAAGAGAAGGAGGAAACAAAGTTAAGAGGAAGACATGACAGGGGAGATGTAGAGAGTGTGGGAGAGGAAAAATAGGGGGATAGAATGTAGATATAATTATATTCATTATATACTTATTCGAAATTCTGAAAAATAAAGGAAATATTAAAAGTAAACATGCATATATTTGAAATATATATACATATATGCTTATATATATATACAAATATGTATACAAAATATATACAAATATGTTCAAATTTGTAATATGTGTATGAGTGTAGGTGTGTTCACTAGATAGTTACTAGCTACATGTGACCTTTCAGACCTGAAATATAGATCTTGTAGCTGACAAACCAACTTTTAATTTAATTTATGTTTCAGTAAGCTCATGAGTCTGATAACCACTATGTTGAGTAATCACTCTTCTTCACCATCATGACCCAGATGCTGTATGTTCCATTTAACAATGATGTTGATCAGTTTGCTGAGAAGTACAAAATGTATATATATGAAAGAGAAAAATAAAAAGGATGGGTGAAAAGAACAGAGGGCAGAGGGCATTTTGTGGCAACTAGGACTTGATAATGCTAGGTGAAACAAAGAGGAATAATTTCTCTGTTTGGACTGAAACCTTTATGATTTCACAAGAAATTAAGAGCATAACCACATCAGAGTCTAGACACATTCTCCTAGTGTATCTGTCACTGTTTAAGAAATTTTGGACAAAGTTGGAAAATAATACATAAATCTTTCCTTTTCTTCACTATCCACACAGTCAATGGTGATGGCTTACTACATCCAGTTTTTAAATAAATTTATCTTCTTCCTTACTTCTTACATTAAGTTTCAGTAGTTACCATAATAAAATAATGCTAAGTAAGTGGGTTCAACAATATAAGTGTATTTTCATACAGCTCTCAAATACAGTATCTATTTGGCATTCCCATGGTGTCTTAGTTACTGTTCTAATGCTGTGAAGAGATGTCATGATATAGAATAGAGCTTTTAATTAGGGCTGGCTTACAGTTTCAGAGTGTTAGTCCATTGTCATCATGGTGGGATCACAAAAGCATGCAGTAGGTAGAGTGCTAAAGATGTGTCAGATACCTCACATCTGATTAACATGTTGCATGCTGAAAAGGAACAGAGAAGGGGAGAGGAAGGAGAGAGGGAATTGGAGCGGAGAGGGGAGGGAGAGACAGGAAAGGCCCTAGTGTGGGCTTTGAAACCTAGTTCCAGCAACAAGACCACACTAATTCCAATAAGAATAGATGTCCTAATCCACTCCCTTGTGACTAAGTATTCAAATATATAAGCCTGTAGTGACCATTCTAATTCAAAACACCATAAATGGATACATTTTAAACACTGCAGAAAATCTATTTTCAAATCTACTTTGAGAACTGAGATGTGTTTCTTCTGAGTGATTCTTCTGACGTCATGTACAATTGGAAAGCGTTTTATTCATTTATTCATTCTGGAGTGCTAATTGCACTGATAAAGTCCACACAGACCACTCAGTTCAGTGACAGGAAGCACTGAGGATGTTTTCCAGCACTAGCGTTCAAAACTAAATAAAACGTAATATCTGTCTTAGTTTAGTAGTTGAATTCATCAGCGCAGGTATGTGAGAAAAATAAATTATAGTTCACTGTGATGACGGTAGGTATTAAATATTTCACCAGCTTCTCTATAAGTCATATTCACGTAAAGAAAAATTTGATATGTGCAGTCATGACCTTCTATATTTTCTTCATAAAACTGTCCCTACTTACAGATTCTTCCTACACGATTCATCGTTTATGTATTTTCCCAGAAGTCACTGAAATGTAGCCAGCACCCTTTACACTTGCTTAAAAATCTGTAAACCTCGAAGATGGACTCTCAGATCTAGATACAAATGCACTGCCCACATTTCAATTCCAGGGTTTCCTGCTGGGCTAATGCACGTTTTGGATCTTTGTCTTGGATGTCACACATTTAGCTGTTTATTTATCCTTAACATTCACACACGCCACGCCCAACCGCTGCCACGCCACGCCAAGCCCCCACCACTCCACGCCCCCGCCACGTTCCCTCCTCTTCCCCCCCCCACCAATACATGGTATAGTTAAATGTAGAATGGTTTCATTTGTTTGTTTGTTGTTTGTTTGGGCAGTGGTGATGATTGATCCTGAGGTCCCATGCATCCTAGGTAAATACTGTGTCACTGAACGACACCCTGCCTCAGGTCTTCATTTTTTAAATCCTCACCACCTGACCCTTTCCCTTGATCTTCTGTCTTTCCTGTCAGCATCCAAACTCTTCCCTTCAGAATTGAATTCCCTTCTGATTTTTGTCCTCACTTATATTCCACCTCCAGCAGAAAATCCTTTCTTCCTTCTATAAATCTTCTAGTAAAGGCACACGATGCCAGAAATGTTCTTTGTAATCTTCATTTTCCTTGGTGTTATTTTTCATGTTATATAATTATCTGAACACATTCTCACGTGTTCTCAAAAGCAAGTAGAGCTGATTTTTTTTTCATGGAATTGTTTAACCTTAGAGAAATGGTCTCATTTTAACTATGTTTCGGTCATATTTTATTTCTTCTGAGAAATAATAATATATTGGGACCTTTATATTAAAGGGTTGAGCACTTTAAAACTAAGGTGGCAAACACTTATTCTCTTTGATTTGCAGTACCACACACTATAAGAATTTAATATATTTGTATGTAGCAAAATAACTACAATCTTTTATAAGTAATCTTTCCAGTGTTAGTGGTTGTGGAAGCTGAAAGCGCTGTTTTCATGTTGTTCTATTGTTTGGAAGTAGATCTGCCTTGTTCATCCTCACAGAGATGTGGTTACGTACTGACAACACACATGAGTAGATAGCTGCCGGACTCTATCGGTTGCTTATTTGCGTGTTTTCCCAACATTTTCTAATTCTTTCCTTTATCCCTCAATTATCTTTTAATCTCAGCTTCCCCATAACCCCTAAGTCATTGGACACAGAAAGAAGCTAAGGTTAAACCTTATCTTCTCCTATATTTGTTCTGAACTCCTTCTTATTCATATTTTGTTTAATTTTGGCATAAATTTCAGGTAGAACTGATTTCTAAAGTCATACTTTACAATATGAGTCTCCCATAAAAATAATATTTTTTTCCTACTCAAGTCTGATTCAATTAGAATGATTTCATTTCACTTCATAGCTTCCATCTCCTTGACTACTGCATAAGAAAATGAAATGCTCCCCTGCGGCACTTTCTTGCTGTTGTTTTCTGGTAGAACTCCAGTCTATTTGCCCATCTGTGCTTGATCAGCTGGAGTTATCATTGTGAAAAAGAACTTAGGCCATCACCAGGCAGAGCTGAGAGACTGTATCCCCTGCTCCAGAGAGACACTGTCTAGCTTGAGAAAAATCACATACACTTCTCTTAAGCTACAGTTCTGGGTAACAAGGGCTTTGCGACAACCCGAGTATTCATTTTCTCTAAGGAGCTTGAGAGGCCATGTGAGAAAATGCTTAGGTCAATTACTTGCCCACTTCCATCACACAAGGACTAAGTGCTAACCAGCTGAGGGAATGGAGCTTTACGTGGGCACTAAACATCTCTCAGTGACACCTCTACATCTGCAGCACCTCCTTCCCTTTTATCCTATCTTTCAGGATGTCTATGCTGTACTTATGGACACCATGACTTCAATTGTTCATATGTAGCATTTAAAACGACAGTTTAGAATGTGCACGGCTATACCTTACCTACACATGATTTGTTTAACCATGTCTGTAACAGGTGTTGACTGCGAAGCTCCAGTTGGTTCCTTATCGAGCAAAGGTGTTTTTCTAGTGTATGGTGAAGTCCATATCCCCATACTCTTGTCTTCCTCTAACCTTCCCGTAGGTTTGAAGGCCAAACATCAAACCTACATGTCTATGTCGCTGAGATTACTCCTTTGTCCTTGGGTTTGATATGGGCCATGAGAACATCCAGGTCATGCTTTGGATGTTGGATGAACCTCAAGGACATTATTTGGAGGTGATAGAACACATATGGTGTAAGGAAGTAGGGAGTTGGGTGATGTATAGGATGAGTAGAGATGGGTTTATGCTCAGGTCCTTCCTGTCTCTCTCTTTGGTTCCTAGTTGCACGAGGCCTCCTCTGACATGCAGTCTCACCATTCAATCAGAAGTTTAAAGTAGCAGGGCCAAGTGACCATGTTCTGAATTCTCTAAAACCGTAAACCCTTTCAAGTTGACAGACTCAGGTATTTGCTACTGTAATGTGAAGCTATGAAACACAACTTTTGTTCTGACCCATCATTAATATCAACCATAACATCTCCTTACAATAACTTCTCTTTTGCACAGAATTTAAAATTTATTTAGTAAATTGGTATCACAGGACCTGGAAGGCCTCACCAAATCACTGTTACTTTAGAGCCTGTATTTTAGTTGGAGGGACCATTTGTTACAAGGCGAACAATAAAAAGCAAGTGTTTGCTGTGAGAAAGAAAATGAGGAAGTGTAGTTTTAATTTTTTCAAAACCTGTTTTTACTGATGGTTTTTAAGTGGTTTGACCTCCATTTTAACACACCAGCCACCAGAGGTAGTGACAAAGAAAGGATACAGGGAAGCAGACCTGTTTAGAAAGGTTCTTTGGAGCAACTCCAATCTGTGTTGTCTGGAAATCAGCAGTTCAGTTCACAGGTCAGCAGCAGCTGCTTGATCAACTAGCAAACATGTCATGGATATAACAGCAGTTCAGTTTGGTAGAGTTGAGATAGCTAACACAAATCAGCAGCAGTGGCACTACCTAGCAGATCCAGCCAGGCCTCACCCTTGGGACACAGCAGGAGGGATGTGGAGAGACTCCAGAAAAAGTTCTCAGCTGTGCTTCTTTCAGCAAATCAAAGGTCAAAGAAGAGACAAGATCAACAAACATTGCACAGCTAGCTCTATAAGCAAGTCTAGCTCAGCTTTCATCATCATGAGTCCTTTTTATACTCCATTCCTCCACAGGTTTTGCCTTGGCACATGTGTCTGTCTCAGCTGAAATCTCTCTGTATTTCAGCTTGAGTCCTCAGAAGTGGCAAGACACTGTGGAATACCACCAGAAGAATTTTGGTGTGTTTCTCTATATGGAGTCTTCACAAATGGAACTCGACTACACAATGCAAGGTGAACCAATACAAGTGTGTTGTTAGCAAAGAATCCTTCATCACATGTCCTTTCATGAGCTTACTTTAGCAGAACATCCTTTCTCCTATGTCTGATTCATTAAAGTGTTCCTTTACGAGTCTGCCTTAGCCTTTCACCTGTGTCCACATCACCTAAATGTTCCTTCATGTGTTTGCCCCAGCAAAACACTATCCAACATGACTGACTTTATGTTTCCACTTCAAGGAAGACAAACATAAGATTGAGTGTTTTAGGCCTAGAATTTCAAACAAGGTTGTGAGGGTATGATCTTTGGGACATAAGTATATTTGACGGGAGACTATTCAGACCCAGGAGATAGTATACGGAGAAGATGGTTGAGGCATGAAAGCACCCTGAATGCAGAAGCCTCTCAAGCAGGTTGTCAAAAAGGGAAAGCCATGGGGGAGAACCACGTGGGTAATGGGATGTGCACTTGACAGTGCCTTCGTGGTTACTCACATGAGTTTGGCCCTTTGCCCTCGATAAACTGATACTCCTGGAAGGCTCCTAAGAAAAGACAGCATTCCAGACATGGAGTTTGAAGCTGGTTGCTATGATGACAATAGAAAATCCCATCTCACTCTTTTTAATGACATATCCTTCTTTTTAAAATGACAAGTATCATTCTTGTGGCTCCATCGTATTTACTAATTAATTCTCTATTTTACATCCTGGTTGAGATAAACTTGAACTCATACTCTCCTACTGATTGACTTCGTGAGGTGCGTGTGCTTCTTAAACCTCATCAGTCCAAGTCCACATTTTATGAAATGTAGACTGAATTTGGACGATTTATGGGAAAAAGAAATGTAAGCAAAAGGAGATACAAATACAGTGCCCAGCAATGCTAAAATCTTTTTTTTCTTTTTAGTTAAAATGATATATTCTGATCCTTTCCCCTCCCTTAACTCTTCTAAAATCCTCTCTACCTCCATATCTGTACAGCTTTATTCTCTCTCTCTCTCTCTCTCTCTCTCTCTCTCTCTCTCTCTCTCTCTCTCTC
>JANHMN010000020.1:33814953-33864572 GCA_030674055.1 Rhabdomys pumilio
CTCTCTCTCTCTCTCTCTCTCTCTCTCTCTCTCTCTCTCTCTCTCTCCCTAACAACAGACCAAAACAAAACAAACAAAAAGAATAAGAAGGTGTCCAGGCCAGCTGGACAATCAAGTGGGACCCTCAGACCCTGTGGAGAGGACTGAGATGCGCGAGAATATAAGGAGGCACAGCAAGTCAAGAAGTCTGATCAAGCTGGCAAAGATTTTATTGTTCACACAGGTTATATACTCTAAAAACAGGATACGGGGAGGAGTAGAAAAGGAAAGAGGGCTTTGCAGGTGGAGGAAGCTAGCTGCAGCTGTGGGGTCTAACTAAGTTATTCTCACAAAGCCTTTCTGTTACCAGGGGTTCTAAAATCATCTATCTAGAAGGATGTTGACTAAATCTAGAGATCAGAAGGAAGGGTTACTACGGTGGGTTAGTTACTAAGGGTTACTATGGGGCCTTGTTTGAAGTTCTGAGAACTGACAAGTGAATCATGGAAGGTAAGCAGAAAGAAGAATAGTAGATAGGAGAGTCAAGGGTGAGTGTTTGCCAAGAGTAAGACCTTGCCATGGCTTCCCACAGAAGGAGAGGTCAAAATAAAACAACAAATACACTGACTTCATTTTGTGTTGGCCAACTACTCTTTGGCATGGGACCTTCTCTGGAGTATTATAAATATACCCAAGGACACTTTACTGGAAGACGTTGATTTTTTCCTTGTTTGCAAGCATAAATTGCAAATAGCTTCTTGGTTGAGAGACCCCAAGTCTACTCCCCCACTCAGTTTCAGGGCCCCATCTGACTTTACTTCTGCAGGTCTTCAGTATGCTGCCATGGTCTCTGTGAGTTCATATGTGTGCCACTATGAGACACTGTTTCTTCATAGTCATCTGTCACCTCTGACTCTTATGTTCTTCCCACCTCCTCTTCCACATGGATCCCCGAGCCTTGAGAGGAGGGCTTCAATGAAGACATCCCATTCATAAATCAGAAGTTGCTTTATTATGGTTTCCAATTCTCTGATAATATGAAGCACTTGCTGGATTTAGAATTCAAATTCTGCTACAAGTTATAGACCTCTTCTTGTGACTCTGCTGGACATATATTTATACTAGGTGACAATGGAAACAAACCAGCATGCATCATTCAATTTCCATTTTTTCTTTTCTTTTTCCTTTTTTTAAACTTTCAACTTTCTTCCTGCTAATCAACTAATCTTTCTGCTGCTCCATGTCCTCACTCTCTTGATACAAACAGACCCCCAGGATGCCACACACAGATCCAGTCGGGAATCCCACACCCAGGGAGATCCAGGGAACCATAACAGGAGGGCAAGAAGTGACAAACAGACACAAACACAAGAGGGTGCTGAATCTGAGTGTAATTTATAGGTGCAAGCATCAAACTTTTAAACAGAGAAAAGGGAAGTTAAGCATTATACAATAGCCAAGATCAGTCGGACCACACATGGCCTATTTCAACATCAAACAAAAAATAACTTCTCACAAGACCTGTCAGGAATCAAACAGTGATTTCACAAACATGATATCAGTATTGTCTGAGGTTAGTGCATTCTTAGCCTTTGGTGTCTGACAACCCATTACCTAATAAACCAGCATCCAGCCTTTGAATATTGTCCCCCCCAGTGCTTGTCTCTCTAGCTAATTTAAAGTTTGATAAAGAACTTCTGGCTCCATTAACCTGTACCCGTCTATTGCCTTGTCTGTCATACACACCTGTATATGACAATAAAACAGCTGTTGTTTTATACACCTGTAGTGATTACTCCTAATAAACTCATCTGAACTCTATCTATCCTTTCTGTTTTTCTTTTAGCTGCTTCATTAAAACCTTCTCCTTTTCTAAACTCTCCAACACCATTCCCTATTACTATAATTCATAGCCTCTTATGTAGCCAAAGCTGGAATGTCCAGTCTAATAGACCCTTCAATCATACCCTGTTCTCCAAACTGAATATTTCCAAGAAAAGATTAGCAATACAAAAGATATGGCACAGAGCCCTCCCCTGGTAATAGCAAGAACAAATCTCCAACACATCCTATTCAGGGGCTGCCAGGGCTCTCCAGGAGATAGGCTTCCTTGAAGCACTCTCCTCAGGAGTCAGCATCCAAGATTTACTCCTGTCACCTCGACTTAACTGGAGGTGGCACCAGGAGGCTCAGACCTTTGAAGCCCACCTGCCTTTTTCTTTCCTTGTGACTTTCACAAGTTCCTTCTCTGAATAACATTCCTGAACCTTTGCGTACACCATCCTCTTCCTTGTGTGGCATAATAAAAGACACATGAGGAGGCAGGAGCTTGTGTCACCCCAATTACTGGTATGAATAATATAATCCTTTAGACCTAGGTTACTCATCTCTCAAATGAGTGAACGGGTTGAAGTAAACACTAGGCTTCTCCGCTCTAATAATTTTTAAAATACGTATTGAGAGTTGGTTATCATAGAATCTTATCTATCCCTTATGAAAATCCTGTGAAGGTATTTATTATATTATGATTCTAGGCCTAAAACCCCTCAGTGCAAAGTTAAATTAGTCCCACTACATAATATTTAGCGTTCTTTAAAAGTATATGAAACACAAACAATCCGAGTTTTCATTATGAAGTGAAAAAAACCTCATGACTTTAAGGTTTCCATTATATATATTCCTTATGAGACAGCACAATTTCCAGTTTAGTTACTTCAAATTCTGTAGCTATACCCCCAATACACTGCCTTAGTTTGAAAAGTTAATAGATTTGGGAGAGCTCATCCATCTTGAACTATATATGATTCCCTGGTGCCCTGTGTATCTCCCTTCTGCCAGACGACTCTAAAAGCAGTGGTCATTATGAAGTATACCACACACATCCCTGTTGGGACAAAATCATGGTGGTACAGATAGGTTCATAGCATTCCTGGAGTCATTTAAAGATATTTGTCAGAGATTAGATTCAAAATTACTCTTTATATAGTGCCATTTTTCTACTTTTAAAAGATATAGAGTTATTTTCACACAACAGGTAAGGTAATAGGCCCCCAAGTAGACATTTTACACATAATTCTCATCTAGGAAAACCAATCAGTGACTTATAAATGGTAGATAATAGTGAGCATTTTGCTTATACTAATCTCAATTTCAGTGTTGAAATACTGAAAATTTAGTATTCAGGGATATAGTCTAAAACACTGCTTCCAGAAAATTACACTTCACAAAGGAAACAAAGGCTGACCACGGAAAGAAAACTGCATCATGCCGTCTCTCCGGATTCCTACTGCGTTTGAGGCACTTATACGGCATCAGGATTTTGAGGCTGTACAGACTTTCAAAAAACATTACACAAATATTCTCCTCAATTGGATACACATTGAGCAAGTTCAATGACTGCCTTGAACTTGAATAGATCTTTGAAATTGTCAATTACAGCTCCGCTTTAAGGATACTGGTCAATAACAGCGATGAGTCAATTTTGTTGTTTCTGTTATTTGGAGCATTGTGATAGGAAAGCCAGTACTCAGGCTGATATCTGTAGCTAATGAGTCCTGCAACACTCAAGGGTTTGTTTTGGTGGTCTCATTTTATTCCTTTATTACTTTAGTTGGGAAAAATTCAATGTATACTGCAGTAAGTAACCATAGCAAACATATATATATATATGCATTATATATATATATAATATATATATATATATAAACATATATATATATATATTATATTATATTATATTATATTATATTATATTATATTATATATATGCATTTTAAGAGCTTTTCTCAAACATTCAGCTTCCACCAAAAACAATAGCATACAAAACTTTCATGGGCCTTCTGGAAAGCGTTAAAGGTTCAGTAGAGTTCACTGTAAGGGACATGTGGGTATATCTGCTCATGTGGATTTATTCTTCACACATTAAAAGCATTTCAGCCTTTGACAAAATCAAACACCCCTTCATGTTAAAAGTTTTGGCGTGATCAGGGTTACAAAGTATATTACTAAACATCATAAAGGCAACATTCAGCAAGCCAGTAGCCGGCATCAGATTAATTGGAGAGAAACTTAAAGCAATTCCACTAAAATCAGGGATAAGACAAGGCTGTATCCTCTCTCCCTGTTTATTCAATATAGTACTTGAAGGTCTAGGCAGAGCAATGATACAACATAGGGGGATCAAAGAGGTAAAAATTGGAAAGAAAATATCCACAAAATGTATCATTATTTGTGGATGATATGATAGTACATATAACTAATGCCAGAATTTCTACCTGAGAATTCCTACAGTTGATAAACACCTTTAGTAAAGTGGTTGGATACAAAATTAACTCAAAGAAGTCAATAATCCTCCTTTATACAAATGATAAACAGGCTGAGAAAAAAGTTAGGGCAAAACACCCCTCAAATTAACTATAAATAATATAAAATATCTTGATATAACTCTAACCAAGCAAGGGAAAGACCTGTATGACAAGAATTTCAAGTCTTGCAAGAAAGAAAATGATGAAGCTATCAGGGGATGGAAAGATCTCCCATGCTTATGGATAAGTAGGATTAACATAGTTAAAATGGCCATCTTACCAAAAACAATCTACAGATTCAATCCAATTCCCATCAAAATTCCAGCACAATTCTCTACAGACCTTGAAAGAACAATTCTCAACTTCATATAGAAAAACAACAACAAAAGACCAGGACAGATCAAACAGTCCTGTACAACATAAGAACTTGTAGAGTTATCACCATTCCTGATTTTAAGTTACACTACAGAGCAATAGTAATAAAAACTGGATGGTATTGGTATAAGCACAAACAAGGTGATCAATGGAATCAAATTGAAGACCCCAAAATAAACCCACATACCAAATGTACTTTCTTTTTGACAAAGAAGCCAAAAACATACAGTGGAAAAAAAGGAAGTAGCTTCAACAAATGATGCTGGTTTAACTGAATTTTTGCATGTAGAAGAATGCAAATAGATCCATATTTATCATGGTGCCTAAAACTCAAGTCCAAGTGGATCAAAGAACTCAACATGAAAGCAGATTTCGAAAAGAAAGTAAGGAATAACCTTGAACACACTGGCACAGGAGACAACTTCCTGAACAGAACACCAATAGCTTAGGTACTAAGATCAACAATTTATAAATGGGACCTTATGAAACTGAAAATCTGTAAGGCCAAGGACAGTGTGCATAAGACAAAATTGCAGCCTATATATTGGGAAAGGATCCTCATCAACCCTTCTAGAAGTTAGACACCCACAAACCAAATAACCCAATTTTAAAATAGGGTACAGAGCTAAACAGAGAAGTCTCAGCAGAGGAATCTCAAATGGCTGAGAAGCACTGAAAGAAATGTTCAACATCCTTAGTTATCAGGGCAATACAAATCAAAATGACCCTGAGATTCCACCTTATACTCATCAGAACTGCTAAGATCAAAAACTCAATGGATAACACATGCTGGCAAGGATGTGGAGAAAGAAAAACACCCCTCCATTGCTGGTGGGAGTGCAAACTTGTGCAACCACTCTGAAAATCAATCTGAAGGTTTCTCAGAAACTTGGGAATCATTCTACCTCAAGGTCTAGCTGCACCACTCCTCAGCATATACCCATTAGGTGCTCCATCAAACCCCAAGGACAAGTGTTCCACGGTGTTCATAGCAACATATTTTTAATAGCCAGAAACTGGAAATAACCCAGATGTCCCTCAACTATGAAAAAAATGGATAAAGTAAATGTGATACATTTACACAATAGAATACTACAAGGACATTATGAAATTCACAGGCAAAAGGATGGAACTAGAAAAATATTATCCTGAGTGAGGTAACCCAGACCTAAAGGACATTCATGGCATGTACTCACTTTTAAGTAGATATTAGCCGTAAAGTTCAAGATAACCATGCTACAATCCACAGACCCAAAGAAGCCAAATAACAAGAAAGGTGTAAGGGAGAATCCTTGAATCTCAGTAGACCAAACAAAATAGTCATTGGAGGTAGATGGAGAGAGGGAACTGGGTGAGAGAGGAGATGGGGAGGAGAAGTGGGAATCAGCTGTAGGAGAGAGGGCCAGGAAAGTGAATGGAAATGGGGGCTGGAAGGAGGCCATCTCTAGGACATGCCAGAGACCTGCGATGGGGGAGACTCCAAGCAGTCTATGACGGTGACTCTACTACCTGAGAGTCCTAGCAGTGATGAATATGGAGCCTGAAATGGCCACCTCCTGTAGCCAGACAGGATTCCCAATGGAGGAAAGGAGAGACACCAACCCACCCACAAAACCTTTAACCCAAAATGTGTCATGCTTACAAGAACAAGAAGTGCAGAGAGGAAGGCAGAGCAGAGTTTGAGGGAATGACCAATAAATGACTGGCCCAACTGGAGATCCATCCCATGGGCAAAACTAATCCCTGACAGTATTAATTATACTCTGCTATGCTTGCAGACAGTAACCTAGCATAACTGTCCTCTGAGAGGCTTCACCCAGCAGTAGGCTGAAACAGATACAGAGACCCACAGCTAAACATTGATTGGAGCTCATGGACTCTTATGGAAGAGATAAGGGAAAAAGTGAAGGAACCAAAGGGAATAGAGACTCCACAGGAAAACCAACACAGTAAACTAACAGGACCCATTGGAGGCTCCCAGAGACTGAACCCAACAAAAAAAGCATACAAAACCTAGACCTAGCTCCCCCCACTCCCACACATATAGCAGATGAGCAGCTCAGTCTTCATGCGAGTTCCCCCAGCAACTAGAGCATGGACTTACCCTGACTCTGTTGCCTGCCTGTAGATTCCATTAGTCTAAGTGAGGTGGCTTGTCTGGCCTCAGTAGGAGAGTTTGTTCTTAGTTCTGAAGTGACTTGAAGTGCCAGAGTGGATTGATACCCAAGGGCACCTCTGTGTTCTCAGAGGTAAAGAGAAGAAGGTTGTGGGGCTGGGCTATGTGCGAGGGGACTGGGAGGAGAGGGGGGGTGCCTGTGATTGGGACGTAAAGTGAATAAATAAATTAATGGCAATAAAAAAGAAAAGAAAAAGAAAAATGTTATATGAAGATATACATTAAAAAATCAGGGCAAAAGTTGGTGGAAGCCAAAGATTCATACATGCTGAACAGTAGAGTAATTTTAACTCTTAGACAAGGAAGGCAAAAATAGATGACCTGAGCATTCTGAAAATTAATTGAGTCAAGCCAATCCATTCTTACTCTGACCCTTTCCCCTCGAAGAGACATTCTAATTGTGTCTCAAAATAGTTCTTCTCTGCTGTTCCTTTCACTGTCTTTGCCCTGCCATCTCCTCCTCGAATCAATTCTAACCCTTCCCTCGTCTTAGACACTAAACAGTCTCCGATCTGGAAAATGTTTGTAACTTATGGCGGTCAAAACTTTTCTGCAACCAGAGGTTGTATCTAGTGTTCATCCATTCATCCATTCATCCACTCATTGACTTGTTCCTTCATTCCAGGCCTTGTTCAGCATGTGCACAGGGGAAGAATTACATCTCTGCTTTCAAATATAAACTGCTATGTACATAAGTGCAGAAAACAAAACAAAAAGACAAAGTGGAGGAGTCCTCACAGAGAGCACACTGAACTGTCCTATAGATGTCCACATGAAGATGTCCTGAATTCCCAGGGATTTGGCATGCCATTCTATACAGTCGGTATTGGGGGAAAATTGCTTGCCTTCACAGATATCTAAATTTTCTTCGAGCTTTGTCTATGACTTCAGGAGAAGTGGTGTCTAGTCTGGTGACTGGTTTAGTAAAGGCATAGACCTCTGCCCTTCGGATGTGTCAGGATGCTGTCACATATGAACATATGAGAAGAGTGAGAGGCAAATTGATCTGCATAGATGGTAGAGGGAGAGTAAGAGTGATGCCTTTCCCTATCACAGAAAATCACTACAGATCCATCCTTTATCATCCACGCATGGAATCCTTAGTTCAGATTCATAGGCTGCCGTTTACGCAGTTAGGAATCAGAGGTGTATTTACCTCTCAGAGTTTGATGCTGAGTGTTTGCCTTTGTTGCTCTATACCTCAATTTTGAGACAGAGTCTCTCATTGAAATTTGGAGCTTTCAATTGCCTGGATATTCACTGAGATATTCCTCTCCATCTCCCAGGATTGCATACTGACATCTGGCATTTTATGTGGGTGCTGGGGATCCAAACTCATCTTTGTATAGTAAGCAGCCCTACCTGTGAGCATCTCCCCATGACTGTCTGAGGGGCCTTGTTGAGTTCTCCTGGCCTGCAGGGTTCAGACAGGAAATAAGCAATCTATGCTCCAGGTCTCCAACCTGTGTCTCACTTTACAGATATTGGAACTTGATGGTTCCAAAATGGTGAGAACCAATTGCTTATACTGTCTCTGGTGGTATCTCATATTGTTTAATTTCTCTGGAGAACCCTGGTGCACACAGACCTAGCTAACAGTCTACATTCTGAACAAATGCAGGTCTTCCCTCAGACCTGAACTTTTAGGCTACTGCTCAGTGATCCACAGGAAAGGGAAGACCAGGGTGACAGAATATTCTGAGAAAAGATATCTGTATGGGATACTTTCTTTAACTCACTGTGGAGTTTCAAATTCCTCAGCATTTCTTAAAACAATACATTCTTAGTAAAAACATCCCGCAAAATGTTCAGATGTCAGGAATTTGTCCTCATCTCCAGGGAGAAGCCATGTTTTTTTTTTTTCTTTTACCTCCTGACTATGTTTTCCCAATACAATACCTGTACTTTATATATTAGTTACCGGTGGAAATTTGAAGAAAAATAAAGATGGTAGTGTGTCTTGTCTCTTTTGCATCATAGTATAGGCAGTCCGTTTTTGCTTTGATTAAAATCAGTTGCGCATTTCAGATGAACAGTCTGAGACAATTATACAATGGAAGGAACAGAGTCAAGCAACTGCATTTAGAGTTTCTTTTAAAACAACCTTACAAACCCTTACAAAGCCTCTGATGTCTTTTACAGTTCTTTCCTCTCAAGAGGTTCCAGGAGATATTCGCTCTGATGAATCATCTCTCTTAAACTATATTCTGTTTAAGTATCTCCCACTATGAAGCTATGTTTCATTTTGGTGTGGTAGATATAGTGGTTGCGTAGCAACAGTATAGGAAAGAAAAAACATCATCAGGTTTTCACTATGTGCAAACTGAATGTCTTAGTGTTCTGATTTGCTTGAAGAGCAGAAAAGACCTTACTGGGCAAATGGAGCAAAACCTCATAGTTGTTTCCTATAAACATAGGCCCCAGGAATAATCTGGGGGATCGGTGATCAAGAAAAAAGAAAAAGTCTCGTAGAAATCTGGGGGGTTAAAGTCAATTTGAATAATGCAACAACATTTTATGGATTGTGTGAGCAAAGCGTTTGATTCCTGGCCTTATGGAGGTGGCATAATTACAAGTCTATTATTAGAATGGAATGATGGTATGCAGCTGGTTTTCCATTTCTACTCCAAATACTTGTTGTGATTGGTTTATAAAGAAGAGATTTATTTTGGCTATTGGTTTTGGGACAGTCCATGATTGATTGGTCTCACTGTTTTCTGGCCTGTGGTCAAACCAGATAATATAGTGGTAGCATGTGGTAAAATTGTTCACTTCTTGGCTGGGACACAAAAGAGAGGAAGAAGAAGGGTCTGTGGTCCCAATTCCCTTAAATGTATAATCATAGTGACTAGATATCTTCTCCCTAGGCTGCACATGAAGAAGTTTACATAGTTCAACATGGGCTGTGTACTAAGCATGAATGTGAGGCCTCTTGGGATACTATCTTCCTAGGAGAACCAATCCTTTTATCTTCAGCTTTTCAAACCTAAAAGTTTAAGATATGATAAAGTCCTGAATTTGTAGTTCTCAGGTAAAACATGAGCTTTTTTTTTTTCCAGGAGAATTTGAGATACAACATTTAATGCTATATTAAGCTGCATTAAAAAATAAAAGAAACAAAAGGTTACATCAGGCTTTTATCTTCAGGAAGTGTGTCTGGTACTGGAAGGGGGTTCAGCAGCAGAACATTTTCTGACTCACACGGGCCTTGGATTTGATGCTTAGTATTAGAAGAAAAAAAGGAAAAGTTGAATAGACATCCTTTTGATTGTTTGGACTTGCAAAACTTTTCCTCTGAGGTTATACCTGGATGTGTTCTCCATGAGAGCTTCCGGAGGCTTTCGACACAGCGGACTTCCTCTTTCTCCTTTATTCTCAGCATCCTTTTCCTCTCCCCTGCTCTACATCCATTGAGTCCAAGAACTGGGTACAACTTCCTACTAAACCCTAAGGTGACTTATAGTTTTCCTTAAGTTTCTGCTATTTTTGTTTCCTATAGCAACAGGGATATCTTTACAAACACGAACCCATTTAAGCACCACAGTGACCTCCAGTTACATCAGTGTAGTCTTCCTCTATGAACCTGCAATTCTCACAGTTTAAGAGAGTGTCAGCCCAGTATTAGGACATTGCTTTTGCTGTTGAGCACATGCTATTTATTCTGAACTATGTTGGCTTCTATTAAAAACAACCATAGCTGCTTGATCCGAATTCTAAGTGTAACTTTGAGCCAAAATATGAGTGTGCAGTTTTCAACACTGTCTGGTCATCTTCCAGAAAAGAGAGACTCAGTGGTTAAATTCACTCTATTGAACTATCAATCAAACAATTAGACTTCCAGCAGAAGATAAAAAAGTGCAGCTATTACCAGGTAAGCTCTGATTTCACAGAGGCCTTCAGCTAACTGGGAATGCTTTGTCCCTTTTATTATTTGAAGGAGCAAGTTTCTCACCTTGCTGTTGTTTTGGTGCTAATCCAGTAACCCCATCCTGTAAACATATTTAGTATGTATTTGCTGGTTACACTTTCATAGAACAATATTGTAAACAAGTGTTTGCAGTAAGAAGAAAGATGATTTTTATATGTTACAACCTCACGGCAAGAAAAATGTTATTGTTCAAGAGCCCTCGTGATGTGAGTCCATGGCCCTGACCATTTTCCTTTGCAATTATTGAGAGAGTTTTACATTTTACTAGAACTATTAAGAAGGCAAAGAGGAGTGGGGGATGGAATTGGAGGTTTGCAGAGGGGAGATTGAGAAGGGGGACAATATTTGAAATGTAAGCAAATAAAATAATCAATTAAAAAAAGAATATGGCGAGCGCTTCGTGGCGCAGCTCTTGGGCGTCTGCCGGCAGAGGGCGGGCGCGCCCCGTCTCCTGCCGGTTCGAATCCCGTGAGGACTCTATTGTCGAGTCTCACGGAAAAAAAAAAGCAAAAAGAATATGTATAACAACATATTACAAAATACACAATAAATGTATATGTGTATGAGATATATCAATATGTAAATACGTGTGTATAAGATATAAATGTATCATTAAATATATATTAATGAAATCCACAACTAGGAAAGCTTTGGGTCATAAGCAACAGAACAACAACATGTCTTCCTTTCCAGTTCAAATGACAAGAACATGACCTTCTTATACATTGAGAGTATTACCCAGTAGGCACAGAGGCAACTTGGGGCACACTGGATGCAAACTTCAGACTAAGACAGACAATAGCTTCTGTCAATAGTTATTCAACACAAAAACATCATTCACATTTCCAGTAAAGGCATTCACAGTAGATATTTACCCTCATCCAGCAATAACAATGTAAATAAATAACTGAATGAACTGTGAGGTCTTATGACACTTCCTCCATGTCATCATTTAGAAATTATATCAATGACTAATTTACTAACTCTGTTAGATCCTAAAATGATGATTCAAGAAAACTGGCATTCACTGAAGAAAATAAATCTGTTTTACTAACGGTAGTGTGCTGTGGTCTCCTATATCTTTCTTTGGAGACAGGCATTTATTTGAACCTTCTCAATCAATTCTAAAAATTTTCTAGGTTGGTTGTTGAACCGTTTTCTCAGCTTAGATTTTGATCTTAGGAAGTTGGGCATCGAGAGGTTTTGTTGTAATTTAAATACTCTGTTTTTTCTTAATCTAGAAATGTTTCCTTTATTTATTTATTTTTTTTACCAATTTACTTAAAAATCTTGTGAACATTCTACATAGCAGATTCATCCTCAAATAGCGACTCTACAATGTCTTTAATTCTTCTTTATCACCCCTTTGGTATTAGACATCAGGGACATTACACCCTAATTGTTTGAGAGTCTCTTTGTTCATCCAAGAAAGTCTGCCAGGAAAACTTAGTTTTCTTAAGGTACTTTAACTTAGTTCTTTTAAGGTACTTTAACTTAGTTCTCTTGAGGCATTTTAATGTAGTTCTCTTAAGGTACTTTAACTTAGTTCTTTTAAGGTACTTTAACTTAGTCCTCTTGGGGTACTTTAACTTAGTTCTCTTAATTCTATCAGACCTTCAAGGAAGACCTAATACCAACCCTTTTCAAACTATTCTACAAAGTAGAAATAGAAGGAACACTACTCAATTCATTCTATGAAGCCACAATCACGCTCATACCTAAACCACACAAAGACCCAACAAAGAAAGAGAACTTCAGACCAATCTCCCTAATGAATATTGATGCAAAAATATTCAATAAAATTCTCACGAACAGAATCCAAGAACACATCAAAACAATCATCCATCATGATCAAGTAGGCTTTATCCCACGAATGCAGGGTTGGTTCAATATACGGAAGTCCATCAATGTAATTCAGTATATAAACAAATTCTCAACTGAGGAATCTCGAATGGTTGAGAAGCACCTAAAGAAGTGTTCAACATCCCTAGTAATCAGGGAAATACAAATGAAAACAACACTGAGATTCTACCTTACACCAGTCAGAATGGCTAAGATTGAAAACACAAGTGACAGCAGATGCTGTCGAGGATGTGGAGAAAGAGGAACACTCCTCCATTGTTGGTGGGATTGTAAGCTGGTACAACCACTATGAAAATCAGTCTGGCGGTACCTCAGAAAATTGAACATAGTATTACCTGAAGACCCAGCTATATCACTCCTGGGCATATACCCAAAAGATGTTTCAACATACAACAGGGACACATGCTCCACTATGTTCATAGCTGCCTTATTTATAATAGCCAGAAGTTGGAAAGAACCCAGATGTTCTTCAACAGAGGAATGGATACAGAAAATGTGGTAATTTACATAATGGAGTACTACTCAGCTATTAAAAACAGTGAGTTCATGAAATTCTTAGGCAAATGGATGGAGCTTGAGAATATCATCATGAGTGAGGTAATCCAATCACAAAAGAACATACATGGCATGCACTCACTGATAAGTGGATATTAGCCCAAAAGCTCACAATACCTAAGACACAATGCATAGACCACATGAAACTCAAGAGGAGGAAGGAAGACCAAAGTGTGGGTGCTTTGTCTGTTTTTTTTTTTTTTAAGAAGGAGTATCAAAATACTCAACCAGAGCTCCCAGGGTCTAAACCTTCAGCCTGAGAACAGAAAGGGAGGGACTCATGGCTCCACTTGTATAGGTAACTGAGGGTGGCCTCATTAGGCAACAGTGAAAGTAGAGGGCCATGGTCCCCGAAAGATTGGATCCATAGTGTTGGGGAATTCGAGAGCAGGGAGGCGGGATTGGGAGAATGGTGGGAGCACACCCTCATAAAAATTGGAAGAGGGGGTGTGGGATAAGGGGTTTATGGGGAGAAAGGAAGAGGAGATAACAGTGAAAGGTAAATACTTAACCAACCAGATAATGGGTCTGGCAAAAAAAAAAAAAAAAGATAGTTTACTTATTTCAAATGATTTTCAAAGGTTTCCAGGAGACGCTTATTGGCTAAGATCTTATTTTAAGCTCTTCTCAAAAGAATTTATGTCTCTGTTTAATATTCTCAAGAGAGATGTAAATCCTAATTTCCCTCAACAATTAATTTACAAAAGAGGAGTAATTTTACAAAAAGTAGAAGAAGCTCTCATTAATTGATATATTATATAGATTGATTAATTGTTGGCTGTTTTATAATAGTCCTTTGATAAAAGAAATTATTAATAAAGAATTATATTTCTTTAAAAAGTGTCTTCATGGTTCTCTGAGAGTGGAAGGACATGCTTTGTTTACTCTTAACTTTCTAAAACTGAAAGCTCATGGCAAATCCTTTGGTCCCTGGGCCTTAAATAGGCTGACTAACTTTGTGAAACAACAGATAGATAATCTGATAGCAAAATCTATTCAGATACATTGTCATAAGTTAGATATGGAGGACCATGAGACTCTAGATGAGGATGTTACTCTATCCAGGGTGCTCCCAAGTTCCATCTCCACCCAACCTAAAAGAGGGGACTTCTGCCTGTAGACCAAGCAGAGAGGGGCCACCCAGAACCCCCTCTGTCTGACGATCTGAATTCTTGCTTAGGCTGCAAGGCTAAGCACTGCAAGGGAATATAAATAAAAGTTAAAAATATGTTTCTGGGTTCCCTGAGGGACAAGCCTGACTGCATAGGGGTTGATGTCAAAAGTATCCCCTATCCAGGAAAAAGACATCAGGACGGGTATGGCCCTCATGCCTCACTGGACAACAAAAGGAGGACTGGAGCCATTACAAGGTCCCCTTTAATTACTGGAGGTCAGGCCCCCCTGCCTTGGCAAGATTAGAATCGCCACAGCACTCCTATACTTGGAGAAGGGAGGAGATGTCAGGGGCAGCCCTGCTTATACACTGAAGGCCTAAAGTCAGCCATAAGCCTAAAATCAGCAATAGGCCTGACATACACGCCTGCTAACACAAAGTCTTGTGTCTCTATGGAAAAATCACTGAAACAGATGTCTATAAACTATTGTAAACAGGCAGCTTTTGTGGAAATCTACCAGCCTGAGTAGTCATAGACCTTGTAAATAGGCAGCCTTGGCAGATAGTACCAAATTAGATAAGGACAAGTAAGTCATAGGCAGAGTCATAGTGACCTGACCCCTGAACCTTCACCCAGCTGATACTCTGTTCTGAAAGATATCTGTACTCCCCCTGAACACCTATGCTCCTGTGTCATCCCCTCCCACACATCCTGCATTTTTCTGTTTATAACCCCTTTGTTAAAAAATAAAAATTATGATTTGATTAAAAAAAAAGAAATAATAATAATTAAAAAAAGAAATAACACACAGTGTACCCCTGGCTCTGCTGACTTAGCTTCTGACAATCCATTTTCTTGTTCTCAGAAATACTTTGAATTATAAAATGTTATTGTGGTTTTTGTTAGTATGCTGGGTAAAATAATTTTTATTGATTTCATTTTAAACTTCAAAGTTTGTAGTGAGTTAAAATGTCCTTCAACATAATTATAGGTCATATTTATTTTCATATTGTAAAATGCTAGTTAATCTGTTGAACATTTTAAAAAACTGGATTCCTTTTGAGAATTTCATATATGAGCACTGTATTTACATAATTTTTCCCTTTCTCTTTTTCCTCCCACTCTTCCTAACCCCCATACTTTTTTAAATACATCTTATTATTTAATTATTGTTCATATATGTATGTATATATGTATACATGTATAAGTATATATGTATATACAAATACTGATAAATAAAGTGTTTTGAGTTAAAAAAAAAAGCCTTAGTTCTCTTAAGGTACTTTAATGTAGTTCTCTTAAAGTACTTTAAAAGGAGTTTCACCACCACACTCTTAATCTCTAGTTTAGTTTTCAGGATTGACTTTACATCAGGAAATATCACTGAGCAGTTTGGAGATGAAAACTGCATCCATTACTCTACCTTCTGCATTTCCTGTAATACAGTCAGCCCGGCTACTTTTCCCTTTCGCTTCTCTCTTTGTCTCAGTTCAGTGTTGCACTCAGATCAGTTAAGAAATCAGATGACCTTTAATATATAGACTTGGATATATAGGTTTAGCCATGCTCACAGGTTTACAATGTGCATTGTTTTTCTTATTAGTCCACAAAGAAGACCTTAGAAGTCTTCTCAGTCCCCAGGAATGTACTCCTTTAGGACAGGCTCCTGCATGGGCACCTTCTCCTCATGGCATTCCTACTCACTTCTGGCATGGCTCTCTCCCATGTTTGTAGCTTGACTTGGACATCTCTAGTCAGGACAACTCTCTGGGACTTTCTTTACAGGGACTCCCAGTCCTAGAAGATACAAGCCTTTCACCCGGCAGTGAAGATTCTGTGAGGAAGACTCTGAATCCTGCACTTTCTAAGACACTTCCTATTTGTGCATCTATTGGCCAAGGCAAACCGAGAGGCATGCTTTTCAAAAGCAGGATTCTTCTTCTTGATGGAGTATCTCAAAAACACAAAGACTTCATAAAGAGAAGGGTAAAAACTTCAGTGTTTCCATCTGTGAGCTAGCCATTGTCTCTTCCAGGGTTTCATCAACGTGACTCTTATCTCTTTCCTTAGGAAAGTACCATAGAATATAATTACTGTACTTTATAAGTTCCAGTTTTTACTTTCTCTCTCTCTCTCTCTCTCTCTCTCTCTCTCTCTCTCTCTCTTTTGCTTGTTTATTTTTCTTCTCCTGCCTTTACTACTGAAATGCGGAGATCTGAACCAGTGTGCCTGGTTTATGTGGGGCTACAGGTGAAACCTAGCACATAGTGTGTATAAAACAATCATCCTACCCATAGGCCGCAGTCTCCCTCTCCATTTGTAGTCCTTTTGCTTTATATGAAGCCTACACCATTTTAGCCATTTGTTATGTTCTTAAAAAAAAATGCTTATTTATTTTGGTTTATAAACCACAGATACAGTTCATTGTGGGGAAAGTGGTGGTGGAAAGAGATAAAGGAGGTGACTGGTCATATTGTGTCTGCAGCCAAGAAGCAGAGAACAGCACAGTTCATGGTTTTTATTCAGTCAAGAACTCCATTCCATGTAATATATCCACCCATATTTAGGATGGCTCTCCCTCCCTCAGTTAAGCTAATATAGATATTCCCTCACAGGCTTTCTCAGAGACTAATCTAATCTACACAGTCTCACTTAGGCATGACCAGGTTTGTGTTCAAGAAGATTTTAAATCCTGCCAAATTGACATTTTTAACCATTAGACCTCCCCTTTTATCAACTTGATACCCACTTTCCCAATACGACTTTTAAGCCATAACCTTTTTTCAATGTTCCCTTAGGCTTATGGCCATTCCATAATACAACACATATTTGGTACAACTTCAAAAGCTTTCATAGTCTTTAACAATTCCAGGACTATTTAAAACTTCAAACTCTTGGAGCTGGAGCTGGCTTGGTGGTTAATAGCACTGGCTCCTTTTCCAGAGGCCCCTTGTTCAGTTCCTGGCACCCACATGGCAGGTCACAACCATCTGTATCTCCAGTTTCAGGCAATATAATGCCCTCTTGGGTCTCTGTGGGCACCAAGTTTGCACATAATATATAAATACCGAACCCATGTAAGGTACATATACTCTCATGCAGGCAGATACTGCCATATATATTGCCATATATATATACATATATATATACATATATATATACACATACACATACATACACACATACATATATAATATATATAATATATAATATATATTTAATATATATAATATAATGTATGTAATATATAATATATATAATGTAATATATAATATATATAATATAATATATAATATATATAATATACATACATATATAATATATATAATATATGTACATGCATATATAATATATAAGATATAATATATATACATACATATATATAATATATTATATAATATAATATATAATATATAACAATATACATACATATATAATATATATACATATATGTTAATATTAATATATATTCTTATATATATCAGAAAAAAATTAACAAAGAAATAAACATTCAAGGCTTCTTCTGAATCTAGAAGTAAATGCTGAAACTCAAGATAATCTTTTAAGTGAGCCCTCATTATTGAATACCATAGTCCATAGTTCTCATATACAAAGACATAGCCCTATCCTAAAAAAGGGTAGTCATATCAAAGAATGATCCAGAAAAAGACAGATCAAAACCCAACACAGCCAAGTCCAAATCCCACAGCTCCATGCCCAAGCATCTTGGGCTTGCAGTTGAATCCTGAGTGCTCTCAAAGGCTTCAGTAGCCTGCCCCTACCCCTGACACTAGCAACATGCACAGTCATTTTCCTCATCTTGTTTGACTCCGTGCTTATGTCCTTCCTCTGTAGCTGTCCTATGCCCATGGTACCTTCAATTCTTTGATATCTCTATTTCAACTTAGGCTCCACTTTCACACCTTAATGAAACTTCTCTGGGCTTTCTTATAAAAACCTCGACCATACTACACATTATCTCAGCAGTTAATGCCTCAGCAGTTCTCTGAAGTCATGGATCAAGACTATGTGACACCCTCAGTCTTGCATATCTCATTCATGCAAAACTAGTATTGTGTAGAAAAAAATGCTAAATTCTTCTATGAATTTCGCATGGAGTCTGCCTCCTTTGGGACCCAGTTACAGCAATCACTATATACCCCTGTGCTGATCAGGAAAGTCACTTTTCCTAGGCAGATGTTTTCCAGCAAGGACTCCTCTAGGGACATTCTTACCAGGGGCTTTCTCCTACCTCACACATTTGCATTTTTGTAAGTCAGAGCCTTTGATGTGTGGGGTCTTGCCCTTAGGTTACCTTGTCTACTGTGCCAATGAAGAGAGTGAGATTTCTCTTTATTGGCTACTGATGGTTTTGTCATCTGCATTCTACTTGTGTGCGGATTTTCAACTTGCTACACAACTTTCCCTGCCGAACTTTAAAATTTTCTAATCCTTTTGCTCTCTCATGGGAGAGCCGCTGAATAAGAGCTCAAAGAAGACTAATTTGCAGTGCTGCCTTGAAATTTCATCTGTAAAGAAATTAGTCTATTACATTTAAATACAGGCTCTCTCAAGTTCTAAGGACACGGGTAGAATGTGGTAAGAACAGCTGCTGGCACACTTTCCAATAGACTCCTTGTTCTTCCCTGCAAGCTCCTGAGTCAGGCTTCTTTGCATGCATTTGTCTCAGCCTCCTGGTCTTACAAACAACCAAGGGAATGAACCAGTAAGCTCCGCTTGAGCTATTCAAGGGCTTCCCTAGCTTAATGTTCCAACATCTTCCTCATTCATTCTGCAAACCAGTCCCAAAGGTTTGGGAATCACACAGTATGGCTAAGTTCATCACTGCAACAGCCAATTTCTTCATACAAATTTTCCATCTTACTTACTTTTCTTGCTCCTGTACTAAACTAGCCAGGGGAAAACAACTTAAGAGTGAAAAGTATTTATTCATTTAAACTCACAGTGTAAAGATACAGTCCACCATAGTAGGAAAGTCACATTGTCAGGAGGCAGAGAAGGTAGCTGCTCACGTGGCACCCTTAGTCATGAAGCACAGAACCTTGAATGCGACAGATTTCTTCTTTTTATTAAAGGATCCCATCCCATGGAAGGTTCCATCCAAAATTAGAGTGCTTCTTCCCATGGCAACCTAATCTGAATAACCCTTCACTGGCCTACCAGAGGCTTATCTCCAAGGTGATTCTTTACCCTTCCACAGAGACTTTCAATAATGTAGGAATTTTTAAACAATTTTAAAAGTATTTATGTGGTTTCCAAGTTTCCTTCTCTTTTTGGAATCTTAATTAAATTTCATTGTGATCTGTTTGAACAATTTACCCTTATAAAGTTTAATCAGATTGGCTTTATGTTCTAGTATTTGTTTTATCATGAGTAACTCGCTGTGCATACTTAAGAAGTCTGTATTCTGTAGTTTCAACAGTCTATAGTTCTAACTCAGGTTATGTGGTTAAAATCCTGTTGTGGTTGTTTTCTTATGTTCTTAATGCTGTTCTGTTTAGTGACTGGAAAATGTGAGTTTAGTGGTTTCAATATGCTTGGCCCAGGGAGTGGCACTATTAGGAGGTGTGGCCTTGTTGGAGGAAGTGTGTCCGTCACTGTGGGGGTGGGCTTGGAGATCCTCCTCCTAGCTGCCTGTAAACAGTCTGCCCCTCCCAGCCCCCTGTCTCCTTTGGATGCAGATGTAGAGCTCTCAGATCCTCTTCCACTATGTTTGCCTGGACACTGCCATGCTTCCTGCCATGATGATAATGGACTTGACCTCTGAACCTGTAAGCCAGCCCCTATTAAATGTTGTCCTTTATAAGAGTGGCTTTGATCACGGTGTCTCTTCACAGGAGGGGAAACCCAAGACAATGAACATTTCCAGTGTTTACTGGTGAGTTGTCTAAGACTCTCTTTGGTGTCTGCATTTTCTTTTTTACTTCAGTTTTCTTACATCTTGGAAACTGAAGTGTGTTGCTCATCTACAACATATAATTGGATGGAATCATTTTTAGTAGTCTTTTCAACTGGAGGTTTTCTTGCTCTCTGTGTATGTGTCTATTTGTGTGTCTCTCTGTCTACCTCTTTGTCTCTCTCATCTCTGTCTTTCTCTCTCTCTCTTTGTAATCTGTTTACATATGTTTATATATTATAAATGTAATATGTTGATAAATATGTGTGTGTGTGTGTGTGTGTGTGTATGAGTTCAGGCTAGTGTGTGCCACAGCTCTGATATTCAGTTGTGTCAGAGGATAACTGTAAATGTAAGTCCTCCCTTCTACATTCTTTGAGGCAGGGTCTCTAGCTGTTCCCTGCTGTGTACACATAGCTGTGTGTCTCATGAGGCCCTGGGGTTTCTCCTGAGACCATCATATCGTACAAGCTTTAGGATAACAGATAGCTTGTAAACTCCGGTCTTCATACTTGCATGGCAAACATTTTACCCATGAGGCCATGTTTCCATTATATTTAGTAGCAGTAAATATACTTAGTGGTTTGTAGTTTAATATGGTTATTAATGTGGAAAGCTCACATCTGTCATTTCATTAATTTTGCGTGCATTTTTCTTCTGTTCTTCCATTACTTTCTTTTTGTGTGTTAAAAACATATTTTCTGTTTTTCAATTTGAAACATATTTGTTTTCATTTTACTATACTTTTCAGGTTTTTTGTTTGTTTGGTTTTTTTATTTTTTGTTTTGTTTTTAGTTGAATGGGATTTAGAAATCTACTTCAAATTATTAAAATCTAAGCATGCATTTATCAGCATAATTATTATCTATTCCTTTATTATCTTTTTCGAAAAAGATGGTGCTTTATAATTTATTTTTTAATATTTTTAAAATTTTCTTTATATCCTGGTCATTGTCCCCACTTCCAGTCTCCCCTCACAAAGTCCCTCCTCCAATCCCTCCTCTTCTCCTCTGAGAGGGTGGAAGCTCCCCTGGGTATCCCTCTATCCTGGCACATCAAGTCTCTGCAGGGCTAGGCACATTCTTTCCCACCAAGATGAGAAAAGACAACCCAGTTAGGGGAACATATTCCACAGACAGGCAACAGCTTTATGGATAGCCCCTGCTACAGTTGTTGGAGGATCCACTCGAAGACCAGGCTGCACATCTTCTACATATGTGTGGGAGCCCTATGTCTAGCCGTGTATGCTCTTTGGTTGGTGATTCAGTTTCTGAGAGTCCTGAAGGATCCAGGATAGTTGACTATGTTGGTCTTCCTGCAGCCTCTTCCTCCTATGATTATTTTATCCTCCCTTGTAAGTGAGATTCAAGCACCCTCACTTGAGCCTGTCTTCTTGTTTAGCTTCTTTGGTTCTGTGGCGTATAGCATGGGTATCCTGTAGTTTATGGCAAAGATCTACTTCTAAGTGATTACACACCATGCGTGTCCTTTGGATCTGGGTTACCTCACTCAGGATGATATCCTCACGTTCTATTCATTTGTTTACAAAATTCATGATGTCTTTTCTTCTAATGGCTGAATAGTACTTCATTGTGTAGATGTACCAAATTTTCTTTATCCATTCTTCAGTTGAGGGACATTTACATCCTTTCTTTTCTCTGGTTATTATGAACAAAACTACTATGAACATAATTGAGCATGTGTCCCTGTGATATAGTGGAGAATCTTTGGGTATATCCCAGGAGTGGTATAGCTGGGTCTTAAGGTGAACTATTCCCAATTTTCTGAGAAACTGTGGGAAAATATGTCTGGGGAACCCAGGGTTCCTCCCGCTATGCTGTGGGTAGTCAGCTGGGAATGCTCTGGGTTCCTCCAAGCTAGAAGTTAGGCCTGGCTGCTCATTAACTAAAAGCCTCTCCACAGTTCCTCACTGTTCCTCACGGCGTGGCCCCAACACACGAGGAAGTCCTTGGGTTTCCAAAACCGGTTTATTGGCATGGCGGATGGTGGATGGATCTGGATTCATACCCCACAAAAACCCAGGCCATGCCTGAGTGAAAAAGCAGAGAGGGGAAAAGGGGGGAGGGGCTGGGGAGGAATGTTTAGTCGGCTCCACCCTCTGGTCTTCAGGTACCTCATTAGTATGTAAATCTCTCAAGGACCTGGGGGCTGTTTATCACACCCACCTGTGTACTGTGACTGATTGGTAAAGGTAGAACTGGAGATTAGGCCTCATGTCAGGAGCCTGGGTTCTGGGGACATGGCTGAACCCACAGCCCAAGAACCAGGATACCCTTCCATGGCCCAACAAGAAACCACCAAATAGATTTCCAAACTCATTGTACAAGTTTTCACTTCCACCAGCAATAGAGAAGTTTTCCCCCTGCTCCACATCCTCACCAGCATGTGCTATCACTTTATAAGATTGGATTTATGGTTATTTTCTTGGGCTCTGGTTGTGTTAGGATATCCAGGGCTTGCTGTACTGTCTGTGCTCTGATGGTGTCCAATATTGCCCTGTTTGTGTTCTTTTGAAGGTCTTAGCCATCTAGATAGTTTTAGTTCCTGGATATCCCTGTTGTAGTCGGTATTAGGAGGGGGATCTATCCTCAATGATCCTGGGGTGGCAGGCCTCTAGTATACATCCTTGGGCAGTATGGTTCTATATATGTTGAAAGTGAACAGAGAGGTGGTGGGCGAATGGAGGTTCATCAGAGATGGAAGGCTGCTCTGGGCAGCTGGGTTTGTCCCAGAGGACTCAGCAGGCAGGGAAGATGCGTGCAGAAAGGGAATCTAATATGTATGGTTCCAGATCAGCAAGTCTGATTAAGGTCATTGTAGAGGTGGCAGGAGAGTGGAAGTCCACTGGGATAACAAGATACTCAGTGTAGCTGGGCATGACCCAGAGGACTTAGTTGGCAAGGAATATGGGTACAAGAAGGGAATCTAACCTCTATGGTTTTGGGTCAGCACGTCTGATGAAGGTGGGCAGAGAAGTAGCAGGAGAATTTAACCCTTTATTTTCAATAGGTAATACTCCCATTTACCTTTTTATTTATATTTACAGATAGATTAATTCTCCTTCCATTTTTGAAGATGACACTGATTAATGTGGAATTTTTTATGGACACCTTTCTTATTTTATCCCCTTGGTTGTGTCATCCAAATAACTCCATTGTTTCAAACAAGTTTGTGATTAATCTTATTGAAGCACTTACTATATAACGCTAAACTATTTTTCTTTTGATGATTTCAAAACCTTTTTTTGTGATAGATTTTTCAAAGATTAATTATAACTTATGTCTGAATTTGCCCTACATAAAGTTGGTAAGGCCACATAGATATATAGATTATGATTCTTATAAATTTTAGAACCTTATGGCAACATTTATTCTATACTTTTTTCCTGATACATTTTCTTATTCTTGAATGCCACATGTGTATATTTTAGTAATAAAACAGCATCCTACAGGCTTCTGAAGCTATGTCCAGTTTTCTTCCTCACCTTAGTCCTCCCCTCTGCCCTTGTCCTATTCCCTCTCCTCAACTTTTCTTCCTTGGTCTTTCCCCCTTTTCCCTAAGACTGTGTGATCTCTATATTCCTGTGGACTCATCCTCAGGTTTGCACATTACTGATTTTGCAATATAAAATGGAAGCCTATGTAGTTAACTTCATGCTTAGGTCTTTAATTTCAAATTCAGAGCTTCTTAGTAGCATTAAGATTTTTCTGTATCTTTTTATTCATGCTGTTTATTCAGTTAAATATAAATTGTCTTTATCTTTCTTTTTATTGTTTTCTTTAGCTCTCTGAACATGTTTATAATAATGAGTCTAAAATTTCTCCTTTTCTTTTCCTCTCTCAAAACCCTCCTCACATGCCTTCAAATTTATGGCCTCTTTTTTCCCTGTTATTGCATGCATCTACATATATATACTTCTATATATAATGTGCTCAGTGTGTATAATGTTACCTGTTTGTATATTCCCAGTGCTGACCACATGGCACAGTACAACCAAGTGATATGCTCTTCCCTGGGGAGGACCACCTCTCTAACTCTGTGTGGCACAGTACAGCCAAGTGATGTGCTCTTCACTGAGGAGGACCATCTCTCTAACTCTGAGTTTCCCTCAGTTGCCTATAATTCTTTGTGTGGAGTTCTGTCCTTGTCACTTTTTCCTCATTTATTTTGGCTCATCCATTGATGTTGTCCTTGCTCAGTTCACATCTGGGTAGTCATGTTGGTGAGACTTTACAGGTGTAGCTTCTGACATTAGTAGAAGACACACTCTCACAGAAAGCTCCCTGGTCCCCTGGCCCTTATAATACTTCTGCTCCATCTTCTACAATATTCCTCTGGCATAGGTTGAGGAGTGTTCTGTAGATAAAACTAGGCTCTATAACTCCACATTTTGATTGGGTTGAGTCCTTTTCCCATTTGTATGTGAGCTAAGTTTTTTTGGGCCTTTATTTATGTCTGATATATATCAATCCCTCCTAATGACTCAAATGACATAAACACCCAACAGACTCTGCAGCTGAAAGATTCTACCAACTCATCCCTGTCCCTTTGACCAGGTTTTCAGCACAGAAATCTTCATGGATCGTTGTCAAACCCTACCCAAGCCATAATGTTCCTTTTCTTATAATAGTCTTACTTTCACCTTTAAGCCTGGCTTCGTAGGGTTCTGCTCCGAGTCATCATTATCATTTGGGTTAACAGCAGTGCACAGCAAGACAGACCCTGTCTCAAAAGTAGATGAGAGCAAGCCTAAACCTGAGGTTCTATTCTAACTTCAACGTCCATGCACACAGCACATGCACACACACATAGCACATACACACACACACACACACACACACACACACACACACACACACAGCACACACACACACACACACAGCGCACACACGCACAATTTTCAAAAGAAAACAAACTTGATGCTTAATTTTGACCAACTGAAGAACTTTGTCTTAAAAAGTGTGCAGTTCTTCCCTCTTTCACTCGCAGATCTTTTGAATTGCGCAAGAACTCTTCACAAGATCAGTGTTGTGCACACCGGTGAAGAGATACTTCTCATCAGCCATGTGAGTCTATAGGACAGACGCCGCTACCTTTATTTTTCACTCATTATTGTTTGCAGAGTCTCAAAGAAGTCAATTGAAGTCCTTAACATCACAAACTTCCAGAAATGAGAACATCTTGCTGTGCCGTATGACCTTGTGCATACTGTGTCCTGGCAATGGCATCCTGAAGCCGCGAGTCTATCTGACTCATCTATTAAACAGGCGAGAACGGCTGCTTGCCTCCCATCAGTTCAAGGAAGCATGCAAAGCACTTAGCACATTTCTCACACATCTGAGCTGAACATTAGACATCAGAGTAGCCGTGACCTTGGGAGGAGATACTCAATTTTAAAGGAGCTGAAGAGTTTTAACCTAAAGTAACTCTTCATATCAACAATCAGTAACGTGTTACTAGCAAGCCAGTGGCTAACAATAAGAAAATATAGAATTTAAGCATATATACTCACACAACTTCATCCAAATATAGGGAATCTTTGCTCATGTTCTTCCCAAAGATACTTTTATTATCAAATATCAGAGTTATTTTCAATGGTTGACAGTTGTTGATTATAAATGATTAAACTTTATGTTATTACCCCCCACACAATGAATAGCCACTCCTAGAAGAGAGTCATGTTTTGATTTGCTCTGAAGAATCAGAATCTAGCAAGCACTAAAGAGACAATACTTGGAGATCTAATCAAGGTTTCTTTTGAAAAGTAACTATTAAGATTAGGACAAAACTAAAAAAGTAACGAAACAAAATTTATGTTTCTGATCCCTTAAAAAATTTCCCGAGGAAATGACTTGTTCTCATAATGAGAATAAATCATTCTATTAATGGTGATTCACATCAGAAACATAAGCAAGGATGTGTGGTCACAGTGAAGCAGACTGGTACGCTCTGTCTTATTAAATGTTCCCAGAAAAGTTAATCACCTCAGTAAAGATTTGTCTGTGTGGGGAGGACAGTGAACTTGAGATGGAGGCATCTGAAATCTCCTTATCACTTTTAACATATTTCTCTCTGATGTAATCGATCAGTCTTTTAATCATTAGTCCAGATTCACGAAGCGGCATAATGAGTAAGTCATTGTCTTCAACATCATGTCCACCGGTCCCGTCTTTACCTAGTCAGTCTCCAGCACGCCCATGCTTAAAGTAGTCAAGTGCTTCTTAATTACTAAAACAATAGCTAAATGGTTCTTTTCAAAAATAAAAATAGAACTGGAAAAATATGCAGTGAGTACATAATGACATTTTCAAAAGATGGGCATTGAATGAACACTCCATGTATTACAGAAAAAAAAAAAGCCACTGGACAAATGGGGACTCTGTAAATGAAGACCATTCTTTGGAGAGGCAGGACCTTGTATTCACAATAATAATGCACCTTCTACTCTGCATATCTGTATTTAAAAGAAACACTTTATGTGCTTCTAGTTTTGAAAAACCAAACTGACCCCAGTGAAAATAGAGTATAAAAGTTGATGTGTCTGTTTTCCAACCAGTTATATTTCAGCCTTCGTCAAAACCCAACTTCCAGAGACCTGAGATAACCTGGCAAATTTCCATCCAAATACACTAGAGAAATGACATAGAAATAGATAGTAAACATAGCCATATAGAGAAAAAAAAAACCCAGCATTTAGGCGATTTATCTCTGAAGAAACTTCCAATATACAAGGTAGAAATATACATATTATATACATTAAATATTATAAAATATATGCATATATATGTATATGCATACACACATATATGTTTATGTATATAAATGTGTGTGCTAGTATATATATACTATATATTATACTATATTATATACTTATATTATATAATATAATATTTTTCTATCATTTTCCCAAAGGATTTCTTTCCAACTAGAGAATTCAGTGATGGCCTGCTGGGCTATATGGAAAAAAAAAGAAAAAATTGTTCCCTTTTCATTAGGAAATAAATTCAAAAACTCTGTGATAGTCCATATTAGGGCCCCACTGACTAAAGTCCCAGAAGGAGGGACCCCATGATTGGCACTGAGACTTTCACTTAATAACATATGTTTTCTAGGAGAAGCATTGCTCATTAATGTGGGGGAATGCCCATTAAAATTCCTGTTTAAAGAACACTGTTATTTAGCTTACAAACAGGTGCAGTTGCATAAGTCTTCGTAATCCCTGTTCCCAAGTCGTCGTCTCCACCCCTGAGCCTTCATCTTCATCCTGAGCCATCATCCTCATCCTGGGTCATCATCCTCATCCCCTGGGTCATTATCCCCATCCCTGGGGATAAATGGGAGTGATTGGTATTGCACCGTAGATTTGAATTATATTTTCATGTTGGCCAATGCTGTTGGACAGCTTTTTATATGCTTGTTGGCCAATTATATATCTTTTTGGAGAATTTAGGTCCCTGGTTCATTTTAAAATAAGCTACTAGTGTTACTATTATGATGATGAGTCCTTGATGTGTTCTGGATACATCCAGTATTGAATTTATGCGTTACAAACATTCCATGCTTTGTCTCGCATTTTCTTAATGGTTCCATTTGAAGAACAAATTGTCATTTAAAGAGGTACATTTTACTTTTGTTTTCTTTTATTTCTTGTACTTTTTTGATTGTTTCTAAGAAGGCTTTGCCTAACTCAAGGTCAGTAAGGTTTGATTCTAAGAATACTATTTCAATGTAACCTTTTCCCAACTTGAATTACTTTTTAATTTATGATGTTTGGAAAGGTTGTGACTCCATTCTTTCTGTTTTTTTTTTTTTCTGACACATTTGTTTAAAAGAACAAAATTTCAACTTAGTTCGATGTTTCTGGAACCTCAATACCAATACATTTTTTTTTTTAATTAAACACAGAACAATTTCAGTCAAGCATGAGAATATTCTTGATCAGGGCAGTAATATCAAGTATCTAATTTCTCTCCTCTTTTTGAAATTGTTACTATTATGACTCTAGACACTCTAAAACCAGAATGCAAATTGCTTTATTATCGATAAATAGAATTAGGAAGTCTCAAATAAAAAGCCAAACATTTTATTGGTGTATTTAACGTTGTCTTTGCTCTTGAGTACAAAATGCAGGCAGCCTCTCACGGAGCAGCTTGGTAAGAGGCCTATTGCAGAAGGCACTTCAGTGTTTGATGCCATAATATCAGCCTCGTCATTTAGTTCCATTATGTCCACGTCAGCTGAATACAGATAAATGTGATGAATGACTTCTCAGACACTCCGCAGGAACAGATGGAACTCACTTCCCTACAGCCACTTAATCCACAGCAGCCGCACACAGTCCACGTATTGTTCATGAGCCACAGACACAGCACATTCATTTGCAATAAGATTTGCCCACGACAGACAGAAATACCATGAACTGTAGTCCCCCCATAGCAAGTGGATTTCTTCAAGAACTTCAAACACTTTATAGAGAATACACCCCAAAGTAAACATGGGTGGTTTTTGTTGGACTGAAAAAAATACATCTTCACTTCTTTCAGTATGTTTGATACTATTAGAAAACAAATTAAAAATTGTATTTCATGAGGATTGCTAATTTTTGGATTAGTAAGGAAAAATGCCTCCAAAATAACTAATTATAATTCAGCTGTTATAAGAAAAATTTGATACTAGCTTTATAGTTCTGTGTACATTTGTTCATTCTTCTGATCTAAACTTTCCATTTTATTATTTTATTTTGTGTGTATGAATATTTTGCCTGCATGTATGTGCATTAACCTGTGGAAGCCAAAAGAGGGTGTTAGATGCCCTTTGCCCATGATCAAACCGATGCCCTTTGCTCATGATCAAATCTATCTCTTTGGAAAGAGCAGTATCAAATACTAAATTATCAAATCTTATTTCTTATTTGATACTAGTTATTTTTTTGCTAAGGCACCAAAAGTGCAAACAACTGAAGAAAAATTTATGACATGAAAATTAACAAAAAAAAATCAAAAAATACTGTCAAGGGAATGCAAAACAACTACATAATAAGAAAAATATTTTAAAATCATGCACCTGATTAGATACTAAAATATAAAACAATAAAGAGTTTTTACAAAATATAAGAACACAACAAATGGCCAATTTAAAGATGGGGAAATGACTGGAAAAGAAATTTCTACAAACAAAGCAAATACATGGCCAGTAAGCACACAGAAGTATATTTGTTACCACCACTGAAACACGAATCAATACCACAGCAAAATGACACTTCATATTCATTAGATAGCTATTATTGTAAAAGTAAAACGGGAATACCATGCATTGGCAAGGACATGAGGGAAACTGGCACCCTTGAGTGTTGCTAATGGGAATGTAAAATGGCACAGTCACTGTGGAAACAGTATAAATTAGAGGAAAAAATTACCATCTCAGCTAGCAAGTTCATTTCTGGATGTATGTCTCTAAAGAAATGAAAGCAGATACTTCAATGTACATGGTAGCTTTAGAAGGAAAACTCAAAAGCCACCCAGGTGTCCACTAACAGACAATGGATAAAGGACATTTAGGGACTAAACACTAGAAACTTACTCTACCTTAAGAAATACAATTGTATCCTATACTACAGCCTGAGCAAATCTGAATGTATCTCTCTTGTTACTTGCCAAATCTGAAACTGACACTTTTTGGTTTTGGTTTTGTTTTTGCTTTTCGAGACAGGGTTTCTCTATGTAGTCCTGGCTGTCCTGAACTCACTCTGTAGACCAGACTGGCCTCAAACTCAGAAATCCACCTGCCTCTGCCTTCCAAGTGCTGGGATTAAAGGCATGCGCCACCACTGCCCTGCTAAACTGACATGTTCTTAAAGACAGAGATCATATTGCTGGTGTGGTTCATGTGGACAAATAACGTTTTAAAAAACTGTTCAGACATTCAGCTAGGCTAAGTAAAAGCTTTATAGTTCTGTGTAAACTTGTTCATTCTTCTGACCTAAACTTTCCATTTTATTATTTTATTTTGTGTGTATGAATATCTTGCCTGCATGTATGTGCATTGCTTATGGAGGCCAAAAGGAGGCATTAGATGCTCTTTGCTGGTGATCAAACCTGTCTGAGCATCCACTACTCTTAACTGCTGAGCCTTTTCTCTAGCCTAAAATTTCCAGTATTTCTAACCTACTAATTCCTTTACATGATTGTTTAAATTCTGATGAAATACACCATTGTGTTATAGCTATAGGTTCTTTTGAGAGGATTACTTATTAGAGAGAATTCTAAATGCCTGTGGAATGTTCTATGTAGTACTTTTCTGAATACACACACACACACACACACACACACACACACACACACACATCCAACAAACAGTTCTTATTGCTTTTGGTGAATATAAAAGAAGTACAGCTTATCTTTCTCTAATCCAGACTGTAAGGTTGTTGGGCATGATGGCATGTTTTTCTAATCCTGGCACTAAAGAAGCAGACAGACAGGGTCTCTGTGAGCTCTAGGACAATGTGTTCTATGTAGTTCAGGCCATCCATGACTGCACAGTGAGACTCTCTCAACAAACAAACAATCAAACAAACACTTCCTCCTCAAATCACCCAAAAATCCTGTAAGGTCTTTATTCATCTGAGGAGTTTGCATTAAATATTAAATGCATTAACTAGTACAATGATTGTTTTTCATATAACTTTCACTTAGAGTCAAATTTGATGGAGAAGATGAGTTAGTTGACTATGGCTGTTGGTAAAATATCAGAACATTAGGAGCTGGTATGTGGTTCAGTGATAATGCATTTGACTAGCATGCAGGAAATCCTAGGTTTAATCACTGGTGTGTGCATGTACATGTACACACACACACATGTGTACACACACACACACACACACACACACATCATTATATTTCAAAATCTTGGTCAAAACGTATGGTTTCCTTGAATGGCTTTTGATCTATTTAACATGATACCATAAGATTCACTATGACGTAAGATTCACTATGACATAAGATTCATTATGACATAAGATTCACTATGACATAAGATTTGCTATGACATAAGATTCACTATGACATAAGATAGATTCACTATGACATAAGATTCACTATGACATAAGATTCACTATGACATAAGATTCACTATGAGCACCTTTCTCATTACGTTGGTCCCAGAATAATCATGGTCTTCATCAGTTAAAACTTGTGCAAAATATAGGTAACAATATCATTCTGTCTTTAACCTTGTGAGGGAGACTGACTTTTTAACCTGAAATCTCCTCTCTCCTCTGAGACAGGAGTATGTTCAAGTGTGTGCCGCTGTTGAATAAGTGCTCTCACATGTAAATGCTCAAAACACTAAAAACGTCTTCACAGAGGTTGGCTGGGTGCTTTGCCTGGGTCAGCACTCTAGTGATGATATTCACATGCAGTGGGCTTCGTGTAGGGATAAGATAAAAACTGGATTAGGCATTTACTCCACTTTAGATCAAGGTAGGAATGTCAGCCCAGGATTTGCTGAAAGATCAAGGCTTCTTATGAATTATTTTAGTTATTGACTTCTTAATTCCAAATTTTCTTCTTCTCGGTATTGTTGCTAGCAACTGTAACTTTTTTATTTTTTTTAATTTACTTTTAGCTTTGACAAGATGCTGCTACCATGAGCCGATGTTCTTTCCATTCAGAGTTGACAATGAGAACATAGCAGCTACTGAATGTCCTATATTTCAACATTAGGGCTTTGCTGGCCTCACTGTCAATTTTTTTTAATTGATCATTTTATTTGTTTACATTTTAAATAATATCCCCCTTCCTGGTTTCCCCTCCACAGCCCCCTCATCCAATCCTTTCTCTTCTTTCTTGGTCTCTATGAGGGAGCTCCTCCACCACTCACCCACTCCCGCCTCACAGCTCTAGCATCCGCCTACACTGGGGCATCAAGCCTCCACAGGACCAAGGGCCTCCCCTCCCATTAAGGCCAGTTAAGGTCATTTTCTGCTACATCTGTAGCTGGAGCCATGGATCCCTCCATGTATACTCTTTGGTTGGTGGTTTAGTCCCTGGGAACTCTAGGTGGTCCAGTTAGGTGATATTGTTCTTCCTACAAGGTGTCAATCTCCGTCAGCTCCTTCAGTCCTTCTCCTAGCTCTTCCATTGGGTTCCCTATGCTCAGTCTGATAGTTGGCTGTATGTGCATCTGTATTAGTGAGGCTCTGGCAGAGCCTCTCAGGGGACAGCCGTACCAGACTCCTGTCAGCAAGCGCTTCTTGGCATCAGCAATAGTGTCAGGTTTGGCGTCTGCAGATGGGATGGATCCCTAGGTGGGACAGTATCTGAATGGCCTTTCCTTCAGTCTCTGCTCCATTTTTTTTTGTCTTTGCCTTTCCTTTAGACAGGAACAATTCTGGGTTAATATTTTTGAGATTTTAAAGATAAACGTAAAATGTGAACTTTAAGAAAACACAATCTTCAGACGGACTCTTGGGAGCTAATTGAAGGCAAATTCAAAACGGAGCCTGGTGGCCCCTTGCTCACTGGTGTCATGAACACGATCTATGTTCTTTGGAAATACCACACGTTGAACTTTATCCCTCTTACTAGTTCCAACTAGTAGAGAACGAACTGCTGCGAATGTCCCATTTACCCACCTGGACTTGATGAATGAACTATGACCTGACAGCCAGCTCTTAAAACCAGCTCATTAGAATGAGGCAGGCTTGGAGTATCCATTTCTAGCTTACCAGCATGGGACCTTCGGTGGGTGTGTCCTATATGCAAGTTAATCCATCTCTTTGCTCCTCAGAGCACACCATGGTAGGGAAGGCTTTACATCCCTGGTTTGTAAACTTCCTGAAATGGGGCCTTTTCTTTTAAATTATTTCCTAGTGAGTTTCTTGGCAATTGCTCTCTCATTTATATAGACATCTCTAGACTTCTAAGCAAATGGACAGAAGCCAGAGAGAGAGAGAGAGAGAGAGTGATTCGGCTTCTGTGTTGCAGCTTAGGGATTGCTATAGAAGCACAAAACCAACTGGGGAAGTAATGTTGAAGAATCAGGGAAAAAAAAGAAAAATCTCCTTTTTCATGATATATGCTGGGTTTGTTATTCCTGAGTCTTGGGGAGGGAAAGAGGGTACTAATGACATTTTGTTTGAACCACTCTTCTGATTCCTAGCTGGGAAAAACACCTGTCCTTCAAATCACCTCCGGAGAGCCCTGCTAACATCCTGACTTACATGCTCACAGCTCCAAGCTTCACGGTGGTGGCTCTCTACCATCTGTTTTCTCATCTTTATTCCAAATTCAACCCTATCACAGTAGGCTGAGCAGTCGCTGTGTGTTCAGTGGCATCCCCAGGCTGACGCATAGAAGACAGACCATAAGCATTCATTTAACAAATGTATAAATGGTGACAGGTCACTGATCTGCTCCCTCCTTCAACCCACATGAGCCCTGTGCGAGCAGCGGTAACGTTTTATACTTAGTACAAAATTTAACTACCAGAACATAAACATTTTTTCATGTGCTTTAAAGAAAAACTTAAATTTTTCGAATTTGAAATTTCCCATCATTTCTCTAGAATATAGGAATCATTTAAGTTCCAATAAATAGAAGTGATATTGTTTTTCTTCCTGTCTCTTTTTAAAATTAAATATGTATGCATCACATATAATCTGTATGATTTGTTGGCCTATCATATGCATTTTATTTTAAATCTAAGCAACAGCTCTCATCTTAACACTAAAAATGAAAGATCTTTATATTGTTAATCACATTTATCTTAATTATTAAAAAAGCTTTCTCCTAGAGAAGACAGATTAAACATTCTTGCCATTGTGCTTTAGAGTTTGTTTTTAAATCAGGGTCTCAGAGAAATGTTTTGCTCTGGATCTGTCCTGTGCATTGAAAGTTGCTTAGCAACATCTCTGACCATTGCCCTTTAGAGTTGAGTACCTGCCCCCAACCCTCCAGACAATCATGGCAAGGACTTATGCCCATAGCTGTTACTCTATAGGTGTTGACAAGAAGGACAGTCACTGCTGGAGCTTGATATGATACTTGGCTATTTTCCATACAGTTGAATTCTAAAGGAGCCAATTCTAAATGAACTTTAAAGGAACACATTTTTGGCTTTTTTTTTTTTTTTTTTTTTTTTTTTTTTTTTTGCAACGAAATAGACAGGTTTAACAATGGTCTTGCAAAGTTCATGTTGAGGCATTCTCCAGGGCCCACTGATGTCACCTGCCACCTCTTCAAGTCTTTCACCAATAGCTAATGCTCAAAGAATGTAGTTTTAGAGGCAAAGTTCTTATGCCTGTTATATTATACAGTGCTCGCCGGCTGAGTCTTCTGTTGCATCTCAGGAAAGCTGTGGAAGTTACTGGAGTTATTTTTGGTTCAAATAACTCCTGAAGGAAGGAGCGCTTCAGCTGTCAGTCACCCCCGTTTGTCTTTGGTTTTCAGAATTCCTTTTACATTAGTTCCATCCCCTTAGAATGCAGACTCGTAAGAGCATAAGAACAAAGCTCCATGGCAAAGGTGAGAACAAGTTGAAGGGAATGCCATTTAAATTGCCTTCCTTCACCTGCTGTGTGAGGGAAAGTCTCCCTTTTTAGTACAATGTCGCTGTTATATACCACTTACATTTTAGTCAGGGATCGAAATAATAGAGTGCTAGAAACCCAGAATAGTCTGAGCCGGGTTTTTTTTTTTTTTTTTTTTTTTTTTTGCATTGGAGTAATTTTCAAAACACCATAGAATACAGCTGTATAGACGAGTCTGAAGTCTCGGATGACAGAGGTATGACAGAGACACTTGGCTTCCAGGTTTTGCAAAACTGATTTATTTGCCTGTGGGAAAGCCCTAAGAAGGCATCATCCTGGTTACAACCACAGCTAGGTTCAGGGTTCAGTTACCCAAAGCTACACAGAACATCCTGAGGGGGTCAGTTCTTCCTCTGCTGGAGCACAGTCAGGATCAGCTCAGCAGAGGAGACATGGACAGTGTATAATTGCACTCAGTGTTAGTGACCACGAAGCCATCCCCTTCTTAGTGGCGGGTGACAGCCAGAAGCAAGTTGTATTTATGGCTGGTGGAACCCATCCAAGCCTCTAGGCCTGGCGGGCTTCTGGTGTGACATTTTGTCTCAGAGGTCAGCAGCTGTACAAGAAGAGGGTCAATTTGCCAGCCTTTGTTTCTCTATCATTTATATGGGGATAATGGCACAGAAGATATGACTGTATGCTCTGAACATCCTGTTTTTAGGGTGTCTCCTGCAAGCCTCATGTGACTGTACTCACTTAGCAAATGAGTTGGTCTTGACAAGACTTGCATACTGTCAAATGGGAGGTTCCAAACTACTCTTTCTCACCATCCAGCTAAACCCCTCATTTTGTGGGGAGAGGAAGAGTAGTTAAGTATAGCTGCCAAGTCCAAATGACTTGTTTTTTGGCAGAACCTGTCTTGTTTGATTTCCTAAATATAAAAGAAATATATCTGATAAAATACACTGTCTATATCTTAACATGTTTTGATGACATAGGGCAGAGGCCATTTTAGTTAGCTAGGGCTACAAAAGATACCATAGATCAAACATCAGAAAAATTTTCATTGCATCCATGGAAACCGAAAGTCTAAAATTAAAGTGCCAGAAGCATTGGTGTTTAAGAGACATGTGTGCATGTGCATGTATGTGTGCATGCGTGCTTGTGTGCATGTGCATGCTTGTGTGTGTGCAAACCTGTATGCTTGCATGCATGCATGTGTGTGTGTGTGTGTGTGTGCATACATGTATGTGTGTGTGTGTGTTTGTACATACACTTGGATGCCAAAGGTCACTAAAAGGTATATTTCTCTATTACTCCCAAAATTACTAAACTTTTTTAGATAGGATCTCTCACTGAACCTGGGTCTTGAGTTCTAAAACTCTTGGTTGGCTTGACTTTTCGGCTGTCAAACCCTACAGATCCTCCTTTGTGTTCCTTAGTTCTAAGGTGAAAGATAGATGGTATCACATCCAGATTTTGTGCTTCAGTGTAAGAAATCTGAACTCAGGTTCTTCTGCTTGTGGTGTCATGGCATACATGAAACATTTTATCAGCTGTATCATTTCCCTCATCCCAGAGTCACCTACTACTTGGTGTCATATGGGTGTTCCTTAGTTCTAGTAAGTGGACAAAGAGATGTGATGATTTGTATATGCTTGACCCAGGGAGTGACACTATTAAGAAATGTAGCCTTGTTGTAGTAAGTGTGTCACTGTGGGTATGGACTTAAGACCCTCATCCTAGCTGCCTGGAATCAAGTCTTCCACTAGCACCCTTCAGATGAAGATGTAGAACTCTCAGCTTTGCCTGCACCATGCCTACCTAGATGTTACCATGCTCTCACCTTGATGATAATGAACTGAACCTCTGAACCTGTAAGCCAGTCCCAATTAAATGTTGCCCTTTGTAAGACTTGAATTGGTCATGGTGCCTGTTCACAACAGTACAAACTTAAGACAAGAGGTGTCAAGATTACAATGTCACCCTGCTCTTGTGATCTGATATGAACCTAAACATATCCCCTAAACCTTTTCCTAAATACTGCCATACTGTGGTTAGAGTTCCCACATACTCAGAATAGGGGGAGGCACAACTGAGTCTGTCATAAGTAAGAGTAAGAGTTTGGGTACATGACTATCTTTGGAAATGGACACACTTAAGAAGAAGAATATTTGAATTATTACACCATGTTATAGAAGGCTGGTTGGGCCACAGGCTACCTAGTGTAGAGATACTATTTGAGGTAGCCTAACAGTATGTGAGGTGACATTCACAACTTGCGTTTGGCTGTTAGAAATCACTACTGTACCAAAGAAAAGTCATTGTGCTGGATAAGCAACTTGTATCTGCTTCTGCTGGCTTCTGCCTGTGGCCACACCTTCTCACTGAGGTTTAAAGACCAACTCCCCTTTCTCCATCCTATTATAGTCCTAATACAGTCATCTTAAGTAAAATAAACACTGGCTTCTCTTAACACACAGCATCATTGACTTCTTATTGTGGTCTCCTTCCTTACAACTCAATGTTCGTGAACTGCTTTCTTCCAGGAGCTATACAAAATTACCCAGTGCAGGGAGTGGCTCTGGAAAACATTGTACCAACCACAAAGACTCACTAGGAGGCAGTGCTGGCTATGCAGCACAATTAGCACCAGCTGGGTGTTCCCGGGGGGTGGGGAGGGGCTTTCTCAATTCTGTGGAACACCTATTGGAGGCCCTTATTGCGTAGTTTAGCTTTGATGCCTTTCTACTCTACTGCTTTTCTCACCCACTGTGCTTTATGGCAGCATACTCTTAGTTTTATTATTTGAAGCTACCCAAAGCATTTATCCTTTATTTCAAGATGATATTTGGGTAAAATAAAATCATTTCCAAAGACATAGTTAGTCAATTTTAGTTCCATGAGACTTGTAAGAGTACACCCTAACTATATTTGACATTTTAAGAATATAAGCATGCCCAAACATGTGCTTTTCTAGCTATTTTAGCTTTTATATTGTCATTTATAATACAGCTAGGTATTAGTTTATTCTATTAGAGCACAAAGAATAAGTTGGGAAAGGCCATCCATTCTGAATGATTTAAATTCTGATTCTATAGCTTTCACTATAAATGCTTCCTTACCAATTTGTTCTGCCTGTGTCACTGTTGAGACCTGTTCAGCCACTCGCTGTGAAATCTTCTTTTTTTTTTTTAATTCAATAACAACTTAGGTCACTGCGAGTGACTAATTGTGCTCAAGAGCATCTGTTTCTTAATCAATCGAGGTTGTTCCCAGTGTTGTTGCTGACCCGGTAATCTCAGGCTCTTTCCAGTATGGCACCAGTCAGCTGGTTTGAAAAATGGGCACTGCTGTACTCCCAATTAAGGATTGCCTGGGTTTGCACTGTGCTGCACAGGGTCCTAACAAACACCTACTCTGAGAATAAACACAAAACCAATGAAGGATGCAGATAGAACATCAAACAGAGAACAATCAATGTGGGTGCTGCAGAAGAAAACTTACACAGCATAGAGAAAAATTTAAATGTAGCTCTACTAAATATAGTCATTATGGCTATAGAGTTGGAAGTGTTTATTTATCTGTCCAATTTTGACAGAGTATCCATTATAAGCTGGCACTGAACTGAGGGTTAAGAATGAAGCTGAGAACAAACTATAAAGACAAAACTATCCTCCAAAGACAGAGGATGCTTCCACTGTCAAAAGGCTATGGCATATCTCAAGTTCTAATAATGATATTAAACTCCAGAACATAGAAAAGCTAAGTAACCAAGAGAGTGAAACACATAGAGCTTATGGATTTCAGCTCTATTGATTATGACTTATAAATTTGGGGTCCTTGTTTTTCATATATGGAAAAATGGTAGTCAGTGCAATATATTGCAGGACTGATCATGTTTAAGGGACTCGTAGATATATGTAAAGTAGAGCTTAAAAGAGAATAAGCATTAAAGAAAACAAGGAAAATCTGATGTAGGGATACAGCAGTGATGGAAAAGTTTCTGAAGTTGTGTGTAGATTCAACAGGGAAGGTTTGCATGCTTGATTATTAATGTCTGCAGTGAGTGTAAGCAGAGGTAGTAGTGATATGTGTGCTGTTTATCTTCTCGTTTCTGCTCTGTATTTTGTAGATAAATATGCTGAAATGTTGAAGGATTAAGACATGCTACCAGGGTGACATGTGTACTTAGCAGCAAAGCTAAAATTAGAATTTAAGCTTACAATAATTATGTTAACCCCAAATGCTTTTATTAGATAGAAAGATTTCCAGGCAGGACTAGACAAATAGTTTATTAAACAAAAAGAGGAAAATATCTAACCAAATATTTATCAAGACAGCTATACAGAGATGAACTAAAGGTGCTTGCTTGGCTTGTTGGGTTATATAGTTCAGAGATTAATGTAAGGTTATAATTATTGAGTTGCATTCTTTTCTTTGCATTTATATTTCTTTATGAATAAATCTTTTAAATGTACTTGTTCAAAAGTAATTGACAGTCTTTTCATTTACTTTTCTATGGTTCTGGGCAATGTTTCCAAAATGTTTTACATAAGAAATTCCAGAGTCATAACATATAGTAGCTGCTTCTTCTGTTTAGGATTTGGTATTCTGATAGCCACAAGACTATACACATTTTGTAAATTATAATATATTAAGTGATAAATGTATTTTAAATTAAATGAAAACATTAAGTCTAGTCATTGAGTCTTTATTCCTGTGTTCACAAAAGAAATAATTCTTTATTTTTTTGTAACTGGGGAAATTAAGAGACAGAAAAGTGAAGTTTCTGTGTAATGATCCATAAGAAGCTGAAATAATCCTGTGAGAAGTGGGATTTATTCTTTCACAGACTTTCCACTTTGCATCCTCCTCTTGGTACTCCTCTTTCTACAGTGGCACAAACATGAAAAAATCCAAAGGTTAATATTTGTAAGGCATGAATGTTGTGTCTCCATTTCACAAAGAAAAATGATATAATTGAGGGCTCATGAGTTTGTGAGCTTAAACCTTTTTTAAAGCTTTTAGTTCAATAATAGAACTATATCAATCAAATACATTGGCATCCAATGTATACCAATAATTTATTACTAAATTCAAACATGTGATGAGTTGCTATTTGACTGAGAAGAATAAAGACAAATGTTTTACCTCACTTAAGATTAGTGAATGGGACCTGAAGAGAAAGACAACTTAGGTAAAATCCTGACATGAAAGATTAGAATTTGGTCCCAGCATCTACTAGAAAGCCTGGGATTATGGTAGGGGCTTATAATTCTACCCTTAAGGACAGACACTGTTGGATCCATAAGTTCCCTTACCAGCCATCCTAGCCTAATTAGTGAGCTCCAGGTTCCAGGAAGAAAGCCTGTCTCAAAGAACAAGGGTAAAGTGTCGTGAGAAATACCTGAGGTTGACATCTGGCATCTAGATTCACATGTACATACATGTGAATGCATTCCCCCAATTATACACACAAGTGTGCACTTGCACGTGCATGAACACACACACACACACACACACACACACACACACACACACACACACAAATGGAGGGGGACATATAATAGAATCAAAGATCAAAACACTCATTTCTAAACACCATAGAATTTGTTAACTATGGAAGGGTAGATATATTCATTGAATCTACTCAAATGGACATAAAAATGGAAGGTTGAGCTGCTTCATTAATATTCTATATTAAGCAAAAAAAAAATCTCAGTAAGCAGTAGAGAATGTGAAAAGTTCAACAATTAAACCAAAATGTGGATGTTTTAAATAGATTCTGCTCTACTGGTATATCTTGAGGGTTTAGAATCATAAGCTGCCAGAAAAAGACAAAATTGTCCATCATATACAGTGTAGCTTTCACTATTGCTGGCTATCTTTCTCCTATATATGTTTCAGTTTTACACAGCCTAACTGTGGGAGAATGGTCTCCTTACCATGTGTTGTTTCTTTCTCTTTTAATTTTTTTATTGAATATTTTATTTATTTACATTTCAGATGCCGCCCCCTTTCCCCATTTCCTCTCCCTAGAAACTCCCTATCCTATCCTCCTACTCCTTTTTGCATTTATACCATTTTAATTATGTGCAAGTATTAAGGTCAGTTCTAGGTTGAGGAACTAGCAATACAATAGACTTAAATAGTCAAGGAACAAGCAAGACAATAAACACAGGTAGTTAAAGAACAAGCAAAACAATAAACAAAATTACCTGAACACTCCTGTGATCATTGTTTCTAAAGAGCTTATTAGGTTGACCGAAATATCTGAGCCAACTTTCCTGTCCTAGCCCAAAGTCCTTTTCATGTCTGAAGTCTACTTCCTTGTTCTAGCCTAAGATTTAGATTCTTGCCTGAAATTACTTCTTTGTTCTAGCCTAGTGTCATATTCCTACCTGAAGCCTACTTCCTTGTCTTTGGCCAATGTCAGATTCTTGCTAAGCAGCCCATTTCTTTGTCCTTAACCCATGTCAGATTCTTGTCAAGCAGCCCCAAGGGCTCTCTGCATCTCCCTCTTTTGTTAATTCATAAACAAGACTGAGCCTTTCTTAGGTCGTTCTGACAAGAATGCCTTCGTTACCCATCGTAGAATATGCATTATCAAAAGCAATGCATTTCTGTCTTAGGATAGTAAGGCTCTGTGGAATATGCATTATCAAAAGGCATGCACTCTGTCTTATGTTAGTAAGGCTTTGTGCAGAATCTTACCTGTTCTTGGCTTGCCAGCCTGTTAATTTAATAACTCTGTCTGGGGGTCCATTTTTAGTTTCAAGCCATGTACTTTGGCTGCCAACATGTTGACGTTGTTGAAGAAAAGCTTTAACACATTGGACAAGAATAAAAGTATTCCCAGGACAAAAAGGGCTAGTATGATCAAGCTATATATGCCTTTCTTGAAGCTTGACCGAAATGGGAATACTGACCTCAGACCCTGGGTAATTTTATCAGCAGTATCTGCCACATCAACAGTCAGCAGAGCAGCATTCTTTAAATTCATAAGCTCACTATGCAAAGGCAAAACATCCAGAGAGGTGTTAGAATTATGCAAATACCACTGCAAGTGTCTTTAAACTTTTTCCTAATTATAATGACTACAAACTTTTAGAATTTTAGAATTTTAGAACTAACATGAATCCAATGGTATTTGGCATGACACTCGAGATGACTCCTTACTCTTAAACTCTGAACCTTCTTCCAATAATTTGAACAGGATAAAGAGCATCAATCTGTTGTTCCAAACGCCTATCTAAATCCTCTTGTATATTCAACACAGTAGTAACATTTTTTTTTTGCTAAATGATTAACAAAAGTAGGTGTCATAACTTCTTATGTCAAAGCAATTGCAGAAGCAGTGGTGCTAGCAATTAATGTAATTAAAACTGTTATACCAGCAATAATCAAGCCCATTACTCTCTTGCTTTTGCTTAAAGCCTGACTTATTCCAGTACTTGCAAGCTATTTTCAGAAAACCAAGGTTCTTTGATACTAAGGGAAATAAAACAAAAGCTGGTTGATAGACCTCTTTAACTGACACGCTGGGTTTCAACACACTAACACAATTAGAAAATGTACGATATATGTAACTTACATTAAATACTGTAGAAGAAACAAAAGTAATTTTAACTTGACAATTAAAAGAGCCTTAACACATGTACACTTAACACATTTCAAACACTTGTTTGAAATCTAGATCCTGTCCCAACTTTATCTATTATTATTGGGATTTTTTATAATTGTCAAGGACAAAGGACTGTGGAAGGATCCCATGGAACTTTAAAACAATATCTTCGTAAAATAAAAAAGGGACGGTATATCCCCATACAATACAAATTTATTTAAATAATTTTATTTTATTTATTTTATTTATTTATTTATTTTATTTTATTTAAATAATTTTCTGTTATTTCTAATATAACATCATAGAGAGCTGCAGCTAACTTCCAAATATGTCCCTGAAAATGTCCATAACCAGTCTTCCAAATGAAGACTGTTATTTCCAATATTGGATTGATTTCTAGACCAGTACATGATTGAGTCCAAATAAGTGGTCACATTTAAGAAAAATATAAGAGTCATTATAACTTTTCTTTTTGATTTTCTGTTCCACAAGGTCTAAACACTTGAGGCAAGGAACCTTGTCCCATCAGGGGTATAGGTTAGCAAAGGTGGGTCTGAACATATGTCCAATACAGCTTCCCAGTCACCCTTGTCAGGGCACTCAGTAAGCTCACAGGTCAACATCATTCTTTGTCCCTGCATCAGCCTGTTTCACCTGTCACTCTGACAACCACCATGCTCCTTTAGCTTTCTGCAGAAAAATCGCAAACATGACTGCTTCTCCATATTAAGTACCTGATTGGGATCATGCCATATGCCAGCAAGTGGATCCTTTCTTTTATCTAGGCATAAGTATGCCTAGTTGTAGAGTGCCATAAGCACTCAGAAGAACGTTCCTTGGCATCCAAATTTTAAAAAAAAACATTAAAATAAAAGAAAATTATTTAAATAAATTCATGTTGTATGGGGATATACCGTCCCTTTTTTATTTTACGAAGATATTGTTTTAAAGTTCCATGGGATCCTTCCACAGTCCCTTGTCCTTGACAATTATAAAAATCCCAATAATATGGGTAATATTAAATTGGTGCCAAAAAGTCTCAAATGCTTGACTGTGATAGCCAATTCCATTATCTGGTTGTTGTTGTGGTTGTTGTCGTTGTTTTTATTATTGGATACTTTATTTACCCACATTTCAGATGTTAACCCTTTTCCCCATTCCCTGCCTATAGAAACCCCTTATCCTATCCTTCCTCCTCCTATTTCTATGAGGATGTGCCCACACATCCACGCACTCCCACCTTTCTGCCCTTGAATTTCCCCACACTGGCATATCCAGCCTTCACAGGACCAAGGACCTCTTCTCCCACTGATGCCTGACAAGGCCATTCTCCACTACATATATAGCTGTAGCCAAGAGTCCCTCTATATGTGTTCCCAGGCTAGCAGTTTAGAAACTGGAAGCTCTGGTTGGTTGGTATTATCTCTCTCTCTCCCTGGGGCCACAAGCTCCTTCAACTCCTTCAGTCTTCTCTTTAATTCCTCCATTGGGGACCCTGTGATTAGTTCAGTGGTTAGCTATGAGCATTGGCTTCTGTATATATCAGGCTCTGGCAGAGCCTCTCAGGAGACAGGTATATCAGGCTCTTGTCAGCATGTACTTCCTGACATCCACAACAGTGTTTGCATTTGATGATTGCACCTGGGATGAATCCCCAGGTGGAACAGTCTCTGGATGGCCCCATCGACCAATCTCTGCTTCACACAAAGTCTCTGTATTTGCTCCTGTGGGTATTTTGTTACTCCTTCTAAAAAGGATCAAAGCACCCACACTTTGGTCTTGCTTCTTCTTGGGCTTCATGTGGTCTCTGAGTTATATCTTGGGTATTGTGAGCTTTTGAGCTACTATCCACTTATCAATGAGTGCATATTATGTGTGTTCTTTTGTGATTATGTTATCCCACTCAAGATGATGTTTTCTAGTTCCATCCATTTGCCTAAGGATTTCATGAATTTATTGATTTTAATAGCTAAGTAGTACTTGATTGTGTAAATGTACCACATTTTCTGTATCCATTCCTCTGTTGAAGGACATCTGGGTTCTTTCCAGCTTCTGGCTATTACAAATAAGGCTGCTATGAACATAGTGGAGCATGTGTTCTTGTTATATGTTGAAGCATCTTTTGAGTGTATGCCCAGGAGTGGTCGCTGGATCCTCAGGTAATAAATACTATGTCCAATTTTCAGAGGACCTGCCAGACTGACTTCCAGAGTGATTGTACCAGCTTATAATCTCACCAACAATGGAGGAATGTTCTTCTTTCTCCACATCCTTGCCAGCATCTGCTGTCATCTGAATGTTTAATCATAGCCATTTTGACTAGTTTGAGGTGGAATCTCTGGGTTTTTTGATTTGCCTTTCCCTGATGACAAAAGATGAACATTTTTTTAGGTGCTTCTCTGCCATTTGATATTCCTCAATTGAAAATTCTTTGATGAGCTCTGTACCCCATTTTTAACAGGTTTATTTGATTATCTGAAGTCTAATTTTTTTGAGTTCTTTGTATATTTTCGACATTAGTCCTCTATTAGATGTAGGATTGGCAAAGATCATTTAACAATCTGTTGGTTGCCCTTTTGTCATATTGACAGTGTCCTTTGCCTGATAGAAGTTTTGCAATTTTATGATGTCCCATTTGTCAATTCTTGATCTTAGATTATAAGCCATTGGTGTTCTGTTCAGGAACTTTTCCCTTGTGCCCATGTGTTCGAGGCTCTTTCCCACTTTCTCATCTATTAGTTTCATTGTATCTGTTTTTATGTGGAGTTCCTTGATCCACTTAGACTTGAGTTTTGTATGAGGAGATAAGAATGGATCTATTTGCATTCTTTGACATGTTGTCCTCCAATTGAACCAACACCACTTGTTGAAAATTCTGTCTTTTTTCTACTGAATGGTTTTAATTCCTTTGCCAAAGATCAAGTGACCATAGGTATGTGGGTTCATTTCTGGGTTTTCAATTCTATTCCATTGATCTTCCTGCTGGTCTCTGTACCAATACCATGCAAGTTTTTTTGTTTGTTTGTTTGTTGTTTTTTTTTATCACTATTGCTCTGTAGTACAGCTTAAGGTCAGAGATGGTAATTCCCCTTAGACGATCTTTTATTGTTGAGAATAGTTTTAGCTATCCTGGATGTTTTGTTATTCCAAATGAATTTGAGAATTGCTCTTTCTAGCTCTGTGAAGAATTGAGTTGGAATTTTGATGGGGATTACATTGAATCTGTAGATTGCTTTTGGAAAGATGGCCATTTTTACTATATTAATCCTGCCAATCCATGAGCATGGGAGGTATTTTCATCTTCTGAGATCTTCGATTTCTTTCTTCAGGGGCTTGAAGTTCTTGTCATACAGATCTGTCAGTTGCTTGGTTAAATTCACTAAAATGTATTTTATATTATTTGTGACTATTGTGAAGGGTGTCAGTTCCCTAATTTCTTTGTTAGTCTGTTTATACTTAGAGTAGAGGAAGGCTACATATTTGTTTGAGTTGATTTTATATCCAGCCACTTTGTTGAAGTTATTTATCAGTTTTAGGAGTTCTCTGGTGGAAGTTTTAGGGTCACTTAAGTATACTGTCAAGTCATCTACAAATGGTGATATTTTGACCTCTTCCTTTCCAGTTTCTATCCCTTTGACCTCCTTTTGTTGTCTAATTGCTCTGGCTAGGACTTCCAGTACTATATTGAATAGGTAGGGAGAGAGTGGGCAGCCTTGTCTAGTCTCTGATTTTAGTGGGATTGTATCAGGTTTCTCTCCATTTAGTTTGATGTTGGCTACTATTTTCTTGTATGTTGCTTTTACTATGTTTAGGTATAGGCCTTGAATTCCTGATCGTTCCAAAACTTTTACCATGAAGGGGTCTTGAATTTTGTCAAATGCTTTCTCAGCGTCTAGTGAGATGATCATGTGTTTTTTTTTTCTTTGAGTTTGTTTATATAGTGGATTATGTTGATGGATTTCAGAATATTGAACCATCCCTGCATTCTGGGATAAAGCTTACTTGATCGTGATAGATGATTGTTTTGATTTGTTCTTGGATTTGGTTTGTGAGAATTTTATTGAGTATTTTTGCATTGATATTCATAAGGGAGATTGGTCTTACATTTTCTTTCATTGTTGGGTCTTTGTGTGGTTTATGTATGAGCATAATTGTGGCTTCATAGAATAAATTGGGTAGTGTTCCTTCTGTTTTTGTTTTGTGGAATAGTTTATAGAGAATTGATGTTCTTGGAAGGGCTGATAGAATTCTGAACTAAAACCATCTGATTGTTTTTTGGTGGGGAGACTTTTTATTTCTTTAGGGGTTATAGGACTATTTAGATGGTTTATCTAATTCTGATTTAACTTTGATATCTGATATCTGTCTAGGAAATTGTCCATTTCATTCACATTTTCCAGTTTTGTTGAGTATAGGCTTTTGTAGTAAATTTTAAAAATCTGATGATTTTTTAAAATTTCCTCAGTTTCTGTTCTTCTGTCTCCCTTTTCAGTTCTGATTTTATTAATTTGGATACTGTCTCTGTGCCCTCTGGTTAGTCTGACTAAGGGTTTATCTGTCTTGTTGATTTTCTCAAAAAACAGCTCCTGTTTTTGTTGATTCTTTGTATAGTTCTTTTTGTTTCTACTTTGTTGATTTCAGCCCTGACATTGATTATTTCCTGCTGTCTAGTCCTTTTGAGTGTGTTTTCTTCTTTTTGTTCTAGAGATATCAGGTGTGCTGTCAAACTGCTAGTCTATGCTTTCTCCAGTTTCTTTTTGTAGGCACTTAGAGCTAAGAGTTTTCCTCTTAGCACTGCTTTCATTGTGTCCCACAAGTTTAGATATGATGTGTCTTCATTTTCATTAAATTCTAAAAAGTCTTTAATTTCTTTATTTTGTCCCTGACCAAGTTATCATTGAGTAGAGAATTGTTCAGTTTCCACGTGTTGGTGGGCTTTCCATTGATTTTATCATTATTGAAGACCTCCCTTAGTCCATGGTGATCTGATAGGATGCATGGGTTTATTTCAATCTTCTTGTATCTGTTGAGGTCTGTTTTGTGACCAATTATATGGTCTATTTTGGAGAAGGTACCATGAGGTGCTGAGAAAAAGGTATATTCTTTTGTTTTAGGGTGAAATGTTCTACAGATATCTGTTGAGTCCATTTGGTTTATAACTACTGTTAGTTTCATTGTGTCTCTGTTTAGTTTCTGTTTCCATAATCTGTCCATTGCTGAGATTGGGGTGTTAAAGTCTCCCACTATTATTGTGTGAGTGTGCTTTGAGGTTTAGTGAAGTTTCTTTTATAAATGTGGGTGCCCTTGCATTTGGAGAATAGATGTTCAGAATTGAGAGTTCATCTTGGTTGGTTTTGTTTTTTGTTTTTTGTTTTTTTTTATGAGTATGAATTATCTGTCCTTATTTTTCTTGATAATCATTGGTTGAAGGTCGATTTTATTTGACATTAGAATGGCTACTCCAGCTTGTTTCTTGGGACCATTTGCTTGGAGAATTGTTTTCTAGCTTTTTTATTCTGATGCAGTGTCTGTCTTTGCCATTGAGGTGCGTTTCCTGTATGCAGCAAAATGTTGGGTCCTGTTATGTATCCAGTTCCTTAGTCTATTTCTTTTTATTGGGGAATTGAGTCCATGGATATTAAGAGATATCAAGGAAAAGTGATTGTTGCTTTCTGTTATTTTTGTTGTTAAAGATGGAGTTATGTTTGTGTGGCTATCTTCTTTTGGGTTTGTTGGAAGAAGATTACTTTCTTGCTTTTTCTTGGGTTTAATTTTTCTCCTGTTGTTGGAGGTTTTTCTCTGTTATCCTTTGTAGGGCTGGATTTGTGGAAAGATATTATGCAAATTTGGTTTGTCATGAAATATCTTGTTTTCTTCATTTATGGTAATTGAGAGTTTTTTCTGGGTATAGTAGCCTGGGCTGGCATTTGTGTTCTTTTAGGGTCTGTGTGACATCTGTCCAGGATCTTCTGGCTTTTATAGTGTCTGGTGAGAAGTCTGGTGTAATTCTGATAGCTGTGCCTTTATAAGTTACTTGACCTTTTTCCCTTAACTGCTTTGTATATTCTTTCTTTATTTTGTGCATTTGGTGTTTTGATTATTATGAGACACAAGGAATTTCTTTTCTGATCTTGTCTATTTGGAGTTCTGTAGGCTTCTTATATGTTCATAGGCATCTCTTTAGGTTAGGGAAATTTTCTTCTAGAATTTTGTTGAAGATATTTACTGGCCCTTTGAGTTGGGAATATTCACTCTCTTCTATACCTACTATCCTTAGGTTTGGTCTTCTCATTGTGTCTTGGATTTCCTAGGTGATTTCGGTTAGGCACTTTTTGCATTTTGCATTTTCTTTGACAGTTGTGTCAATGTTTTTTATGGCATCTTCTGCCCCTGAGATTTTCTTTTCTATTTCTTGTTTTCTGTTGGTGATGTTTGCATCCATGTCTCCTGATCTCTTTTCTAGGTTTTCTATCTCCTGGGTAGTCTCCCTTTATGATTTCTTTATTGTTTCTACTTCCAATTTTATGTACTGGATGGTTTTGTTCAATTCTTTCACCTGTTTGATTGTGTTTTCTTGTAATTCTTTAAGGGATTTTTGTGTTTCCTCTTTAAGTGCTTCTATTTACCTGTGTTCTCCTATATTTATTGAAGGAGTTATTTATGTCCTTCTTAAAGTCATCTATCATCAATATGAGAAGTGATTTTAAATCTGAATCTTGCTTTTCTGGTGTCATGGAGTATTCAGGACTTGTTATGGTGGGAGAACTAGGTTATGAGGATGCCAAGTAACCGTGATTTCTGTTGCTTATGTTCTTGCATTTGCCTTTCACCATGTGGTTATCTCTAGTGCTACCTTCACTCACTGTCTCCGACTGGATCCTGCCTGTCCTGTTATCTTGGTTGTGTCAGAACTCTGCAGAATCCAGCTGTCTCTGTGATCCTGTGATCCTGAGATCATGGGTATAAGAGCTCCTGGGAGTCAGGTTGCTTCTGGGATCCTGAAATCCTGGTTTGATTCAAGCTCCTGAGATCCTGTGATGCTATTATTCTATGTTCCTGGATGTGTTAGAGCTCCTGGGAGTCCAGCCTCCTCTGAGTTTTGGGGTATTAGGTACAGAGCTGGCACCCTAGGACTGCTCCGGTCATTGGTGCAGCAGACCAGAAGTGTCTCATGCCACTGGCCGTGAGGGAGTTCCTGGGTCCCTGAGGTCCCAATTACTCCCTGTTTTTTT
>JANHMN010000020.1:33872926-33910369 GCA_030674055.1 Rhabdomys pumilio
TGTTTGTGTGTGTACATGTGTGTGTTTGTGTGGATGTGTGTGTTTATGTACATGTGTGTATACGTATGCATGCATATATGCGTATGCATGAGTATGCATGTATATGTGCGTAAGTGCATGTATCTGTGTGTGTATGTCTATGTGCATGTTCGTGTGTGTGTGTTTATGTGTATGTGCCTCCTCCAGTTTCTGTGAATCACATGTGTTCAGGGCCACAGGGAAGGCAAAAGACAAAAGATGGTGGGAGTTTCAGATCCCCTGAAGCTCTAGTTATAAGGTGTTGTGAGCCATTCAATATGTATATTGGCAACCGAGTCTGTATCCTCTGCATGAACAGTCCACCAAGACATAACACAGGTTCTACTTCCTAGGGGTCTTACCAGCTACCAATAGTGTAAAACTGGAGATGAAACCTTCAATACATGGGCCTCTAGGAGATACTCATAACTTCAGTGACGGTGAGGTAAAGTATAGATACAGATTCTGCTTAGATAAAACTTGAAAACGTCTTGCCATGCAGAAGGATTCAGTAGACAAGGGCTGTATTCTGTATGAGTTTCTTTATAGTGTCTACAGTGAGCAAGTCTGTAAATCAGGAAGTAAAGGAACAGCTTTCTGTCTAGAAAGATGGCTGTGGTTATTGTGGTAAGGGTATGCGGAGTTGAGTTTACACACTCAGCCCCCTCGGAGACCTAACATATGCCCTAAATTTAGCTCCAGGTAAAAGAAGCAAATATTTCAAGCTGAAATATAGATTAAAACAAATTTAAAAACAAAATCGTGTGTTAAAGTATGGTGTGGTAGTGCATGCCATTAATCCAAGAACTTGAGAGACTGAGGGAGAAATATCAAAAATTTAAGGCCATCTTCGACTAAATATTAGTGTAAGTTAATCAATATTAGAATAAATACCAGCCTGGACAATACAAAACTCTTACTCAAAGCAACAAAAATAAACTTTTTATATATTATTCTTGCCAAAAAACAAAACAAAACAAAACACCCTCAAAGCAACCAAAAAACCAACAAGAAAAAACAATACTAACAAACCCAATAAAAACAACAACAAAAAACTCTAAATAAATAAAAAATAAAACTTCACAAAACTATTAACTTCCAAATATATTTACAGGGTTTATAGGTTTATAATTAATATAGTTACATTCATTTAAATTTTAAGACTGTCTTATTTATGTATCTGACATAATATTGCCATAGTAAATATATATATATATATATATATATATATATATATATATATATATATATCATATATATATATGATGTCATCATAGCATATATTAAATACATAGGATAAATACACACTAAACTGCCTAGAGAAGAGAAAGGAGAAGTTAGAAGTCTCTGATCCAAATCTTTCAGAAATAAAACTTCTGGAGTTCTCTGTTGTAGAGTGCTCTCTGCTCTTGCAGAGGAATTGGGTTTGGGTCTCAGTACCCATGATAGGAATCTCCTAACCATCTGCACATCCAGTCACAGGGGAATTACATCACCTATAGTCACATGGGATGATAACTAATGTCAGAAAAACACATTGCTTATTAAACCAGAGCCCTTCCTTTCTTGTTTATCCTCAAGATATCCCACTAATATCACAATATACACATGGTAGAATTGTAAAAGTCCTACAGTCCCTAAAACCTTCAACACTTTAAAAGTCTAAGATCTCTTAAAAATACAAAATAGCTGTTAAATATTCCAAGTCTTTTAACTATGGGTTTTTGTAAAATCAAGAACAAATTAAATACTTCCTAACAGCAAAGGGAAGAATCAGGGAACAGTCCAAGTCAAATCAAACCAAATAAAGTTCCAACATTGTAAATAGCAAATGTCTGATGTCTGGGACTCTCTCACGATCTTATGGGCTTCACAAGGTCTCAGCATCTCTATTTCCCCAGGTCTGAGGTCTAACATTCACAGCACACATATATCACTTTGCAAGCTCAACCCACCTCAACTGCACAGCTGCTGCTGTCCGTAGTTGTCATCCCATGGTACTAGCATTTCCAAAATGCAGAGGTCTCCAGTGACACTTGGCATCTTTACCAGCAACCTCTCCTGACCTCTGTTCTGGGACTCTGACCCTGTTGTATGGTGAAAAGCTTCTAATTCTATCCATGACTCTTTCAATATTACAACTGAGGTGTCACCTTTACCAGGAGTCTCTGCTGGCCTCTCATCGTGCCAAACCTGAGCTGCTCTCCATCACTCCTCGAACTTTCAAAAACTGAACTGCCTGGGAAATTCACACATTACCAAGTTCAGCTGGCAGCATAAAGTGCATACAGCCTTTGGACTACAGTTTCTGTGTATTCTGCGTATTGAGGAAATACTTGTTAGATGATTTTGCCTCAATGATGATGGCTTCTTCTTAATCACAGTTGATTCTTCATTCCCAGATGACCAGGGTTTTAACTTAAAATATCATACCAATGGTTCTCATAGAATCTTCACTTGAGTTGAAAACTCACAAGCCAGACCTTTATCGACTGCATCTTTTTATGAATTTCTATATTCCAAGCCCCCAAATAATGACACATCAAGCTCTAAGTATGCAATGGATTTTCTAGCCCAAATGTACAAACACTCCCACAGTTTGGACAAGGCAGGTGTTCTATGTTGTATGAGAAAGTAAGCCAAGCAAGCCATGGGGAGCAAGTGAGTAAGCAGAATTCCTTCGTGGTTTATACTTCAGCTCCTGTCCTCAGGTATTCACCTCAAGTTTTTGCCACGGCTTCCTTTGATGATAGATTATGCTATAGAAGTGTTAAGATGAAATAGAATTTCCCCCTCTGTTTCTTTTCATCATGGTAGACCAGAAATTCTAAGACAATACATGAACAAACAAATGAATGGTTAAGTTATCCAACTTTGAGAGATGGCTGTTGAGTGGATAATTTTGTATAAGTTACATGATATTGTTCTCTTAGGCTTAAAGAAATTGTCTGGTGGTTCTCTTTCCATACACAAGGATGAAGTCTTTTCTGCCACTGGTAAACCTTCCATCTGGAGTGTAGTTCCTCTAAAGCAAATGTTTTCAAAGCTTTCCTTCAACACTGGGTGTTAAAACCCTCAGTGTGCCTTCTCCTAATTACTACACTGCTCTCTGTTTCTGTAGATTCCATCTGAAGCAACTAAACTATTATCCAGAAAAAGGAAAAAAAAAACATTTCACGCAATCTTAATAGAGCACCACAAAGGTTATCTACTTTAATTATCAAAATAACTTTAAGGCGTTGTGTGAGGATGTATTGTCATTTGAAAGAACAGAGAAAAAGCTATTCAAAGACAAATTATGAACTAACGCAGGATCTTCAGGGAATTTGACTTCATGCCTATGGTTAAAATAGTCTAATTTATTCTCATTTTATTTTTAATCTAAATTAATTAAGATGGGCAAATAAATTATAGTAGGACACAAGCAGCAGCAGCAGAGGAAACGATTTTCAGAAATGTCAAGATATTAGAGTAAATGTGAAATACCAGGATATTCATTCATTCATTCATTCATTCATTCACTTTACATCCCTGTAGCAATCCGTTTCCCTCCTCTCCTCCCAGTCCCACCCTCACAAATCCCTCCCTCCATGTCCCCCTCTCCTCCTCTTCAGAGAAGTAGAAGCCCATCTTGGGTATCGCCTAGCCTTGGGACATCAAGTCCCAGCAGGACTAAGCCCATCCTTTCCTACTGAGACCTGACCAGTCAGTTCAGCTCAGGGAAGGGCATCCACAGACAAACAACAGAATCAGAGAGAGCCTCCACTCCAATTGTTAGGGGACCTATATGAAGTCCAAGCTGAATATCCACTACAAATGTGTAGGGGGCCTAGGTTCAGCTCCTGCATGTTCTCTGTTTGGTGGTTCATGGAATCAGGTGTGGGGAGAGGTTGGGCTGGAGAGACCTGGGAGAGAGAGTTTTCCAAATTTCTGGCCTGATAGAACTGAGTAGAGGTCCTTTCTTTGAAGGGAAACTGATATGTGCTTTTTAGAGTATGTACTGGGATATCCGGCATAACACGTGATCAGTTATAAGAACATAATTATTACTATAAAGTGTTATATTCTTAGGGTTCTTTTCTGTTTTCAAAAATATTTACAGAGTCATAAATTTATGATATTATACAAGAAGCAAAAGGCTTAATTGCACAGCCATGTTCTCCCAACCTGTATTTGGATAAACTTGAAACAGTGAGGAGATATTCTGGATTAGTAGAGTGACCACTACTCCCTCACTGAGCCTTAGAGATTCTCCACTTTCAGCCCTAAAGAGCAGGACTTTCCATCATCAGGTTTACTGCTCCTTGCGGGTATTTTATTGGAACCATGTGCTTGCACCTGTATCTCTTTGATACATCGATCATATGCTTGAGTTTTACTACTTATATATGTAACTCTCACTTTTCTGTGCCTGTGACACAATACTTAAGAAAATTACTTAAAAGTATGGAAGGCGTTTTGTACCTCATGCTTACAGATATTCAGTCTATTTTAGGACTGTTACTAAGGACCCACTCAGAAAAGGGAGAACATAGAAGCCAGCCATTTTCATTGTGATGGCCAGAATCAGAGATGGGGAAAGGCGGGGGGCAGGAACAAAAATACACCGAGTGCATAAACTACTTCATCCAACTAGGCCGAATCTCCTAAATTGTCCATACATCGCAACAGCTCATTAAGATGTGAATGTATAATGAATTCGTCCATTCTTGAGATCAGAGCTCTCATGGTCCAAACACTTCCCAAAAGGCCTCTGATGAGTACTGCTGCACAATCTTTCAGTAGGCATTTAAGAGCTAAACCCTTCTAGCATTATAGAACAATCAGATTACAATATGATACATAGGTCATGTTGTTCAGATCTCATCAGCCGTTCTAAAACATCTTACATCTGTTTCATTAATTTCATTTTGGCCTAGAACCTAAATGTTGAATTGTCAGCTGTTACTGTTTTTGTCTCTCCTCATGCACAGAAATCCCCACATTTCTCTTCTTTGCCCTTTACAATGCTGCTTTCAAGATCATACTCTCATCCCTACATCTGTACTCTTTGATTTGAATTTGTCTGACTTATGTTCAACTTCCCAACAAGATGGAGGTTTTCTGTGTGTCACAGTAAGGGACTCTTAATCTCAGGTCACCAGCTATGGGTAGGGTGACTGGGAATGCTGAGGGTTCCTCCAGGGGAAAGTTAGGCATGGCAGTGGCTACAACGACTCATTAAAGGCCTTCTTCACGGTTCCTCACAATGTGGCCCCAATAACTTGAGGAAGTCCATGGGTTTACAGGCTTTAATGTCATGGTGGATGGTGGTTGGATCTGCATGTGAGCCCCTGTGAAACTCAGGGCAGACCCAAGTTAAATAGGGAGGGAGAAAGGGAGGAGGGGCTGGGGAAGAATGCTTAATTGGCTCCACCCTCTGGCCTTCAGGCATCTCATTAGTATGTAAATCTCTCTAGGACCTGAGACCTGTTCCTTGTGACTGATGGCCATAGACCTCTCTATGAGATGGGCTGTAGAGTGCTGAAACTAAATGAAAAGAACCAGGGCCCGGGAGCAGAGCCAAACTTCTGCTGTCCAATAAGGGTCCAGGATTCCAGACTTATGCTTGACCAAGCACTCAGCTGCTTCTCACAGCCCACTGCCCCACAGTGTCTCTTTCTCTCTGATGTTAAAGTATAGTGTCTGGGAGTGTCCTATCTACAGACTACACTAATTATTAATTAGCTTTTGTACTCCTTTTATAACAAATAATCAATGAAATGATACCCTGAGAACAAGTGTTTCTTATTCACAGACACTTTTCAGGAGATGGATTCAGCACTGAATTAAAATTCTTGCCTGAGTCACTTATTGCAATAGTGTTTGCAAAGAGGCTTTCTAATGCCCCTTCCTGTAGAGTTCAGGAACTACTTTCCCATAGAGAAGAGATTTCTATTGTTTTGACTTAGACTCATCATAACCTCATTCATTATTTTTGATGATCATATATGTTAGAGTACATTTCATGTGCTGCAGATGTGAATGCCAAGTATTTCCTTATTCTATAGGATAAAAACTGCATTGTCATTGACACGAAAGGTGATTTGAATATGGCAGTAAGAGCATGTTGTGATCACCTTACAGGGGTTTTTAAATCTGATATAAACTTCTGAGACATACTTATGCTTTGTTGATGCTTTGCAATGCAATGGCTCTGTATAGGGGACAAAAGACTAAGTTCTTTCTTAGAGTTCTATTAGTTGCTCAGTATTTAGGCTGCACATAGTATCATTCTTGCTATGTAAGGCACAAAGATGAAAGTCACTCTGGAGGTCAGAGATTTTCATCTCTTTATTTCAACACTGCCAAATGGCAGGCCGTATAAACACTTAGAATACTCATCATTGTGCACTTTAGATGACATCTTCAAAATAATTAAAATAATTATTTGTTCTTCACTGAGCGAGGAAAAGAAACTTTTTGTCAAAGGGTAGGGTAGGGATCTTGTTGGTATCCATTTTCAGTCCCATACTGTGTGGAAGTAATGCCCCAGAAGTATTCCAGATTCTACTGATGCTCCCAGCTTCAAGTGTGTTGACTAAAACTATAGCTATTCCCTTGTAAACACTCTGTTTTCCAGTTATATCAGCTCAAGATTTTGTCCATGCTCAGTTTCTGAAACTCCCAGAGGAGGCATCTATATCTTTGCTTTGCTCTTTACTTTATCCTTGCATCTTATGAAACTGTTTTCAGGTACATGGAGTCTTTTCTTTTATCCACAGTGTTGTTTATCTGTCTATATTTCCAGGCTGCACAGCACTGTGTGTAATCTTTTCCCATCCCCCTTATCTTTTGATATTTTCATCTTTGTCTAATCTATTACAACTATTTTTAACTTCTGTATATTGTCATCCCCCTTTATTAAAACATATATATATATATATATATATATATATATATATATATATATATATATCATGTATATTATATCCTTAAACACTATGAAACTTTATAGCTGCTATTTGATCCATGCTGAGCTTCTTATTCTCTGAAAATCTAGAACATGCACTATTAAAGATGAAAGAATTTCATTAAATAAGTTAGAACAAAAGTTCCAGTGATTCCTATGGGTGAACTAAGGTGGGCAATAGATAGCAATGATTCTTCATGAGATTGTGCGCCAAAATGAAAACACAAATAAAATGGCTATGCTATTATTAAGGCGGCCTGCGGAAGTTGAATATGGTCTACATTATGTTGGAAGCATAACACTGGAGGTATAATGGAAAATAAATGCCAACCTCAAAGGTCATGTGTTGAAGGTTTAATATCACTGAGCTGTATACAGGTGGGGCCTTTGGGATTTGATTGGATTATGGCTTTCGTCTTATCCAAGAAGTAATCACTAATAGGTCCACATCTTAATATATATTGGTAGGTAATAGAAACATTTGGAAGAGAGGCCTCACTGGAAGATGTGGGTCACTGGGACATTGGGGTCTAACTGGAGGAAGTGAGCTACTGGGAGAATTGCCCTTAAAGGGTATAGTTTGTTCTGGACCCTGCTTCTTGTGTTTTATCTCTTCTTCCTGGCTTCTAGGAAGGAAGCGATTATCAAGTCTTCCTTGTCTAGAATGTCTTTGTATAGAGACAAATTCTTGTAGTAACTTCTTAGACTCTTTAATTTGGGGATTATAATATGATTACAGTATTTCTTCCTTTCCTTTCCTCTTTTTAAGCTCTCCCATAATTGCCTCTGCTCTCTTTAGAATCCATGGCTTTTTATTTCACTAATTGCTATTGCATGCATATATAGAAAGACATATATATTTTTAAATGTAACCAGCTCAGTTGGTGTAACATTTTTTGTATATATGTTTTCAGGTCTGATGATATGGCACTGAGAAGCAATTCCTGTGCTCTTCCCTGAAGATGAGTTCTCCTGATCCAGCTGTCCTCGGTTGCCTTGGTTGTTCTTTGTGCTAAGATTAGAGACTTAAAATCATCCATTAAAATAGAAAAAAATAAATAAGCAAAACCTTCATCATCATCCTAAAAATGGAGGAGTGTGTGTGTGTGTGTGTGTGTGTGTGTGTGTGTGTGTGTGTGATCTCTTTTAAAACACTTCCCACTAAGGGGTCTATCTTTACCCAGGTTTGAAATTGCACACTCTCCTTCTTGGTAGCAAAGTCCATGTCTTAACATCATGTAGCACATTATCATAACTTCTGGGTTATGAATGTCTCACCTTTCTGCTCCCCCCTCATCATTGAGCAGCAGCACTGTCCCATTTCTGTGTGCATCTCCACCTTGTCTCTATGTGTGCCTTCATCCCATCTCTATGTGTGCCTTCATCCCATCTCTATGTGTGCCTTCATCTCATCTCTATGTGCATCTCCATTAATCTCCATGTTCATCTCTATCCCATCTCTATTTTCACCTCCATCCTGTCTCTATGTACATCTTGTCTCTATATGCGTCTTCACCCTGTCTCTATGTGTGCCTTCATCCCATCTCTATGTGCATCTCCATCCTGTCTCCTTTTTCATCTCCATCCCATCTCTATGTGCATCTTGTCTCCATGTGCATCTCCATGGACAACATTGACTCATATTCCTTTCTTTCTCAACAGAGTAGTTTTGAGCATAAAAGAATGGTACTTGATTTTCTTAGAGTTTCTAGATATTTTTTTAGAGTTTTCCAAATGTAAATAGATGTATTGTTGTAGATACTTCCCATTGTAGTGGAATTACTTTCAGTTGCATATTTATGCCATGTAGCCACGTTGAGGACAAAGACAGGAAATTTTACTAGGTGAGGCTCCTATGGTTCTTTAATAAAAAGAGGAATTCTACTTTTTTCCATGTGTAAAACTATAAGCAAAGACTGGGATAGAGTAGCTACCTTCTAATTCTCTGACAAAGCTGAGAGGAGATCTGTGTACTTGGTTCCTGGACCAGAGACCTTAGGTCTGGACTCTATGGAACAGGTGCTCTATAGTGTATGACATAACTACAAAATTGTCATTTCTAGCTCAAGCTGCTGTCTTTCAGGCTCCAGTACATGCCACAAAAGACAATCCTGATTGGTGATAATCTGAATAAATAAAGTTCATAAATGCATGTTTTAAAAGTATGCAGCTGCCAATCTCCTGTGTCTAAATTGCAGAGGCAGAAACATGTGATTAGCTATTGCATTTAGCAGCATGGAGGTGAACAAATTGCACATTGAGGCCTCAGAATACCTTTTGTTCTGTCCCACAAACAACACTTCTGGTTAAGGACAAGGCTGCCTCCTGTCTGCTGATATTCTGTCCACTCAGCTGAACTTCTATACCCTCTGAGTAGATTACTCTCTACTAAATGCCTGTTGATGTATCTGCCTTAAAAAACAATGACTTGCCTGAAGGCTAGTGACTCCTGACACTGTAACCATGACTGTTGCTACTTAATTTTTTTAAATGTTTAAGTATTTCATACATGAGTTCTTCATTTATGTCATTGTTACCCTATTCTGTTTCTCTTCTACCTCTTTGTGTGCCTTAAGAGAAAGCTGATTTCCCTTCTCTTAGCAACTTTAATTGTATGCTGGTCTTCACCTAAGGATGGGGCTTCATTATATTTCTCCATCTGCATTGACACATCAACTGATGTGGTTGTCATGCATTTCTTAAGTGAGCAATATCACTGAGCTTTCGTAGGTTTAGCTCCCTGTCATTCATCTACAGAAGATGTCATCTTGCAGTATACATCCTGGTACCCTGATTCAGTCTTTCGACTTTCTCTTCTGAGATGGTCCCTAACACTTAAGTGTAGGGATTGTGTTGTAGATACTATTGATTGGGAATGGACAGCTCTGGACATTTGTTCTCTGCCTTTTGATCACTTGTGATGATCTTCATCTGCTGTAGAAAAGAAGCTTACTTGATGCAGGGCAAGAGCTATACCTATCTATGGATATAAGAGTACATTTAGAATGCTGCAGTTAAAAATGATACTGGTTTAAGAAAGTATAAGTGGTAGATTCTCCTCTAGTCTTCTATGACCTCACCGTGGGTATAAAATTTCTTCTATTGGTCAGGCTTTAAATCGGATTAAATAATTGTTGATTGCCCCTAAGGAATAAATACCACCATTGCACTTTGGTTATATCCTTTTTGCCTTGCTGGTCATTGCTGTGGTTCCCTGTAAGGCTGTCAATTGTTTCTCCTTTGGCAGCTGCATAGCTCCTTCCAATACTATATGAGGTAGTTCTCAGGGAAGAAACTAAGAGGTTAATCCCAGCTCCATTCTCCAAGACTTGCATCCAAAGTGTGTGATGTCTTACTTGAAGTTCTATGGATTTTTGTGTCACAATAAATAGAATGATTGTAAAATGCACATCTCAACAATAATAAGCTTTCTTAAGATACCTAGAAATGTTTAGGCTTGAACTTGAGGTTTACTTAGGGAGCCACAAGAGGTTAGACAAGATTCAGAGGGAAAAATTGTCCTCATTATTTTTCTAATATTCAGAATTCTCAGGACTCATTTGGTCTTTTACTAGTAGCTGGGTTCAAGGTTATAACAAACTGTATTACAGGCCATGTCCTGATGAAACAACTGTTATAGAGAGAACGTACCAGGGATGTCTCCTTCAATCAAAAACAAAACAAAACAAAACAAAACAAAAAACAAAAAAACAAAAACCTGCTGCTATAAGATTCTAATCTCTATTTTTCAATAAAATCCATTTTTATAAATTATTCTAAAACTGTACAAGTCCATCCAATTTCTTCCCCACATTTCACCCCATGCCTTCTGTTGTTTTAATGAGTGTGTTCTTCCTTGGTATAACAAATATGGTCTTTAAAGCACCCAAGAGTTAAGTCTCATGTCATCTTCCATCAGGTAATAGATGTCAGCCACTCTAGCATCTAAACTGTGTCACCAAGATTTGATGGCTTATTTAGTTATGTTTTATTACAGCTCTCAATACCAGAATTGACCTGGGGGTGAAACTTATTGCCTTGTACAGGGTAGATAATCAGGTCAGTAGCCTAATCAAGGGACTTGTGCCATTTTTTTTTTCAGAGTTGGGTACAATTGACTGTTCTTGATAGAAACAGCAACATATGACAAGGAAGTTGCTGGATTGAAGGAAGCCTGAGTGCACTGACCCTTCTGTACATACAAAGGGAGGTCCCTATGGGCAATGATTCTGCACAGCACTGGCCTAAAGGACACCAAGTGAATAAACGCTGCTACAGACTCCCCACAAAGTCTTCTATACTGTGAGACTTTGGTCATGTAAAGGCAGAAGATGTTGTTGGTGTGTTTGATCTTATTTGAATCATTTAATTTCTGTGAGTATCTATGAATAAGTCAGAGATTGGTCATAAGCAGGAGAATGACAAGGATCACATGACTGAATAATACAATGTGAAAGAAGCTTCATCTCTGTATACCGAAGAGCGAGTGACTTAGGGTCTATTGCTGCATGACAAATTATGCAAAATTCAGTGGCTTCAGCTATTGGAGCTGAATTTGCTATGTATCTGTAGCAAACAGGCTCTGTATAGAAAACAATAGAACATAAAGACTAAAATCGTCTATGGTCCTAGTCATGCACATGCCTGTCATGACACTGTAGGCTGAGCTTTTAGCAGAGTCCACCATGTATAGCACCTTATCTAGCCTCTCAATTTGATATAGATATTTGTGTGTGTGTGTGTGTGTGTGTGTGTGTGTGTGTGTGTGTGTGTGAGAGAGAGAGAGAGAGAGAGAGAGAGAGAGAGAGAGAGTATGTGCATGAATGAATGAATGAACACACACACTTGTTCACGAAGGTATATGTGGGAACCATAGGTTGATGGCTGAATGTTGTCTCTTACAGTTATCCTTATTTTTTGAGGTGTTTACTTCTTCAGCTAGACTTATCGGTGAGCAAGATCCTGAGATCTTTTTGGCTTTACCTCAAGTCTCATGGCACAGGCCACTTTTCTGTAGATGCCTCAGAACTCATGTTCTCCAGTTTAGGCATCAAGCACTTTACTCTGATTCCATCTCTAGATGACCTGATCTAAATTTCTTTAAAGCATTAGTTCACGAATAAGTGTCTCTACAGAGAGAAGCAAACTAGCTGTAAGCTGAGTCACTTTCTGGGATTCAGCATTGAAAGTCACACTGTGCCATGCCTGCCACATTCCGTTTGTCAAGCTATTCACACAGTGTCACCACATTCCACTTGGTAAAGGATTGCCACAGTCCTGGAAGAGCACATTAGACAAGAATTATCACTGTGGTTATTTCAGGGAAGCATAATATGCTGTCATCTGCCCTTTGGTCACAATTTACATCCCTCCCACATACAAAGTACACTTCCTTGCATTTTCTATTTGTTCTTTGATGCGTTTCTTACTTCTTTGCATTTGTATTTGCATGAAAATTGAATTGCATTCTTTGGCTTTTTAAACTTTTCTCCTTTTTTTTATGTCCCTTCCATGACAATAGACATTATTCTCTTGAGTTTTACAAATATATACTCTGCATATTTTATATACATACAAATCTAGCATAGTTTAAAATTAAGGAGTAGCTTTACATTTATCACAAGAAATGAAATTTCTTGGCACACTTTAACTGTGATTATCCCTTTATCCAAGTGAATATTTGTCTTAGTTCAGGCTGTAGAAGTAAAGTACGTCAACTCTGGAGTACTTTAGACTGAATTCAGTTTCTCTCCACAATCCATGTGTTGAAATAGTACCCCTATCACTAGGTGGTGGGGACAAGAACATTTGGAAGGCACTCACTATTAGACAGAGGGCTTATGAATGGGGTCAGTACCTTGTAAGTTTCCTGAGAGAACACTCCTACTTCAACAATTATGTTCACTGAAAAGTCACTTTTCGGAAAGAAACTGTAACAGTGTCAACACAATTTGGTGTATGTATTGATGTAAACAAGAGAATGCAGCAGTTCCTTTATTTCTAGAAATGAAACAGAGGATGCCATTGGTTCCATAAAATTGGAAAAAGTCTAGAGTATTTAAAAGTGCAGAGTCTGAAGTGAACTCATGTGGATGTATTCAAGTCCACTAAATTTGTTGATTTAATTTATTTTCTTTCATTTGAGAAAAACCATATCAAGATATCCTATGTAGAAGCCAGGAAAAAAATAGAATGAAAACAAAAAGTCTTCTTTCCATCATGTTGACCAAAACGTGACCAAATAAATGACAATAAGCAGCATAGCCAGACTGCAGGTCTGAATTAGAGTCTACATAGCAGGGTGGGCTTCACCGCATAGACACTGCCGATTCCATCTAGAACAGGCTTCACACAAGGGCTGTCTCTGGAGGCCAGGCCTCTTATGAGAATCTTACACATGCAAAGTTTTATGTTCGTCCTTCTAATAGCAAATAGTGCACTGTGTTGGAGATCCTAGTGCCAGTCACCAGCAACCAGATGTTCCTCTCCCCACAGTGTCAGCTCCTGCAAAGCCCACTCTTCCCTCCCTGCCCTGAGCTTCAGCTCACATTTGCAGTCTCTGCTGGTTGGGGCAGAATAGCAGCTGGAGGCTATTTCTGAACAGAGAAAACAGCCATCAAAGGATAGTCTCTGCCATCCACTTCCTTTGTTTTGTTGGAAATAATAACGGTTCCTTTGAAGTTCATTTCTCCTTTTTTTGCAAAACCTTATGGTAATAACGTTCCTTTAGGTTGATCTTGGTATATGTGCTGTGACCGTAAATTCTGAAGCGAAAATTTTACCAGTCTTTATGTTATTTTGGGATTAGAACTTAGATCTCTAAATGTGAATTCCACGTGGCATGCCAGTTATGTATATATAATTATCTAAGAGAAGCTAAATTGTTGAGTTATAGCCCAGAATCTGACCAACTCACATGCTTCAGATGTCTAATATATACTGAGCCAAAAGAGAAATTGCCTCCCAATGAGGTGTGTAGTACTGGCTATTGCTTTGTTAACATGCCACTCCACAAAGAAGTAGCTTAAAACACAGTGGCCATTTGCTAGTATTTATGAGCTTGCTGGCATTTGGGGATTCTGCTGTGGAGACCTGAACTGCTGGTCTTGGTCTTATGTGGAATCTTTAATGTACTATTGCCAGAGGTTGCCCAAAGTTAACTGACCTATGATGGTCAGGGCTGAAATCCCAGTGGCTGGGATGACGGTTTCCTCCAGGCGTCCCTTATAAGCCTCCAGGCTAGTCCAGAATGTCTGGCAAGAGAGGAACAAGAGATAAAACTGGTAGAGAATATGCAGAAGAATCTGTCTACTTCTTAAACCTGGTCCCCGCTGACATTTACCTGCCTTCTCTTGTAAACCAGTGGATTCTGTCCTTTCTCAAGGTATGCATTGACCCTTATGTAAAATATGATGATAAAACAAGAGGGGGTCCTTTGGGAGGTAGTCAGGTTTACATAGCTCATAAGTATTGAGACCCTGTGAAGGGCTCAATGCCATAGCTTCCCCTTGCCACCATGTGAGAATGCTGTTTATAGATTTGCGAGCCAAAAAGTGAGTCTTCATGAAAACAAAACAAGCCAAAAAAATAAATAAATAAAAAATAAACACAAAAAGAACAAAACCAACCAACCAACCAACAACAACAACAACAAAATAACAACCAAAGCAATTTATCAATTTGACTTTGAAGTTCTCAACCTCCCAAACTATGAAAAACACGTGCCTGCATTCAGGTCTTTAACAATGGTGTGCTGTGGCAAAAGGAGCTAAGACTCCTTCTACTGATGGAGCAGATGCACCACTTGCTGAGTTCAGTGTGAAAAATCAGAAAACGACAAACCAGGGGGCAAAGCACACGCACGCGGAGCAGTCATTATGGGAGCTGGTAATTCAGTCAATACTCTGTCTGCATTTGCCCAGAGATGCTATAGTCTGAGGACTTTTAGGACTCACTCTTATGTAATTGCTCTTTAAGCATCCATAGCAGGAGATTGATAATTAGTTACTATTATTATCTCTCTTGTGCTGTGTTGCTGGGTTTACCTAGTGATGACATTTCACATTCTTCTTAATTATCACTCATCTTCTATGTCCATGCTTTAAGGGTTACAGCAATCTCTAACAGCTATAGCTGGTTTTGTTTGGAACCTTTGAAAGTTTACAAGCTTTTTACTTAAAAGTTAAATGTTAAGCTCTATTATTTTTTTTTAATTACATAGTAGTCACTATAGGGAAAACAGTAAAAACAAGTCACAATCTTTTTTATGGAAATAAATACATTTAGAAATTTGTTAAAGATATTTGTTAGGCAGTATAAAGGATATAAAACATCTGGTTTTTGTTTTTTTTAAATACGTGGTCCTAAGACCAACCTTCTAGCTGACTGAAATATGTTCGTTCAATATATAGGAAGAACATATTTTCCCAACTTGCCAACACAGTAAGTTATTGATCAGTTTGTCAATCCAGTAAGTGAAAATAAAAAATTTTTGCTAAACTTTATTATGCTATCTTTAAATTTTCTCATCATGTAAGCATGCTTCATGTCTTAAAATGTACAAAAACATCATTCCCTTATACCTACTGGCTCCTATCCACCTTCTGAGACTTAAAATATGCATCCCATTATGGAGTCCAGAGTAAATAATTATCTATGGAGTTATAATTTTTAAAAAATGTGTATTTAATTTTATTTTTATGAGTGTGTACTTGAACATATACTCATGCACACACGTGCGCCCTTGTGCGCACGCACGTGCACGTGTGTGTGTGTGTGTGTGTGTGTGTGTGTGTGTGTGTGTGTGTGTGCATGCCATAGGTTTGCAGGAACCCACAGAGACTGAAAGAAGGTAATTGAAAGGCACAATGTAGCCGGGCGGTGGTGGTGCACGCCTTTAATTCCAGCACTTGGGAGGCAGAGGCAGGCGGATTTCTGAGTTTGAGGCCAGCCTGGTCTACAGAGTGAGTTCCAGGACAACCAGGGCTACACAGAGAAACCCTGTCTTGAAAAAAAAAAAAAGGCACAATGTAGGTATTGGAGATGAATTTGAAGGTCTTCTGCAAGACTAGTATGTACTCTTAACCATGAAGCCATATCTTTAATCCCAAAATATAAGTTTTCATTTTAAAAGGGTATTATGCTTATTTCCAAATTAGCTTTCTGGTTTTATGTGAAATACGCTTAACATGTTGAATTCAAAGAAACACATTTTTCTCACAAAACCCTAGGTCTTCCCCATTCTACTTAGGATGTTATTATATTTTAAGATCAACAATTAGTAGACATTAATTTTTATTTTTCTCGTTATGTATTTACTTATTTTTAAGATTTTGCTGTGTGGTTGATCTTGGCCTCCAACTTCCTGATCCTACTACCTCATCTTCCTGAACACCAGAGTGAAAGTCATGTATCACTCTTCTTTGATTGGCCAATTTTCACACACAGATGAACACAGGTACCCTTAGATATCTTGTGATTTCTGTCTTTATTTATTGAAGTAATTGCTATAACCAAAATTACCTGAAAATTTTTTGTACTATACTGCTCTTGTTTCATCCAATTGTATTCTACTCTGCCAAGTTGTGGACTTCAAAGGGGATAGAAACTCCATAAGATCAACAGAGCCAACTACCCTGGACCTTTGGGCCTCTCAAAATCTGAACCATCAATCAAAGAACATACAGGCTGGACCCAGGTCTCCTGGCACGTATGTAATAGGTGTGCAGTTAGGTCTTCATGTGGGTCCTGAACAACTGGAGCGGGTTTTAGCATTTTTCTAGTTCTGCCCACAGTTACCTGGCAACAGCCAGGTATGACTGACCCACTATAAAAGGGGCTGTTTGCTTTCTCCTCATTCTTTTCGTCTCTTTTCCCTCTCTGTCCCTTCCCTCCCCACTCTCCTCTCTCCTCTCTCCACCTGTTCATGGCTGGCCTCTACTCTGTCTCTCTCTCTCTCTGTGCGCGTGCATGTATGTGCATGTGCGTGTGTGTGTGTGCATGTGCGTGTGCGTGTGCGTGTGCGTGTGTGTATCTACTACTTTCCCAACTTTTCTCCCTACACCCTAAATAAACTGCATTTTGTGAGGAAGGGATGCCCCAGCATAGGCCCGCAGAGGCACCGCCTCCCCCACTCCATATTACATCTCTGTCAAACATATTCTGGTTCTTTCTTTTTTATAAAACAAAACAGTGAGGGATATCTCAAAAGCTGTTGCCTGTTTGTGGGATGTGTTCTTCTAGCTGGGTTGCCTTGTTTGTCCTTAGTGAGAGAAGACACATTTAGATACTTGAAGTGCCAGAGTGGAGGTGGGATACCCAGGGAAGTCCCCATCCGCTCAGAGAAGAAGGGATTGGGGGGATGGGAGATGGATTGTGGGAGGAGGTGACCAGAAGGAGGGGGCAGTGAATGGGATGTAAGGTAAGTAAAAAAAATAAAATTTAATTTAAAAAAAAAGAGAGAAAAAAAACCCAAGGAAAAGTAAGAAGAAAGCATAAAGGATAATATGTAATTCATACCCTGCAGCTAGTTATATATCAGAAGCCTTGGTGGATATTGGGACATCCATAGTGGATATATTTGGAAGGATGCTCCTTCATAGTCAGAGCTATAAAACAAGCCTGGATCTGCATGCTCTAATTACTGTTCAGAAGATTGAGAGCTGAGTCCAGTCACTAGCTCTAAGAGGAAACATGATATCCTGAACAGTGCAGAAGATCATTAATACATAATTATCTAAATTTGGCTCTGAGCCCTAAGGCTTGTACAATTGTTATAAATCAAATGGCTTTCTGATTTAGGACAAGGATATACCATTGTCCCCTCTGTAGGATTCAATACACATGGACAGGACAAAGATCCCCAGGGAAAGCTGATTGTTGTGGAAACTCTAGCAACTGTATAAAGCCTTCCTGAAATGCAGATAGACACGTGGTCTCTTTGTACTTTGTCCATTCTTCCTATTTGAGGCTGAAACGTTTTACTCTGCAGTAAACTTGACCTGTTTTTGACACTACTGTGTGTGTGCCATCTGAATTATTCTAACACTGACTACAGGGAATGGGAAAAAGCAAAGTCTGTACAGAGATCTCAGTGATGACAAACATAATTAACATATCAGCAGGCAGTGACTGGTTTGCAAGAAAAGCTATGTTGTGAAGGGATGGGGTTCCCTTTCACGTTTTTTAAAAATCAGTCTCCCTTCCCATGATTAAAAAGGCTAATCCCAGATGGATGTGAGCCACCTTGTGGTTGCTGGGATTTGAACTCAGGACCTCTGGAAGAGTAGTCAGTGCTCTTAACCACTGAGCCATCTCACCAGCCCATTATGGGGTGTCTGAAGACAGTTACAGTGTACTTAGATATAATAAATAAATAAAAACCTTTGGGCCAGAGTGAGGGAGGCCAAAGCAAGAGGGGCCAGAGGGAGAAGGAGAACGGAAGAGAAAAAAAAAATTAAAAAAAAAAAATCTAATTCCAAATCTCCTTTGGGACTATCAACCATTCCATACTGAATGTGATTTTCAAAAGATTTCTTAGAAGTCATATGATTAGACAATTATTTACCTTGGATCAAGTAATTCCATAGAGTAGGTAATTAATTAATGAAGATATAAAGGAAACTTTCACTAAATGCCATTAGTGGCTATTAAACACTACTCAAGAATCAATAATAGAACTGCAGTATTAACTTTCAAAAAAATTATTCCACTGAATTCTGCACTTGGAATTAGGTATCTCATTTTAGTTTTCTCTCAGAGGCTCCTGCACTATCGATGCCTTTGAATTGATAGTATACCTGGTATACTATCATTATACAGTATACATTATACAGTATACCAGCAGCAGCCTCCCTGGTACCCATCTTAACAGCTGTGAGAGTCTGTGATGTGCAATACCAGTGTCAGAATCAGTAGCAAAGAGACGAGATGAGAGTTTATCACAGCTGAGGGAATTTGCACTTCACACTTCAGAACACACACTGGAACAATGACTCAGAATAAAACAATTGCCCACTGATGGTGACTCTATTCATACTTCCGGAAGCATATCTGCCTAATAACGCTGGAGTAAATTTCTAGAGGCCCACAGCGATAATGAAAATTGCCTTCATTTTCACTCAAAAAGAGATGACAATAGAAAACGAATTGAGAAAGCAGATTCTTCATTTTCTGTTTATTTTGCAAGTCATTTGTGGCCAAGTTCTAGGAAAATGAAGATTCATTATACCAGACTCTAACAGGATATTTAAGACCAGTAGAAATGAATAAATTTGATTTTCATGAAGCAATATGGATGAGTCTGTCAGAACTAATTGGCAAGGATAAGAGACAGGTTGGAAAAGAATGACACAATTCAAACACAGTTCTAAATTGTGTAATAAGTATAGATATAAAATCCCTATAAATATGTGGGTAGATATGGAGAAATGCAAGAAAATTGAAATATCAAATTAAGCTATGACATCATTTTTGCAGTATTGGTGTATAGCCATCTTTTTGGTTTTGAATGGCTTTGATACTTGAATTTTCATGTCTAGGAAGGACTCTGAGCTCTAAAATCCTGTGCCAGAGTCTGTCTGTGTGGTGTGTCTGCCTAAGGTAAAATACTTGTACACTGATACTCCACAGTGACTCTTAGCCCCTTCTATGGCACACGCTGCAATTATTTGTCCTGGATTCGTGCTTGCCATTAAACTTTATGATATTTTCTGATGTGGAAATACTTACATCATTGAATTCGTCAGTTTTTTTCCTTAAGTTTAAATTCAAGTTAAAATTACGAAAAGCATTATTTCCTACAAGATGATTACGGGAGTTGCCACGTTTTCTTTCTTTCTTTTTTTTTTTTTCTGATTTTCATTTCTCTGTGATTTTTGTTTTAGGCGCTTCTGTCTGAAGCACTATAGAAGAGGTTTTTCAACATCCAAATCACATTTTAATGTATATTTTACAGTTGGGATATCTGAAACAGCTGTTTGCCTTAAGTATTTCGTTGCTTTGGTTGTCGTCTTCAGTTTTTACATTAACATCTTTTTTTTGGTACTTGGCTACTATTAAATAATAACAGCTACTCTATCTGACCCTAGCCACGAGGTGGACGTGTGATATGCTTGCATACAGTCATATTCTATTTCTAAACATGATTGACTCTACCAACCTCTCTGTTGCATTAAACATAAAAAAATATTTGGTACATTTACCCTTAATTATTTTCTTCAAACTGTCGAAATAGTTTTCTTCTTGTCTCAAACATGGAAAAAAATATCTTGAAACTTTGAAAGGATCTGACCCCAACCTGTCATTTTACATTAATACATTTTTAATTGAAATGGAATTACATCACCTTCTTAACTTATCTCCCTTCATCCCTTCCAAGATGTTCTCCCACCAACTCCTCATATTCTCATCCATGAATCAATAGCATGCATGTATGCACAATATCTAAATTAAAACTACTTTTTTCTGCTTTTGTTCTTTGTATGTATGTGGTATTGTTTAAACAAATAATGTTGAATGCTTGTTTTAGCGTGTTTTTTCTCTGAGGTTTCTAGTTAATATTTAATGAAATTTCCTGATTGTTAGTCAGCTATGGAATTAGTAATTGTTTTGTTGTCCACCCCTGCCCCTCCCCCAGCATCTTCATTGCTTCTTTCTTTGTTCCAATTTCTTCCAAACAGTTCAGTATACTTCTGCTGCAGTATACATTTAATAGCTATTTTAATGAGAGTCTGTGTGGGTGATAAATTCTTCTGGTATTTGTAGGCAGAGGGATAAAAACACCAACTCATCCACAAAACTTTCCACCCAATATTTTTGTCCTGTCTAAACTAGTTCAAAATCCATCTCATGGGCTAGCACCATTCTCTGACATTATTAATGATACCGTTATACTTGCAAACAGAAGCCTAGCATAACTGTCCTCGTAGTGGCTATACCCAGCAGTTGACTAAAACAGATGCAGATACCCATAGTCAAACATTGGATGGAGGCCAGTGACAATTATGAAAGAGTTGGGGGAAGAACTGAAGGCGATAAGAACTCCACAGGAAGACTAACAGAGTCAACTATCTTGAACTCCTGGAAACTCTCAGAGACTAAGCCACAAACCAAAGAACCTACATGGCCTGGAATGAGCCCCCCAGCACACATGTAGCAGTCACATAACTCAGTCTCCATGGCTGCCTTGTCTGGCCTTAGGGGGAGAGGACGTGCCTAATTTGGCAAAGACTTGATGTACCAGGGTGGGAGATACACAGGGGGGACCCCACCTCAGAGGAGAAGTGGATGGGGAGGGAGACTCTGTGAAGGAAGAACTAAGAGGGGAACAGCATTTAGGCAGAAAAGAAGGAAGAAAGGAAGGGGGGAGGGAGGGAGGGAGGGAGGGAGGAAGGAAGGAAGGAAGGAAGGAAGGAAGGAAGGAAGGAAGGAAGAAAAAGAAAATTTTGTACTGTTCCTTTACCCACGAGTAGCAGCTTATCTGTGTATATAGTTCTACCCTGACCCTTTAAATATATCATTTCACTGTCTTGCAAAATCTGGGTTTGCTCATGCTGTGTACTGCTTCAACTGGACATCCTGTGGCTACTGATGCTGGGGCCACCTCTTAGGGTTTATCTCTTCGATTTGATCTACAACTTTGCCACATTTGTCTGTTCATTTACTTTAATTTATGTTCTTCTGTACTCAAATTATAATTTTGATCTGGGAAACTTTGATCAACTTTTGTTGCCTTTCACTAAAAAACATGTCCATTCTGTACTCACAAAACTTTGGTATGAGCTGAAGTCTTTGCTGTGTATCCATAAGGTTTCTCAAGTAGCTTGGTTGTCTGTTTTGAGTTTTTTTGTGGGATATTCTAGGCAACCTTGGCATGGATTTCTAACTGATGAAACCCCTCTTAGACTCTGTCCAGCCTAAAGTTCATACCATAATGCTATTACCACTCTGCAAAACCTAAGACATTCCGACATTTACGCAGTGAGCCTTTTCAGTGTCTGTTGGTTTTAAGAACCCAGGCCAAGTGATGTTGACTTGAACTTGGATCAGAACATTGGCTACTTCTTTGTGCTTTGTGAAGATTAAATCATCAGAGGATGAGCTGAATACAATTCAATATTCTAGCATTTTGTACTAGCTTTGCAAAGTTCTGTGCTATAGAAACTTGCTCAAATATTTAAGATTAAGCCATAAAAATATATGTTTTCTGAATAGCCCAAGCAATGCCTACATCAATATTAAATACAAGGACAAAACATTTTAAGACATATGGAAGATAAAATTGCTAAATGCTTAATTATCTCATTCAACAGAAGTCATTATGAGTCATTATGGAAAGCACCATGGTTTGCTCACATTACATTTTTTATAATATTAACAATTGTTCAGACAAGAAGACTAGGTTCCCAAACTACTGCAAGTGCTTCTGAAAATACTTTAATGCCTAAAAGACGCTGTCTGTCTCCACTGTGTTTTATGTTTTAAGACATGTAGAATGTTTTAAAACTTCTGAAGTAGAACGAATTCACATCCATAAATTATAACAACCTCCCCCCCCCCTTTTTTTTTTTTTACTAAGTTTTTAATAGAGTCCTGTTTGTGTGAACTGCATGGTGTTTCACTTAGAAACATTAGATAATTGGTTGAATGTCTATCAAGTCAAAGAATAACTATTAAATTGTTACTCCTTGCTTCTTAACATTTAAGTTATATTGATGTCATACCAACCGTTCCCTATTCTGAACAGGAAAAGGAAAGACAATAAATTTTTTTTCAATTTTGTTTCATTGTAGATGACAGAAAACATTAATAGTATCCTAGTAGTGATGAAGACAGGAATCTCTCACAATTGTTACATCCAAGAGTCAGCATTGACCCTAAAACAGGTGAATTCAATTATTACATTTGTCACTATGGACTTTTTGTTCATTTAATCAATCATGAGCTCATTTTTTTTTCAGCACATTTCTAGTATGCAGATATTGAATACCTAGTTCTGTGCCAGCTACAAGGAACCAAATTGTTGGGCCGCTCATCTCTCCTCCCCATCCATGCTGGCAGTTCGTGGAAGTCAGGGGAGCAGCTGTCCAGCCTGAATGCCGATGATCAGTGTGCACCTCCCGCTGTGGGGTCCCCACGGACACATCAGGTGCTCTGCCGTCCCCACGCGGCTCATTCTGTTCCAGTGTTCCACTCAACCCTCTTCACTGAGCTGGAGTGGGTGGCTGTTCCGTTGCAGTGCATGCTCTTCCTGTCCTGTGTGTGTACGCTGTTGAGCCCCATTTTAGCCCTGGTTTGGACAAACCCAAGCCTGGCTCTAGTTTGAGACCTGTCTTAGTCACTTCTGTACAGAGTGACTCAACAAGACCTGTTTGGCTCTCCCTCTGCCCAGCTGTTGCTGATGTAGAGTTTTGCCATTGGCCCTATCAGTCACTCCATACCCTTTGTCACCCTTCCCTGCCCCCTACGTCATCTCACCCCACCAAAACTCCTCCTCCTTATTCTTCAAGTTTACACAAACAAGAGGTTGTTACATTAAAGTTGAGTTCCTGCTTTGACAAGACTCCCAGCTGGGTGTGTTTCTTTGGACTGCTGACACTCACCTTCCTGCTCAGCTCCGGAGACACAGCTGGACCCAGACCTCGCCTAGACCTATGAACTTTAAGGAACCGACATCAAATGGTTGAACAAAACAGACTCCAAATTTCTACCTTTGTGGAGTTTACGAAACAGTAAGATAAGCATTTTAAATCTATAAACAGTTATGAATCTACAGCTGTGGTTAGACCAAGGCTAAGGTAAGTCTTCAATAATGGATGCCACATATTTGAAGACCTCAGCTATGGATGGAGCTGGGAAACTAGCAATACCAAGAGAAGTGATAGGTGTGGGTAGGACAAGGACCTAGAGAAGACAGTAACAATGGGGATCTTAGGATCAGAGGCACTGACAAGCCCCTGTGGTCATATTTTATGTACTTTAAACATATTTTTGCATATAATATATGTTGATCATAATTTTTCCTCCTCCATTTTTACTCAAATTCTCCCTACCCCTCCAACTTTGATCTTTTTCTCTTTAATAATTAAAAGGAAAGAAAAAAAAATCAAGAAACACAATACCATTTAATATAGCATTATAGAATAGGTTATTTACTGATCACAAAACTTCCCGGTAGTTCCTAAACAACTATTCAAACAGGAATTCTTTACCTTCACACACTCCATGTTTTGTATTTCTTTTGGCATTTGCTCAGTTTAATACACACTTGTACCTGGCTCCGTCCGCTGACTTACTCTCTACTATATTCTTTCTTTTAAAGATTTATTTACTTTTAAATATTTATGTGTATTAATGTTTGCCTGCATTTCTGTATACCCTATGTTTATTCCTAGTACCTGCAAAGCCAGAAGAAAGCATCAGATACCCAGAAACTGGAGTTAGAAACAGTTACAAGCTGCCAGGTAGGTGTTGTGAACTAAACTCTGGTCCTGAAAGACCAGCAAGTGCTCATAGCTCCTGAGCCTTCTCTCCAGCCTTGTGCTATATTCTATATTCTTGTTTACTTACTAATGTGCCCAAGCCACTGGATATTTCTTTCGTAAATATTAGCAATGTTTGATAATTTCATATGTAATTTCAAATTTGTGTCATATGTATAGAAATATGAATGGGCTTGTCACACATAGCCTGAGAGAACATGGATTCTGAAGACACGTTGTTAGATCTCAGTGTACTGAGTCCTTGGACAAGGTCCCCAAATCTGACAGTTCTCAGTCATTGGTATATGAAACAGTGACATTAACTGTATCAAACTCATTGTGTTTGAGGAAGCTAATGAGGTATGATGCTTTTATTGTTAAAATTATGCATGGCTAGGTTCTGTGTGGATATATATATATATATATATATATATATATATATATATGTTCGATAGATGTGAAAAATTATTTTGCATATGTTTTAAATGTTAATTTCTTTTTATAGCTTTAACTAATACAAATTGTTAGTCATAAAGCAATTATTCAAGTTGCTTGCTGGAAAGTGATCTTAAAGTGAATGAATGGGTGAGAAATATCCCAGGGAGAATTGGTGCTGTTCTATGTCTTATTTACAACATATTTGAAAAATAGGGACTGCCAGAAAACAAATATTTTTTTTAACAACAAAATAAGTCTGAGGTTTAAATTAAGATCAATTACCATCTCTTTGTTTCTGCTATGTCAAATATTTATAACAGTTTAGATATAGAATTCATAGGATATTTTCAATGGAAATTCTATTTCAGTGGAGATATATAAACTACATACTGATGGTTTAGAGATGGTATAGTTGTTTGCCTGTTGGCTGGATTTAGCTTTTTGAAACAGCCCGTGTCTATACAGGCCAGACGAAGTTTGAATTCACAGGCCTCTTTCTTCAGCACCTCCTGGGAGCATGACTTGCTGATACAAGCCACTGACTCAGCTTAAATATTACTGTATACAAATATTTTTGTTCATTATTTTATATTTTGTACTTTCTAGTGTAGGTAACGTGAATAGATATCAGTTTCCTGACAGCTCATGTGGTTTCTCGGATTGTCATGTGTATTAGCTGTTTGCAAACTACTTTGGGGAATGACCATCTTTCTGTCCATTCCTTGCCTCATCTGTATTTGATTAGTTTGCTGAGTTTTGCAAATTTATCACCTTCTGTGGGTTTGCCTGGCTGTTTCCATTTACACATGTGTCTGCTCTTTCTGCTGTCAGCCTCTTGCTTCTCATTTTCTCGCTTCCACCTGGAATTTTCTCATGTTCCTCCATTATTCGGTTATTTTCTTTTACTTGGACAGGTTAACGGAAAATTCTTCAGCTCTTCCTTTGTTTGAATTGTCTTTATTATTTCTCCCGTTTTGTTAACTTTGCTAGGTTGAATTTGAGTTTTCAGTCAGCAAATGGTATACTTTGAGTGCTTGAAAATGTAACTTGTTTATTGTCTGTTCTCTTTTATTTTAGTTGAGAGGTCAGCCTTTAGACTTATTCAGGGGTCTTGAAAGCAGGGTAGCTTCAGTCTTCTTGTCTTTAAGAACCTTCCTAGTTCCAACATGTTACTTGAATAAAGTTTCTTGCTATTCTTTTTGGTTTACTGTGCTTGAGATATATTCAGTTCCTGGTATGCAGCTGATATTTTGTCCCTTAGAAAACTGTTCTCCCATGTATGAACACATGGCCTTGCCATAGTCTCTCCTCTCCCTTGTGAAACCCAATTACTGGGCATTAAGTTATGAGTCTCATACATGGTTTAAATGCCTTTTCTCTGGATACTTCTGTCTGGGCAAGGTGTTCTGACCTATTTTTCATTCTACTAATTCTTTTTCAACCATATTTTAAATACTTGGGTGATTTTCTTAGTTTTATATTATGAATGCTGTAACTTCTACTTGGCCCTTTCTATAGTTTTTGTTGTTGTTTGTTTTTATGTATCTACCTACTCTCCAAGCTTAGAATCTCCTCTGTTTAATGATCCTATGATGTGAAGCTCCCGTGGGTCCACCTGACCTTATGCATCTCCTTCTTCTTCATCCTCTTTTCCCTTTCCTGAATCTCCTTCTTCTTTCGTGGATCTCATGGTCTTATTTACAGATATTTCTAGTAATGTTTAATTGAATACTTGACATTGTTAAGTTAATGTAACCGTAAAGATGATCTTAAGCTCTGACTGATGTGGTATCCCACCCTAATGATTTTATTTTTAATTCTGTCAAGCATTTATGCAGAGAAAGATTACATTCACAGAGACTGCGTTGATGCCATAGAATGTTTGAAGCTTTGAGGAAAACTGTATTAGTTGTAATTCAGTTCAATTACTGGAGTGTCAAAGATTCTGACAGGAAAAAAAATCTCCTTTAGTTTTCTATCAATAAAAATAGGTTCTTTTTCATACAATATAGTCTGATTATGGTTTCCCATCTTTTTGCTCATCTTTATTCCCCCCACAGCTCTCATCTGAATCCATATCCTTTCTGTCTTTCATTAGAAAACAAATAAGCATTTAAGGAGTGGTGATAATAAAATAAATTTTAAAAAACAAATTAAAATAGGACAAAAGAAATGGAAAAAGCTCAAGAAGAGACATAAGAAACATATATACACATAGAGACACACTCGTTCACACATTTAGGAATCCTATAAAAACGCAAAACTGGAAGTCATAATATATCCACAAATCTTATTGGGTAAAAATAAATAGATGATGTATAGATGGATAGAGGATGGATGGATAGGTAGGTAGATAGATAGATGTAAGCCAAAAGTAAAATTACAAGGCTCTGGAACTACATTATGAGACAAAGGAGCTCCAAAGATACCACTGCATTTGTTTCCTGTTGGCCATCTACTGCTATGTAGGGCAGTGGGCTGTGAGAAGCAGCTGGGTGTTTGGTTGAGCATGAGTTTCGAACCCTGGAACCTTTATTGGACGGCAGGAGTTCAGCTCTGCTCCCAGGCCCTGGTTCTTTTCACTTAGCTTCAGTCCTCCAATAACCCCTCCCACAGAGAGATTTATGACCCTCAGTCACGAGGAACAGTCCCTCAGGCTCTCCCGCATGCAGATGAGGTATCTCCAAGCTCTCAGGTCAAGCCAATAGACATTATCTGCTGTCAGACCCTAACCCACCCCAAAACTGTATATAAGGGCTCTATTTAGGGGAAGTAAAGCACGTGCTCAAGAATCATCCTGGTGTCTGAGAGAGTTTTTGTCACAAGAGCTGTAACACTTGGGGAGAGCCCTGCTCTCTCAGAACCTGCCTGGGACACCAAGCTGCCTCCTTGCCAGCTAGCCGGCTCCTTATCTGCCCAGTCCAGCCTGGACCAGCTCAGCGCGGAGACAGGGGCAACACCTGGGAGAGATCGGTCAGCGACAGGGCGCCAGAGGCAGGCAATCTCCCCTTCTGCTCGCACTCTGTGTCCTTTGGCCTTGACCTCCCGCATCAGGCCTGGCTGGAGACCTACAGACAGTGGAGACACAGGCCAGAGGCAGTGCGGAGACAGTAGCGAGCCCTCCTTGCTCTCACCCTGTCCCCAGTCGGGAGATTGTCGTGGGACACCCTCCAGAACAAGGGACCCACACTGAGAGACAAGTGATCTCTCCTTAAGAGTAGTTTTTCTCCCCACTGAGACTCTCTTGGAGAAAATTAATTTTCTATTTGTAAGTGGTTTTCAATTGGAGATTGCTTCTGGATATGGATAGGTGTGTGTGCCCATTTCTCTATTCAGTTTTAGGACCTGATCTGGCGCACATCAGTGCAAGTCCTGTGCATGCTGCCTCAGTCTCTGTGAGTTCCTATGGTCATTGAACCTTCTGTGTTTAGAAAACCTTGTTTCTTCTTGGTGGTCTTCATCCCTTCTGGATCTTGCCCATCTTCTTTAGGATTCCCAGAGCTCAGAAGGAAAGCATTTACTAGAGATAGCACATCTAAGGCTGAGTGTTTAAAGGTCCCTCACTCTATGCATATTATTTGGCTGTAGGTCTCTGTATTCATTCTCATCTGCTTCAGGAGAAAGCTTCTCTGATGATGGCTGAGCAAGACATTTATCTAAGTTATCAAAATGTCATTAGCAGTCATTTATGGTAACATTTCTTCTTTAGAACGGTAGCATTTGGTTTTCCCCTAGATCCCTGGCCTATCTAGTCTCAGGGCTTTGGTTATCCAAGCAGAGTCAAGTATAGGTTCTATATCGTGAATTAGACCTTAAATCCAATCAGATATTGGTTACTGCCACAGCTTTTCTTCTACTATTCATTACCCTAACATGTATTGCAGGCAGTACATCACTGTAGATCAAAGGGTTTGAGTATGGATTGGTGTTTATATTTCTCACTTGATAACATCCAACTACCTTCCAGTACCAAGAACACTAACCAGTATGGTTGAAGGCTCTTGGTAGGAACTATCTCAACTTCTCTGTGTTCAGTGAATTGTGTAGGTATTATTTTCAACAATAGAGCCTTGTCATCAGTTTGTGGGGTACAACCTAGAGCCTTTGTAATGGCACAGATTTTTAGAGATTCCCATGGAACTCTATTTGTCATGAATTGGCATTGGGCTTTGTCAAAGTCTTTTATGACTCTAACGAGACTATCAATATAATGGTGAATTACATCTATTGATGTAATTATGTATTATTCTAATAGGTCTGTCTTTATAATTTATTTGGCCTTTTCCCCTTTCAGCTTTTAATATTCCATTTTTTTCTGTTCATTTACTGTTTTGATTATTATGTACTGAGAGCAATTTGCTTTCTGGTTTGTTCTATTTGGTTCTATATGTATTTTGTATTTAGACAGGTGTATCTTTCTTTAGATTGGGGAAGTAACTTCCATGATATTGTTGAAAATATTTTCTGTGTCTTGAACTGAATTTCTTCTCCTGCCTTTTTTCCTGTTATTTTTAGATTTGGTCTTTTCATAGTGACCCAAATTTCTTAGATGTTTTCCCTGGAATTTTGTTTAGATTTAACATTTTCTTTGAGTGAGCTATCCATTTCTTCTATCTTGTCTTCAATGCCCAAGATTTTTTCTTCCATCTCTCAGATTCTGTCAGCGAAGCTTGCCTTTGAGTTTCCTGTTTGAATTTCTAAATTTTTATTTCCAGATTTTCCCAGTTTTGCTTTTCTTTCTTGGTTTTATTTCCACTTTCAGGTATTTAATTGCTTTACTCATTTTCTTTCGACTTTTTTGGTATGTTTTCATAAATTTCTCAGGGCCTACTATAGTGGGGTTGCTGGGCTGTAGTGTGGGCATGCTGTCCTGGCTGCTATTTTTCTGTGTTTTTTTTTTTTTTTACCTATGTCCAGGCAGTGGGTTTGAGACAATTATAATTCTAGGTGCTTGTATCTGGGCTTGTCTTTGTTGGGGATTTTGTTCCTTGGCTTCTGTTTCTTTGTCTGGTTCTTAGGAGGGAACGGTATGGTAGCAATGTGTTGCCTACTATGTGTGATCATTGGGATTTCTGGATGCAATGTGTTTGTAGATATTGGAAACTAATACATAAGTGTGGAGATGTGCTAGAAGAGTTGAGGGGGTCTGTAGAAGGGAGGGAAACGGGGTGTTCCACAACTTTTAAACATAAAATGATAGCCTCGAAGGACATTGACATATTTTATGTCATCATATAAGACACACAGCAAGAAAACATAGTAATATATTCTGATTTGTGCTTTAGATAGTTTACTCCAATAGAAGGATGAATCTTTCTTGTTTTTGAATTAATTATTTTATTTATTTAAAGTCCAGCTGTTGCCCCTCCCACTTTCCCCTCCCACAGTTTCCTATCTACCTACCCCTCCCCCTTGCCTCTGAGAGGGTTCTCCCTTACTTCCTCCTCCCTGGGACCTTTAATCTTGAGGATTAGGTGCAGCTCTTCTTAGTGGGGGGAGGGGAAGGGGAAAGGCAGATCTACTATTCTGCTGGGAATTAGAACCAACAGTAAGGGGAGACCACAGCAGTTATTCTGCTTCTGAGGTAGGAATAAGACTGGGGGGTTGGACTTGGAAGGAAAGAGGAAGAGTGAAGGTCTGAAGTTAGCCACCTACATGCTTCTCTGACAAGCTTGGTGGGAGGATTCCCAGTAATTTCCGGTGGGTTTGGGGCTCAGACAAAGGGATGAATGAGGAGGTAGTATGGAGAAAATGATCAGCTGGAGATGGGGCAGAAAGAAAGGGAGGCACAGCAGGTGTACTGCTCCAGTTTGTAGCTGATCAGGAGAATGAGGATAGGGTTTGGAGGAGAGTATGTAGAGCAAATACCTGTTTCTTGTTAGGCCCTTAACTTCAATATCAGTAGATGAAGACAATGAGCGTGTGGGATCAGTACTAGGCTTTGTTCTCTCCCCGTGGTTTGCCAGATGGCCAGGTTAAAAGCTGCAGCTTGACAGGAATGTGACATTGGTCAAGGACAGGAAGTAGGATTTAGGCAGGAATCGGACATTAGGCTAGAACAAAGGAGTAATTTCAGGTAGGAGTCTAAATCTTAGGTTAGAACAAAGAAGTAATTTCAGACAGGATTCAAAATTTTAGGCTAGAACAAGGCTGTAGGCTTCAGACATGAAAATGACCTTGGGCTAGGACAGAAAAGTAGACTCATATAACTTTGGCCATCCTGATAAGCTCTTAGAAACAGTTATCATGGGAGTGTTCACATAATTGTGTCAATGCCTTGCTTGTTCTTTGACTATTTGTGTTTATTGCATTGCTTGTTCCTGCACTATTTGCATCTATTGTATTGCTAGACCCTTAACCTAAAACTGACCTTAATACATGCATGTAATCAAAATAGTATAAAAGCATAAAGGAGGAGGGGGGATGGGATAGGGGTTCTAGGGAGGGGAGATGGGGAAAGGGGATGATATCTGTATCATAAATAAATAAAATATCCAACAAAATTTTTTTAAAAAGCTGCAGCTTATAGGATTTTAACCCCTCAAGGCCTGAATGCCTGATTGGCTTTTGATATTGGTGTTTGGTTTTCATCCACAGCTATTATAGCTGATCTCAATAGGAGGACTGTTCAGCAGGAAGCTAAGCGTGCCTCTACTGGTTATGTAAACATCCTGATTATATTTTAATGGCCATGTTCTTAATTTGAGAAAATCCAGAGAAATCTTTTCATAACTTCATGACATTTAGAACTTCAGGTGCGTTGCTCTTAATTTTTTTTTACTATTACAAAACCAGTGAATTTTTAAGCCAACTTTCGAAGAAGGTTCACTTAAAAGCAACAACAGGAAACTGTGAATTTCAGCTTATAAGCATCAACTTGTTGTTCTTGTAGGTCAACAGTGTCTCTTTATTCTCTATGGTCTTAATACTGTTAAAGAAATTGACTCATTCTGTTTCTATCTAGACTTGAATGATTGCCTAACTAACCTTATGGTTGTGAAATTCATTTTTCTCCTGTCCTCCTTTCCCCTTCCCCTCCCCCTATAGGGAGAAGATGCACCTAACCCTCAAGAGACTTAAGGCTCTAGGGATGGGAGAGTGCGGAAGTACCCTCTCAGAGCCAAGGGGGAGGGGAAGCAGGATCAAGAACTGTGTGGGAAGAGGACCAGAAAGAGGGGTAATGACTGAAATATAAGTAAATAAAATAATTAAGAAAACAAGAAAGAAATTCATCCTTCTATTGGAGTAAACTATCTAAAGCACAAATCAGAACATGTTATAAACATGTATGAACATGTATGAACATGTTATCATTCTTTACTGCTGTGTGTCTTATATGATGACATAAAATATGTCGGTGTCTTTCAAGGCTATCATTTTATATTTAAAAGTTAAATTTCCGCCGTGCGGTGGTGGTGCACGCCTTTAATCCCAGCACTTTGGGAGTCAGAGGCAGGTGGATTTCTGAGTTTGAGGCCAGCCTGGTCTACCGAGTGAGTTCCAGGATGTAGCTGTCTGCAGCCACGATCACCAGGTTCTCCTGAGACGAAGCCTAGGGATTAACGGGAAGGAGGGCGAGAGAAACGTGGGGCCAAGACAAAGTATTCTGATCAAGGCCCGAAGTTTAATAATTTGCTTTCACATATAAAGGGGAAGCCCCACCCCCCAGAGTCTCTTCTGGGTACCGCCCAGAGGCTAGGTAAGGAGATAGTAGTCTGGAAGGTGTCAAGGCTAGCTCAGCAGGCAGTCCATTCTTCTTAGCTCTGTAGCAGACCTCAGGGCGCCAAGACTGGCAAGGCAATGCCTCCTTCTAGGTCCTATTGTTGTTTGGTTTTGTTGTGGTCAATGACTTGCAGGCGTGCTTAGGCCTGGGGGAAGGGCACACCAGGACAGCTAGGGCTACACAGAGAAACCCTGTCTCGAAAAACCAAAATAAATAAATAAATAAATAAATAAAAAATAAAAGTTAAATTTATTTAATTGTTTGTCTCATGTGGCCACCCCCTGTCCATCTAACAAACTTCCTCATATATACAAGTGAACATTGCAGCTATAAAGCAAATATGCAAGTTCACATGATAGACGTTTCTGGGAATAACCTGAACAAGAATGTGAAAGTCTCTGGCCATGAGGAATCTAGGCAGGTTGGTTGTCTCTGCCCCAGCCTGGGTAAGCTTGAAAGTACATCTTTCCTGGGTCAAGTTTCTGGAAAGATCTAGCTCCTGACGGTCTCTAAGATAGAAACCTTGAAGCAGAGAATTTAGTTGAGCTACTCCAATTCCCATCCCACCCAAACTGTGAGTCTAGGCATATGCAGTGTTTTATTTGAGCAAATGTGTCTGTGGTGACACTGTTACTTAACAGCAGGACACACACACACATCATGTTTTCAAACCATGTGCTTTTTGTAAAAAAAAATTGTTTTATTTATTTACATTCCAAATGTTGTCCCCCTCCAGATTCCCCCTTTCAGGGTTCTTCACCCCATTTTCCCTTCTCTTTGTGTCTGAAAGGATGCCCCCAACCAGCATCCCCTTTCCATACGGCATCAGGTCCCTTGAGGTTTAAACACATCCTCTCCCACTGACAACAGACAAGGCCATATGTGCCAAGGGCCTTGGACAAGCCTATGTATGCTCTTTGGTTAATGGCTTAGTCTGTGAGAGCTTCCAGGGATCCAGATTAGTTGACACTATTGGTCTTCCTGTGGGGTTGCCATCCTCTTCAGTTCCTTCAATCCTTCCCCTAACTCTTCCATAGGGTCCTCGACCTCAGTCCAATGGTTGACTGTAAGTATTTGCATCTGTCTCAATCTGCTGATGGTAGATCCTCTCGTCATCAAGAGAGCCATGCTAGGATCCTGTCTACAAGCACAACATGAGTATTTGGGATGGATTCCAAGTTGGGCAGGTCACTGGTTGGCCACTCCTTTAGTCTCTGTTCTATTTTTGTCCCCCAGGGGCAAAACCCATATGATTTTTGACATTTACGTGGTCCTCATTTTCAAAGATGCCACCAACCTACTTGTGCTCCACTAGTAGCTTTCTGAAGAGAAAATTAGTCATTCTCACAAAGTCTGTAAATTCTTTTTTGAGTCTGACAAAATACAAATAATTATTCACATTGTCACACAGCCTAATTAGCTAAAATGTTGGCTTTTACATGGATCACACTAGATTAATGCTAGTGTTTAGGTATGTGTGAGTTGGCCCACACAGGATTATCTTCTGGAAACTTCTCCTTAGTGTGGCAGTACTGAGGTGGCAGAAGTTTCCACAGTGAGTGCATGAAGACCCGCTAGACACAGAGATGTCAATGGCAGAACAGACAAAATTAGTTCTGGTAAAGAACTGTTATAGAAAGAACAGATCTATCCCATTCCTACCCCTCTCTCTAGCTTCCTGATTTATCATGAGATCTCTTTTGCTAGGATATACCCCTACCATGACATCTGTGGTCATCTAACCTGACTAAAGAAGTCTTAATGGAAACCATATTGGTAAGGTCACTTAGACTCTTAGTCTCCAACACTATGAGCTAAGAAAACTCCTTTAACTAAAAATTACTTAACTTCAGGTATGTTGAGGTTTGGTCTTTTGTTACGTATTGTAATGCTATATACTGGTCCCTAAAGGCCTGGGTGCCCCTAAGGACAAGAGAATCTGCATGTAGACCCAAATGATAGTATGTAATTTTGCCCCCTAGGTTATCTCTGATTGGTGAATAAAGATGCCTATAACCTACAGCTGCGCAGAGTTGAAAATAGGTGGGGCTTGGGGGTTCCCAGGTTTGTGATCTGAGAAGAAGCATGAGGGAGAGAGACAAAGTAAAGAGAAGGAAGCCATCATCCATGGGTTAGGTGAGTCAAGAAAGCATGGCCAAGAGTGCTGGCCAACTGAAGTTAAGGGCAGCTCAGACAGCTCTTAAAATTATAATTTGGGGTTATTGATTAGAAAATAGATTCTAATAGCCTAGAAGGTAGATACCTACTCATCTCTAGTGCTGATTAAGGCTTATTATAATTATACAAGTTGTGTGTCTTTTATCTGGGAACTGTATAATCAAAGGTGGGGTAGAAACCCTGATTGAGATGAAATATTTTCTACAACACAGATATTTTGTTACAATAACAGAAAACAGACTAATGCTGCCAGGTATGTTTATTTTCCATTGATTTAACCTAGAGATAAAAGCTGCATCATATATCAATTTGTTTCCACAGTATCTGCCACTATATATAGAACTATATGTATCCAAACACTCCTTGCAAAAAGTGATATCTTATGTATTGCATGCTCTCTGGCTTTACTCTTCATTTATCTTCCTTTGGATTATCCATTCTATCCTCTTCCCTTGATGTTAAGCTAACTTATTGTTCAAGGTGAGCTAAAATCTAACTAGCACTTACCATCTTTGAATATGTATGCTTTATGCTTGGCAGCCCAAATTTTCATAATGAAGACAAACTGTAACTTGTGTACAGAGAGTAGAGTAGTTGGCTGCCATTATTCTTGTTGTACCCACTGCTCAGAGCTGCTTCTCGTTCCCCATCCCGCACTGGGTATAAATCTTTCCTGTTATAATCAAGCAAGGCACCAAGTGAAATTCACTTTCCTGTTCTCATGTTTTTGAGAGGAAACCAAAAAACATCCTTGCTTTAGCTTCAGTTCTCAGGGAGTAGAAGCTTGCATATATGAGATATAAATAATTTTGTGATATTATTGGAAAAAACCTGTGGGTATTGTAGTATGAAGATTTTTAAAAATTAATAAATGATTGGATGAGTAACAAAACCCATGGTCAATTCATGGAAAAATAAAGCAACATTTGTAGAACTGTTTTGGGAGCAGAGGAGACACAATGACCACCACCCAGGAGTCATGTAGGACAGCACGGTGCAGAAGCTACCAGGACAAATTCATGGATATTATAATGCCTTTCTAAGAGATGCTGTGGAATTGGTAAATTAATATTTAATGTGCTCCTAGAGGAAGGCAGAATGCTTAGTGACTTCTATTATAGAAAAGACTGAGGTTAGGTTTCTGGCTAAAGATAAACTACTATGTTGGGATATAACCAATGCATCAGAGCTCAAATCTTATGATATTAACATTAAATTGTAGTGTATTGTAATCATTTGAAGGAGATTGTTCTACAGAAAGATGTGTACATTAAAACAATGACAGTTCTTGTTCCAATTAGCAAAGATTTTAAAAATACAGAGATGTAAAAGTGAGCCACTGAGATGCTGGCTTCTTGAGTTGATGAAATTTAAATGATGAGACTATGATGAGATAATTCTGTAATGACACCTAGCATTTAATGTTGTCTTAGCATAAATGTATCTATGGGGAAAAAAACACCACAGACACAAAGATTTCAATCAATATTTTATGTATAATACTCTTGAGTCTCTAAGAGAATGATATTTAAACTATAATGCCTCTATTACTGAATATTTTCTTTGTAAATAGTTCTTATTAAATGCAATATTCAATATATATGCTAATATATACTAGTTACTGTATATTGTAATTACAGAGAAAATAGGTAAAACAATGTTATTTTAAAGGTAGAGTAATGTATTTGGATCAACTATTTATAAGAGTCAGTTGAGAAATAATTTTTATGTGCAAAGTTAAGCCTAGAGCATGCTTGCAGTATAATAGAATTAACATTTGTCTATATGTATTTTAAATGAGTGACATTTTATTTTTTGTCTCAATATTTAGTTACCATAAAATTACTATAATGAGCATATGTTGCATTTAAAACTTTAAAAAGAACATTATTATCTAAAAGTAATTTCAAAGCCTACATCTAGTTTATGAGTTATTAGAGGGATGAAAATGAAGTATTGTGGGTATGCTCGAAGCACTGGGTGAAGGATTGTGGGTAGGCTTGAAGCAGTGGGTGAAGGATTGTGGGTATGCTCGAAGCACTGGGTGAAGGATTGTGGGTATGCTCGAAGCATTGGGTGAAGGATTGTGGGTAGGCTGGATGCACTGGATGATAGATAAAGAAAGTAGAAGCTGCCACGATCCATCTCCAGAGACAATAGTGTCATGCTTTGCTGCCCTAAGATAACCACTTTAGAGATGAGCTGGGATGAATACCACTGTGCATCTTACTTCACGATTTTATGAATCGCACGTGGATACCACCAGAGGAAGGAGTAATAGCAAAAAGCCCAGCACATACTCTGGAGTCCTGCCCATTCTTTTCACTTTCTTGTGCTAACGGTGATGGCCATCCGTAGCCAAACATATATTTTATACTCACGGAAAAGCCTAATAGCCAATGAGCACAAATCAACAGGGAGACTCATCTGTAGTCTCTGTGTTGAGCATAGATCATAGCCGGGTCTTCTAATTTGGACAATAATACTACCCAGGAGAAAATGAGATGCAAAATATTTCTGTTTTCTCAAAATGTCAGTTGTCAGCAGTGTATCGCAGCTCCCAGAGGACTTGATTTGGTAAAGGAGCAGAAACCATCACTGTGTTACTGTACCGCGCGTGGTATCCCTGCCCGCAGGAACTCACACGAACACGT
>JANHMN010000020.1:33910379-33992531 GCA_030674055.1 Rhabdomys pumilio
GGCGTGCCCTAAGACCCTGTGCCCACAGCGATTACGGCCCTCTACATGTTACTGTGGCATAGCAAACGTTAGGAGTCAGAGCCTAACCTTCAGAGTGCGGCTGTAAGAATCCCAGGTTGCGGCTTCTTTGTAACAGCTTCTAAACACATCCCAGTATCAGTATCGCTAATGATAACAAACAGCCTTTCTGGACAAACCCCTCAGTGCCCTTTGCTCCCTGTTTACTGTCAAACTTCTTGAAGAGTTACTAACTTCACTTTTTCATTTTTATTTCTGTCAGCAAAGGAAAGCAATTTAAGCCTATTCCTATCTCCTGGGATCTTATGGCATACTTCAGCATTAGAAACAATCTTTCTATTGTTTTTTTTTCCCCCTAGGGACACCATTGGGTCATTATTCCACGTGATTTTAATACAGCATTTGACACTGACGATAACTTCCTTTAAAAGAAATCCCATTCGGTCGACTTCTTAGGAACATGGGGATCTGATCTGTATTCTCTAATCTCCTTTTTATGATTGCTTTGTCTTTCTCTGCGAGTGCTCCTTCCTGTAATATGTATGAGGCCACAGCACTGTCATCTCATTCTCCGCGAACAATGGGATGCATTTATTTGGATTCACATTTTAAAACGATTTAGCTTTCCTCCTAGGCTCAATATTTGAAATAGCTCATTTCCACCTTGACATCTCTGTTTTGAATCCGTACAGGGACCAAATCATAGTCATTTTTCTGTTCTTATAATGAAGTATCAGAGGTTGGATAATTTATAAAGTAAAAAGACCTCTATAAGTCACTCTTGTGGAGTCCGAGAGCATAGTGTCTGCATATTCTTGGTTGGTGGTACAGGGTTCGTGAACATTACTCAGTCACGGAAGAGAAGCAAACAGGGCATTGGCAATGTGTGGAAAGAGTATGCGTGGTGACCTGCTTAACACCTGTCTACTACTGTGACAAACATAAAGCTAAGCATCTTAAAAGGGTTTAATACTGAATACAGCAAACATTATGATTTTGTTTTATAAGTGGGCTTGATATGACATTGTGTCTCCAACTTTAATGAACACATTGCCTGTGTATACAGTTCCCGTGACGGACTGAGATGAAATGTCCTTAACTTCTATGATAATCTTCAAAAATATCAACAAGGATCTATAAATAACAGCAAAAATGAAACAAAGGATTTGGCACAGAAAACAGTATTAGCTACAAAAAAAAAAAAAAAAACAAGTAAGAGTCAGCTACACAATTTATAGCAGGTAGAAAAATAGACTTTTGATAACATCATAACTAAAATACTTTTAGGTGGCTGGGGGATAAAGTGTTTGTCATACAAACATGAAGACCTAAGTTTAACCCTAACACACACACACACACACACACACACACACACACACACCATACCACACCACATACACACCACACCAAACCACACACACGCACACACATATACACTACACACACATAGCAAACATATACACATACACATATACACTGCATACACATATACACTTCATACACCACACACATACACCCACCACACCAAACCACACACACACACCACATACATAAGCACATCACACATATCACACACATACATACACTATACCAAATCATTACACACACAACATATAGCACTCCCACATACCACACCATGCACACACACACACACACACACACACACACACACAGAGAGAGAGAGAGAGAGAGAGAGAGAGAGAGAGAGAGAGGCAGGCCTGGAGGCACATGCTTGTAAAGACACTTCTGGAAAGGAGAGCTGTGGAACACTGTCCTCTGGACAAGTACTCATGAACTCTCAACAACCATGGTGACCTCCACAAAGTCAAACATGTTGGAAACTACCTCATGGAGCATGGAGGACTTCCCAAGGCCTCATTTTTTTTAACTGCAGAGTGATTAGCAACTGGGCCTTCTCTGGGAGAATCACTTTTGTTTGGATCGTGGCTACTGAGAAGCTGAGCGTGCCTTAGTGATGTTTCCATAACCATGCATTTGTGGGTGGCACTAACTGATCTCACTGGGTTATTTTAAAAGCACATCAAATTGAAAGGGAGATGGGAGGGATGGCAGAGGGAGTAGGAGGGAGGAAATTGGGGATATTGTTAAGATATACTGTATACATATATAAACAATGGGGATATGGTTAAGATACATTGTATACATATATGAACAATGGGGGTATGGTTAAAATACATTGTAAACATATATAAACTTCCCAGAACATAAAAAAGATGTGATGAGTGTTTATATGAGACATAATTTTTTTAATCTGTAGGTCTTAAAAACCTATATGATTTAGAGATTTAGAACATAAGCACAATGACAGCTAGCTAGACACTCCTGTTTGACCTGTAATTTAGCATTATAGCATCATATAATTTATTAATTTATTATATTTTATTATACTCATATGCTATAGATCACAGTTTATTATTTATTAACAAATTACAATCATTTTTATCATTAATAATTTAACCAATTTAAATTTTTGGTTTTGTTTTTTTTAAATTAGTTACTTATTTTATGTATATGAAAGCCACCTGTACACCTACGTGCCAGAAGGAGGCATCAGATCTCATTATAGATAGTTCTAAGCTACTGTGAGGTTACTGAGAATTGAACTCAGGAACTCTGAAGAGCAGCCAGTGCCCCTAACCCTTGAGCCATGTCACCAGCCCTTAAAAAATTATTTATTAATCTTTCTAAAGGCATTTTTCTCTTCCGTAAACTTAGGTTATTAACAGACTGCCTCATGGGAAGTTTATGAGGGTGAGATGGGACCACAGCCAAGTCTGCTGCAAAGAATACAAACAAGAAAATCTTTAAAGCTAAAACTGCACTATCTAAACCAAGACTACCCAAGCTCATGATCCTTGAGAGTGCTGAGATTACCAGACGCCATGACAAAGCCAATTTAAGTATGTTTAGAAAAGGCAGCTGAGGCACAAGGGTGTTCATATGGGAGGTGCTTGTATGATCTGCAGTTTTAGGTAAGAGCTGGATAGGATTTAATGCTGTCACATGCCTTTCCTGTCATATGCTCCGTTCCCAAGGAGAAGGCATTCATCAGCTGTGTTGTGTGGGTGGTTTGGCCAGATTGTGTTGTTCAGAAGTTCTAGCAAGGTGCATAGTCATCCTCCAACCACAAACTGGAATGGAAAACTGCTTGTATTTATCTCTCAGAGATCTGTTGTTATTAAATGAATCTTCTCATGGTAGAAAAACAAAACAAAACAACAACAACAACACAACAACAACAACAACAACAACAACAACAACAACAACACCCCATAAGCACCAATGTGTGTGCTTTAAGCTTGTTTGTCTGATAATGCACGTTCCAGGTTTGAAGCAGCAGCCAGCTCTCAAGTCTCTCTAGCTGCTCTTGGACCTCTCTCTGGGTTTTCTTACTCCTCACTTTTGTAGGCACAGGTTTAGATGCCCCTCCAGGACAGTAGCTTCAACAGGATACCTTCATGATCAAGGCCCAAATTAGGAGGGCACAGACTCATGGGGGAATTTTCTTTTTCTTCCATTCTGTCCTGGTGAGTTTCTGGCTTATGCTAATAGAGTCTATGAAGTCTTTTATCTGATCCAGTTTACAGTTGGCTTCTTTTCTACCTTCCTGTCCTATGCATTTCAAGATCTTGTGATAAATGAGACAGTAAAAGTATTGTAGGAATGACTTCATCACCTCTCCAGTCAGCTAAGCCAGCATGTGTATAACATGAACACACACACACACACACACACACACACACACACACACACCACCTACCTTAATACTTAACTCTTTTCTGATACAACCTTGTATGATAAGAGTCTGTTTACTGGTGCTGTAACTCCTTCTTCCAGGGCATGATGAACATCTTCTCTCATAACGCACACATAATTGGTGAAAATAATTATGTGAAAGTTTCCCTATAGGTGTCTCCAAATATGACAGAAAATATATAATAACTGTACCATACAAACATTTGCATTTCTATGCTAATCTCCTTATGACTACAAATCGTAATTGATCTTCGAGATAAGTAATCATGCCGATTGCCTGAATGGATGGAAAATTTAAAAGTAAATGAACATAATCATTTGAAACAATTTATTTAACCTCAGGGTTACGGCTTTTGCATGTCCACCATAACATATGTTACCTAGAGTCTCAAAAAGCTGTAACATTGCTTAATCTGGAGGACAACCATGTATCTTTTTACTGTTTTTGATAGTACTAATAATGGGCTCACAAGTCGGGCGGTGGTGGCGCACACCTTTAATCCCAGCACTTGGGAGGCAGAGGCAGGCGGATTTCTGAGTTCGAGGCCAGCCTGGTCTACCAAGTGAGTTCCAGGACAGCCAGGGCTACACAGAGAAACCCTGTCTCGAAAAACCAAAATAATAATAATAATAATAATAATAATAATAATAATAATAATAATAATGATAATAAGTTCACAAAGTGATCAAAAGCAGTAATCAAAGCAAATGAACAGAACTATATCTATTAGTGAAATTCAAATCAGCATCTTCCCTTTCTGCTTTGACTATGAAGACCTTTGAGTTTCATTTCAGCCCAATTGGGTTCCTTTGTCTAAAGTAAGGGAGGAAAAAAAAACAGTAAGACAATTAATTACAAGAGGGTAAAGTTCTGAAACGCATCCTTTATGCGGAGAAACTATTCTTGGTTTTCATCGTTTTCTTTTTTCCTAATTACGCTTTGCTGTACTGTACTTGTGTCCATGGTAACATCCACACTTAGAATGGGCAGATCACTACTGCTGTCCTGCCACCAACAACCACTGCTATCTAGAAGCCACGGCAAGTCCTTCAGTGGATCATCCCCCTGCTCTGATGAGCAAGACCTGAATCGTCTCCACCGATGTACATCAATACGGTTGGCTGGCTATCTGTCATTTTATCTATCTTATCATAATAAAAATGGTAAATATTTATCCACAAATAATTAGACAGATGAAGAAATCTTATGTTCTCTTTATACAACAAGAAAATACATTGGCATATGTCGTATTCACAGAAAGCATTGTGCATCTTGTGCTATTTTGATCAATAGTCTTAATTTTTCAAAGAAAGCTTAAAATATGAAAGTAAGCACACGAAATAAGCCTATATTGGTAAAATGCTACTTTGGATTCTGGTAGTGCTATAAGAGAAATTGTTATAAATCCTTGCTTTTTATACACAACAATTTCTGTGGTTGAGTCTTAAGATTGACTTGGATATTTGTGATCAGCTTTATTATGACAGAATAGAATAAAGTAGAAGAGACACATCATAAGTGATGAGTTCTTTTGACAAAAATAAAATTTAAGGTATTTTTCTCACAACTGTCACCATCACACACAATTGGAATAAAATTATTTCAAATAATCTTTAGATTCTGGTCTCTAATGTCATATGAGAAAGTAGTGTGGTAGCTCACAGATAAACATCTGTCTCCCCAAAGAAGTTAGCAAGCTTCACATTCAATAGACTTTTTGTGATGTGTATGCTTGGCCCAGGGAGTGGCACTATTTGGAGGTGTGGCCCTGTTGGAGTAGGTGTGTCACTGTGGGCATGGACTTTAAGACCCTCACCCTAGCTGCCTGGAAGTCAGTATTCTACTAGCAGCCTTCAGATGAAGGTGTAGAACTCTCAGCTTTTCTTGTACCATGCCTGCTTGGGCACTGCCATACTCCCACCCTTGATGATAATGGGCTGAACTTCTGAACCCGTAAGCCAGCCACAATTAAATGTTGTCCTTTATAAGACTTGCCTTGGTCATGGTGTCTGTTCACAACAGTAAAACCCTATCTAAGACAACTTTCCACATTTGTTTCTTAGGACTTTCATAGCAATAAATCGACTTTGCTATTATGCAGATGTCTTCCCTTGGACTCTTCACATAGTCATCTCCTCTCTGAAATGTATCTTCTTTTAGCGCTAGCCCCATGGTGCTTCTGATGAGGTACTGGGAATCCCAAGCTCTCTCTCAGTGGTAATCTCCAATTCTTGGTGCCACCAAGTTTTTGACTGGATAAGTAGAGCTGCTATAATCAGTTAGTGTATTCTCTGTCACTTCTCTGATCTGTGCCAGCAGTGCTTCTAATGAGATGACTGTTTGGTCTATATGCTGCATGGCAGTGCTTTTAATGAAACGGCTGATTGACTCACACGTCACATGGCTGACCTTATGAAAAGCATTGCTCAGGTATTCTTTGGCCATGTTACCAGAGAAATCTAGCTAAACAGGCAGGATTTTCAAATCATGGAGTTTTGTTTCTTTTTCACTTATTAATTCTTTCCTTAATTTAATGTTTTCTACTTTTACTATAGGGAGCTAGAAGAAACAAGAGCACACCGTCTTCACTTTTCTTGTTAATTTTTCACCATATTTTGATATACATTACTAACATTACCTATCTAACAGTTGAACATAGTGGAAGGCAATCTCATTGCTTTGAAATGAAGATGTTTCCAACACTGGTCCATACGAAGATTCAGGTATCAGCATTAGAAACTGAGTCTATCTCGGCACAAGACAATTTCCATTGAAAAGAATAAAATTATGTAAAATATTTAAATATTTTATGCAGAATAATTTAAACAATTTAAATTAAAATAATTTAAACAATTATGCAGAATTTAAAGTATCCATTTGGCATCCTGTTGTAAATAGCTTGACTTTTTTTAAAGAACATCTTGTATAATCGATATTTATAAGTATCAAGCAGCTTGAAAGGTTTTACCCAATATTGTCAATACAAGATCAACAGAAAAGAAATATTTTGTAAAAGTAACAGATTACCTGACAACTTTATTTACAAAAAGTCATTTTCAGTGAAACTTAATTATACATGTTCAGGGCATGTTAAAATTTTGACTTTATCATCTAGTATGCCTCCTGACTCTATGAAGCATATTTTAAAATAGTAATTTATTTCATGTGGCAGAATAAGTATTTCTCAGGCACTTTTCTGCCTATCCCATAGCTTTGTAAAAACAGGTATTGATTTGTTGCAAATTGACAAATTATAGTTTCTAAGTACTTTCTACTTTATTCTTATCCAATAGACATTCCCTTCCTTGCAACTTCAGACTGTGAAATGCCTCCAGCCTTTCCTGAGAAATGCTCTGATGACTATCTGAACTGACTTATTTTACTACATTGCTTCTTGGAAACGACATTAGTGTGACTACCATACGAAGTGTTGATAGGATTTTAAGCAAGAACAAGAAAAACGATTCTTTAACGCATGAAAATCTCAAAGACAGTAGCTTAAGAATTATGTGCTTAATTAAATAAAATTGAAGCTGTCCTGTTTATCACAGCTTTGGTAATTTTAGATAAGTTCATGACACAAAATTATCACAGCAATGATAATGTTTCCTGAATAATGCAGCACACACCTCTCATGGAGCAAAATAAATTCAGTTAATGAAGAAAAGCATTGTCCAGTAAACACCATCTTTAAAATGACCTGTGTGATATCCAGTGTTCAAATACTACATCCAGTAAACTTTGGTCAGTCCATTGTTACTCTGTTGCCCTTTTGAATGGAGCCACTCCTGTGATTTACTTTAATGCATGTTATGCAGCAGAAGTTCCTAGGTTTAGGTCTCAAGAAGCTTTATCCTGTCTAACCCTTTGACCTTAGCTTTAGACCATCAGTTGGGAACTATCTCTATCTTGCCAGAGACAATATTATAGAAAGGATACAGATCAAGAAGGGAATAGAATTTTGAGACCACATGAATAGAGGACAAAGGCAAACCTTCCCAGTTTCCAGATGTGCTTAGGAAGTTCTTGCCAAAGCACTATCTACACAGATGAACAGATGTTGGATATTCCAACTTGAGGATACAATAAAAGTAATGTGTACCTGTTACTGTGTGACCAAGAGAGCCAGCCATTCAGCTGACTCAGCTTATTAGAATGACTCACAGGCTGCAGTCTGGCTCATTCAACAGTGGATGGCTGTGAATGCAAAGTCCAAGAATTGGTCTGTGAGGCTGAGTATCTCAGCTGGTCTTTCGTATAGGCTGGAATCGAATAGAAATAGGCTCAAATGCCAATGGAGGGATGAAAATGCCAGCAAGGTAAGAAAAGCAGGCAGAGCAGAAGCTTACTTCTACTGTGTTCTCATATAGGCGTTCAGCTGATGGTGTGGCCCAGACTAAGGTTGTGTTTTCCCACCTCAAGAGATCCAGGTTAAAGGTGAGTCTTTTTTCCAGCTCGAAAGACCTGGATTAAAGGTATAGCTTCCTAACTTCTACCAGTACCAGCAGAGTGATTAAAATTAATTGGTGGTATCTACCCCACCTTATATCATTTAGTTACCAAATAAAAGACACAAACCTTTATACTTATAATAAGCCCTGGAAGCACTAGCTAGAGCACAGCAGGCAGATATCAACCCTCTATGCTATTTTGTCTACTTCCCTGTCAATCACCCTGAGATATAACTTACCACAGGCCATTCCTACATCAACAGGCTGACACTCATGGTTGTGTTTTCACAGTCTACCTACCTCATGGTGTCTTCTCTCTTCTCTCTCTCACTTCCTTATGGTCTGTCTTAGATCCCAAGCCTGACAACGGAAACCCCTCCCACCTCTCTTCTATCCAGCTACAGGTTGTTAGCATCTTTATTTAGCCAGTAGTTTTTAACTAAGGAGCAAGAGGTACATGAGGATTTCCTCATCCCTGAGGATCTTAAGGGCCAGTATTTAGCATCACAATACATAGCAATAGACCACACCTCGATGGAAAGAAACAACAAAGGCTGCTTTGTAGGAACAAAAGACTTACCAGCATCCTCGGATGATTCACTATCGAATATTCATAACTTAGGGAGAGTCTATGCTTGGCTTCAAAGCTCCAGCACACAGGCTGACTTGTTCAAGGCTAATGGACCTGGTGACTTTAAATTGAAGCCTATGCTCATTTCCCTTTCCAAAATCCCTAAGAGTTAGCCTCGTCTCTTCTGCTGGTGCTCTATGAATGGAGTAACAAAGCCCTGTAACAGCACATCTGTTTACAACATGGCTTGCTGAATATTTTAAACCCCCTGTTGAGACGTAGCACTCAGAAAACAAAACAAAACAAAAAAACCTTTTCAAAATATTACCGCCACTGACAATACACCTGGTTACCCAGGAGCTCTGGTGGAGAGCTGTGCAACAAGATGAATGCTGTTAACAGTACTGTTCACACCACAGTCATTCTGCAGCCCATGGATACAGGAGTGATTTCAGACGTCAAGTCTCATTATTGAAGAAGTACTGCTATCGTGGTTACTCTGATGGACCGAGGAAAAAGTAAAGCAGGAACGTTTCAGAAAGAATTGAGCCACCCTAGGTGCCCTTGAGAACATCTCTCATTTATAAAAGGAGATCAACGTAGCTCCAGTTTCACTAATTGTGTCTTCTGGGCTCTCTTCAGGGACTCTGACTCTGCTACATGGTACCACTTCTTTCCACAGAGCCTTCAACCCTGGGTCTTCTCCTAAAGCAGCTGCAACTCAATCTTCTCTTTAGGGACTCCAGCCCTACTACAGGGTGCCAAGCCTCAACTGACCCCTTCATGACCCCTCCATGCCTTCAGAGAAAGTCAGGTCTGGAAGACACTTACCAAGTTCTGCTGCCAGCATGAGACGCAGCTTTGGCCCCCTCTGAGCCACAGCTTCCGGATGTTGGCCCCAAGAAAATACAGAAGAGCACTGATGCTGGCATCTTCTTACAACTAATTTCTCAGCTCCAGCTAAGTTCCATTGATTGTCATAGCAAAACAATGGTTTCACTCTGGTTTTTCATTAAAAATATCACATAACTGACCTTGAAAGAATCTCTGCTTTCCTCTGACATTTGACAAGCAGGCCTCACTGTATCTGCCCTGTTCTCGGCATTATCTTTAAAATCTCCACAGTGATACCACCTGAAGCTCTGAACACTCAATGGCTTTTCTTGCCCAAATTCCTAAAGTCTTTCCACAATCCTCCCGGAAAACATATGATCAGGTCTGTTACAGCAATGTCCTACAGTCTGGTAATGGGTTTTGTCTTAGGGTTTCTATTGCTGTGGTAAAACACTGTGGTCAAAATCAACTTGAGGAGAAAACTACTTATTTCAGCTTACAGCTGTAGTCCATCAAGAAGAAAAGTCAAGACAGGAACGTGGAGGTAGAAGCCAAAGGATAGTGCATGGTGAAGTGCTGCTTCCCTGCCTCTTATCAACTTAGTGTCTATGGTTTACAGTTTGCTTTCTTATAGACCCCAAGGCCACCTGCACAGGTGTGGCACAACCTACAATGTGCTCCTTTCCACCTCAGTCAAGACAATGCCCACAGACATGCCTGTAGTCTGGTCTTATGTAACACATTATCTCAATTGATGTCCCCTTTTCTCAGAAGACTCTACTTGATGTCAACTTGACAATCAGCCTGGCCAGTACACTCTATAAATAAGTGTATGCTTTACATATAAATCCTGGATCTAGAAAGGGTGTGTGACTCACTTTATTGGGGTATTGATTTGATATCAAATAACACAGCTCATCATCAGGTGTGTGGTCCTTTGAAGGAGAATGGGCCTCACAGCCCCATCTATTTGAGTGCTTGGTTCCCAGTTTATGAAATTGGGGGAATGATTAGGAGTATTGCTTTGTCAGAGGTTATGGCTCATTCCAAGTGGGCTTTGAGTTTTCAAATGCACATGCCATTCCCAGTTAGTCCTCCCCCCACTTTCTCTGTCCTCATCTTGAAAATAAGAAGTGAAGTGTCAACTACTGTTCCAGTGCCATGCCTGCCTGCCTACCCCCATGCTTCCTGCTGTGATGTTTATGGACTGACTCTCTGAAACTGTAAGCAAGCCTCCAGTTAATTGTGTTCAAAGTTGCCTTGGTCATTGTGTCTCCTCACAACAGTAAAACATAACTAGGGTAGGATGAATTTATCAAATATCAGCTCGGTGTTAGTGGTGATGTTTTCTGTTATGTCAATTTAATATTAAAGAGTTCCCATTGTGTTTTACAATCTCAACTACTGTGTCTCAAAAGAAAAAAAAAGTGCTATTTAACCTTTCAACAGAATGGTACATCTATGGCCAAGTGCAGACACAAAGTGAGATCCTGAAACACAAAGGAGTCTGAAGTAGTGGGAAGCATGGAGAAGACACGGAATCTTCCTGTGTGAAAGAGGAGACATCCCAGGATAGAGGCAAGAAGGAAGTCTGAACAAACGTGTCTTTGCAACAGTCTAGGTAATAATCCAGACTAAGAAAAAGGGAAGGTCAAATTCCCTAGGCAGCCAGAAGAGCACTGAGTTAAATGCTCAGAATCAACTAACACTGTCAAAGTCAGGCTGGTCGAGGAGGGTCAAGTTCAGTCAGAAGGACCTGAGGCTAATCATGTCTGAGAGGGAATCTAAGCAAAACCACATGCAAATTAAGAGGAAAAAAAGGCAAACTGTGTGGAGTAGAAGACCTGATTTGTACTTATTTCTCATTCGATTCAAGTGAGTTGCTCTGTTGGAGAATAATGTTAAAGTGCTTCCAGATAAAAGGTGTACAAATTACAACTGCGTGCTGTATTAAATTAACAAAGATGCCTTTACGAAATACAAAACAACTAAAATCATTCAGATGCAAAATATGTCATTCGTAAGATATGGAAAACAGATTTCACGTGAATAGCACCACCAATTCCGTGTGTTCATTCTAATGATTTGACTATCCACAAATAAATTTAGATGAATTCTCCCAAGTGGACACTGTGTGCCTCAGGAGTTGCTCGAGCATAGAAAATACTGTATTCAAATTAAGGAACTTATGATTTGGGGAAAATGGTGATTTGTGAACTAAATATACAGAATACCTAGTGGCAAGAAATGTTATTACCGAGCCTGTAACACTTCTGTTCATAACAAGGAAAGCTCTTCTGAGGAAGGGGAGACAGCACACAACCACTCCATTAACTTCTCCTTAGTTTTATGTTGAGTAATCAAAATTTAATACTTGTTCTACTGTGGATTCTCTGCATATGTGCTCTTGAAATGTTAATTTTAAGGAAATATCATTTTGGAGTGATAAAACTCTGTAATCATGTCAAATAAGTACCCATCATATGCCAGGTATAGCTCTATTATCTTGTGTTTTTACTGTCAGTGGCAGGACATAGAATATGGAAGAAAGCTTGATTTTAAAAAAAATGGCTTCTTTGTTTCTCTGCTGTGTCTGTTTGCATGCATTTACTGTGGACTGACTACATGTAGAGACTAAACTTGCCTCAAATTCTCAGAACAAATCAAAGAATTTGAAAGGGACAGACTAACAGAGACCACGTGAAGACCTAACAAATAATAGACATTTATCCAACATCTTTCAAGGGATTACTCATGGTGATGTTAGAATTTCTCCATTCCTTTCTTTTATTTTTAATGTTGAGATTGTAACGTAATTATATGGTTTCCCCTTTCCTCTCCTTGCTCCAAGCCCTCCTATTTCTCTTTGCTGTCTTGAAAATGCACAGCCTTGTTTTTCATCAGTGGTCATCGTGTACATATATGTCCCTGGATATGTGCATGTTTTCCTAAATATAACCTTCTCAGCCTGTATAATGTTACTTGCATGTGTGTTTTCAGGGCTGACCATTTAGTGTTGGGTAACCAGTTGGCCCACTGAACCCTGGGGAAAACTATTTCTCCCGCTCTCAGCACTCCTTGGTTGTCTTGTGTATGACTGATGCATCCTGGGCTTTTGGCCATCTCTCACAGCACATATACTGCTATCCTTGTTTATGTTTGGGCAGTCATGTTGCTAAGACTTTCTGGATTTAGCATCTGACAGTTCTAGGAGCAGAGCCTATTATACTCAAGGTAGCACAGGGAGACGTCAGCCTGGATATCCAGATGTTCCCTGGTTTTGGCTTCTGGATGTCCAACAGCTATGGAGATAGAGCATAGTCTATCTACAGAGATCCATTTTCCTCTGCTGAGCAGATGTCTGCTCTTGCACCTGTCATATAGCAACAAAAACAGTAACCTTGTCACAGAATCCAGAACCTTACAGCTATGTCCTTGCACCTAGGTATTGTAACAAACACCTATACTCAATTATAATACCAATCATTCATCCCTTCTCAAAATGAATGTAAAATACGATCCTACCATCAGGTGAAATCTATGCCACCTCTCTGTTCTACATCCTCTGGCCCTGGAAAAGCACACTGTTGTTGAGCCCAGGCTTTTACCTAATAAAATGATGATGATGATGATGATGATGATGATGATAATGATGTCATCAAGATATCACTTGAAAGACAGTCCTCATTGCATGTTAGCTATCTAGATACAGGACAAGACGATGGAAATTCAAGCTCAAAGAAAATGTCTTTATTTTAAGTAAAATCCCTTCTGACAAGCTAATTTGAGTGACACCATGTGGATCAAGGGACAACTGGCTTAAGCACTCGTTGGGTCATGATGGAGGCACAATGTCTGATGTTTCCAAGTGACTGAACTGTTTCTTATAGGATATGAATTCTACTTCCTGCACCATTAATTATGCTACACCAGACATATTAATATTTCTTACCAATTCTCTGGATTACAACTAGCAGGGTGATTTTCAGCCATGGATAGCATAAACTACTGACATTTGATGTCTTAGTTCCACAAATCAGAATTCCATATCTTCCAATGAGTTATATTTTGCTTTACTTTTTTATATAGGCAGGCCCACTTTTGGCTTACATGGAGCTGGAATTTTGCTTACAGGCTTAAACACAAACATTGGCATACATTCCTATATACCTCATCAAATCATCTTGTTATAGCTCATTGCTCACACATGCTAGGAGTTTTATGGGTGGTTATTTGGTCCTCTAATGATATCTCCTTGGCCACTGCGAATTACAGATTTAATTCACTTGGCTTTATTCAATCCAGTTACGAATTGTAGGAAGTGGGAGAACCCATTGTATGTCACTATTGATTTTTCCAGTTGTCTTCCTCAGTGGTTAACATATTACGGTAATCATCACTCTTGGCATAAAACTGTTCAAATTAACATGATTCTAACAGCTAAAATGGAGACTTAGAACCAGCCAAAGCTAGGAGAAACGGTGAATGCTGAGTGTTCAGTCCTAAACGGGGTCAATGCCAACCATTTGGAGGCCCAGGAGCATTAGATAAGAGGAGACAGAAGGATTTGGGGTCTCTAAGGATGAGGGGAGCTTAATGGGGCGCTCTTTTCTGCACATGTCATTGTAAACACTGAAGTACAGAGTCTGTAAATGCCTTCACAGAAAGAGGAGGACGGAGGAAAATGGAGAAGGGAAGGCATAGGATGGTAGCATCCCGGTACATTTGTGTGCATGCATGACATTCTCACATTTAGTGGAAAATAGTAAAGTGAACATGATGAAAGGTGAAAAGAATAAACAGTATTTAATAGTGCTGCCATTCTAAAGTGTTTCTTTGTTTATTTTTGTGCTTCTTTGTTTTGATTCTGTCTGTTAGTTTTGTTTTTGAGACAGGTGTCACTTGAAGCTCAGGCTAAATTTAAATTTTCTCATAGCCCAGGCTGGCCCCGAACTCATAATTCTCTAGCTTCAGCCTTCTAAGTGCTGTTGTACAAATGTGGGACTTGCAGTTTTATCATAGAAATAAGAAAGCTGAGGAGGGCTTTAAAGTTATCCCATTCTGTCGGTGGAAGACATTTGGGGCTCGCCTGTTCTGCTCATGTCATTGACATCATTTCAATATCAGTCACATTCCACGGCATACATGTACCACCAACTGGTTATTCTTTCCCCAGACTAGAGACTGAGTAATTTTAAAGTTTTGGACAAGTTGTAATATAGTGGTGATAAACATTCACAAATATGTTAGGTGAACACAGGTTTTCATTTTATCAGATTAGTACACCAGGAAGTTTGTTCTGGTAAAAAGATTTCTGAGCAGAAAAAAAAAAAAAAAAAAAAAAAAGCTACATTCTTCACAAAGACCAAAATGCTTTGCCAGCTGTGAGTGATATTTCCAGTTCCTCCATTTCCTCCTCAGCGTTCATATTCCTCATTGTTTTAAATCTTAAATATTCTCTTGGCATCACATTCTGGTTTTAATCCTCATTTCTCTGATGACTAACGAGCTAGCATTTTTATTTGTGGGCTAATTTACCATCTGTGTATCTTTAGCAAAATGTCTGTTCATATATTACAACCTCTTTATAATTGGGTATAATCTTTGTTACTGTGGGGTTTGAATGCTCTTCATGCATACTAGAGTCAACACCTTTATCAGCTGCTAATTGTACAATTCTTTTTCTCCAAGTCTGTCCCTTTGGGTTTTCACTGACTTTACAATGTCTGACACTCAAGAAATATTTAATTTTGGAGAAGTCCTTCTGTGCCTGACTAAGAAACTAAGAAGTCTTACCCCCAAAATAAAGTGCTCAAAAATTTGTCTAGTATTTTCTTCTGGAAGATTTTATAGATTTATATAGATTTTTTTTAAATTTGGGATTTATACTGTTTCTTCCTTTTGAACTTCTTTTGAGAATTTTATACACAAGAATATTGACATCACCCACAGGCCTCCGCTATGCTCCCCTAACTTCATTTGTGTCTCCTCCAGCTTCCTCTCAAATCCACGACACACATCGGCTCATTTGTGTGTATGTGTGTAGGGCTGACTTTGTGGCATTAGACCTATCAGTCAGTGGGGTTGTCTTTGAATAACACTGGGTCTCTCTCTCTCTCTCTCTCTCTCTCTCTCTCTCTCTCTCTCTCTCTCTCTCTCTCAATAGCCATTGATTTATTTCCTATCTATCTCACCCATTAGGGGTGAGTCCTTGTGTAGTTACTCCCATGTATCTTGGCATGTCATCTAGTGTTGTCACATTTTAGGCCTTGCTTAGGCAGCCATATTGTTTAAATTTCATGAATATAGCTTCCATGTCATATATGGAAGATAGTATCTCACAGCTTAAATAACAGTCATCTGTATCTCACTCTTCCCACATCCTCTTCTGTGATGGTGCCTGAGCCTTAGATGTAGGCATTGCTTTAGAAATAAGCACTGGGGTTGAGCACCCCATGTTGGGTTCTCTGAATTCTGACCAGTTATAGCTTTCTGTGATCATCTATCTTTGCTACAAGGGTAAATGTCTTTGATGAGGAATGAGAGCTATTATCAATGAATATAGGGTAAATATTTAGAATGAAGTAAGAAAGGATACTGGATTAGGCAAGTGTCAACAATAGGTTTTCTTCCAGGGTCCATGACCTCACTAGTCAAAGTAGTTGGCTTGAATCATGAGGCATGAACTTCCTCCTATTGATAGGGCATTAAGTCCAATTAGACAGCACTGGGTTACCCTGAATTATAAGTGTTATTATTGTACCATCTGAAATATCTCTCTGCTGGTCATTGTTGTTGTCTGCAGGCCTCACAGCGGGGTGGGACCACTGTGTTTCTCCATTAGCAGCTTAATGGTGCCTTCAGATAATATCTTATTTCTAAGAGTTAATCCTAGGAGAGGAGGTTTCAGGTCAGCTTCAGCTCCATACTCCCAAGTCCTGTGTCCAAAGTGGGCAGTATTTGTAGCAAGCAACCAAGGAGAACAGCAATAACCTATGTTGGTTTTGGAGTCCTTTGTATTCTCCTGACCAACAACTCCAAGAGCAATTCCCCATGCCTGGATCTGGGTTATTACTAGATAGTCTATGGCTCTTGGGAAGAGTAGTTTGTGTGTGTGTGTGTGTGTGTGTGTGTGTGTGTGTGTGTGTGTGTGTGATGTGTGCAACTGGCTACAGGCTCCAGAAGAGGCAGAGTCCCCTGGCACTGGAGTTTCAGGGAGTTGTAAGCCATCTGACATGGGCACTGGGAGCTGAACCAGTTTCTTCTGGAAGAGCAGGACATACTGCTAACCATGAAACCATCTCTCCAGACCTCAAAATATAGTTGTTTTTTTTTTTTTTTTTTAGAGAATTTATAACTTTAGAAGTACAATATAATCCTTAGTTTACAGAATAAAAGTTTTCTTTCTTTAGAAAGCACTTGGATATTCATAGAGAAAATATCTTATTTCTGTATGGATGTGGCACCTGTCAATAATAAAACTGATGGCCTATGGCTTAGGCAGAAATTAGAAGGTGGGACATCCAGGAAGCAGAAAGGATTCTGGGATAAGCCAGGCACTGGGGTCTGGGTAGGGGTTGGGATTCACTTTGAAAGATGTGGTAAGATGATGGTATCACCCATGTGTCAGAACGTAGATTAGATAAATGGGTTAATTCAAGTTATGATCTAGTCAGAGAAGAACATAGCTATATGGCCAAGGTATTTGTAAATATATTTTGAGTCTGAGTCGTATTTCTGAGAGCATGGGACTGAGAGGAAGAACCAAACCAAACTTCTACAGATAATCTCTTTCTCAATGACTTAAAATTTGTTGAAGGTATGCCCTTACTTGAGACACTTGTTGGTGACATAAGTAGATAGCTAGATAGAACATTCCAATAAAACATATTGTTTGCAGACTAAATGGATTCAAGGAATATTTGAGTCAACATATGCATTAAACTAGTAGGATCAAAGAAGAGAGAGAAAACTAAACAAATGAACAGACAAAAATGGAAACCCCACGGTTACAATAATTCATTAGATGTCGAACTGACCAGAAGGAACTTCACAGCATGTTTCCTAAGAAAATTCAGCCGTGCACTGCAGGAGAATCAGAACAACATTCTACCTGTGAGTGTCTCAGGACAAGTCTTTCATTGTCCAGACCGAGAAGGTAGGAAGATGTGGACACTGCACAGAATCTGACCGAGGTTGGTTGTTGACTCTCCTAAGCTGTGTCATGTAGCTGAGGAGGACAGTGAGGGAGTCATGGACCAGGTAAGTGTGACGAGCCAGCAGGAAACAAAACCTGTATTCACTGATCTCTGACTTAACACGAGATAGGGCACCATGGTGTAGCCCAATGTAGCCTCAGGTATCCATCAACTGTGTGGTCATTGAGTGTTCTGCTAACCATGGCTTCATATATAAACTCAGGAAAACTTGAAATCATCTACTTATTTCCATCCTGCGCCTTTTATTCCAGACTTCATTTTAAGACATTTCTACTCCAGTGATCCCCAGGGACAAACAGGAGGACCTTTCCCAAATGAGAAGTTCCCTCAGCTGCCTTTTTTCCCCCTGCATCTCATGTCCTTATGGCTTACTTCATTACCGATTATAAGTCAGAGAGCCTTGTTAGAAGAGAAAAAATTTAGTAAAGAAAAACAGTCATAGCTTGAAAAAAAATGCCCCTATTCCCATCTACAGCAGTTCTTGGAGTACTAGTAACAGCAATGAAAGGAAATAAGATGCCAGAGGTGTCTAATCAGTGTGCAATATGCCAAGGATAGAGACCAGTCCACATAACTGAGAAAAGAGTGGAATTCAGCAGCTTACAGACCAGTGACATCAAAGAGCTTACTGTGAGCCCCAGTGCCATTGAGGAATACTCCAACTAGAGAGATAGGATGGAGACTGGATGGTCCCCAAAGTCCAGCCACTTAGTCACTCTAGTCCAGAATGTGTATGAAGCTTAACTCCTGACCCTTTGTTTTATAAAATTAATTTCTCTATGAATTCTGTGATCTTGGGTCAGGCTACCAAAGGGTCATTGCTTATCTATGGGCTGATAACTACAAAGGTGAGAATCAAATGTTTCCAAATGAAATGTAGACATTTGATAATACTGTACAATTCCAACCATTAACTTTTCATCTCACACATTTATCTATTCTTGATGATAATCAGATTTGTAAAAAAAAAAAAAAAAAAAAAAAAAAAAAAAAAAAAAAAAAAAAAAAACTGAATTAGAGCTAGCAAACATTCTGTACAACTGAACACTATAAAAATAGCATGTTTCATGGACTGTTTTAGAATTTTAAATTCTATTTCTCACAGAGTTTCTTCTTTTAAAATAATTTATTTATTTTTATTTTATGTGCATTGGTGTTTTGCCTGCTTGCATGTCTGTGTGAAGGTGTCAGATCCTCTGGGACAGGAGTTGCAGACATTTCTGAGCTGTCATGTGGCTGCTGGGAATTGAACCAGGGTCCTCTGGAAGAAAATCCAGTGCTGTTAACTGCTGAGCCATCAGTCTAGACTCTCAAATGGTTTCTTATTATTGAATTGCCCCATTGTTGTGGTCTGAATGAGATACATTTTCCAAAGTTTTGAACACTTAATTCCTAGCTGGTGGCTGTGTTTGGGCAGGTTATGGAATATTTAGGAGGTGCAGCCTTAGACAAAGGTGAGCTTTAGGGTTGATGTCCTCACTGCACTTTCTGTTCTCATCCAGTGTTTCCAGCGTGCAAATAAAATATGATCTACCAGCTCCCCGATCCTGCCAGCTATTGCCACACAATGCCTGGATTGTGGATCCTAACCTTTGGGAACGTAAGCCAAACTATATTCTTTCTTCCTTAAATTTCGTTTGGTCATGTCATTCATCACAGAAACAAAAACCGAGTTTTAAAAAATTGAGAGGAAATAAAAGGTGAAACAGAAGGCAACTTCTGTCAATATGATTTTTAACTCATGGTCTTAATGACCATAGCCACATTCAGTTTCTCTCCAGGCCAAGGTCTGCTTAGACACGACGTCCTGTGAGAAGTTTGTGTTCCCTTGGTTGATGTTTGATTCATTCTTGAGAAGATGGTCTCTAGAGCAGAAAGACCTTCAAGACCTCCTCCTCTTACTGTTTCATTTTCTAGTGTTTGTCTGTGTGCTTGTTTGTTTTTGTTTGTTCTGTTCTTTCCCCCTGAATTTTTGTTATTGGTTTAGAGAACAAGCAAATGGACCCTTCTCCGCAGCTTCATTTGAAGGAAGCCCTCTAACGAGCATGCCTTCTAAAATATTTGTTATTTTCTTCTTTAGTTGATGCCTTAGTGACATGACTCTGGGGTTGTGGTGATTGATTTGATTTTAGTACACCCCCCCCCAGTCCTTTATGAACACACATCAGAGGTTAGAGGTTTCTTACTGCTATTTCCCTAATATCCAAGTGCATGTAGCTCACAGAAGTAGAAGGCATGGTTTTATGAGCTGCAGCTGAGTGTATACCGTCAACTTGACCTTGTTTCTCTAAGGAACTTCCAAGAACTGAACACTGATTGTATCAGTGGCCAGAGCCAAAGCTGTTATATTGTGAAGTCAAAATTCAAGCGCTGAGCATTGGGGAAAAAATTATTCACACATCTACCGTAAATCTCTTCCCATATGCCTACCAGTGCCTACACATCTAACAAAGCATTGAGGTTCTTCATGGTACTTTTTGGAGCTGATTCATTACCCTCACTTGGATGTTACCAATCATAAAGGAAATAAAAATGGAGCAGAGTCAGCAGGCTTTATCTTCACTCAACGCCTTCAGATAACTGCAAAGAGAATAACTCTGTGTTTCTGGTGGCAGCCTTGATTGTACTAGATTCCCAAGAGTTTAATTAGTAACAGGCCAGGGAAGAAACACGGAAGGAGCCATAACCTTTAAAAGTATAGTGTGCTTCACGGTGCTAATATCATTTAGAACCTTTTTAGTGTTTTAAATTTGTTTTTTTCCTTTTTCTTTGATTCTTTGAGATCACAATATAATTATACAATTCTCCTTTCCATTCCTCCCTCCAAATCCTCCCATGTATCCATCCTTGCTCTATTTCAAATGCATGTCTCTCTTTAAAAACTGAAACATAAAACCAAAATAATTACACATATTTATGGTGTACCAAAGCTGTTTCAATATGTGCATGTATTACATAATATTAAAATAAGCGTAAATACATCAGTCCTCTCAAACACTTAGTGTTTCCTTAAGAAAGATGAAAAGTCCTCTATTCTTCATCCATAATAAGTAATTAAATCAGTTCGTTTGTAACGTCGATGGAACTGGAGATCATTAAGTTCAGGCAGGTAAGAAACAGAGAGCCAAGTCGCACAGACGCTTTTCGTGGAGATAACTTTCTTCATTTGTCACAAGACTAATTAAATGAAAATTGTTAAACTTCCAGTAAACAAAGCACATTTTTAGAGATTACCATACACAGATTACCAACCTACTCCTGGTGTTAAAAGTTGGGCATATATTACCTGAGAGGGGTGAAATGCAACCTCAGATACCATTAGCCCCAGGGCAAAATTCAACTGTACCACTTCCTGATGGCATATCGCATGCAGGGTGTGTCTTAACCCAAGCATCAATTTTACAATAGAATAGATAAATTTCTGTCTATGCAGGATTAGGTGTGTAGCAGACACTCCAAAACCCTCTCGGTCTTTTCTTTGCTGTATTGTAATTTACTATTTAACTGACAGAAGTCCAAGTCCCAGTCTATATTTATAACCATACAATACAGCTAAACGTGCATGGGTACACTCAGGTTGGGAAACAAATTTATTTGTGTGCTTAAGAAGTAGTTGAACTCCAGTTGGTTGGAGGCATAGTGCACTCCTGCTACATTGCCCGATGCTGAAGATCTAATATAAATGCAGATGCACCTTAAGTATCATCAGCACCCCTGCTGCAGACTGTCAGCAGCAGGAACAAGGTTCTAAATACTAACATCAACAAGCACTGCAAGGTGCATTTACCAATATTATTTTCCTTCATATGTCAGCATATATATTATATGTCATATGTCATATATCATATATTGTATATATAATTAATGATTATTATTATATTATTATATGTAATACATTTTATGTTATATTTTATGTTATACATCAAATAAAATTAAGTATTAAAATATATTAAAAAGTAAATATAATAAAAGAGTTTCTAAATTAAATAAAATATGTAATATAAATACAAATTTATAAGTTGTATATAATTATTTTTATGTATACAATTATATATAATATATTTTATATATACAACTATATTATTGTATACATAATATATACAATTTATTATTGTAAATATAATATACAATATAATATTTATTATAATTATATATACAATAATATAGTGTACATAATATAACATATAATATATATTACAATTATACATACATATATATATGAGAATATCCCCCTTTTTTAATGTCTTGAAAGTATGTTAGTGTAGATATTAATATTAAAATGCGTGACTGGGATTGATGCTTCTGAGAATTCAAGGTATTTCCTCTAGCACATTCAGATCTAAAGAACCAGATCCTTAGGAGAGTGTAGTTTATTCACAGAATTCTTATCTTGTCTGTCTTATCCATCTTTTTATGCAAACATTAGGAAGTGACTTGTTCCCCTGCCTCCCAGCTACACCCACCTTCACTGATAAAAGATGTTTTTCTTACTCGATTTGCACAACAATGTAAACAGTGTTGTTGATATCTCGGACACTGCCTGGCTTGGGGGCCAAAAAACGTCCAGGCCTGCGCTGCTTCCGGGTTTAGCATGGGTCAGGGTTTAGCAAGAGAGAGAGTAGGGGGAAGACTCGAAGAATAGAGACAAGCCAGAGGATTTGTAGTCAAGTCTCATGTCTCTCACGTCTCTCTTTTATTTGTCCTTCTTATTTGTTCTCCTTTGAAGGGAAGTCTGGGGTATTTATAGGCTTTTGCCACGTGCCTTGTAGGTGTGTGGATACCACGTGCTCCTTGCAGCTGGGGGCACTAAACAGCAAAACAAGCTATGTGGGATAATCAAGATATTTATCAGAGTGTGCTTCAACTGTTGAAGGCTATTAAAAAGCAAGTCTCTCATCAGGGTATATGGTTCCAGATGGCTACAAAGTTGATAGCTGCTTTCTAGCCACTTTCTGCTTAAAGTCGGCTCCCAACACAGTGTGACGTAACAGTTTAGTGCTTCTTGACAGTCTAATTTGGTTTATTCCGACACAATGTTGTCACTTGCAATATTATGAATTCTCCTTAATCTGGATTATCTCTACTGAGGGTCTTATTTAAAATATTTTTTCTCTAACTGAATATGAATAAATCCACCTAACACAACAAACCTGAAAATCAGAAAGACAGATTAAACCTAATGTGAAAATAGATTGCTATTAATAATAATGTGAAAACTCCTTCAGCTGTCTGGGTGTATTTCATGGAACAAATCAGAGGTCAAATCCTGATGCTGTTATTTGGTTTTGACCAATTTTACTTAATACACTCTGTCCAGAACATTTATGTCTCTGGAGAAATTAAAATGCTACAGAATTATAAGATCACTTCAATGGATTAAATGTCTTCTTAAATTAAAAAATCTTAAAGCAGAATTGTTGAATAGTATGGTTCCCTGACATAAAAATATAGAATATTTTCTCCTTCAAATTTTTACAATATTAGCTTTTTGTTGTTGTTGTTGTTGTTAATTACAAGGCCTTCTGGGTTTTTTCCTCTTACTTTCACCTCTGTTTTGCTGGTAGTCTTATGTGGTAAGCATTCTATATTTTAAAGTTACTTTCCAAAGATACCTTGATTTTTTTTCTTATCTGAAATTGTTGTTTCCAGTGAGTTAAAATGATTTTCATAAAGATTTTACTCCAGTCCAAAATACGTAGTGATTCCATGCATGTAACTTTGGTAATTTAACGATGACTGCAGATGACTTCGAATGTCATATCTAAGGTTTTCCATGTTATGTTGAAGCTGAGAAATTTACACAAAGTTTAAGGCATCCGAGTGAAGTTAATATTTTCTTGTTTTAAGAAACTGATAACATTTGGTGACTAATTAGCTATGGTGGTAAGGCTGAAGAAAGAGGCTCAGCCCGATTCTTATTTTGGGCTTCTGAGTTCTCATGGAATCCAGGTATGACTGACTAGTAATGAAATGAGCCTTCCCTTCCGTGTGAACATCCAAGGTGGATACACGTTTGCAGGGGATGGGACTCTGCTAGCCTGTGTGGAAGATAGCTCGGTTGTTCTGTGCTGCTAAAAGGGAAATATCTTTTCAGTTCATTCATATACAGGCACAGATATGTGAATTTGAAGTCCACGCTTGGTAGATCTTATATTCTAAAATCCCCACATTCTTTGTTTGTTTGTTTGTTTTACTGTTTTCCTAGGTCCCTTCCCATGTCTCCAGTCTTGGGCTCAGCATCTTTCCATGGTTGTGATAGTGACTCCCAAGGTCCTGGACTTTTCACCTCCTGAAGTCTCCTTCTCATGAGGGGTCTCAGCTTCTATTTGGGCAGAACACGGCAGTGCAAGTAAGGAAAGAGAAAAATCGGGACTCAGTGAGATCACTGAAGTCCCTGACTGGGAGAAATGAACTTCGGTTTGGATGTTTGAGACAGAAATTCTCTACACAGTTCAGTCTAGTGCCAATTCACCATCGTCCTGCCTCAGTTTACTGGGGTTTAGATTACAGATATGTGCCACCATGCCCAACAACATGAAATTGTTGAAATATTGAAATTGATAAAAATGTTGGAAACCCATTATTATTATTCTAAAATTAAGAATAGAAATCAAGGACATAGAAACTCTAAAAATTCTGTTTCCTGGGAAAACCAAAGCACCTTTCTCAGAACAAAGCCGCAGACAGATCCATCAGTGAGAATCACAGGATACGTAGCTGACAACAGTGTGGAGCAGAAACTCATCCATCATTCCAGCATTACCATTTCTCTAAATATCTTTACTATCTTCATAAAAAATATCGAATAAAACCTAAAGCCAAAACACTCACTGAAAACCACTTGAGCCTAAAAAAGATAATTACAGTTCACTGGACTATCCATGAAAAGGAAAATCTGGACAGATTATCTGCCTCTGGTTCTCAGCAACTTTTGGATTCATTCTGCTGTTGCTGCTGTTGTTATTTGCTGTGAGAAAGTTTGTCATTTTCTAAGCTTTTAATTGTTTCTATAATTTTATATACAAGCACACCGTTTATGTATCATTTACACCCCTCCCTAAACTCCTCCTGTGTTACCCTACCCCTTCCAAATTCTTGGCCATTAATTCTATAACTATTATTTGTACAGAACCTACTGAGTCCAGTTAGGGTTGCGTTCGTGTGTATGTTTGCTTAGGGCTATGCACGTAAGATTAGGAAACCTACCTAGGGCTGGCTTGTTCTTGAAGAAAACTAACTCTTCCTCCCTCAGCAGCGATTGACCAGCTGTAGCACTTTATCTACTGGTGGAACCTATGTAAGTTTCCCATATTGGACTTTGTCCTGTCCACTGGTGTGGTCTTGTCCAGGCAGCCATCTTGTTCAGTATCTCTGTCTGTCTAGAAGACACTATTCTGCAGCACTTATTCTGGCCCCTTGGCTCTTACAATCTTTCTTCCCTCCTTTCACAAGGTTCCCTTAGTTTTAGACATATGAGTTACATATAAACATCCCAATTGGGAATTCTCCTACCACGATCATGTACTCTTTTCCTTGCTTTGGATCTCTGCAGTAACTCCCATCTGTGACAAGCAGAAGAGTCTTTGATGAGGACTGAGAGAGATGTACTTATGTGTGAATATTAGGATAAACATTTAGAATACAGTTGGGGGCATATTTTTTTCTTTTTTCTTTTTATTTATTTATTTTTTTGAGACAGGGTTTCTCTGTATAGCCCTTGCTATCCTGGAACTCACTCTGTAGACCAGGCTGGCCTTGAACTCAGAAATCCGCCTGCCTCTGCCTCCCAAGTGCTGTGATTAAAGGTGTGCGCCACCACCACCTGGCTGGTTGGAGGGGCATATTAATTTAGGGAAATGTCAGTAGTAGATTCTCCTCTAGGGCCTATGACCTCTCCAGCCTCCATTCTTAGCTGCATTTACAATGCCAGGCATGAGTTACTCCTATTGAATGGTTCTGAATTCCAATCAGATAGCTGTTGCTTGCCCTCCAAGAAAAACGTCCCACTATTGCTCCACTGGAGATATCTTGTAGGGTAGTCATTTTCATGGTTTGAAGGCTTTATACCTATGTAGAAATGTTATTGGAATTTTTCCCTCGGCAGCTTGTAGAGTACCTTCTGAAAAATCTGAGAATCCCCCCAGCCCCCGCTCAGGGAGGAGTCTTCCAAGTTACCAACATCAGCTTGATTCCTCCATGTTCTGAGACCAAAGTGTGTGGTATCTTAAGCATCAGAGTTCTCTGAGCTCTGTGAAGCAGCCAAGTGGAATGTCAACGACTTACTGCGTTTTCTGGGAATCCAGTGGATCCCTTGATCAACCTCTAAGGGAGGTGTCTCTTGCTTGGCACAGAGTATTCATTTTTAGATAGTCTGTTTCCTGAAGATGGGAGAGAGGGTGAACACTATCACCACATACTACATAACTCCCTTTAACATATGTATGCACATACGTAAATAAAGCACATATAAAATATATACATATATTAAAGACAAGTAAAAGAATGTTTTCTTATAAACTTTTCAAACCTTTATGCCACTTATCTCTTCTTCTTTGATGTTCATCTGTACTACCCTCCCTCTCCCCTCCCCCCTGAGTACCCTCCATTTTCCCCCTTTCCCACTTCGTAATATCTGTGTCCTAACACGTCCTCTCTAGAGTTTCTTCTCCCTCTTCTCTATGACCTTTTTCTTGGTTTATACCATTATTCTGACTGGATTCTCATTTTCTAAGCATGCTAAGAGAATGGGTATTAAATCTGCTGGCAGGTTAATACTGTATCACACGGACTTCTATTAAATTGCATTAAGATATAGATTGACATCATAAAATATTCTTAAAGCTGTTACGATCAGTTAAACTTGCAAATATATATTGACTATCTGTGGGAAACAACTGATAGGCCAGTTGTTTATCTAAATAAGGACAGAATCTCCTAAACATAACCAAGGTAACCTGAACTTTTTAATATGTGAGAGGCATGGTCAGTATTGGTAATACTTGATACAACCCAATAATTTGAGGGAAAGGTTTACTTGGAGCCACTCTTGAAATAAGTATTAGTCAACAAAGAAGAAACAGAATATTCCACAAAAAAACCTTTGAGATAAGTCATACATGTATGGCATAAACACATTGCATGTATGACAAGACCACATCGCATAAAAGGTACAATAGAAAGCAGTTCTGTTTGTGAAAGAAGATGCGCAAACCATGAAGCAAAGAAGGAGATCCTGATGAGGATTTAGACTTTATATGGATAACTGTGACTACAATTGTATGACCAAAATTTCAGTTCTAATATACATTTTAAAGTGATACCATTCTTTTTGAAGAAACGGAAAAATCTACATGAAAGAAAATAGATTAGGTAAGATATTATAGTAACGTAGATGGGAGGTTATGGAAGCCCGATACATCTATAGACTAGAAACGGAAGTAGAGATGAATTCAAGAGCTGTTTTAATGGTGGAAGAGGCCAGCGGTGTGGTTGTGGACGGCGGCTTATTTGTTTGCATGTAGTCTAGGGTACGGTGCTGTAGGTCTCCGTTGCAAGTTCTGGTGATTTGGTGGATGATATCGTCATGGGTAAATACAAGAAGTCTTTTTAATTTCCACTACTGCCTTGAACCAAAGACCTCACAAATGCTAGGCAAGTGGTTTACTTCTGTGCTACTCCCATTACCAGGGAGAGAAATAAATTTGAATGAGGAGGAAAGTAGATGATGTATTAAGCATGAGATGTCTGGAAAATTCAGGTGGATTTTTGTAGCAGGTTTTAGGATTCACAAATCTTAAACCTAGTGGAGAGACAAGGACTGGAGCAAGAGATACAAGAATTCCCGGTTAAAACAGACACACACGTCTTTGACGGTTACTTTTGAGATAGGCCTTTGGGTTTTTCTTTCACTGTGTGTTTGTTGACTTGTATTTTTCCGTGCTTCACCATGCCAAGGCACAATGCTACCATTTTTCTTTATAGAAAATGAGAGACTCCCCAGCAGGAAACCTGTCTGCCATGGTTTCAAATGTTCTGCTCTTACCACCATGCCTGCCGACTTAGCCAATACTGAGTAAGCTTCTCCAGAAGTGGATATACCTTTGTGTTGGGAGCCGACTTTAAGCAGAAAGCGGCTAGAAAGCAGCTATCAATTTTGCAGCCATCTGGAACCATTTACCCTGATAGAGACTTGGTTTTTCAGCAGCCTACAACAGCTGAACACACTCTAACAAATATCTTGTTTATACCACATAGCTTGTTTTGCTGTTTAGTGACCCCAGCTGCAAGAAGCACATGGTATCCACACCTGCAAGGCAGGTGGTATCCATATGCCTACAAGGCACGTGAAAAAAGCCTATAAATACCCTATATTTCCCTTCAATAAAAGAGACGTCCCCAACTCCCTGAGCTTGGGGACTGAGGTGGTTAATATTAGGCTGTCTTTCTGGGGAGAAGTGGTGGTTTTATTGGAACAGGAAGAAAGACCTAAAATTGATTACACAGCCATAATCCATTGGTAGAGATCTGTGTAATTGTTACTAAGTTGATACAAATTCAAGTATTTCATTGGTATAATTTCTTCTATTGTAAACTTGTGGGTACAAGGCTTAGACCTTTTACTTCTCCAACAAGGGAAATTGTGCGTTGCCTTAAAGAGTGTTGCTTTTATGCCAACTATTTAGACATTAAGTCTCTTGTCTCTCGGGTTCGTGCTGTTCAACAAACTGATGGCTTTTGTACAACAACAGATAGATGCTATTCAAACGAAACCCATACAGGTCCATTATTACAGGCTGGAAGTAGGGGACTCTGAAATCTCTGTCATCAAGACTGATGAGGATTAACCCTTAACTTACGCGCTAAGCCGGATAGTCAATGACGGGTAAGAGAACATACCGAGACCCTTGCCCCTAAAATAAGGGAGACAATAAGAGGACAAATAAGAGAGAGAAAATAAGAGAGAAAAATAAGAGAGGAGCCCTTCAGTGAGATGGACAATAAGAGAGAGACAATAAAGGAGACGTGAGAGACGTGAGACTTGACTACAAATCCTCTGGCTTGTCTCTATTCTTCGTGTCTTCCCCCTACTCTCTCTCTTGCTAAACCCAGACCCATAGACCGGAACAGCAGCACAGCCCGGGACATTTTGGTCCCCAAGCCAGGTAGAGTACGGGTCTCAACACCTTTGGAGAAATTTACATGGTTAGAGTATTCTCATGCAACCTGCTAACAACAACAGTGCATCTTCAGGAATATGAGTGTGGGGCTGTATGAAGTGTTTGTATGACTTGTCTCTGGCTACTATTGAGGGTCACTACAAACTTGGTGTCTGGAAGACATGTCAAGTAATCAACTTGCCAGTCAGAAGTCTGATATCAGGTTAAGCGGGCTAAAATCAAGATACTAGGATACGGCTCTCTCTATCTTAGAGGCTGCTAAGGAAAACTGTTCCTCTGTTGGTTTTTATGTTGCAGAAACGTGCATTCCTTATGACTGTCTTCCTCCAAACACAGGGTTCATAGAGTGCAGAATCCCAACTCTTCTTTCTGCTTTTCAATTCCCTAAGCCCCATTTGATAAGGACCACGGTTCTTAAAAAGACTCAAAAAATAAATAAATAAAGGCTGATAATCTTTCTGTCTCAAGGTTTTTAACTTATTTTTATCTACAGAGTCCCCTTTCCCACAGAAGGCAACATTGACTGGGGACATCTTTTCATGCATTATTCAGTTAACACACTATGATAGAAAGGAGAGGGGCCAATCAGCTCTGGCTTGTGTACGGCGTATATTCTGCTTATATAAACATTTATTCATAAGATAGATACTAAGTAACATTTCAGAAGTCAAATAGAAACAAACACGTGGACAGCAACAAAAACAAATGCTACCAGCTTTCCTTATAAAATATTACTTGTTTCAAAGTAACTGTAGAGACAGGTGTTAGAAATGATATATTAAACAGGTGTATAGCATGTTATAATGCAAATTCAATAGCCAGTCAATGGACTAAATGTGTATCATTTTTAAAGAAAAGTTCCAATATTGAATTTTTCTTCTTTTGGACTCTCTGATCGTAGTTTGATGAATTACCTATCTCTAAACCAATGTATGTCTGAAAGACTGGTATATCCATGTATGTAACACAGAAGACTCAAGTGTATTCTTCTCCCTCCTGGTGCAACCCAAGCAGTCAGTGCCTCTTTGAAGCCTGGCTGATCAGACACTTGAGCCCATAATAAGTCTTGGTCCAGCAAGAGAGTAGAGCAAACCACTGATGTTATCCCTTTGTGACTCTGTGATGACAAACTAAATTCTCTCGAGCTCTTTGATTCCTCCCTGTGAGCACTGTGTCAACTCCTGCCTGGTACTGACACTGGGTTTGAACTCCTCTCTGATTCTGGGAGATTTTGCTATCTTTCTGATGAACAGTTTTCACTTATCTTAGTTGTATTTGGTTTCTATCCCAATCAGAAGAGCCTCACAAAAGTAGTATTGTATAGATATTGTTATTCTCCCATTAGAATTTTGTTTTCTGAAATCAAATGCTCCACCACTGAGGTATAAAGAATTTATTGTATAAAAGAATCTATTTACAATAAAGACATATAAAAGAATTTTGGATTCTGGAAAGTTATTTCTTTCCCACTAAAGTTATCTGATTTATGTTAAGGCTTAAAAATTATGAATATTTTCTGAAATTGGTAGCATTGTTTTTAAAGTATCTGCCGATTATTCAACATTTTTGTAAGCCCATAAAAGCCCTGTAGTTACCCTTCCCACATTATGAAGACCTTTCAGAGGCCTTTTCGGAACCCCAAATAGGAAGGCCAGGCATCCCCACAATGCCATCCTTGAACTGACTGGGGATATCTGCTAGAACGCCAAGAGATTACCTCTATTTAGTAGCTTAATTTTTTTTCTCTCTCTTTAGTGGAAAATCACTTAGCGAAACTGCGGAGATTATTTATCTGAGTCACATTTTTATGGAAACTGCTTTTCACTTCCATGCATTTTTAGAAGTGTTTTCTTTAAAAGAATATTCTATTAATATTTATAATTAGATAGCACACAAAACAGATGCTAAGTCTTATAACTTTCTGGGTACAATTACATAAAGAAGATTATATACTTTTCATTATAATGTCGTCTATGGGAGCTGAAGAACAAAGGGTTTTTTTTTTCTGTGAACATGCCATTTCTTTTTGTGGGTGGAAGTAAACGGGGATGGTAGCGATTACCCACAATTAACCAGTTTAGCATGCTAGCTAGTATTGATCCTGAGCGTCATACTTAATGCCTAGTGTAGTACTGAGAAGAACACCGCGTGGTGCGAGTTCGTAACTGAATGACTTTGTTTTATTTTTTACTTTTTAAATTCTCAGCAAACCTTTCTATTACCCTGGTCCTTCCGTGATGTTGGTGGGTCCTTCCTTCAGAGCTTAGTGATAGAGTGTTCAGTATTCAAGAACGTGAAGATTGCTGAAGTCAGAAAGCAGAAGGAATAGAATTCATTTTTCTTTTCTTTCATTAAAATAGTGAGTGAATGAAAAACACATGTTTAATCTAATCCATATAACCTGCCCAAGAGCTGTTGATGTAAAGATGAGGAAACTGAGTAACCAAGGAAGAACTAGTTTTGAGTGTTGGTTCCAGGTTTGAAGCTTTCTGTGATGTGTGAGTCCATGTGTCTCTTCCTAAGTGGTTCCTTCTTCAAGGGGTCCTACTGTGGGGTCCGAGGATGGAGGAGAGAGATTTTCAACAACCATTTGCCCTCAGACAGGGTCTGTGGATGGACCCTGTGCCTAGCTCGGCTTTCTCTACTTAGAATTGCAGAGTAAGGAAGGAGCGCTAGGCAGACAGGAGCGGAAGTTTGCTTCCCCCAAGACGTTGCGCAAGGGTACAGATAGGTCACGCCCACTAGCGGGTGGCCGCCCCTGGCTCGGGGCTGAGATGCTGGCGTCCGCTCTCGGGAAGGCGCGGACATACCTGCCAACGGAGGCTGAGCGGGCGCCAGCGCACCCTCCGGGAGCCGCCAGCGCCTCCCCGCGGCCCGGGACGCCCGTGACTTGGCCAGGACCAAGGCCAGCGGCCACTCCGTAGCAGCCGGAGCGGGTGGGAGCGCCTGGCTTCTGGCCGCGGCCGCCGCCCGCCCGCCGGCTCCGGTGGTTGGGCGGAGGAAGCGCGGGACTCCTCCTCCCCGCCGTATTAACATGCACCCAGGGGCGGGTGACCAGCCCAGCCTCGCCGCCCCTGCCCGCCGCGTCCCGGCGCTCAGCCTCCGCGCCAGAGGCGAGCGCTGCGCTCCGGGCGCCGCAAACCCGAGGACACGGCCTCGCAGCCACCTTCGGCCGGCGGGGAGCGGCAGCACCCGCGGCGCGAGCGGCTGCAGCCACCTCGGCGCCTGCCTGGGCTCCTTCCCTTCACCTCGCTGAGAGGCGTCCCGGACTGCGGGGCCACCGCTCTGGTCCTCGCTGAGGCTCGTGGGACGGACTGACAGACGGACGGACGCAGCCAGCGAGGGACCGACTGCGGGCAGCGGTAAGGCAATGCCAGGCTGCGCGGCGGGGCTGGGGCGTGCGCGGCGGCTGTGGTGGCGGCAGCGGTGGCGCGCTGGGTGGCTGCTGCTCACCTCCCGCTGCGAGGTCGCGGCAGCCCTCGCATCCTAAGGACTGCGGGCCGCCTCTGCTGGCCATTGGCCGGCAATCAATTTCATGACTTCTGCCCGGGAGCACGTCTGGTCCCCGTGGTGACCCCCGGAATTCCCGGGACCAGCATACCCTTCCCCGGGCGAAGGATCTTCGCAGCTCTCTGGGGTGTTCCAGAAGGGACAGATTTTTAACTGAGACAGGGTCCTTGGAGGGGGAGGGGAGGGAACAAGAACACGGGTCCTATGTCTCCATCAGCTCCAGCCAAATTCATACCCGGTTCAGCACCTTGCAGGCAAAGGCAGCTGCTCACTGCAGGGGACTTCGCCAGGGGTTCCTTTGCAAAGCAAGTTGTTGCACTCTTTTTGTGTGACATTTTTTGGCATCGGTTGTGAAGAGCGACCCCTTCACTGTGTGTATAAGAAGGGGGGAAAAGCCAGAGAAAGAGAGACACAAAGACAGTGGAACAGAGAAACACACACAGAGGAGAAAGAGAGGGTCCCAGGGGGTTCACCAGAGAGTCGCTGAGGCCAACTGCCAGCGAATCGCGTGGCGTGGCGGGCGGTGAGAGCCTGTATTCAGAGGACCAGATAAGTGGCACTGGAGCCGGGACCAATGGGCACCTCTCCTTGCTCCGGGCTTTGCCAGATAACAAATTGCACTTTCATGGAGGGGCGGCTGCAGCTGCGAGAGGAACCTTAAGGTCTATGAAGACCCTGCATTCAGCACCCGCGGATAGCGCATGGTTCTGGTCTTAATGTTGTTCCTGAGGCCGTGGAAAGGGGCCGGTGTGCTCGCGTCAGAGGTGCTGAGCGCCTGTGCCTGGAGGGCGTTGCGCTGGCCCAGGATGCCTGCTCACCCCTTGCCTGGCCTGGAGCGCTGCGGAATTTTCTGAGAAGGGGAGGGCACGTGGCCGGGGAAGGGTTGCAGGTGGTATACCTGGGAGGATCAGATAGCTGTAGGGTGAGAGGTTGTTTCTAACGAACCCCTCTAAGACTCTTTATAGAGAAACTGGTTCTGAGCTCCCAGAGGCTGCCCATCACTCCTCCTGGCCTAGGAAATGAAGTTACAACAGAATTACAAGATGGATAATAAAAGTCACAATTAAAGGCAGCTCTCAAGCATTTGTGCCTTCATGAATGACTTCCTAGAAGAAGATGGTGATGAGCCACTGAAATAGGAATAACGAGTGTTTAGAACTTAGAAGTCAGGAAAGGAATTTAAGACCAAAAGCAAACATCTGGCACCCCAGCCCCTGCCCTGTCCGTTTTTGTTTTGCTTCTGTTTGTTTGTTTTAAATCAGAAAGGAGGTGCTGTAAAGAACAGCTTTTGGACAGTTATTTATATCACAATTCCAGTCTCAGGAAGCAACTTGCTATTGGTTCTGATCGTTTTTGTGTAGATAACAATAGCGTCTATTCCAACTTACATGGAAATGACAGGCAGACAAGGGATGATGCAACGGTTCTATTTTGTACAACACCAGAGGCAAGTGGTCTTCATTTAACGCTGTTAAAACAGAGTTTCAATGCATTCAAAACATGTTCAGAATTTAAGTTCTTAAAATTTTAAAGCTATGTTTGGGCCCAGAAAATTCAAACCCTGGAAGAAAATGAGGTTAATAGAAATCGGGTGTTTATAGCTCGGTTCTGCATTATTTTCTGGATTTGATGGTTCAGCTTAAAGTTGCCATGACCACTATCTTAAGATATTTATTCTAAGTTCTAGGTCCGAAATTCTGTGATTTTTTTTTTTTTTTTGAAGCTAACTGACTTGCTTAAGAGAACATGTAAGTAACTTCGCACGAGAAAATGCTTGCAAATGCAGACTAAGCTTTAAAATTTTTCTTTTGTATGTCTTTCTCTGTTACTCTAAGATTTGCTGTTAAATAAGATATGGGCAACCTAGGAAGGGAATGGGCGAGAGACACAACCAAAATACATTGTATATTTGTATGAGTTTTCACAAAAATAAATACAGGCAACATAAATCTTAGGAAGATGAACAGATGGTTTTTTTTTTTTTTAAAAAAAAATCACTAAGTACTTTATTACTGACAGAACTTTTCAAATTATATTCAAGCCCAAGTACTGGGAGGGAGGGACACGGGCATAAGCACTCCCTTTGGGGACTTTAGTGGCTTAGCTCCTCTAATTTCTTCCTCCAGATTCATCTTATTCTAGAAGGATCAACTAAAAACATTATGAATCACAGGAGTGATTATTCAAAACAAGTGGAAAGAGGACCTCAAAATATTATGCAGAGAAATATCACAAACCTACTTGCTTTGCTCTCCAAATTCTGATGATTTATGTCTCTCACTGAGTCCAGATTTTAGGGACAGAAACAAGTGAGACTTGGATCTGTTAAGTGTATACGTTTGTTCCAGATAGACATTAAGACTGATATTTTAAATAAAAAATTTAATGCCACACAGATGGGATTGTCTGATAAATGACCTAGGGACAGCACAGCAGTGGTGTGGCCACTGCTTGATAAAGGTATGCACCATAATTTATTTATTTGTTTTTAAAAAAGAAACTCTTGTGGAATCCGGGTTTTTATTTCTATGTATGTATGTATGTATGTATGTATGTATGTATGTATGTATATGTATGCATGTGTATGTATGTATATGTATGTATATATGTATGTATATGTATGTATATGTATACATGTGTATGTATGTATATGTATGTGTGTGTGTATGTGTGTGTATGTGTATGTATGTATGTATTTATGTATGTACTTATGGTTTCCTTGATACTTTATAATCGAGAAAGCAAAATGCAGCCCATTGCACATTTCTACAATCAACTCAAACTTACATTGTGTGACTTTAGTGACTGCTCTCCTCCATTGTTCTCTCAGAGGACAGAGAATTCGTCTTCACTTAAGAGGTTTCCAGTTGGAAAGTTTCATGAAGATCTCATTTCTTTATAAATTGTAATGTACATTTAAGGAAATGATGTAGATGTGAACTCTTGTTTCTTGTCTCCCTTTCATCGATAGGTTGGCTTTCCTTTAAAAATCACGATTAAAACTGGAAGGTTAGTCAGGATCTTAAAAAACTCCATAGCGACTTCCCATTATTATAATTTATTCCTATTATATGTTGGTCTGTTGTTAATTTAAACATAAGTTAAGAGCACACACCGCTATCACAAGGGCTGTAGTTGGTTCCCAGCACCCACACAGGACAGCCTGTAACTACAAACCCTTGGACTCCAATGCCCTCTTCTGGACTCTCAGATGCACATACCCACACACATGCCCATAATTATAAATGTGACTCTTTTTTAAATTAGATGGATATTATAGCAGGAAGGCCTTTTGCTAGTGTTCTAGATTTTTTTTTTGTGCTACTGACAACATTGGGGGTTGAAAGTACCCCAGGTCTTGAATTGCTTCTTATTCCCAGAATCCTAAGGGCTCCCAGTTCTCTGCTTTCAAAGAAAAGAATCATTATAGTGCCCCTCAAAACATCCATCATGATATTAAGTTACAGGAGTCTTTGTAGTCCGATTTCTTTTCATTCCTAGTGAAGGTTATTTTCCCTAGATTTGGTCTCTGTCAGGAGTTGTCAAAGATTTGTTGTTAGAAAGACCTGAAACATTCCCCAGAAAAGAAGATTTGCAAGTTGCCTTCTAATATAATCTTTAATTTAAACAACCACAGAGGACCAATGGCAGATTGACAGATACTAGAGCCTTTTCTCCAACCCATACACAATTCTTATACTTTATATTTATGGTTTCCTTTTCTGTAATCCTGAGTTTACAATTCTTATACTTTATATTTATGGTTTCCTTCTCTGTAATCCTGAATTTACAAACTTACACAGCAAATGGGATGAAGAAGAAGAGGAGAGGAGGAAGAGGAGGAGGAGGAGGAGGAAGAGGAAGAGGAAGAGGAAGAGGAAAAGGGGAAGAGGAGGAGAAGGAAGAGGAAGAGGAAGAGAAGCAGGGGGAAGAAGGGGAGGAGGGGGAAGAGGAGGAGGAAGAGAAAGAGGAGGTGAAAGAAGAAGAAAAGAAGAAGAAGAAGAAGAAGAAGAAGAAGAAGAAGAAGAAGAAGAAGAAGAAGAAGAGCAGCAGCAGCAGCAGCAGCAGCAGCAGCAGCAGCAGCAGCAGCAGCAGCAGCAAAGTGAATGTGTATATCAGGCACTTTGAATGATGAATGGCCATCCTGAGGCCCACGGTTCCTTGCTCTGGTTTTGAAGCTGGTCTTGCACAGAGGTCTTGACAGCATTTCCCAGCCCTTTATCTAATAAGTAGTAGGGGCTGGGTAGATATTTTCATCCTCAGATGACTTATGATTTCCTTGATTGGTATTTATTATTTTCTCCCTATTGTAGAAGTTAATAACTACCGGGAAAGAAGTGATTTCCCAATTAGGAAAAGTAGTTCCCCCAAGAGCCTCATTCTGATACTTAGTTACGATATAAGTCAGGGTGGCTGGGGTGTGTCTTCGTATTTTAGTATTTGATATTTGGTTGCAAACTAGATAGCAATGTCCTGGATGTACATAAAGAAAAATATAAGCTCACCCTCCTCCCTCTTCCTAGAATTTGCCAGAGAGGAAACTATTTATTTTCCTACCCACTTATAACTTGCATCTGTTGTCACTGACAATTTGTCTGTCTTCTCTCAGTGTTTCATGTCAGATTAGTAAGCAACTATACAAAGCCAAGATATGATGTGTGTCATTTGGAGCTGCCCAACCTTGCCAGGTCTCTTTAATATTCAACAGCTCAAGGAACTTGTGGAGGCCATGGCTAAGCAATTAGAAAGGGAGGGATTGTGCTGTGACTTGCTTATCTCCCTGGCCTTGAATCTAAATCTCAGCACCAAGACTGTTTAGAGACATTTAAAGGGCTCCCTCAGGCGGCTTCTGAGAAGGTCTCTCTGGGCATATTTCCAGCTCTGCCTCCTTACTCGGTGGCATGGTTTTAGCTAATTTGAAAACATCTGCTAGAGTAACTTCCCTGTTAGTTCTACTACTGGCAAGTGCTTCTGAGTATGTGATGGTCAGATTGGCATCGACCCCAACTCTAACCTCAAGATTACTGCCCATTCCCTGGGGACTCTTTCTGTCTTGGTTTCAATTTCAGTGGAAAGTCAGTGTGAAGTCTATTTCTGGACTAGAAATTTCCCTGCTAGATATCGCCCAGATTTCTTTATAAAAACACATGCCGCCTTTTGCGAGGAAAATGGCATTTTGATCTTGTCTCCGACTCTGCAAACAGCTATTCTTTGATGGGATTCATCACACCATGTTCTAGGAAGACAGCAGGACTCACTTGTCTCCTTCGTTGCTATTTTCCTTCATACTTGAAGCCAGAATGCAAGGCAACCTTCTCATTGTCCCAAGAAAGGCTGTACTTTCCTCTTTAACTGTGGAGGCCATCTGGGGAATCAGGAAGCCCTACCTCATTTGAGGCTCTACTGTGTGAACAACGCATCTGCCTGGGCAATTTAGAGGAGGTTCACTTGATTCTGTGGCTCTTGTGAACTGTGATGAAAAGTCTTTTCCTTCTTCTCCCTGAAACACAAGGTTTTTAAAAATTGTTTCTTCTTCCTTATACCTCAACTGAAGGGCCATTTAATTAGTGAAGCCCTCCAGCTGGATAGAGTGACGGTGGTATAGTTTCTTCGCCAGCCTTTCAAAGTTAATAAGGATGTGTCATCTGGTGACCATATGATTGGATGACCATCTTCCCCACAGAACTGCGTTTCCTGTGACCTCAAGAGCTAAGTATAGCATGGTCATCAATACCACTGATCCGGCACAGTGCAGGGCACCAGGAAAACAGTCAGTACATACCAGCTGTGTGAACTGTTGAATAATTAAATAAGTGAGTGAGTGAGTGAGTGCGGAGCCCTGTTCCAGCTGTGCAGAGTCTGTAGCTCCAAAAGTAGCGAGTGTTTTCTTGTTTTTGCAGGGCTCACCTTACAGCATCAGATCCTGCATTGTTCAGTCCTAGGCTTACTTGAATAATACCTTCGAGAGACAAATGATCCCAGGGTGCCAATATGTCATGGCAATGGCTATATTTTTCAGTGAGAGGCCTGCAGTCTTTTTAAGGAGAGAGATAAAATTATAGATAAAATAATAATTAATAAGGATTCTCTTTCTTCCTCCTTAAGGCTAACTTATCAATGGTTTATCCAATTTCTTTTTGCCCCAACTTTCAGATCTCCTTTCCTGTCACCCACAGCGGGGAGGCTTGCTCATGTGTACCTCATTTTAATCTGTGGTTTTCTGTTTCTGAAGTCCAGAAGCTCACTGGATAAGAGAGACAGTGTCTATAAGGTTGTGTATGGAAGGAAACAAAAGTTCCTTGGGGACTTAAGTCTTCTGTGAAGATGACACAAACTAGAGATACCCAGAAGATGGTGTGTCTCAAGAGAAAATGCCACCATCAGATTGTCCTTTAGGCTATCCTGGTGTCATTTTCTTGATTGTTGATGTGGAAAGGTCCAGCTCACCATGGGTGGTGCCTGGGCAGGTGCCTGGGAATTATGAGAAAGGTAGTTGAATGTGAGCCTACGAACAAGGTGGAGGTACTGTTCCTGTGTGATCTCTGTCTCTGTTCCAGCCTCCAGGTTTCTGCTTGAGTTCTTGTCCTGACTTTCCTCATTGATGGAGCGTGACATGGGGCTGTAAGCCAGAGAAGCACTTTCTTCCCCAAGCTTGCTGTCTGATAGTGTTGGTCATAGCACTAGGAAGCGAAGTATGATAGGGAGTAGAAGAAGGAACCGTATCACAGGCATGAGAGACAAACATCCAGCTTCAACTGACTTTCTTAAGGCTAAGTTCTGTGTAAGCACTCAGCACAAACCGTGATTCTCTCCTTCGTGGGTCATATTCAAATCTAATATCTCAAACTAAGTGGGAGTATAGCCCTCTCAGTATTTCTTTGATAAACACTTTTAAAAAATAATGTTTTATTGTTCGACATAAAAGTTTGTTCCTCCCCAGTCTCTGCTTCTGGGATATTTGAAAGCCATGAGGAGATAGACCAGCTTCCTAAAGATACTGATCTGCCAACTGCAAGCCATTGTAGATGCCAGGCCCACAGTGCCACCTTGATTGCCCATGAGGAAAGATGAGGGCCAAGGTGAGAGTGACCTATGTTTGTATGACTGGTTATGTCAAATAGAGTCTATATTTACATGTCTAAGAGTTAAAGTAGTTTATCCTGATGATTAGAATACTCCAGGATCTACACAATAGTTATCAAATATCTGATATTTCTATATTGTCTCTAAGAATATGGAACTTAAAATATATGGGGTATCTCTTGAGCACTAACTACCATGGAGAATACAGAAAGTGCAAGACATCTTTCAAATCATTTAACAGCATAAAATTTAATCAAGAGAATAAGATTAAGCAATGGAAAATATTGGAAGGATGAAACAGGGGATTGCCATGAGTTCAAGGTTGGTCTTGACAGCATACTGAGTTTCAGGTTGACCTGGGCTACAGAGACCCCCCATACAAAAACAAAAGATGTAGGGACAATTAGCAACAACACATTGGGTTATAGAATAAAACCAAATGACTCAACATGAAGGACCAACCGTCATATTTACTGCATTTGTTTCTACCACCTATGAATGTGTCGGGCTTATCAAAGAACCAAAGCATTATGGGATGCTTCCTAACAAAGAATATCTTAAACAGGAGCCTCATGGACTGGTAGGAATTAAGTCAAAGGAAATAATGTTTTGCAGGCTCAATAAGATGTCTACGGAGATGTGGCAGTGTATGCTCCTGGTCTGGGGGAAATGGTCCTTGATCCTTGTACTGATGAATTCGATTTTGGAGGATGGTGACACTCCTGATAGACACCTATCATAGAGGACATAATGATTGTACAGGAATGTTTAGACTTGCTAGGAGTCACTCAGAGATTCTAAATAAACAATTATTGGAAGAGGTGCTCACTTGAAAGTAGACGAGACATTTTTTAGAACTAGACCAGTAGTATCTTAGGGTGTATGGAGAAAAAGATGTGGAAAATGTAATTTTTTTTCTAGTAATTTTTGAGTATTTTCTTTTACATCTGAGTCACAGTATTTTCAATACCATATTACGAAAATTTTAGTGAAATATTTTGATGTCATCCAAAAAAATTTATTAACATTGTAGCAAATGCCTCATGCCTACCACCCAGATTATGAAACAGTTCACTTACATAGGGTCGTGTGTGCTGTTGATATTTTCCAAAATGTCTTATCCCTCTGAGTGTATTCTGTATGCCATATTGTGTCCTTACCATTCCCTTGTATCTCGAATACTTTGTACAAATATGTATAGCCGGGCGGTGGTGGCACACGCCTTTAATCCCAGCACCTGGGAGGCAGAGGCAGGTGGATTTCTGAGTTCGAGGCCAGCCTGGTCTACAGAGTGAGTTCCAGGACAGCCAGGGCTACACAGAGAAACCCTGTCTCGAAAAACCAAAAAAAAAAAAAAAAAAAAAAAAAAAAGTAAAGAAAAGAAAGAAAGAAAAACATATGCATACAACACCGTAGTCTGGGTTTCAAGCTCTGTAAAATAGTGTCACACCCTTCATAGGCCTTAGCTCTCTGTTACTGTTCAGAAATGTGCCGTGTACAGATTCAATTTGTTCATTTTTACTGCTCCATAGTATTCTATTCCAGGGCTGCATCATGATTAACATGACAGTCTTTTTTTGATTGTTGTTTAAGCTGCTTCCAAATAAGGATGCTGTTCCCATTCGGAAGCTCTTCCTTATGCTAACAATGGAGAGCTCCTTGGGGGCTTTGCTTGAGAGAGTAATTGCAAGAGGAAGCACTTTACCTGCACACTTGGCAGATTGTGCCTGATTACCAAAATTGGTAGCATCTATTTATAGTCAACCAACAATCCATAAGAGTCCTTTTGCTCCTTATTCTTGCCAACACTTGGTGAGGCATTTTGTACTTTGCTAATCTTAAGACTGCTAAGGACATTGGCCAGTTTTCCTTCTTATTGACACTTGGATTTCTAGGGGTTGTTTTTTCACATATAATGTCTACTGTTCTTCATGGAAACTCATTGGTTTAGATATTCTGGATGCCAGATGTTTCTTTCTCAGTAATATGAATTTCAATAGTCTTCACACACTTAGTGGCTTCTCTTTATTGTGATGGTGTCTTGTGATAATTTTTTTAAGTTTTTCAAGGTATAGGCCTGATCGTTGCTCGTTATAGGTAGCTTAGGAAACCTTTTCTGATTCTGAAGGAATAAAGAAGTTATCTTCTCATTTCTCATAAACTACTGAAGTTTTAAGACGTTAACATCTGTGGTTAATTTTTAACACTTTTAATTACATCCCAAATTTGAGAGGGATGCATACTTGTCTTGCTCTTAATTTATTCCTCATTAAAATAGAGATGGGTGGATTCTTATGGATTCTGCTGTTGACATACATCAAGATTTCATTTTATGCCTGGAATGGATGGTAGCTTCTAAACAGGATTCCTTGCCCTCAAGGTTTCTTTGCTCCCTTTTTTCCCTCCCTCCCTTCCTCCTTCCCTCCCTCTCTCCCTCCCTCTCTCCCTCTCTCCCTCCCTGTCTCTCTCCCTCTCTCTCCCCTCCTTCCCTCCCTCCTTCCTTCCCTCTCCCCAACCCTTCTTCCCTCCATCCCTTTCTCCCTCCCTCTTTCTCTCCCATTTTCTCTCTCCCTCATTTTTTCTCTTCCTCCCCCCACCCCGACCCTGTGATGTAGGGTTTTCACTATGTAGCCCAGACTGGCCTCAGCCTCACAACCCACTGCCTCTGTTTCCCAAATACTGGAATTACAGGCTTACCTAAGCATATCTTGCAAGATTTATTTTTCTAAAGTCTTCATGAGACTTGACATTTCCAAACACACTCATTTTTACTCCTCACTCATCTACCCAAGAACTAAGCTGTGCTGTCCCTAGTGTGCCTTTAGAGATATCACTGGGATATAAGCCCTAGGGCAGACCTGGCCATCTTTGTTTCTTAGCACCACTTTTTAATTAGCCCTTTGTATTAAACTCTCCACAGTGGCCACTCTGCCTGGCCAAGCCTTTGCCATTGGCTATTCACACATCCTTATGTGTTTCTCTACTCTTCATGTGCTTATATTCTTTCTCTTTGACAAATTATGGCAGGGGATTCTCCCAAACTATGCCAAGGGGTATTAGGATTTATATTTCTCTCTCTCTCTCTCTCTCTCTCTCTCTCTCTCTCTCTCTCTCTCTCTCTCTCTCTCTCTCTCCCTCTCCCTCTCTTTCTCTCTCTCTTTCTCTCTCTTCATTCTTCTATGTGTATTGCATGCCATGAGCAAACATTTTTCTAAAATGTTTTAGAGCCCAGACAAACATTACCTCTCACACGTAACATCTATGGCCTTTTCAGCTGGAACTTTCTTCTTAATTCCATTTGTGTTAAACTGGATCATTTATGTTATGACTTATACATGTGGAGACTACTAGATATTAAGTTCCCACAGTGATGAATTAATTTATGTGGTTTTTTATTTCATCTCTGGCCTAAGCCTAATAGCTGAGTGGTTTTTAACAGGTAACAGCTGGTTTCTTGATGATTGGCAATTAGTTATTGAAGATGACATGGGCTAAAGGGAAACTTGGACTTTGATATTATTTTGGATAGGAACGTTACTGGAATATACTCAAATTTGAAATTCTGAGTGTGTTCGGAGTAACAAAGCTATCAGTTGTTTGCTATACTTAGACTTGATATTTCCTATAAATAGGAAACAGTTTGACCCGAGTTTCTGAAATGATAAAATTTGAGATGGTAATTAGAGGTGGGTCAGCAGATTCTTGGCGCTGGCCACTGTTCCTGTATTTCCCTGTGGAAAATGCCACGTCTCTTCGCAAGCATGATTCACTGTGCCAGTGCCTTTTAACTAACTACATGGCTTTCTGCAAGCTAATTTCATTGAACCCAGTTTCCTCATCTGAAAACCGAGGATCATTAAATTTAGATTTCAATGTATTTGAAAGGATTAAATGAGCCAACCTGTAGAAGTATCTAGTTCAAAGCTAGACCCATGGTGAGCAATTAAAACATGTTCTAAATAGTATATTTTATCTACAGGAACTAACTTGCCAGCCATCTATTAGGCATCAGAGCGATACTGAACAAAGAGCTTAACAAATGACTTGTCTAGCTGTGGAACTCTTTTCTTTTCCTACTGAAAGCTAACCCCAGATCTGATGATTTCATATTCTTTTATCACTCAGTCACAGAGACAATGCCTTGTTGAGCAATTAATAAGAGCGAGTGTTTCTTGAGCAGCAAGGTCTTTGTACTTGGTAAGGATGTAACTCTCCTGCATCAGTTGCACAGGATGTAAGTTCTGAATTCACAGAGCAGCTCCCACAGCCCCATGACCAAAACCTATGGGATGCTGTGCCATCTAATGCAGGGAGATGCCAATGAAATCAGATGTAACTTTCTCCTTCAGGAAGACTTAACTCTGTTAGGAGAAGATGTTCTCACCTGGAGAAACACCCAAAGTGTAAATTTTAATTACTTTGGTTAGAAGGTATATTTTTCTAAGGTGGAATGAAATATGGGGAATGGAGAAAGCTGGCAGGAAGGGGCCATTGTGTCTTGACTTCTATGGAGGAAAAATTGTTCCTGTTGACACATAGCTCCTGGATGGGTAGAGGGTCCTGCGATCTGCTGACTTTGTTTGCTGATCCAGACAGAACTGTCTACTACCCGCAAGTCCCCCACAGTCCCATGATCAGTCAGCTCGGTTTCTCTGATATCCTACTCCATGGATTCTTGCTCAGCCATGTTCACTAATGCACTATTCATAATAGTAATGAAATGGAAACAACTTAAATATCCTGTAATCAATGAATGAATAATGAAAATGTAACAGACACACACACACACACACACACACACACACACACACACACACACACACTACGGAATACTATTCAACTGTAAAGAAAAATGAAGTCATGGTATTTGCTGGTACTTGCAGGTAAATGGTTAGAACGAGAAAAGATCATATTTAATGAGGTGTCCTAGACTCAGAGAAATAATGAATGTTGTCTCTCATCTGAGGCCCCTAGTTCTAAGTCTTCAGACATGAGTGAATAACCCGGAGTAGCTGGAAAAATAGAAAACTATTGTGAAATTTCCATGGAAACACAAAAGCTAAGGAGATTTAGATACAGTAGTTCCTCCCTTTGAGACTGTGCTTCCTGAAGGAGGTAGCTTCTTTAAAAAAAAATGGGTATTTTATGTATTTACATTTCAAATGCCATCCCCTTTCCCAGTTGGATTTCCCTCTGGAACCCCGTATTCCCTCCCCCTCCCCCTGCTTCTATGAGGATGCTCACCCCCCCTCCCACCTCACCATCCTGGCATTCCCCTACACTGGGGCATCAAGCCTTTACAGAACCAAGAGCCTCCCCTCCCTTTGATTCCTGACAAGGCTATCCTCTGCTACATATGGAGCTGGAATCATGAGTCCCTCCATGTGAACTCTTTGGTTGGTGGTTTAGTTAGTCCCTGGGAGCTCTGGGGGGTCTGGTTGGTTGACATTGTTGTTCTTCCTATGAGGTTGCAAACCCCTTCTGCTCCTTCAGGAGGTAGCTTCTAACATAAGTGTTCCCAGAGTCTTTTTGACCCATCTTATATAAACCAAACAAAACGCACCAATGAAAAGTCATGTTCATGAAAAAAATATCCATTCTAAACGGTGACCATCGTCGTTTGTCCGCAGTTGTCTCCTGTAGAGTGGGATTGCTCTGGTTCTGTCAGGGAAGTTACCGTGTGATACTCACCATCAGCTCTCATTGTCCAGATTTGGTACCAGAACTGAGTGAGAGCTACGTGCAGTCAGTGCATTGATGCTGCTTCAGTGATCTCTGCCTCCACAGCCACGATGTTCTGTAGGGTTGTTCATCAGTAAGTTCCTAGTAGAGGTGTGGGTAGTACCTTAGGCACTGTCTCCTAATCTTTCTTTTCCTATTATTTCATGCTCTGAAGACGTCCACTGTAAGATGGACCATTACTGATCCATTCCTCCATCCCTATTTTTTTTCATTCAACCGACAATAATTATTCAACAAATATCTGTGCTCTTCACTGGTCTGAATTCTTTTAATTTAGCCTTGAATAATAGTAAACTAATAACAAAAGATGTAAATAGGGGCCTGTGCAGAGCTGTGGTATTTATACAGGTTGGGTATATGTCTTTGTATTTGTTTTTTAATTTTAGATACATGGTCTTCTTATATAGCCCGAGCTTCACTTTAACCAGCTGTCCCAGCCTTCCCAATGATGAGATTATAGGTGTGGGTAACCACAACATACATTGTGGTTATATACTTCTGACATGTATGGAGAATAATGAAATTAGTAGGGATTAGAGTACTTACCATGAATGAAAAAGTGAAGTTTCATTTCTCTTTTTCATTAGCTGTGTCTAAGCTTTAGGGCACGGAAAGCTTCTACAGGAAGTGCGAGGGAGGGTTTTCCATTGGTGGTACCGTTTCATTCCTTTCTCTTCTCACAGTAGGAGACGTGCTCAGAGACGGAGTTCACTGTTCTAACTATTCTGTTCTGGTTTCTCCTACTGTCCTTGCTCTGTTGTTTGTAAGTTCTGGCAGCGACCCTAGGTGGTTGCAGATGCTAGGCACATTCCTTCCATCGAGATGCTTGTCCTCTACCGTCTGCCAATCTCGCTTGGAAGCTTAGCTTGGACGTTAGCTCACTAGGTAGCTCAGATATACCTGGAACTCATCTGTTTGCATCTGCCACCAGAGTTTATGGATCACAGGCATTCACCACGAGATTCATGTGACTTTGGTTTCCTGTATCCCGGGAGATCATTTACTGTAGCATCAGAGACATTCCCTGCAAAACTTGTATTTCAGTCATAATAATAGACATTATGTTTTATTGGATCTAAATTATATAATAAGCCCATTATATTAGTAACCATTTTATATTCACACTACCTTTATGTAGAAAGTGGTGTAGTTTACTGACTATCTTCTTGGGTTTCAGAACTATTGCTGATGGAGTTGTTAATTGACTGGTGTCTGTATTAGGATCAGCGCTCCCCTGGTGCCTCCCACTGCCTAGTTTTGAGCGACATAAACGAAATGGAGAGCAAAGTAGAGAAGTGGGAATCTAAAAGGCTATCGCATTGCGAAATTGATAGCTATCAGAAATCTCTTTCTAGCTGCCTGAAAGATATATACTTTTCTGAGTTTAAATTATTTCACTTTGAAGCTTGCAAGGCCCAGCAGGTGGTTATTTGAACATTTTATAAAATGGTACTTTATTTTTTTTCCTTCGTTCCCTCCAGCTGTTGCCATAGATGTGCGTAGCACATAGCAGAAATGAAATTAGTTCTACTAAGATGCCGTTGCTAGTCACTTTCCTGTCTTGGTGATCAACTAACAGAAAGCAACACCGATGAAGAGAGAATTCTGTGGGCTCCTGGTTGAGAGGGTGCTATCTGCCAATGCAAGAACATCACAGTCTGTGAGCAGCAGCCTGCAGGTGGGCTTTCTCCCATCTGAGACTACCAGGAAGTAGAGAGGCAGCCAGGTCTGTTGGTCTTCCTTTTCATTCAGCCCCCATGGTGGCTATATTGTAGCCACTCATACTCACAGTGGGCTCTCTTTATTCTATGAAACTTCTCTGGAAATATCTTTATGGGTATACTCAGGGGTATGTGTTCAGTCAGGTTGACAATGAGGGTGAGCTGGCACAAATGCCCAAATCCCAAGCTTCTGGTTTAAAAGTGAAGTTACCTTCTCTAATGCCAATTTAAAAAGATAACGTTGTTTAGTCTCGGCTTTTTGTCTGCTCCCTGCTTTAGTGGCTTATTTTGGGACGTGGGATATTTTGATGAAATTAAGAAGAAAGTAGGTTGCCTTTGGCTTTCCTTCTCTCTGTGTGTATCTTTCCGTTTGTTAGAGAGATTCTTCATGACAGAGGTGAATCTCCTTGGAAACTTCTAGGGGTGTAACCATCTGCTAGGTCTGGAGAAAACTAGTGTCTTCTATCCAGGGAAGGATCTGTCAGCTGTAAAGAAGCTTCAGCTCCCTGCTTCCTGTTGGGCAATCCGTTTGAGAGTAAATAAGTAGGGACCTCAAAGACAAAGGGACAGACTCAGAGATTTAGCCTGCAATAAAGATGTAGTTTAGAGAGCACACTTAACTGGCCTGACACAGCCTCTTCAGGGATCAGATAAGGTCCTGCCTAGCAAGGGAGAGAGAACAAAAGGTGTCCAGCTGCCCTCCTAACAGATTCCTGGACACCGCCTGCCTGCTGCTTATCTCTAGGCTCCTTTGCAGTTCAGCCTACTGGAATTAAAACATCAATCTCTTTAAATAGACATTGGCAAATCTGCATCTATACTCAACTCGAGAGCAAGGTTATTCAAGTTGTCCATAAAATACAAAAGTGGTACTGTGGTTCGTGTTAAACGTTAATTTTTCAGAAGAAAGATGAATATGTAAGCATCCCCCCCACCTAAACGTTGGCACAAGATGCTTGGCTTCTGTACATTAACAGAAGCTGCAATGAAGATGGATTCACAGAAAGATGGTGGAAGAACAGGTGATCTTTATCATGTCCTTACTGTCACTGTAGTGTCACAGATGAAAACTCCATTTTATTCTGTTTTATTATTTTTTTATATTATTTTATTTATTTGCATCATAAATGCTGCCCCCTCCCCGTCCCCTTGCAGAGTTTTTCTCCCCGTCTCCCCTCCCCTGTGCCTCTGAGAAGGCTTCCCCCCTGGGTATCCCCCAACCCTGGGGTATTAAGTCTCTACGGGGTTAGGTGCATCCTCTCCCACTGAGGCTAGACAAGGCAGTCCTCTGCTACATATGGGAGGCAGTGGGGAAAGAGGTTGCTTGGTCCAGCTTGTGTATGCTCTTTGATTGGTGGCTCAGTCTCTGGGAGTTCCCAGGGGTCCTGGCTAATTGACACTGCTCATCTTCCTGTGGGGTTGTGCTCCCCCCCCCCAGTTCATTCACTTCTTCCCCTAACTCTTCCATAGGGGTCCCCAACCTCAGCCTAATACTTGGCTGTAAGTATCTGCATCTGTCTCAGTCAGCTGTTGGATAAAGCCTTTCAGAGGACAGCCATGCTAGGCTCCTGTCTACAAGCACAACATAGCATCAGTGTAAGTGTCAGCAATGGACTTGGTGCTCTCCCATGGGATGGATCCCAAGTTGGGCAGGTCACTGGATGGCCTTTTCTTCAGTCTCTGCTCCATGTTTTGTCCCTGCATTTCTTTTAGACAGAAGTAATTTGGGGTCAAAATTTTAGTACCTGGGTTGGTGTCCCTATCCTTCCACTGGGGGTGCTATCTGGTTACTGGAGATGGTCTCTTCAGGTGACATCTCCCCACTAGTGGGCATTCTAGCTAAGATCACCCACCTTGAATCCTGAGAGCCTCTGATTTCCCAGGAGTTTGGAACTTTCTAGAGGTTACTCCGGTCCCCAACACCCAGCAGTTGAATATTTCCATTCATTGCCCTCGCCTTCTGGGCCTCTCTCCTGTCTCCTCTCATACCTCATCCTGCCCCCCTTTCCCTCCCCCTCATTCTCCTACACAAGTCCCTCTGTCCCTCTACCTCCCATGACTATTTTGTTCCTCCTCTTAAGTGGGTTAAGCATCCTCACTTGGACTTTCCTTCTTACTTAACTTCTTTGGATCTATGGGGTGTATCATGGCTATTCTGAAGTTTTTGGCTTATATCCATTTATCATTGAGTACATACCACCCGTGTCCTTGTGGGTCTAGATTACCTCACTCAGGATGATATTTTCTAGTTCCATCCATTCGCCTGCAAAATTCATGATGTCTTTGTTTTTAATAGCTGAGTAGTATTCCATTGTGTAAATGAACCACATTTTCTGTATCCATTCTTCCATCGAGGAACATCTGGGTTGCTATTACAAATAAGACTGCTATGAATACAGTGGAGCACACATCTTTGTGATATGGTGATATGATGTGAGATGGTATATTCCCAGGAGTGGTATAGCTGGGTCTTCAGGTAGAAGTATTTCCATTTTTCTAAGAAACTGCCAGATTGATTTCTAAAGTAGTTGTACCAGTTTGCTATTCCATCAGCAATGGAGGAGTGTTCCCCTTTCTCTACATCCTTGCCAGTTTTTGATCTTAGCCATTTTGATTAGTATAAAGTAGAATCTCAGGGTCATTTTTATTTGATGACTAAGACGGTTGAACATTTCTTTAAGTGCTTTAAGTGCTTCTTGGCCATTTGATATTTTTTTGTTGAGAATTCTCTGTTTTGCTCTGTACTCCATTTTTTAATTGGGTAATTGGAATCTAAGTTCTTGAGTTCTTTATATAGTCTGGATATTAGTCCTATGTGGGATATAGGATTACTGAAAAATCTTTTCCCAATCAGCAGGCTGCCATTTTGTACTATCGACAGTGTCTTTAGTCTTACAGAAGCTTTTCAGGTTCAATAGGCCCCATTTATCATTTGTTGATCTTGGAGCCTGAGCCACTGGTGTTCTGTTCAGGAAATGTTCCCCTGTGCCAATGCATACAAAGCTATTTCCCAGTTTCCATTTTGTTCTATTAGATTTGCTGTATCCAGTTTTCTGTTGAGATTCTTGGTCCACTTGTACTTGAGCTTTGTGCAGGGTAATAAATATCGATTAATTTGCATTTTATGAGTTAAATATCTTCAGTATTTCTTGCTAAGCTTCTGTGAAGGTTATATCTAATGCTATAATTTTGTTTTGAATCACCTCACAGTCCTGACACAGAATAAAATTTGTACCTTTAAGGCACTGTTATAAGCATGGATCTTCCCAAAATCTTTTAAGTCATTTTTTTGAAGCTTACCATTTTCAAACTCATATCTTCCCAACATTAGGTTGCCAGCAACAGTTTTCTGAGTCTTGTAATTTGCTCTTTCTCAGGGTCTCAGGTCAACACGTATAAAGTCAAAAGCACAATAATATGACTTCAAAGTTTCCATAAAACCTGTGACATCACTGTTATCAGAACCATGGCTGAATATAACCTGTAAGTTTAAAAAAAAATCAGCATGCTTTCAGGAACAGGTCTTACTGAGTCTAAAAGACTTCATCAGTTACTACTTAAGCTTATGTCCAAATGCATTAGTAATGGTGAATTACATTTACATACTGAGTTATCCAGGAAACTTCTAAAGCATATAGCTATTATCCCTCTACTTCTACAGTCTGCTGGTTTAGTCATAAGAATATTTACAAACCTGGACAAGTTTGTCTAGCCAGCATCCACGGATGAGAGCCAAGGATTCAGAGTAGTGATTTCCACTGCAGTCCATTGAGCGTCTCACTCAAGACTATGTATAGTACAGGTTCCCAGGCTCCAAGTCAGAATCTAAGGGCAGTTGCAGAGGTCAGTCTTTTCACAAGTTCTCCAGGTACAAGTTACCTTATACCTCAAAGTCTTAGAACCACTAGCATTTGGGTTCTGATCTCTCACGATGTACTTAATTTTATTTAATTCTGCCAACAGGTTTCATGATTGAGAATGTGTATTATTCAAAGCAGAAAAAGTAGAAAAATAAAAATCACTGATTACAGCAAAAGACCCTTACAAGTACCATGATTTTTTTTCTGGGTAGATCACCACCTCCCTAGGCTTTCATCAATATTTCTCTGAGTTTCAACTTTTCATTTTACTACCAAATACCTCTTGTATAATTTAAGTATCACCGATTATCATTCTTGATACTTATCCTTGCATTCTGCTTGGTTTTGTTTTTTGTTTTGTTTTGTTTTGTTTTGTTTTTTTGCAACAAAACCTGTATAATATATGACAAGTGGCACATGCACATGTCATTTAAAGCCTGTGCTTGTTCTTTAGACTCTTGGTGCACATGCAGCCTGTCCCCACTACCATGAGCTCACCCTATTTCCCATGCTTTCGACATGTTGCTAACTTGGCTCTGGGTACTCTCAGTGTTGGAAAGAAGAAAGTGAGAGAAGAAAAGAAAGAGATTCAGAACATGAGTGGTTTTCATCTCTCCAGCATTACCTTTTTGCAAAATGGTTATATTACTGTGATTAAAGAGCTAGGAGATTTTAGAACATCTGAAGTAATTGCATTCAAATGCACAAAACCTTCCGTCTCAGTTCAAATTACGGATGCTACTAAATCATGGTAATTTTACATGAATTTTCTTGTCTGCCTTGGTATAAGGATTGAGCTCTGATTGACCGCTTCTGCCTCTTCTACTTCTATTTTCCCTTACTCGACTCAATTTACTCCCCTCTTTCACCTTGTAAATTATTTTCCTGGACCTAGGAATTGTCTTTCCCAACTCCCATTTCATTCATTTTTATTTCCCTGTACTGTATTATTCTCGCTGTTGAGAACGTCTTGGCTGGCATTCAACATGGCTGTAGTCTCTGTTTCCTATTCATTATCTTTGCAGTTGCTCAAGCCAGAAGCACGAAGAGAAAGTTTATATCTTTACTCCCCCCACACCAAGGCATCAAGCTTTATTGACTATATGCCTGGCTTTCTTTCCAGTTAACTTTCTATCTTTTAGAAATCCCTAGCTTACTGGATGCCTTCAGTATCCTTATTGCCCAGCAAACTTGTGAGCACCTTAATGCCCAGTGTTCAACTTCATTCCCCTCTGAATTGTATTTTGAAGTTTTATTCTATAAATCATTTTGAAAGGTTTATTCAGGTTCCCAAATTGAATCATTCATTGTCTAACCACCATGTGATCTTTGAGATAAAGCTTGAAGTGTGTAGTGAGCATGACACTGGGATTTTTCTCTAACTTTGAAAATGCAATTTTGCAGTCTGAACTCCTGGCATCACTTAGCCTTACCAAGTTTTGTATATCTGGGTGTCTTATCATTTCCAAGATGGCTATATTTTATGAAGTTCCTCTCTGTGTCTCACCACAGTTACGCCCTCTCTTCAGGATGTCTTTGCTTCATTTTCTGCATGACAGATCTCCAAGAGAGTTTAACGACAGCTTGAGGCACCCCCGACTTTCCCTCGGAAGATTTACACATGGTCGCTTATGATTCCAGAAGTATTTTTTTTTGTATATTCTTGGTATAAAATATTGAAGACTTTTCTATTATATTCTCCATCCATGACTTCCTTTGTGAAGAAAGAACATTTTCTGGTACCAGTAGATGCAACATTCTTCCTGCAGAGAAGTTGAAAGTTAGACACACCAGAGGACAATGTTAGAACAAACTGGGAAAATGTGAAATCCAACAAAAAAAAAAAAAAAAAATGAAGGCCCTGCATGCAGCACAGGGGAAGAAACAGGGATGCTGTTAAAATTCAAACATTTAAGGAGAAAAAGAATTTAGAAATGAAAGCTCAGAAAGTAAATCAGAGCTTAACCAATAAAGCAAGAGGACATAAAATGCAGTGTTTTGAGCTGTGGGTGTCAACTCACTACTCTTTGGTGTTCAGAGACCATAGACAAGTATGTTATACTCACAGAGCCGCAAGTTCAGACACAGCATCTTGTTCTTCTGGGGGAGACATATTTACATTGAAGTCAAATGTTACACAGAATAAAATGCTTTTTCATAAAAGTAAAATGCCTCGGGAGTATGGAGTAAGTTTTAGTTTACAGGACAATATAAAGGAAGACGTATTTAGCTTTTAGGTTGCCTTTTATGAAGGAGTGTGTACCTCTGTACACACATTTAAAGGCTGAGTCAGTGGAAACTCTTGACCAGTTGACTAGGATCTGTGAAGCTGGACTCTAGCATCTGTGGCTGGATGTGATGGCTGAAGAGCTTGGGCCTATGTATTGAGGAATCTGACTTTGTTCATTACACAATAAAATATCATTTAGAACATCACAAGGGGCAAATGGGTAGATGGCTCAGTGGGTAAAGTAGCACAGTAGCTGGCTGCCAAGCATGACAACCTAAGTTCCAACCCCAAACACACATGATAGAAGGAAGGATTTAATTCCTACAAGTTGTCCTCTGACTTCCACATGTGCACCATGGCTGGAGTGTGTCCCCACAACAATCAACAAATAAATGAAAAATTATAAAAATCACATGAAATATCATGCACTTGAAAAGCACTCAGAGTATATCTCAAAACATTCTCCATATACACATGTACACACACACACCATACACTCATAAACACACAAACACATACATACATACATACATACATATACTATATACACAAATGCCCATGCATACAGCATACATAGAGCATACACACATACACACACATACATAAACACATATAACATACATATGTACATAAATGCACACAAACACACATATATACATATATAAAACTTACATATAGACACATGTACATACATGTATACACACATACACATATACACAAGCACATGTACATACAAAATATGCACATACACATATATGCACACATACACACAAGCACACATACAACATATACATACACACATACATGTACACATACAACATACACATACACACATGCATAAATGAATACAAACACGCATATATACAAACATATAAAACATGTCCACTGACACACATTCATACATACACATGCACACATATATATACACACATATATATGCATACACACAAACACACGTACATATATACATATACAGCATAAAATTATAAATACACACATTTATATAACCTACACACGTTCCTACAAAATGTACATATACAGATGCAACATATACATGCACACATAAACCTATATATACACATACATACATTCATGCACACACATAAACAAACATTTAAATACACACATATACACATATACATGAACACACATGCATACAACATATATACAACATACACCCATAAACACATATATCACATACACAAAAATACATATATTTAACACACATATAATATACACATATACACATTTACACAACATACACATGCTCATTCATTCATACAACATGCACATACACACATGTACACATATACATACAACATGCACATTTATAGAACATACACATATGCACATTCTTACAACATACACATACACACAGACACATCTACACAAAACATACAACATATATATTTATACAACATACACATATGCACATTCATACAACATGCACATACGCACATTCATACAACATACATACAGACACACATTTTTGTGTAAGATGAAGGATATAATTAATTAGCCTTTCTCCCTTGAAGTGACTTGAAGAAGCATGAGAGACACATGTCTGTGTATAAAGTTCATGCCTCTGAGTATCCATCAGTCACCTGGTGAGTTTAAATGATAAGCACACTATCACTTCGAACCCTCCAGTCATCTGCAAAACAGATTCTTCATACTGTTATAGGATAAGAGATTAAGTTCCATGAGGACTGCTGTGACTGTTTCGGCTAGAAAGTACTTACTATATTAATATTTAAAAAGTGAAATAATTGTGTTCTTTAATATCCTTCTGCAAGTGTGCCTACCCTTTTCCCTTCAACCTCTTATTTATTTATTTATTTTTATTGGTTATTTTATTTATTTACATTTCAAATGTTATTCCCCTTCCAGTTTCCCCTCCACAACCCCCACATCCCATTCTCCCTCTTCTTTGCCTCTGTGAAGGTACTCCTCCACCCACTCATCCACTCCTGCCTCACCGCCCTAGCATCCTCCTACACTGGGGCATCAAACCTTCACAGGACCAAGAACTTCCCCTCCCATTGATTCCAGATAAGGCCATCCTCTGCTACATATGTGGCTGGAGCCGTGGATTTCTCCATGTGTACTCTTTGATTGGTGGTTTAGTCCCTGCAGAGTCTACCTCCAGTAGATAGGCATGACCCCCCACACATCTTAAAATTTTTAACCCAGAATTGTTCCTGTCTAAAGGAAATGCCAGGTCAAAAAATGGAGCAGAGACTGAAGGAAAGGCCATCCAGAGACTGGCCCACCTAAGGATACATCCTATCTGTAGACACCAAACCCCAACCCTATTGCTGATACCAAGAAGCACTTGCTGACAGTAGCCTGGTATAGCTGTCCCTTCAACTTTTTAAAAACAAGGCCTAAGTTAAGTGAATTTTACAAGTTTTGCTTGGGTCATTGACTTCTATTGAATACTTCTGTAAATGTCTCATTATTAGGAAAAACAAAAGCTCCCGGGAGCAAATTTAAGTTAGGTAGAATTATATTAGGCTGGGGCAGAAAATTCTGCCAGCAAGCATTAGTCTATTCCTGGTACCTTATTACAGACGAGCAAACTGAGGCTTAAAGGAACTAAACGACATCCATATCACTCAAACTAACTACTAACATGTTGAATTCAGGATTAGTTGTACTTGCTAATATCAGCTGTATGTTTTCAGTTGTGTAACACTATATACTACTTTAGACTCAAAAGTCAGATCTTAGCTCAAAATGAATGGATGATTTTTTTTCCTTCTCTACCTCTCTTAAAATCCTAGAAGGAAACCCCACTTTGTGTAGTTGCTAAAAACAGTAAGTCCTTGGACATCAGAACTCAAGGAAGGAATGGAAACCGATAATATGGTATAGTTGAGTTTGTGTGTATGCATAGGTATGTGTATCCATGTGCACATTCACATGTGTGTGTAGGACAAAGACCAACATTAGGTGCCATTCTCCCTTTCTGTCCATCTTGGTTGTTTTTGAGACAAGATCTCTTACTATAGCTTCTTGATACGGTAAGACTTGTTTTCCAACAAGTCCCAGGGATCCTCATGTCTCTCCCAGCCCAGCACAGGGATGCTGCTGCACACTAGTTGTGGCTTTATTAGATACATCCTCAGGATTGAAGTCTGGTCCTCATCATGTTCAGCAGACACTATCAATGTCCTCAGGAATTATCAAATTTAAAAATGAATGTATAATTGTTGGAGTAACCTCCTGAGGGCCTGTTTTCGAGAGTTGCATTTCATATTGAATAGAAGGCTGGAAAGATCTGTTGAATTACAAAATAGTCCCTGGGACCTGGGAGGTGAGGAGAGGGCATGCAGTAAGCAGATAGTCAGAGCCTGCAGCTGTTTAGTTTGGAGGAATATGCTCTGAGTTCTGTTGTGTAGAGCTGTGACTACAGTTGATAATAAGAAATGGTTTACTTGGAAACCGTTAAAGAGAGTAGAATTTTAAAATGTCTTAATTAGTTAATTAATTGATGTGTCTATCTAACCATTTGAGATGAGACATCTTTCATGAATCGATTCTCTTTCTCCGCCATGTCAGTCTTGGGAATCAAACTCAGATCATCAGGATTGGCAGCAAGGAAGCTTTATTCTCAAGGCTCTTTCACTGGAGCAGTAAAGCAGACCCTAAGTGATTTTTTTTTATCATGAATATAGTAACTGTGTGTTGATAGATATCCAAATTAGATTGATTGTGACCATTTTTGTGTTTTATATACAGCAAGCATATTTTAAAAATTTTAAATTCACTTCTATATCTTGTTTCACTTTTTGCCTTTGTCAATTTAAAATATCACATCCTTTCTCTCTCCTTCCCTTCCCCTCTCCTCTCTGACCCTCCCTTAAAGAGGGCCTATTACTACATTTTTTTATAAAAAAATTAAAATTATAGTTTGTACATTTATTTATTTTGTATGTATGTGTGTGTCTACTTGTGATATGCTGCATACATGAAGGTCAGAGGTCAACTTTTGAAAGTCAGTTGTCTCATTCCACAATGAAGGTCTGGGGACTGAACACAGATTGTCATGCCTAGTGGTTAGTGATTTTAAATGCTGAGAACTTTCCCAGGCCCTAGATAATTTTTCTAATAAATTTCATTGTTAGGAATGGGGACTATTATTAATTTAGCAAGTATTAAATCCAGACAGTAGATAAAGTTATTGGCATATGTATATATTAAATTCATGTTTAACAGTGAAAAATTTTGGTTATATTACTTAATTGAAGGAAATATCTTGTAGATATTAATTTCTAATTACAGCACATTCTCATTTTGATGCAATTTAACACTTTCATCTACTTATTGCTATGCTCAGCATAATTTTCCAAAGTTTTTAACCTTCTTATCACTTATAAATTATAACTTTACTTTTGTTTTAAAAATTCCTGCAAAATGAGGCTGGCAAGACAGGTCAGCAGTTAAGATGCTTGCTAATCCTCCAGAGGACCCAAGTTCCGTCCTCAGCACCTACATCGGGCTCTCCGTTTAGTTCCAGCTCCGATTTGACACGCTCTTTTAGACAGCAAGGTCTCCTTTCAAAATGTTACAGTATACCCACTCAGACAGTTTTTGCATATGTACATTATATGTACACATGTACATGTTACACAATAGAGTAAGATCCACATATAAAAGACAACATGTGATATGTGGGTCACCTCGATGAATATATTTTCTTGGTCCACCTATCTCCCTGAAAATTTCACTTTATTTACCCCTGAATAACATTCCAAGGCGTACATTTATCACATTTTTATTACCCACTCCTCTGTTGGTGGACATCTTGGTTAGTTGCATTTTATTGCCGATATAAACGCAGCAGCAATAAACATGGAAATCTCTATGGTTGGGTAGAGTGGAAGACATCAAGGAAACACTGGTAAAACTAAATAACTGATAAAAAACAAACAAATGCAGTTTCTACATACTTAGAGAATTGGGTGATAAGGACAACCAACTCACTTTCTTTTTAACTAGCATAAGGATGACTTGGGTCCAATAGGCCACATTACTGGGCACTGTTATAGTCATTTTTACCCCCAATAAGACTGCATAAGAAACACACTCAAATTATTCATAAAAAGAACTAATTGGATTCTCCCTTGTATAATAGAAAGTACTCCAATTTCTGAAGCTCCCACCTTTTACACTGATGCTAATAAATCAAGAAAGGCAGACTATAAGATGTAAGATGGCTGATAGTCCCTATAAATCTGCTTTAAAATCTAAATTATATGCAATACTTATGATGTTATCAGACTTTCAAGAGTCTCTTAATATAGTAACTGACTCTCAATATACAGAAAATGTTGTTTTACACATAGAGACTGCTAAACTAAACCAGCCTGTTTACTTTAAGGGCGTTCAAACATCAGAATGGAAAACAGGAAATGTGTTACACTGGGGGAGAGATTATGCCTGTATTTCCACAGGCAAAGAAAAGCTATGGGCTCCTTTCAAGTTGATAAAAAACAGACATGACAAAGGGAGACCACCTGAAGACCTTGGCTATGGACAAGAAAAAAGATTTAAAAAATAAACAAGATAAGTGATATATTTGGGTGATGTATATGTCTCTGTACACAGAGACAGCTCTGGGACCAACTGAGACTTAAATGTCTATATATAGCTATTTGTTGAGTACAAAATATCACAACTTATTACATGTCATCCTTCAAGATGACATAAATAGAAATTTATATGGTAAGTTTGATTTTATGGTCAAACTAACCTTTAAAGAAAGGCAGTTGTCTTTCTTTATTGATCTTCCTTAACTGATCTGTGCAGCCTACATGTTCCATATAAATGTCTTTATAGAACTATCTGCTGATTATAAGGTTTGTGTATTGCAAAGCAGAAAAAGAGAAAGACAGCCTGACAAGATTTACACTCTGGGATGCTGAGATTCTGGGACCTTCCATTCCAGCCCCTTGCTTGATTCTACCTCAACTACATTGAAGCTCTTTCCTCTAAAGACTTGGACTCAGGACATTTCTCGAACAGCTAGCTTGCTCATTCAGCCTTTCAGACAGTTAGGGCTAAGCCATGAACTTTCTCAGCACACAGAGACTGGAAGGCAAATGATGCCTGCTAGCCCTCCATTGAGAAAACCGATTTCCCCATTTCCCTTTGGGCTCCCAAAAGGGAATTCTTCACTCCAGTTCAGCTAGAGGCAAACAAAAGACCATCATCCCAGCCCCTTAGGTTGGGATGGATGGTTCTTGCTATTTTATGAAATATAAATATGTTTTCATTATAAGGGTAACCTTCAAATATTATAACTTTGGACAAAGAAGAAACTAGAGAGTTTAGGCTCAGGGATTTCTACCTTTCCTTTCCTCTTCTCTAGCTTTCCTTCTTAGGTAAAGGGGAGAGGGTGGAAAGGAAAAGGGGGGATGTAGTAATATTATAGAAATTAGAGAAATAGACAATAGAAATAAGATGTTAAAATTATTCTTATAACATAGTATACCTACAACCTTAGACATTTTTATAATTGATACATATTAAAGTTATAATTTTTACATTGGTATAAAATTTATATATTGATATGGATGTAAGGTTTTCATTGATATAAATCTTTGTATAATTGATACAAAATTTGAAATTAATGTTGTTCCTCTAGATAGGCATTGTGCCTATAAATCTCATTTAAGAACACAGGATTTAGACCCAGTCCTTTTATAGCTGCTATTGCAAATTGTTTAGGATGATTAAGCAAAACAAGACAAGGGCCAGATAGTAAACTCATGATTATATTAGATTCTGATTGAATTATAATAAAGATTTCAATATTATTCAATTAGAAACAGCTAAGAATAGTCAAGATTTAACAGTTTAAATATAATATACACATATATACACATATACATTATATACATCATATGCATCATATACATCATATGCATATACATCATATACATCATATGCATCATATGCATCATATATATCATATACATCATATATACATATACATATACACACACATACACACATATCTATATATATCTATATCATCTGTATGTCTATCTATCTATCATCTATCTATCTATAGTGTCTTCAGAAACATCAGAAGTCCACAGAATCTGACATTTAATCATTTCATTATTATTAGAAATTTTGATTAGAGACATGTCTGCTCCTGACAGTACCCCCTTCATAGTTCACAGAAATATTGAACATCTTTATCTCCAGGCGAGGTTGCTAATTGTGGCAAGGTAGCCACTGGGCAGAAATTATCTATATTATCTGTAGACAAAATACTGTCCAAACAGACAAACAGATGTGGGGTAGTAGACTGATAAGCCCTGCCAAGAGAAGGTGAGCTAGTCCTTCATATTTCCTGCTTCCTGCTTCACATAAAGTCTGCCAGATGGTTCTGAGCCAGAATATATATATCGCCAGGTAGTCAGCTGTCTCTAGAATTTGTTTAAGTTTTGAAAGCTGTGTTTTGTGCTTCCTATATATTGAGATAATACTTAATTTGTTCTCAGATTTCTGATGGGGTTGAGGATTATAGTCTCATAATCAACCTTAAGTTATTTCACATCAAAGAAGATGATTGAGATTTGAAAGAATGGTTTTCAGAAGACAATACCAGTTAAAATCAAAACACAGGTCAAGTATAGAATTGTAAACTCTTTAAGTTGGGATAGATGGTACTTTATCTGAATTGACAAATATCTTGGACTGGATGTTGTACATATATAGTATTTCATAATTTAATTAATCGTTATGGTTGTGACCCATTTATATCTGAGAGAGAGAAGCCTTTTTTATTGGACAAAAAGGGGGAAATGTGGGTTTCCCTGATGCTGTTGTGCTAGCATCTTTTTTAGGTCTTATCTTTAACCTTCCTTCTCCTCTCTGTTGCTTACCTTGGCCTGTAAATTCCTCTATCTTTAGTTCCATTGTTTCCACTTGGCTGTGTTGCCAGATCTTAAATTTTTCTCTCTCTTTTTCATCTTCTTCTATAAATTCCTGTATCTTTTGTTTCAGGCCCTGTTTTTATAATTTTAATTTCTCTTCATGTTGTAATTCTGATACTGTAGCTTCTATCTTATTTTGACTTATTAGTTTTAGTAAATTATCCTCCTGACTCTGTTTCCAAATTTTTTCATCATCTCCCTGTTGTTTAGTTTGCCCTATGAAATTTTGTATCTTTCATTTTAGTATTTTTTCCATTGTTTCCTCTAACCCTTTTTCTAAGGGTCATAATTTATCTAAATCGACAAGTTTTTTTATCTAGGTTACTTGAGAAGATATAGTAAATTAAACTACTCAATATTGTACTAATTATTAACTGACAAAGTGTCAATTTTCTTTAAATCTATCCCTGTCAAACCATTTAAAATATCATCCCATAAAGTCCAAATTGTATTTATTGTGTTTCTCATCTTTAAGTATTTAAAAATCATATTGTTACCTGATTCAGAGCTTGTTACATCTTTGTCTTCCTCTGCTCTTCAACTCAGGACATTGTAGTTCACGTTTGGACCATCTTGCCTTTGTTTGGAGGCCTGCAGCATGCATGTACCAATCTCAGTTGGTAAAGCCAGTCTGGAAGGTCTATGTCCAGTTTAGACATGAGAGATATGGGGTAAGTGAGCATGGGAAGGCTCCCTTAGGGGGAGATGCCCAGACCAGCCCGCTTTGCCCATGAGAAGGCTTTAGAAGGTTAATTATTGTTTTTTCAGCTGTTGAATCTCAGCTGTGAAGGACGTTCTACAGGCAATCGTGTCCCAGAGTTTTGAGTCCTTTTAGGCTCTGGGAACCCCCAACAGTATTGTGGCTTAGGAAAGGAGGTTCTCAGTAGCTCTCTGTAAACCCCTTAAACCCACTCAGCATTTAGTTTACACACTGTTGTAGCTTTAGAGCATAGCCCTAGCTGTTTATTTTTGAGGGGGAGGAGGTGGACTTTTATCTCAGGCTAGTTGGGTTCTAAGCCTCATATTGGGTGCCAATTGTTGTAGAAAGTTTTACCTGCAATAAACTCATGTAAAACAAGTACACTCTAATTATTATATTTATAACCTATGAGCCTAGATTGGGTAGCTCTATCACCATAACAACCTATTTTCCACCTATGATACCCTTGTTACTTACAATTTCTCCTGGCCATGTGGTTTTGTTCCATCATTTCCTCCTCCTCCTCTCTCTTCCTCTCTCTCTTCCTCTCTCTCTTCCTCCCTTTCTCTCTTTCCAACCTCTGATCCCACTTTTTACTTCCCCTACCCATTCATAGTCTGTAGCTTTTATTTGACCAATAAAATTGGACAAAAGATCCATATGATATCACCTGAATATATGAGCAACTATTCAGTGGAGGGCAGCCCCTCCTGAGAAAACAAAATTAACACCAAAAAACCAGCATCAGGGCAACCCACAACAGGACACTGTGACCATCAGCTGTGAGTTGCACTATTACTGTTTTAAGAAAGTAGTTGTATTCCTTGGTACAAATGTTGTTTCATGTAGCAGGTTGTTTTCTACGCAACGATAATAAGGAAACACATTATGAAATTTGTTTACAATGCAGTCTCTTGATCGCTAACAGTCACATTTCACAGGCTTGTATGCACAAGACAGAGTTGCTCATTGAATGACATCACTTTGCTTAAGCCAGAATGCTGGTGATCCATGAGATAAACAATGATTTTTCAAGGTTTATCAATGTGCTTACATCCTTTAAGCCAAGGCAACTTTTCATCTAATGGGGAACAGTTCTGACTTGCACATTCTTCATTGCCCTTTACCAGAAGAGAATCCCATTCTTAAAGCATTATTTGAATAGAGTTTATACAAAATCATCCCTTCTGAATTAATTTAGGTACAGAGGCTGCAAATGTCAAAGTCAGGTAGGAAAAAAAAAAAAAGCCAGTACAATAGATGCTAACTCATAATAGCTCCCAACAGATCCAATAAATATTGATTCACAAGCCTAACACTTACTGTAGTCTGAGGTCACGAGAATGATTCTACCACATGGTCAGATTCCCAGCACGGTGAGTAGGTCACATTATGGAGAATCAAAGAAGAAATCTTAGTGAGTACTTTCAGGATGCCTTTAAGATAACGCTTATTAATTTTGTTCTTTGACAAGTTGAGACAAATATACAATTTATTCTGTGTGTTTTGGACAAATGAATAAAGTTCTTGTTGTACAAGCTGATAATCTGTTTGATCCCGGAACCAACATAAAGTTGGAAAGAGAGACCTAATGCCACAGAGTTGTCCTCTGGCTGTTCCCCTCTCAATGCATCATACATCATATAATACTAATTAAGTAACATTAGAAATAAAAACACGTGTGTTCTGCTTATATCCTCTTTAATCTTCTTCCCATTTTATTACCTCACCCACAAGTTCCTACTCCATTTTCATACAGTTTTTTTTGAGACTCACTGAGTTTAACCAGGGTTGTTTTTGTGATCATGAATCTAGACATCTTCCTTGACTGACAGCTGAAGACAGTGACTCTCTCCAGCATCCCCACATGTCTGTAGTTCAGCTGGGAGGCATAGGGCCCCAAGAGCCCTCACAACCCATGACTGACTCTGGAGAGACTCAGTCTTATGTCCCACTGCTGTGGTGAGCTCATGACTGCACTGGTTATACACACGTGGCCCACATGCCATTTCATAGCCCTCCTTTCTATTTCACAGTTCTTCAATTATTTCCTCTCTCCTCTTCTGTGATGTTTCCTGAATCACAGATGTTCCCTGAATCAGAGGGAGCACTAAAAAAATGTCCTGTTTATGACTAGTGTTCAACTGTCACTTACTCTTGGTACCTTGATCAAGGAATCCCTGAATTCACTACTATTCATTGCAAAAAGAATCTGAGAGTAGTCTTTTGTCTATGGTTAGGAACATGAATATTTAGAAATGCAGTTTGGCATCATGACAAGATTGATACATTTAAATTTTCTTTGTTATTTTGTTCTTTTTATTTCTGAGAGGAGCACATGTGTGTGGGTGTCCATGAAGTCCAGCAGAGGGCAACCGATCTCCTGGAACTGGAGTTACAGATGGTTGTAAGCCTCCTATTTGGATGCTGTGAGCCAAACATAGGTTCTCTGGAAAATCAGCAAGCACACATGGGTTCACACTGAGTCCTTTCTCTAGTCACTTACATGATAAATTTTAAAACATATTTTACAAATTCCATATACACTAGTGATAGGATGCCAACACCTCACCAAATCCATACACATAACATTCATCTGCAGACACAACAGCAAGAACCATGAACAAGGTCTGTGAGTTCCGTGACCCAACCTCGGGCCTCTCAAGGACATGAAGATCTTTGCTAAACTCTATTGTCATTCTCTAAATATTCTGTGTTTTTCTTGATGTTTCCTTTATTTGTAGCTGCTCTGTTGCCCAGGTTTGGGGTAGGTGTTTCTTATGCTTGAACACTTTAAAATAGCAAGATGTATCCTTCTGAGACTTGCTTTCCTCCATTAATTATGTGCTTTGATTTCAGTGTGCAGTGGGGCACATGTGAAGACATTTCAGTGGTCTAGTAATAGCAGCCTAAGACCCACAATGCATTTCACCAACTCTCTCATTTTTGTGTATTTGGTTTGTTTCTTTATTTTTCCCACTAACAACAGAGTGTCATATACATTCTTCCACATGTTTCATGACACATGTGCAGGAGGCTGGGCTGTGTAGAGTGCCAGATTCAGAATAGAATTCCTAGATGTTTGATGTTTATTGTGCCAATTTCAACTCTAAAGAGTACTTACTGTATGCGTCCCTAGAGTTCTCAGCTCTTGCCAGCACCAAGTGTCAACAGTCCTCTTAATTTTTGCCAATCTCGTGGGCTGACATTAGCTTCAAACATTACTTTTTGTCGTTGTGTTTTAGGGACTAAGAAGATTGTTCTGTAAGAATCCACTTAAAATGTTCTAAGAGGATACAAAAATCAGCACATTGAATTCACTTTAGGCAAAGTAATTAAAAAAAAGACAACACATCTACATGCAGAAAGCCCAATGTTTTTGTAACTGGAGCAGAGTTTTCACACATCCAGAATGAGAATTGTTGCTGAATTCAGCAATAGCACCTTCATACTCATCAATATTTAATTATAAACTTGAATTAATTTAAATGAAGTTCAGTTTCTGCATAGCTATTGATTTTTACCCTGCCATTTTGACTCATTCTATAAGGGAATACAGAGATGGAAATGGTCCATGTACTGGTACAAATGGCTTAGGGTGAAATCAAATGCATGGCACTAAGAAGGTGGGCAGACGACAACACAGTAACTCAGAACCGTCGCGGGAGTTTTACAGTTAGAAGATGTCTCGGCGGGCTAGCTGGAAAGCACCCTGGCTCGGTTTGACTGACAGACATTTAATGATGCTAGTGATGTATCATGGACATTGTAGTTTATTTGATGCCTCCATAGGTCCCGGTAAAATAGCATCACTTTTCCATTTTAATATGGGGTGAAGTTCAAGAAGCTCTAGAATGTGTGCTCACCCTCCACTGGAATGAAGGAAACTACTTTAAAAACAGTTCCTGGAGTTGGGGGGTTGGCTAAGTGCTGGGGTACTTGTCTTATATGCTTAAGGACTTAGGTTTGGGCCTTAGCAACACAGTAAGTATGTAAAATAAACAAGCAACTTGTTTAGGAGGATACATGAGCAAACTGGAACAAGGAGCACATGTTTCAGTGAAAACCCAATGGAACCCACAAATGGGAATTTAATAACTGAATCTAATGTGGTCACTAATGGGATCATATCACATTCAAGTTAGATAATAAAGATCATGTTGTCTCCCGAAGCTGTGTTACATACAAGCAGGTACTAGTTATGGACATACTGGGCCCACTTCAAACATTATCATTCCCATAAAGACATCAGGCCGCCAATGATCCCTTATTACATGGGTAAAGTTTGGGAGCCAACGATCAGTTATTAGATGGCGGATAAAATTTGGGAACCAGCTGACTTTAAGATGTACTTGGGGTTCAGTAGTTGCTTTCTTTAATGTAACTCAAGCCTGTGCATTGCCGGAGCATTTCAAAAGAATGAATGAAAAATAGCTTCTGTTTTCTCTCTGGAGCCAGATTGAACACAGACCCACCCTGCCTCCCTTGGCTAGGATCATCCTCTTCATAGTAGCAAATGGCAGCAGCTAGACTTCAAGCTGTGAGCCTTAGAAGTAGCCAAAGCAAATTATGCACGCCCCCCTAAGACATGTCTCCCAAACCCAGGTTTCCCTTTGGCTCTCTGAAGCCTAACTGTAGATCAGAGGTGATGCAGATTTCCAAACACTGTTGAATTTATGCTGCTGGAGTTTCGATGTCAAGATCGGATGTTGGCAATCTTTGTTGTCACAGCGCCCCTCTGGATCCCATTCTTGATTGCATAACTCTCCTCAGCTCCAAGGCCAACCTTCTCCCAAGGTGGAAGTAACCCATCTGCTTGTTGCCCTGTCCCCATTTATTCTCCATTTCCTCTGCGTGGGGCTTTGCCCAATATGATATCACCAGCTCGGAAAGGCAGTCTCTCTGCTCCATTTGGTTAATTAATCTCCGGCTGTGTCTGTGGCTCACCTTGCACTTGTGTTTACAAGATGATGAAACTCTGGAACTAGCTCACCCTGGTTTCCTCTCATTTCCAAACGACACTCCCACCAAACTGCAAAACACAAAGTTTGCTGTGGTGAACAATGCAGTTGCTACTTACTTAAAACCTCCAGCCCTGTCCAAACCAGATATTTCATAATCTTACCTCAATATATGGTTGTTATTCATTACACATGCTTATCACTAAACTCAGTCTATTTCCCCTTCGCTGTGATTTGTCTCCACCTTGGTCACTGCTCTTTGGTATTCTATAAGATGCTCCATCTCACTTGATTTGTTTTATATGATTTCATATGCATCTGAGGAGCTAAGTCATCAGCAAAAGGAAATGGATAATTTCATAATGTTTCTCAGTTGCCGAGTGAGGCCCTGCTTTGTTCCAGGTGATAGTTTGATAACTGTGTTATGTTTATTAGTATTTAATCCTCACAGGCAACTATGATCAAATGTCTGCATCCCTAATTTATAATACAAAAACCAAAATGCAGAGCTGTTGAGGATATCTTCTGGAATGATTGGAGAGTTGATGTAATCCTGTCTAGTCTGGATTTATTTGGATTCAACATTGTTTCTTGTCCTTCTGTTTAGAGATAGGGTCTCACACTTTAGCCCAGGATAGCCTCAAACTCTCAATACTCATACCCCAGTCTTCTGGATGCTGGGATTACCAGCATCTCATTACAACTGGTTCAGTCCCAGTATTTTTACTTACAAGTGTTTTCTTTTAAAGTCAGTACAATGAGTATTCTTTTTTCTCTTGATATCCCATTTGAACACAACAGTTCTGCTAAACGAATAAATCTGTTTCTTGGTACAAGGACATGAGTGGAACAGAGCAACAAATGAAAAAGCCCAGAGAACCCCACAGCTAATATTCTAAAAGGGATTTCTGCATTATATACACAGAACATAGCTAAAGCAGGGCTTATAAATACCTTATCAAAGATGGCTACAGAGAGAATGTTTCCCCTATGGTGACCACAGATCAAACACAAATGATTTCCTCCATACATTTTGAATATAAGAACAAGGTTGCATGAAACAGGACTGTGCGGTAGGATCAGGCATTCTGCTACATATGTGGTTCTGTGGGTAGCAAAACTCTCAACAGAGGCTCTTCTAGAAGAATTTCCAGCTTTTATCTTTGTAGCTTCCTAGAAAGGTCCTTTTGCTGTTGCTTATCACCCTGAGGGAATTTGGCCTTATCTGCTTTGTAGGAAAAATGTTAAGTCAATGTGAATCACTAGGTAGGTATCTATCAGTGGTGCTGAGAACTGAAGTTATGTCAGGAGAGGAGACGGATACAATTAGGTGACATCAGAAGAATCCTAACAGGGAATTCATAAGAGCAGCTATGAAACCTTTGTATACTTTTGCCAGATTTCCCAGGGAGTAAGAAGTAGGGTGATGCTTTCTGTCCTCTCCTCAGGCTGTCTTGTTCCATGAAGGTCGTAGTCGTATTTGACTGTGTCCCTTCTGTGTCATCAGCCTCTGGCACAATGCCTAACCTTTAGCAGATGCTCAATAGATGTAGGGAGTGGGGGTATACATGTAAACATGCCTGGGAGAAAGGAGGTCCTGCACACTGTAAATTAACATAGACATAGAAATGTAGAAATCTCTTAAAATATTAAGATCAAAATACCATAGCACCCAGAAATCCCACTTGTGGGTGTCTTCCCAAAGGGAACCCAAGTGACAGTGTGGGGAAATAGCTACCTGCTTGTATTTACTGTAGGGTTGTTCACAAGGAATGATGTTATGAAAACATGTACATGCAATTCTGTCTCAGCCGTAAAAGGTAGTTGCGGCCCCTTCCAACAACTAGATGCACACGGGGGACATGACATTCAGCAAGATAAGTCAGACACTCATTAAAGGGCAACCGAGTCCTGCAGAGCTCTTATTCTACTTGTGTGAGATCTAAGAATGCAATGTCTCACAGAAATTGAGAGTAGAAAGGTGGTCTGGGGAGGAAGAACTTGAGATGGGATGGCAGAGGGAGCCTGGGAGTTAGCTAGAACGTTAAACGTTAAACGTGGAGGAGATAGGTGTTGGTGATGAACAGCACACTGGGGTGACTCGGATATCAACAACATGTAAATTTCAAAGTAGAAAGGAAAGAGGATTTAGAGTATTTACTACACGGAAATGCTAAGTCCTCCCAGGTCTTATAGATACATCATTGCCCTGACTTGAATCACATACCAGCACTACTCATCACGTCAGCAACTTCAACAGTTATTGTACGTCCATTTTAAGAAAAGAATTCTAGGTTAAGACCTAAAGGGAGTTGCATTTTTTTGTCAGTTTTAAAGCCATGTGTTATGCCTTTCTGGCTCGTGAACAGGTCAGGCCATATCGTTGGAGAGGTTGTATTCAGCTAGTGAGGTTGTATCCGGTGTGCTCCTTCAATGGCTGTGCCAGCAAACCAGCCCTTAGGAAGCAGATCTGGCACCTCCCTGCACCTCAGCTTCAGTTTAACTCTGGTCCCAGTAAGCACATGAGTTTGCTTAGTCACCCGTGTTCAACTTCAGTATGGTGTGGCCCGAATAAACAGTTTTATAATTGGATTTCAGAAGCTAATCTGCAGTGTGATATTTTGGTCTATGAGTCATCTAAGCTGTATGGTGATCGCTTGTGGAAACATTTTTTCCCCCAAACTTAATATTTTAATGTTTTTTTTCAAACACTTTGTGATAACTTTGAATGCATAGAAACAGCAGTGAAAGGGTTAAAGGGTGCCCCCCATCAAACATCAGCCCACTGTAAAGGGCATAGCTGTTTGAGTCCTCTGGAATTTTGCACAGACTTTGGAATTCACTGGGTATTACAGGTGCACTGAAGTTAAAAAAAAAAAAAGAGGACTATGTTTTAGATGTAAAAAAAAAAAAGTCTCTTCCGGCAGTGGAGTTGTTTGCATGCAGCTCAAGAATCTAGCAATAAATTGGTTTTGTGTAAGTCGATGAACAATGAGCTGCAAATTCAGTGAGTTTCCCAGTCATCAGTATCTGTACCTTCCTCCTTTCTACAAACATTAAAAAAGGAAATACCAATCATACTAATAAATATTTAAGTAAACTTTTTCTGCTGTAATTTGTGATGATAACTTCATACTTTCTGATAGTGCAGTGAATTAAATAAGATTCCCACAGAGAAGAGTTGCCTGGATATATGGTCACAGTTTGAAGTCAATCCCAGATGGTTTGAGCAATGAAACACAATTTTAAGAGGAGGGAGGATAAATGACTAATTTTATCCCACAAAATACCAGCATTTCTTCAATATCAGTGACTATGGTCATCTGGTATCATCTACCCATTGGAGGTACATGTTTGTAAACATTTATTAACATCTTGTTTTTTCATTCTAGTAGCACCAAAAAGATGATATTACAATCATAAAACATAAAATATTCATTCTGGAAAATATTTCTTGATATCCAAGCTTTGCCCAAACTTGGATAAAAACAATTCAGGGTCCTGAGATTTGTGGACCTAGCACATTATCAGCACAGTTGTTTACTAAATCAAGAAAAATTATAAAGCACATAAAGACTGTGTAGATGTTTGACCTCCGAGGATTCCACTCTATCGGCTTCCTGATTCACCAAACAACTAGTAACTCTGTTGGCTTCAGATTCTCGGCTTACACAGTCAGGCATTAGTAAGACTGTGACTTTGAGCAAATATTACCCATTTGTTTCATGCTGTCAGGATGTTCTGTAAGTGTACCGCCTTTTTTGGTATGTCTTTGGATTGGAACCTTTAACACTCTTAAGAAGGGACAAAGTTGAAACCATTATTTCATGGTTATATTCTATGTTACAGGAGAAGTCCTTTTCATAGGCTAATTCTCTTTATGACAAAAGTTGGAATACATATATCGAACTGAGGTTTTTTTTAAATGAGATATTGAAATAGATATATAAAATTTTTTATAAACATCAATTTGAAAAAAATATGTTTGATAATGTATGGTGACTATAAAAAGTTGAAAATTATAACTGACAACATTTGGGGGATCATTATTTCAACTTGCTACAAAATTCCTTGCATTTAGTCTGCAAGCTTTCTCAGAGTAGAGTAACAAAAATTTAACAACTGATGGACTTCACACTTGGTGGATTAGCTGAGCACTGTTTCTCATTTTAATGTGAATTCAAAGTTTCTGCTCTGAAGTCCCTGTTATTCACTTTATGATGAGACACATAAAGTCTTCCATAAAGCTTTAGGAAGACATTCTTTGATTAATCCATTTTCCAGGTGAGGAAGCAAATACCACGGCAAGTGAATATTTTACGGCTCTCTGCAGAACGAGTGGGGAAAATTTAATGATAGCAAAATGCAATTTCATGATATTTTTTTCTAGTTTGAGCTGTAAAATGTACTACGTATTGGTAGTATGTGAAACATCATTATTTTATGGCTTAAATGTACATCAAAGTAAGTGCAGAAATACTAGCTTTGTAGAAAGAAAAAAAAGAACATCACTAATCATGGTGCTTTATAAGAGTAGGTCGCTTCCAAAAACCAATTAAATCTCATAATTTATGCATATGATTCAACTTTGTAGATGTGGCTCATTCAGAGTCCTACTTACCATGCACATGTCATTTACGTTTAAGTGGCTTCCAGGCTGTGTTTATAGTTATAGACTAGATTTTCCTCAAATAACCAGTGTTTGTTATAATCAGTGTTAAAAGCCATTCCACTCGTTTGTCAAGATATTAATAACTAATGCTAGCATTAATATTTCCAACTGTAAACTTTCAAGGAATATCAATATGTTGAAGGAAAAGCTACTGTGTTTGACAAACAAATGTAGGTTTTACCTTCATAAGAGTGTTATTAAAAAAAAAAAGATCACTGAAGACAAATTCAAAATCAAGGAGTATATCTACTCAAAGCTAGTTTATCAGATTATTTTAGATTTGAGTTTGTTCTTAAACGTGATCATAGCATGTGTAGTAGTTTATAAACTTTATTTTAATGGGTAACATAGTCACATTTGTCCTTCTAGAGAAAAAAAGAGATACATTTTGATACATGAGAGTAAGGTTGTGAGGGAGGAAAGGGGAGAAAGGCAGGGACTAGGAATGAGGCAGAGATAGATGGGAAGATGGTGACAGATGCTGCAGCAGCCACAATGCTGGGACCGTCTACGTCAACACCTGAAAAGGCAAAGGGATGGAATCTCACCTGGAGACTTCCAAAGAGGAAATGGTCTTTCTAATATCTTTATTTTACATTTCTGTCCCTCGGAATCAATTCATGTGGTTCAGATCACCAAGGTTGTGGTATTAGCTCGAGCATTATGCTTGCCCGAGGAAATCATAGAGTGTGGTAGAGATCTCAAGATTCTTAAAGAGAAACCGTTACACACCCTCGTATCGCTTTCTGTGATCACTTGCAGCCTGGAAACGTTAAATGGAAAATTCCAGAAATAACTTGTGAGTTTTCAACTGTGAGTCACTCTGAGTAGTGACGAAATCTTGCACCCTGTGCTCCACCCACATGGGGCATGATTCATCTCGATTCAGCATGTCCAGTCTGGATAACCACCTGTGTTACTGTATAGACTGATCATCTGATGCTGGGCCTCAACCAGTGCTTATTTACTGAACCCCGTGAACAACAGTAATGAACCTAGCAATTTCCATACAAGTACTTGCTAAAATTCTACTATTTTAAATGTTTAGTTTATGTTAAACTGTAGTATAGTATTCTTGGTGAAACAGTATACATAAAGTTTTGTACTATCTGAAGTTTCATTATTCACTGAGGACATGAGGACAGATCTTCCATAGACAATGGGAGTTCTGTGGTGTATAATAGTTCATAGGGAAAAACCCCGTAATCTTAAGACTTATCAATACCGGCCAGATTTGGTTGTATAGGCCCGTAGTTAGAGAGACTTGGAGACTTGTGAGAAGGGGTCATAAATTCAATGTCAGCCTAGGCAGTGTGGTAAGACCTTATCTCAAAACAAAAGGTAGAAACAGTGTGCGGGCCACAGGTTAGTTGCAGGGTTTGAGGCTAGACTGTGCAAGAACCCACGTAGATGGACTCCAGTGCCACAGATAAATACCCAAGTAAAACCAAACAGCAGTCTCTGCTCAAGGCCTCTCTTTAGTACATTTCCAAGTCTTTCTTTTATGAGACTTCTCTCAGATCCCAGAACCTGGAGTCACAACACTGGCTTTGTCTTCATGTGAGATTTCCCCAAACACAAGGCTTTATATATGACCAAGCACTAATCACCCTCAAATTCATTTCTTCCTTATACCTTACAGCTAGGATACAGACCTACACAGTCACTTCCTGAATGGATAGGAGATTGTTAGCATATCGCATCTCTCTGTGACACTCTTGGTTAAAAGTATTTTGACTCTTTCCTTGAGACTTCCTTTCCCTTTCACAGGTAAGAGAATAAACTGTATTTTCATTATTTCTAAAACGTTAAGGTTTGTTACATGTCACGACATAGCCCTTATTGACATGTGTTCCTTAAACAGTTGAAAAGATTGTGTGTTCTCTGTTACTTGTTAAAAGGTGTGTTTTCCAGGCCATAACATGTCAAGGTTGGTTTTCCTGGTTAGCCATGATTTTGAACTTGACACGGAGCAGAGTCATTCAAAAGGAAAATCCTGGGGTGAGGGCTTGCCTGGGTAAAGTTGCTCTGCTGACATGGCTTTGAGGGATTTTCTTCATTACTAAAAGGTGTAAAAAAGTCCAACCCAGCACTGGGAGCACCATTCGTTAAGCCAGTGGTCCTGGGCTTATATATAAGGAGATCTAACAAAGCATGAGTTGGTGACCGTGCTTCTCCATGGTTGGTGCTTCAGTTTCTTCTTGAATTTCTGACCTGGAAGTGCAGCAAATTAACACTTTCATCTCCAAGTTGCTTTTGGTCAGGATGTATTTGTTGTAGTGACCGAAATCAAGCTAGAGTACTGGTTAATGGTACAGGTTAGGTCTCTGTGCTTAATGAAGTACTGTGTATCAGCTCTACCGGTTTCCTGGAAAAGAGTGCATTTTCCCAGTTTGCTTTTGAGCCTCCAATGTTAATGTGCAAACACACTTAGTGTGGTGATGTTTTCTCAGAAATTCAATCTTTTAAATCATACTTCCCTTCTTTTTTTAAATCTTTTTTTTTATTGGATATTACATTTACATTTCAGATTTTATCCCCTTTCCTTCTTATCATCAAGTATATGTCTTCTTTCAAGGCCTGCTTTGATGCTAACGGCACGGTGGCCACAGCTGGAGCTCTTGAAGGCAGTGCTTCCGAAGTAACTTTCAGGCCATTTTTTTTTAACTGACTGGTATTTTTTTAAGTGTACTTTTAAAGACGCTGTGCTTTAGAATCGTGATTTTTATTTTTAATTTTAAAATTTGCTGTCGTTGTCATCACAGCTGTAATCATTATCGTCACCATCAGTGTGTGAATGTGTGCCTCTGGAGGCACATGTATCACACAGCTTGTTATTTAAGAGAAATTTAAGAAGGAAAAGAATAATTTTGGTGTCATTTATTGCCCTAGTTCGTTTTATTGTTGTGATAAAGCAACTTAAATAGATAAGGCTTTGCTTTTTATACATTTTCATGCCGCATCCATCGCTGAGGGAAGCCAGGGCAGGAAGTGAGAGGCAGGAACTCATGCAGAGGCCATAAAGAAACACTGCTTACTGGTTTGCTCAGGTTGCTTTTTTATCGAACCCTGGGCCACATGCTCAGAAATGTCACTGCCCCCAGTGACCTTGCCACTTCTACATGAATAAGCAGGCACGAAATTGCACCGCAGTTTTGTCCAAAGCCCGTTTGATAGAGGCATGGTATCAATCAGAGTTCTTTCTCCTAGATACCTCTAGCTATTGTCAGGCTAACAGACGAGGCATTCATGTATTCCATTTCCCCATCATGTATTTCTTTGCGTAGGCTCGTGTTTCTGGGTTCTAGCATATCCTTTCACCCAGAGCATTTCCTAGTAGGTTAGTACTTCAGGCAGTGAGTTATCTCTATTTTTTCCTTGAGAAACAGTTATTTCTGTATTTTTGAAAGACATTCTCATAAGTTATACAATTCTGGCTTAACTTCAAATTTTTCAGTTCTTCACTGTGTCATGGCTACCAGTCTGGTGCCGTTATTCCTTGTCCCCATGCATGTGAGTTGTCCTTTCTATGGCTGCATTCATGGCTCCCTCTCCTTCTTTATTTCTACCAGTTGGATATGGTAGGCTTGACTGAATTTTGTGTTTTTCTTTATTCTTGACTACAACAGATCATGCGTGCTCAACCAAAAACATGATGTATCTCTAACACGGCCCCTACACCTAAGGCTCAGGGAACATCATGGAGGTGGACAAAAAGATCCTAAGAGCCAGAGACCAGGATAGCCGCTATGAGCTTGCACCTCCTATTTGCCTATTTCTACCAAATGAGCCTCAAGTTCCTTGGATGGACGATCTTAGCCATTCTTTAAACCTGTGTTCCCTGTGTTCTGCCCTCTTACTCCAGTCTCCTATGCATATTGCACTTACAATGCATGTGGAACCAGTCAAGTTTTTCCTTGAAATAAAAGGTTGTTGACATCAACAAGTATTTTTAAATTTTCTATAAATTAGAGGAATTTAAAATTTAAAGTCTGTTGGTAGTCAGACTGGACTATTGTGTTCTTCTCTTTTAATGTAGCATGACTCATAGTAACAGCTCCTAACCATCTTGCCATGGCATAAGCTTTTCGTTGGAAGCCGGAGCCACTATAATATATGTACACAAGATACAGCAGCCATGGCATAGGACAGTAGATAACAACAATACAGACAATACTGAATGATGTGGTGGGAATATAATCTTTATTCCTTCCTAAAGGCCATGGCTCCTTTGTGGAATTTCATGACATCATGATATATTAATCTGTCACAACACATAATTAGGTCCCAAAGCATGAAATATACTCTAGCCAGATGCTTGGAAAGGTCCAAGGTCCAAGGCTTAAACATTATAATGTGTTTATTGAGGATTATAAATATAATAGATAGAGCTACAGGTTTATGTGTTGCAGATAGAGTATAAAACGATTAAATTGGAAGGAGAGATTAGAAATCAGAAAGAACAGCAAGTTTCATAAAACTGAGAATAAATATCTTCCTGGGAACCCAATGGTATGTCATAATAAAAATGTCAGGCTATAAATAGTTTTCTCTTTATTGAACTTCTGTATTTCAGTGTATTCTATGTTCTTTCCTAAAATTAGCTATTCTTCATAATTACAGTATGAAAGCAGTGATAAACCCATGAAACAGATGAAAGCAACGAGGTTCCAAGTAATTACAATAGCAAAGGTTCAGGGGCTGGAGAGATGGCTCAGTGGTTAAGAACATAAGATGCTCCTGCAGAGAATTCCGGTTTAGTTCACAATACTCACATAGTGGTTTGGAAGATCTGACACACCCTCTTTTGGACCAAGCAAGCACCAGATGTACATGGTGCATACATATATATAAGCAGGCAGAATGTCATACACATAAAGTATAGGTATAAAAATCTTAAAAATTTAAAATGTTAGTTCAGGATGCAAGATTATTAAATGACAGTGATGAATTATTAGCATTTATTAACTATACATAGTTATGGGTTCATAAATACAAATATATATTGTAACATGGCTATATTCACCTCCTTAACCTCCTAAACCTCTTCTCCCATACCCCTTCCTGCTTTCTCTGTCCCTTCCTTCCCGTCTCCCTTTCTGCTTCCATGTCACAAAATTGTTCAGTGACAGACCTTATTTTTGAGCCTCCATCAGACAAAATGCAAAATGTATCCCATTTAAATTCTGCCAGGCTGATTTTTGCAGAGGTAGAAAATGATTGAGCCAGAAATACTCTAAAATTTTTGTTCTTGGAAACTTGAGTTAAATTTGTTGCTAAAAGGCAATTCAATATGCTGAGTTATGCCCTGATTAGCTTTGTAAACCTTCTGCCTGATTTACTGCATGCAGGATTTATGTAAAAGTTTTCATTTTTTTTTGAATGCTTATTTTATGAGTCAAGCAATAGCTTCCAGTATTACAAATAGTGTAATATTTTATGGCTTGTATTTTATCAATCATTGCATATTATTATGCTTACTAAATTACCATGACTCTTTTCCCTCTTGAATGCTAATTAGTAAAGCTTTCCAAAGCATGGCACTATGGCTTTAGTCCTGATCTCCATCCCCATACTATCTGTATCTCATTTATTAAATCTGAGTAAATATGCTATCAATATTCATGTGCTGAGCAGTGTAATTACATTACATTTGGCACTTGAGTTAAGATGCCTTTGAAAACTACATATTGGCTATAGGTCATTATTCTAATCTCAGAAACCATCATGTAAACATCTGTTCTTGACTGGAAGCTAGAAGAGGCATGGGAAGTGTATGTTTAGATTGACTCAATATTGCACACAGGCTTTTTTCTATAGTATCATGTAAAACCATAGAGCAAGTATCATTTTCCTTACTGTAGAAATGAAGAAGCAAAAGTTGGAATTATAAGCATTTTGTGTCAACAGATGCTGCTAACTCAAAATTCATACATAAAAGTGGCACCATTTTATATCCCATGTTCATTTGACACTAAGAAACTTCATATTGTTAGAAAAGATATTTATATTATTGGTATTCTTATAACAGATTCAGTATTTGTCATAATAATTGTGTTTATGTATAGCATAGTGTTACATGCTACTTATAATTTATAATTCCATATACTCCTATAAAATAACAAAGTAACATCTATGTTATTTATTTATTTATTTTAATCAAAGTATGATTGCATCATTTTCTATGTTTTTTTTCTCTCTCCAATGTCCTCTACTGCCTAACCACTTCCCATCCCTCTCAAATCCATTTATTATTGTCACACACACACACACACGTGTGTGCACATGCACACATGTATTCACACGTGCACACACAAACGCACTCACAGACACACACGAGCAAGAATGCACACATACACAAGCATACACACGCATGCGTGTACACACACAGGTATGTGCACTCACAAGCACGCACACACACACACACACACACACACACACATACACACTGAGGCATGTGCATACTCACAGTCACACCCAATGTACACACACACAAATAAGTAAATAAATCCATAAATACAGCCTGGCTGGCCATTTAGTATTGGATACCAATTAGGAGTTTCATCCCTGGGACCTCATCATGATAATTGCCAATAGTTTTGTGTAACAGTGGAGTCCTGTGAGAGATTTCCCCTTCCATAGTAACCTTTTTCTTGGTCTTTTATTGTTCAGATCTTTTTTAGGCAGACATATTTTTGAGGTTTCATTCATGTAGCCTCCTGTCCTTTCTAGGAGATAGAATCTCATGGCAGACATCTAGATGCCCTGGCTCTTGCAGTCTTTCTGCTCAGTTGTCTCTGATGCTTTCTGAGCCTTGGTTACAGGAGTTGTGCCATAGATGTATCCATTGGGACTGGGCATTTTATGATGTTCTCTGTGTTTTGACCAGTCGTGATTTTCTGTGATACTCCATCTGCTACAAAGAGAAGCTGTAGACTTATCCATTGAGACTGGATAGTCCAGCATTACTATTCTCTGTAGTTTGACCAGTTGTGATTTTCTGTGATGCTCCATCCGCTACAAAGAGCGGCTTCTTTGAAGAGAGTTGGCAGCTACACATATCAGACAAAGAAAGTTCATGAACCAGGTACCATTTATTTTTGTAAACAAAATAAATGATTTCATATTAAATTTAAAGGTAGTTTCAAGGGCATGTCCTATACAGAATTTTAAAGCCTTGTATTTTCATAGTTTATTAATGTATTATGAATGATTTTATTTTCTATTCAAAGCTCATTCTTTAACAGCATTTTTATTAGTCTCAATGTTGGCATATAGTACTGCTTTTATTCATATTAGAGACAAACAAGATTCACACGGTTATGAATATCTAAGTACAGCTCTGAACACAGTCTGTGGGGTTCAGAGCTTAGAGGTGGAGGATGGTAACTCAAACATGTCACCTTAGAAGTAAAGTCACCTCTGAATCATGGGGAAGATCATGGGATATAAAACTTATTTTCTTGACCTGTATAACAAATAAATGTAGTAACAACATAATTTTAAGCGCCTGGGTTGATGGACTTCTCACATCCCAGTCAGAGCATCCAGATAAGAAATAAAATATTATTCCTCGAGAGCCTTCTTATCCCTCCCATTCTAACAATTATTTTCTTATAAAACAAAGCTATCCTTAAATCTAACATGCATTTTATTTCTCTCTGTGTTCAAACTTTATGAAGGCAAAGAGACTGGATGTGTTCCTTTGTTTCACTTGGGTCAGCCTCCCCAGAGCTGATACCTCAATGGTAGGTGATGCCCAGGAAGGCTGCTAGGGAATGTACTCAGTGGTGTCCTATGCTGAGAGAGTGAGAAAAGGTAGTTGCATCAACAGAAAAAGTTGAAATGACATGCAGTTGTCCCAAAGGCTGCCTACAGTCCCATCTAGCATTCTGGAACTGAATGCCACCATTACAGTTAGTGGCCTATCATAGCGTCATTAATACAGGTCTGACAACTTGACTGTAGAATTGTGTGATTCCAGTGAACCCCTTGATTTGGCCAACGTCTGTCATATATTCATCTCCATGCTTCCAGAGTCCATCAAAACACCTGCTGTAAGACCATGACACGGCAGATATCTGTGTGCACCTGTCGCGTGGTTTTGGCTTCATGAATGAGTGAAGTTATTTGTCCAAGAAACTGAGATACAACCAATCCCAATCCCAAAGCTTTGTTCTTTGGGCTGAATCATGTCGTTGCCCTTGTATCTATGAGGTAATGAAGATTCTGTGTGTCTACTCAGTCTACAAACATCAGACCCAAACTCCTCAATTTTTCTTATCTAGTGTTTATCTAGGATAGAAGTTATTTAAATTAATTGCATAAAGATGACATCTTTTTATATTTTAAAGAAAAAAAAAAAAACCTCAGAAGTCCATTATCAGTCCCAGAGAATTAGAGCTAAAATGACCATGCCCCTAATTTTCTTGTTTCTTGGTGAAAACATTACAGTTACTAAATTGTGTTTGTCCATTATTTTTTTCTGGCTAGTACCATTTGATATTGCTAAAGTGGTATGAAATTTAACTGTTAGTCTTCAAGAGCTAGAGTAACATAGAGTAAGCCACCTTCTTACATAAAACAAGTGGTCCTTGTTGTAGCATGCAAATAAGTTTGGTGTGACAGTATAGTACACTTTTGAAGGGTAAGATCCTGGTGACTCTCAGCTCATGAACGTTTTTTTTGTTTTTTTTTTTTTTTTTGTTTTTTTTTTTTGTTTTTTTTTTTTGGAAGAGAACACAGATTTGCATTTTGGTCAAATTATCAACTTGACATACCATCATAAAAATACATTGTGTTAGTCAGGTTTCTATGCTATTATGAATACCTAAAATTTATTTTTCACTTAATTATTTTATTTATTTATATCCCAAATGTTGCCCCTCCTCAGTCCCCCCTCCCCGAGTTCTTCACCCCATCCCCCTTCTCCTTTGCCTTTGCGAGGGTGCCTCACCCTGGGCATCCCCCTTCTCTGGGACCTTCAAGTCTTTATGGAATTAGATGCATCCTCTCCCACTGCAGCCAGACAAGGCAGTCCACTGCTGCATATGTGCCGGGGACTGCGGACCAGCCTGTGCATGCTCTTTGGTTGGTGGCTTAGTCTCTGGGAGCTCCCAGGGGTCCAGGTTAGTTGATACTATTGGTCTGCCTATGGAGTTGCTTTTCCATTCAGTTCCTTCAATTATTATCCTAACTCTTCCGTGGGCGTCTCCAACTGAAAAAAAGAAATTATTTTATAAAGAGAAAAGGTTGATTTTTAGCTTGGAGTTTTGGATCAGTCTATGACCAACTGGCCTCACAAGTTTGGGGCTGTGGTGAGGCCAACACATTGCAGAAAAAGTGCGGAGTGGAGAAGGAGCTATTATCTCATTGACAAGATGCAGGAGATGGTGAAGAGGGAGACCAGCTTTCACAGTCTGGGTGATACACACAATGATCTAATAGTTTCCCATCAGGCCCTACCTCCTAAGATTCATAAGCTCCCATTAGCACCAACCTGTGGTTGAGCTCTTTAGTATTCATGTACCTGAGTCTTTGGGAGCATCCAGTAATCAAGCAGAAGTGTATGTCTCTCTAGCTTTTAGCCAAATTCTCTTTATATCTTTTTGTAAGGTCATGATTTTGTATCTTTTTAGTTCTGATCACTGCAAGGCTTATTCTGATTTTAATCCCAGTTGATCTCCTTGTATCTTTGTCTGTGGCTTATTTAGTGTGTACTTGAACTACTACTGGACTATGGTAACTGGATTTCTAACTCCCACCTGAATCTCTGGCACAACTGTCCCTAGTATTCTGCACTAAATTCTAGAGGTTGGTAAAGGGCATCTGCTAGCCCGCATCTTCTCTTCCCACTTGGTGGAAAGATGGTATCTTTTCTAGGCAGCACAACCATGAACATTCAGTGCCCCACTATTGCTCTCAGTGTCCTCAGATATGAAGGATAGCCATACCCTGTAACCGCACAGATCTGCGAGATCAAAGCAGCCTTGCAACTACAATAGGTTTCATAACAAACAGCCAAGTGTTCCACTACCTCTGATTTTGTTCTAAAGAACCATCAAAGGAAGTGTTTGATCTTATCCCAAGATGATCTACCGAATGCCTGACGACAGACTACCTTTTCTACAAGGTTCCTCTTATGAGCCCTTGCTCTCTGAGCTGAGTACCTGAAGTTTGTACCTGTGTTTCATTCCTGTGATATTTGCTGATTCTGGCTGTTCCACTTGGTGGTCTCTTGAGATCAGGAATGATTAGTTTATTTTTCTATTTAAACTTCTTGATGGACATGTATCTTGGTGGGACAACCTTGCACTGTGGTTGCTGCCATTCTTATGTAGGTCTTCCCTTAATGGTCAATGCATTATTTAAACCTAGTTTGGATCCTGGTTAGTGACATTTAGTGTGTGGAGCCAATTCCCAGGATTGATCTTTGTCCCAAGGTAGTCTTTATTGGTGACACTGAAAGCTAATTTGTATGACTGTGACAGTATGGCAGACACATCAGATGTGAGCAACTGTGTGCTCTTAGCATGTACTTTCATGAGGGTATACAGTTTAATATCTGTCTACCTATCTACCTACCTACCTACCTACCTACCTGCCTGCCTGCCTGCCTGCCTTTACCTACCTACCTACCTACCTACCTACCTGCCTGCCTGCCTTTATCT
>JANHMN010000020.1:33993832-34090984 GCA_030674055.1 Rhabdomys pumilio
GTGTGTGTGTGTGTGTGTGTGTGTGTGTGTGTGTGTGTGTGTGTGTGGTGTGTATGTGTGTGTAGTGTGAGTATGTGTGTGTCTGTGTGAATATATGTGTGTATATGTGTGATGTATGTGTGTGTGAGTGTATGTGTGTGTATGTGCATGTGTGTGTGTGTGTGGTGTGTATGTGTTTGTGTAGTATGAGTATGTGTGTATGTGTGTGTGAATATATGTGTGTATATGTGTGATGTGTATGTGTGTGTGATGTATGTGTATGTGAGTGTATGTGTGCGTATGTGTGTGCGTGTTGTGTGTGCATGGGGGGGTATGTGTATACATGTGCGCATCTGTGTGTGAGTTCCTAAACATATACATACAATCTGCTCAGTTCATGTAATGTTACTTGTATGGATATGATTATATGATTTCAGGGCTAGCCAATTTGTATTTCTATTTTTAGTCTTCTTTTTGAGAACACTAGACAGTATGGAGCTGTTATGTTTGGTTTATTTTCTTTATGCAGAAGGTATATACCTTACATGGCTGGTCTCTGTATGATGTGTGTGTAGTGGGAGAGGGGAGTTCTCTTTCTTGCAAAACATTTCAGTGGCTTCACTACATTTTTGCAGAAAACTTTCTAAATTTTCCACATAATGTGCTTCTTTGATTTCAGGTTTTGGAATATCTTTTGATATTTTTCCATTTGAGTAATTTGACTGTGCTCACTCAGCATGTAGTTTATATGGTAAAGTATCTTGCCTCCAGTATTTAAAAGCATGTCAGAAGGCCCAGTATTTTAAAATTGGTAAATTTACTAATAGAAATATCAGAAAGCAAGGCCATGAAAATGTTATGTGGAACAAAAGTCCATAGTCTCTTGTAAGTCAGCAGATCTGTTTTAATATTGAAGCCTTAGCTGCCAGCAGTGTATGCATAAGTAGGCTCAGTTCTGTGCAACCTTTTGTTAGTTGCATTCAGCTCATGGCTCAGACACAAATCTTGGGTTTTGCACACAAATCCTTTTCTTTCAGAATCTTTGGGATCAGATTTTCCTATTTGAAAACTGTTCAAATATTTGAATATTTTCATACAAATACTGGCGACTTATCTTAGAGATGAGAGCCATGTTGACAGATGAGGCTCATCTGTATCTCTCCCACATCTTACAGCCTGAGCATAGACTTATAGACTATTTTACATAATTGTATAAATACAGGTTAATTTCATAGCTTGAAATTTTCAACTTGTGGCAGAATGTTGCCATCCAAAACCTTTGCATTTTGAAAAACTTGGCATTTTAAGTTTTTTTTCAGTTTGGTAAGTGCAGCCTGTGTACAGATTATTCAAACTTCTTGCTTTGATTCAATATTTTCTTGTGTCCATAACCATTCACAAGTGTCTGAGATGTCCTACCTTTGTTAATTAAGAAATTATTATGAAAAATAACTGGTTTCACAGGAAGAAACCCAAAATTCATTTGGAATTCAGCATAAGTTTAAGTTTTATTAATTCATGATGTTAAATGGTATTTCAGATACCTCCACTCATTCATGAAAAGGTTCCCTATTTCTTCTGAGAGAAAGGAAGGTGAAGGGGGGAAAAAGTAACTATTGGCTACAGAACATGCTGTTTTCATTGGAAGTTCTCACTTTTCTCCTTCAAATGCCTTGTGACTTTGGGCTTTGGCACAGAGCCTCCTCACCCAGTACTTGCCATTTGTAGCTCTGTAGGTACAACATGAGGGCAGGGCAGCACAGGGAGTTTGACCAGATTGGGGCACTCCACTGGCTGATGTCTAGAAAGCAAAAGAGACAACAACTGAATTAAGAATGGATCTATTTGCATTCTTCTACATGCTGACCTCTAGTTGAACCAGCACCATTTGTTGAAGATGCTGTCTTTTTTCCACTGGATGGTTTTAACTCCTTTGTCAAAGATCAAGTGGTTATAGTTGTGTGGGTTCATTTCTGGGTCTTCAATTCTGTTCCATTGATCTACTTGCCTGTTTCTGTACCAATATCATGCAGGTTTTTATCACTATTGCTCTACAATACAGCTTGAGGTCAGGAATGGTGATTTTTCCAGAAGTTTTTTTTTTTTTTTTTTTAACTGTTGAGAATAGTTTTCACTATTTTGGGATTTGCTCTTTCTAACTCTATGAAGAATTGGGTTGGAATTTTGATGGGAATTGCATTGAATCTGTATATTGCTTTTGGCAAGATGGCCATTTTTACTATATTAATCCTGCCAATCCATGAGCATGGGAGATCTTTCTATCTTCTGAGATCTTCTTCAATTTCTTTCTTCAGAGACTTGAAGTTCTCATCACACAGATCTTTCACTTGCTTGGTTAGAGTCATACCAAGGAATTTTATAATACTTGTGACTGTTTTGAAGGGTGTCGGTTTCCTAATTTCTTTCTCAGCTTGTTTATCTTTTGAGTAGAGGAAGATTTGTTTGAGCTAATTTTATATCCAGCCACTTTTGCTGAAGTTGTTAATCAGTTTTAGGAGTTCTCTGGTGGAAGTTTTGGGGCCACTTAAGTGTATTATCATATCATCTGCAAATAGTGATATTTTGGCTTCTTCCTTTCCAATTTGTATCCCTTTGACCTCCTTTTGTTGTCTAATTGCTCTGGCTAGGACTATATTGTAGGGAGAGAGTTGGCAGCCTTGTCTAGTCTCTGGTTTTAGTGAGATTGCTTCAAATTTCTATTTAGATTGATGTTGGCTACTGGTTTCTTGTATATTGCTTTTACTATGTTTAGGTATGGTCCTTGAATCCCTGATCTTTAGGGATAACACTTGAAATGTAAATAAATAAAATATCCAATAAAAAAATAAAAATAATAATGAAAACAACTGAATTAAGAAAAGGAGGTAGGGAGGTTGGGATCAGAATGAACCACGGACTGGAGGGAGAAACAATATCCAGTTCTCTTTAGTGTTCTGTACCCTAATATGCATATATAATGTTCTCACCATAGTGTCATACAGATCCTAATGTATGGCTTCCTACTAGGAGAGTTTGACACAGGGAAGGTACAAAGGAGAAAGAAGGAGAGAAAGAAGGGGAATGGGAGAGCAAGACAGGCCATTTCCACCGGGAAATGTAGTCTTTAAAACAACATCACAGAAGCTTATGTGGAAGTTAGAACAGAGTTTCTTATTTTAAAATGAAAGAGATATTTATTTATTTATTTGAAAAAATTCCCGAACGAATCTTAGGATTTGTCAGGGAAATAGGCTTACTGTGGTAAGGAAGCTTCACCATCAGAATGTGGTGTTCTAGATTGATGTTGGCTACTGAGAGACTCCTTAGGCATTGCTCCCTTCAGGAGTCTTCAGTTAAATACCTTCTCCCTTTTACAGTGGATTGGGTAATTTCAGGCAGGAATCTAAATCTTAGGCTAGAACAAAGAACTAGGCTTCAGGCATGAAAATTACTTTGGGCTAGGACGGGAAGTTGGCTCAGATATTTTGGTCATCTTGATAAGCCCTTAGAAACGGTGATCATGGGAGTGATCATGGGACTTTGTTTAATGCCTTGCTTGTTCCTTGACTATTTGCATCTGTTGTTTGGCTAGTTCCTCAACCTAGAACTGACCTTAATACGTGTATGTAATTAAATTGGTTAAAAAAAAAAAGAGAGAGAGATTGGGAAAAAATGAAAAAAAATTAAAATTAAAAAATTAAAAGAACAGTGGATTTGGTTAAACACCATCAGAAAACTGAGTTTGCATGATGAAAGAAGTGTCTGATTGCATGACAAGATTTGCTGTCACACACTGGGTTCTTGAGAATTCAGCCTGTGTGTTACAAGTACTAACAAGTAGCTAGGCACACAGGAAGGATCTTTGTTGTTGAATTTTACCGGGCTGCTTGCAGACCACAGAAACAGTCCACGTACACACTAAAAGGGCACAGCTTTGGTTTAATGCTGTTGCTATTGAGACCTTCACACATAAGCACCCAATCCACATAGCATCTTCCTACTCCCCGTATAATCCCCGTATAATCCCTCCTATGTTCCCCTTCCCAAATTCATAGCTTCTTCTTTAAGTGTTACTGTTACATGTATGTCCCTTTGTAAGCATATATGTGCACACATTTATATAGAATCAATTGAATCCGTTTAGCTTTGCTTGTATGTACATGTGTCCAGGGCTCACCACTGGATTTGGACAACCCATGTATCACTCATTCCTGGAGGAGATTGAGGCTCCTTTTCTTATTAGGCATTGAGTATCTGTAGCTCTTCACCTAGGAGTGGGACTATTTAGAAAGGGGAGGTCTTAAATATTAATGGATCTCAGAGTTAAACCAGATAGTACTCAACTCTAAAATTGGTCATTGCCTCCAAATCAGGACAAACAGTACCTAATGTTGGTTAACTTTGGCAATAAATCTTTAATTTGCAACACTTCACAGAAGAAAAAGAAACGGTGGGATACCTTTCAATCTGATATTATGCTGTTTTTGTGGTGCAGGCCTATTTTTTTGCTTTCTCTGAATACCGAGGCAGGAAAGTAAATCAAGTTCACCTTAGCAAGATCCTACTTCAAAATAAAAAAATAAATAAAATGAAAATAAAAAAGACTGTCGACATAGCTCAGTGGTAAAGCACATGCCTTGCATGTACAAGGACCTATTTTTAATCCCCAATATTGAAAATAAATAATATGATATTATTTATAGCCAAGATATTGTAGAAATATTGCCTGGAGCTGACATACTCAGTGAAAATGTCCAAGTCTGTAGCTCTGTTGACGGTAAGATCACCTATAAATCTGTGTAATCTCCATTGAGTCTGTTCTGCCCTGTAAATATTCTAAAGCCTGCCCTTTGGAAGCAGAGATTTTGGTGTTAGACATGGTGAGAAAATCAACCAGACCCTATCTACAGATGGCTACAGAATTTTTACTTGGCCTACATCAATCATTTTAAAACAGACTTCCTTTGACTTTCTCTAAATTTTATTTTACAAAATAATTTAAATGAATTCAGTGCTTATAAATAATAACTTTAGAAAACAGTATTTTGAGTCGACAAAGTCCTGTTCTTCAAAAACAAATTGTGTTTAATGAGAAAATGTCTCCATCAGAAGGCCTTTAGAAAAGTCTGTAGGGGTCTTCTTTTTTAAATTGAATATTTTATTTATTTACATTTCAGATGTTATCTCCTTTCCCCATTCTCCACCCCCCCAGAAATCCCCTATACCCACTCCTCCTGCTTCTATGAGGATGTGCCCCACTCACCCACCTACTCCCACCTCCCTGCCCTCAAATTCCCCCACACTGGGGCATCCAGCCTTCACATGACCAAGGACCTCCTCTCTCACCTATGATCATCAAGGCCATCCTCCTCTACATATATAGCTGGAGCCATGGGATCCTCTCTATGTGCTCCCACGCTGGTGGTTTAGCTCTGGTTGGTTGGTATTGTTGCTCTCCCCACGGGGCTGCAAACCCCTCAGCTCCTTCAGTCTTCTCTCTCACTCCTCCATTGGAAACCCAGTGATCAGTTCAATGGTTAGTTGTGAGCATCCGCCTCTGATTATGTCTGGCTCTGGCAGACCTCTCAGGAGACAGCTATATCAGGCTCCTGTCAGCATGCACTTCCTGGCATCCACAACAGTGTCTGCATTTGATGACTGCACATGGGACAGATACCCAGGTGGGGCCGTCTTCGGACGGCCCCTCCTTCAGTTTCTGTTCCACACTTTGTCTCCATATTTCCTCCCGTGAGTAGTTTGTTACTCCTTCTTAGAAGGACCGAAGCAACCACACTTTGGTGTTCCTTCTTCATGAGCTTCATGTGGTCTGTGAGTTAATAGTTGATGTGGGTGGACCATTCCTCCTGGGAACTGTGCTCTCACTGAGGAGGTGTTCCTAAGTGCCTAAGAAAGCAGGCTGGGCAAACCATGGGAGCTAGCCAGCAAGCAGAATTCCTCTATGGTTTCTGCTTTATAGTTCCTGCCTTCAGGTTCCTGCCTTGAGATCTTACTTTATTTTTTTTCTTGCTTCCCCTGATTATGGACCATAACCTGAAAGCCAAATAACCCATTTCCTTCTTCCCACCCTCAGCCTCCCAAAAAACTTGGGTTTGCAACCCAGTTCTGATGGCTATGTTCCACTTGATTAGTAAACATTACTCTACTTTGCTGAAAATCTGTGAAACAAAATGAACCAGGGTTTCTCTGTCTGCCCCCCATAATCCTCTTGAGAGAAAATGTGCCAAAAATCACTAATTATTTTTTTAAAAAAATGAATTTGTTAAATGAATGTGTGAGATTTATTATTTTAGTTTCTAACATAATAATACAATGAGGCATCTGATTCCAAGTGGTGTGTTTTAATCCTCAGTTCAAAATACCTTCCTCATATATACTGGATTTCAGAAAATATCATACCAACATGATTGTGAGTTAAACTGTGACCCTTCAAACATTTTACCAAAGCCAATACTATTGTGCCAAATAATACCTACACTCTGAATGTATTGGGAAAATTTTGCTGTATTATAAGTAGCTAGTGTTAAGAACCCATTTGTGTTTGAACTTGAAAACAAGGACCTTAGCTGTTTCTATATAGTAAGCTTTGCAGGTGTGTACAGTCTGAGGTAAAGGAAAGGAAATGTTTGAACATTTGAAGCCAACATCAACTGTTCTCCATGAATATTTCTCATTTTTTTTTTACCATTAACTGACATTAATCATTTAATAACCCAGACACTTCCCTTTTTATGTATCGTCCTATTGAATACTCATGTAATTCATGAGGTCATCTTTAGCAGCATAGTATTACTGAGGTAACCAAGCGGAGATGTTAAGTAACTTGTATAGAATAATATATGCAATAGTGAGTGGCAGACTGTAGAAGCACTGGGCACATAGGTTGATTCTACTTAATCGAAAAAAAATGGTCGGGATAGAAGGAATGTTTCAGGTTGTCTCGAAGAGCAACTTTGTAAAAAATGTGGAGTGTCATGTCACCCCACAATTACATAATTGGAACTCCTGCAGTGAGGCTGGTGATCTGCTGTCCTGGGATTTAGCTGATGCAGATATGTGCTGAGGTTTCATTCTCCTGCCCTGGGATGTTTTTTGATCTCTCAGATGTAACCATCCCTTCAGTATCTATAACTTTTAGCTTCATTTGCAGTGAAGCCATTCAGTCCTGTGGTTTTATTAGGCGAGTTGGCAGGTGGAGCTCCATATTAGATTTCTTCCATTGGGAAGTATGTTGCTCCTGGTCAATCCTGAGGCCCTCACTTTATTTTCCTCCTATGACTTCTCTTCACCCTCATGGTTGTCTCAGCTTAATGTACTGACTTGGTTTCATTTATTATATTTATCTATTTAATGTGTATCTTCCATGATGTGCCTGTAGAGGACAGAGGACAGCTTGTGGGAGTTGGTTCTCTTCCCTCACTGTGTGGGACTCTGCATACCAAACTCACATTGTCAGTCTTTGTAGCAGTTACCTTTACCTGTAGTCATCTCTCCAGCCCCTGATTCTGCTAACAGCACTACTTCCTTACCTCATGACTAATTTGCTACACAGTCGTCATCTCTTGAGTTTGTTCTGTTGACTTCTTGCTTTCTACGATGCCTTCCTCTGTGTTTATGTGGCTCATGAAAGTGGAGCCTATCTACAGAAAATCACGGCCAGTGTTCACCAGGTACTCATTTCATAACCACCTTCTTCCTAATGAGCATTCTGTGTGTGTCACCTTAACTTATCTCAAGTCCTTTACATTTAGTAGTGTACATGCACAAAAGTATGCCTCGGTAACAGAGATAGCCAACCTGACAGCTTGATTTTCAGCTCATTGGTGACACAATCCTTCCCAGAAGCACCCAGCCAACACTTTCCCATTAACAGCTGTGTTCGCAGCAGGTTGGATAACTTGTCCTATTCCTTTTATGTAATAACAGCAAGACAAGAATTATCCTTTGTTATGTAGAGTTCAAACCTTCAATATTTTTATAGAACAATTCAGAGCAGCTTTTCCCTAGCTAAAGTCAACATTTATTTTTCAAAATGTATATCCCTTAGCTTCAAATAATGTAAGGCTGCCAGGCTTTGATACCTATGGGCATGGCACAGACTTTTTTTCAGTAGTCCTTGGTGTTCTCCATTCAAGGCTTTGCTAACAAGAGCTTTCCAGGCCATTCTGAGACTTGACAGGTCTGGCCTTCTACCTAACCCAGGTTGCCACTTAACAGGCAGGGTAATTAGGTGGCACTCATACACATTGTTAGGCAGAAAGGGAGAAAAGCTTGCCTTAAAGAACATGGGGCACTTACAGAATAATTGGAGAGGTTTTCTTCTCTTCCCCTTTTCTAATGGCTGTCTCTCTCCATGCCTACATGCATTCTCCAACTGCCTCACTTAAGAAAGCTCGCCTCTACACCTGTAATTTAAGAGAAAAATATTAAGAATCATATACTTTAGGATTAATTGGATCGAGGCAGATTCCTGGCTTTATTTCTAACAGCTCCAACAAAAGATTTCTGTGAAAAATGAGGAATAATGGTTTCCTAGGACATTGTAATATTGTGAAAATTTAAACCCTTAAAACCCAGCACCACTGCTCACAGTGTTGAAGCAGAATGATGGCTTCAACTTAGGAGCCAGGAGGCCAGTGTGGGCAATCACAGGAGGATACCATCTCAAATGGCGAGAACTAGAACAAACAAAAAAAGCATCAACCAAAACCAAGAAAAAGAAAATATCAGTTATTATGTTTATGCTTTTGTTTTTTTATTTGTTCCAGATTGAAATATGAACATATTCAGCTTTCTGGCTTTCAAATTCATCACTGTGAAATGAGATGATCGTGCTTGTTTTGCTGGGGACTCTTTAAAAATATCTTTATATAATTTATATTTTTTATATAACTAACATAAACTAAAATCACAAAATAAGTGCCTGAGCAGTAGGTGGATATAGTTTATTATTCTGTTTGCTATAGAATATTAAACTCATTTACCATAGAGACAGTAATTTATTTTGGTGTAATTTTGTTTTAAGCAAGAGTGTTTTTTTTTCCAGTTTGACATTTGAGTTTCAAAGGATGTCTTTAAAAGAGGCCCCATTTAATTGGAATAGACTGACTGTCTTAGATGGTTAAACCCAAAGGATCCTCCTGCCTTGAGACTTACTGCCTTGTCTTGGCCTAATGAACACACAGAAAGGGGACGTAATGGAGGAAAAAGGAATCTTAGTTGCCCATGTTTGCAAAATATCTCCTCATCCTTTCAACTCCCCAGGATCATTTCCCATCAGCCTCAGCGTATTTTCTGTAATAACTGCTAAGTTAATAGCTATCACCAGCTCATCACACTCAGGGGTGACTAACAGTTCGTGTGGAACAGAACAAGTCTAGGCGATTGCAGATCGGAATAGCTTGCAGCCTAGTCACTAAACACAAGTACCTTTTCCACTTTAACTCTAGTTTAACTTTTTGTTAAGAAAAATGGCCAGCAATGCTTTCCAGTAATATAAAAATGCTTGGTTGAAGTCTTTGTCTCTGTGCCCTTGGAGAAAATCAGGGGGCCCAAGGTGGAATTCTCATAATCTTGGGTATACTGAGGTTTAAATATATATATTTTTGTTTGTGTACTGCTAACTTTATATGTGCATACCTTTCACCCACATGATTTTATATTCTCAATAGTTCTAAGCACTAATTAAAATTTTACAAATACTTGTTGATCTTACCTAGCAGGAATAACATGTATTTGAGAACATATACCCTAGTTCACATATCCTGCTCCATTCTGTTTAGAATTTATGCCTTAGGAGGCCATTTTTAAAAACAAAAATACACAGTAAATTAAAATATCTGTGAATAATCTGTAAAATAGCAGAGTCATGTCTAAAATCTGCTTAATAGTCAGATAAAAATATCTAGGAAAAATAAATTTAAACAATATTTATATATGGCTCCTAAAATATGATATTATCTGGCTGTAACATTTGCTATTTATTCTTCTGTGTCTCAAAATTTAGTCAACTAGAAATGTAATGATGGATGAAGTTATTAATCTAAGTTCTAATAACTCCATCTTCAAGCAATGAGCCTCATTGGTTTGTGACTTGTATATGCAACTTATATGGCTCCCTCTGTGTGCAACCAAGGGCAAGGGATAGGTCCAAGAAAACATAATTTGGGGTCTCAGTATACTCTGGTATAATATAAAAAATTCCCCGTGAATAATTTCAAGTCAATGTTTATTTGAAGGAAATGAGCACAGGGAATGTAGAAATTAAGTACATAGGCATAATAAGTCAGAAATAAAAAATGTCACCGTGTAGAGACTTTAATAAATGTAAATAGTTTGTCTAACATTGAGTGTAGTTAACTGCCTGCATCTGTACATCACCTGACCATGGATTTAACCAATTTTGAATAAAAATACTTGGACAAAACTGTGTGAAAACTGAATATGTAATTTTTTCTTGCCATTGTTGCTCAACAGAATATAACAACTATTTGCAAAACATTTTCATCATAGTAGGCATTTTGAATAATCTGTGTATGATTTAAATATGGAGGAAGATGTGAATAAATTATTTGCATTTTTAAAGTAAGTTTCTATTCTTTTACTGTGACAAGACACCATGACTATGGCAGTTTATAAAAGAAAACATTTAATTGGGTTTATGTTTGCAGGAGGTCAAGTCTAGAATGGTGGAGCAGAGGCATTGTGGTAAGAACAGCTGAGAGCTCACATCTAGATATGAGGGTAGGAAACAGAACAGGATAACAGGGAATATCCCAGGTCATTTGAAACTTCAAACACATCTCAACGACACACCTCCTCCAACAAGGCTATTCCTCCTCCAATAAGGCCACACCTCCCTCAACAAGGCTATATACCTCCTAACCTTCTCAACCATTAAGTATTCTAATACATGAGCCTATGGGAGCCATTCTCATTCAAACCAGCACACAGTTATTATTTTATTTTGTATAGGTGATTGAGTACCATAGAATTTGTTGTCCCCAGGAGTCCTGAAACTCAAGGGAGGAATTCTTTCACAACTGTGCACACTTTGACCTCGGTATCAAATTTGTTAAGACTGAACCTGAGCCTTCTAATGAGTTAAGACTCGTGACTTGTTGAGGAAATTACCGTGAACAACAAATAATATGAGTTATCGTACAATAAGTACTGTTACAGACACAATTTATTTATGTAGCTATGAGAGAAGAGTGAAGAGTTCATGTATTGTTCTTGATCACCAGAGCTGTGAAGGCAGAACTCAGGGCTGCTAGCTCTGGTTCCAGGCTCGGCACTCCGACTCAACCTCTTTGTTTCCATGATTGCCTTTCCTATCCCTTTTGGTTATTTCTGTGTAATATATATTCTAATTAGCCTATAGAGCATATTATGCAATATAAATTTGAAAACTATGAGCTAGGACCACTTAATTGCTGAACCAAGCCATGCCCTTTAGCCTGTGGACTCTCTTCATGTGACTGGGAGATGAACCCACTGACTGAGATGAGGAAGAGAATAAAGGATTGTGTCTTCCCTCTTCCCTTTGTATCTCTTTCGATATTCAAACACAGATGAATTCTTGCCTTTCCACATGGGCACAGTTGGTTAATGCTCCTATCATCTCATGTTGGTCATGTTCCTCTAGCAAGTGAAGAAGGAAGGGGCTCGTCTGGTATGACCTTTGTAGACTGCTTTTTATACAGAAGCAAAATCCAGCTCCTGTCTTCCTCACTTTGTTCTTTTCCTTCTTAGAATTGTAACCAAGTGCTAATCTTTTATTTGATCTTATTGAGCACTGGTGGCAAAACCACCAAGAAGAGGCCCACCTAGCATCTTTTCACATACAAAGCATTTCCTCTCAATAGTTCTATGTGTGTGAACTGTGGAAAGAGATGTTAGTTTATTTTAGTTAAGAACAGGGTGGTTCGAACACTTATTTGAGATATCAGATGTATATTTGGGGGTACAAAAGATCCTTGAATCTGCCTTAGGCACCCCACTTTTCCCTAATGTTTAAAGTCAGGATCTAAATGGTCTTTAATTTGACTTTATCTTGATGGTTAAAAAAAATCATATTAATTTCTGGTCATGTATTAAGTGTTTGCTGAACATTTGCCTGTTAATTTTTTCATATATCTTTCTGGTATTTGAAAGTGGAATTTGGTATTTGGTCCTCAAAAATATCTTGGATTTATCTCCACATGCCAGAAATATTCACTATTTTATCTGCCCTGCCTCTATCTCATTAATTAATGGCAAATATTGCTAGGGCTGCTGTCTGCCCAGCCCAGCAGATTTCCTGGGTTAAAAACCAAGAGTGCCATGTATAAGTATGTGCTGGGCTTTTTGCACTGAAGTAGACACTAAATTGATCAGTTGTAAAAGTAAGCTAAAATTTTATTTTATTTAAACTGCTATTTTATTTTAAGTGAGTTTATCTTGATTTCTTATGACCCAGTAGAGAGCAACACTCAGTTCCCAATTTTTTTTAGAGAGAGAATTACAGAAATATAAAATGAAAAATAGTAAGATTAAGTCAACGTTCATTGGGATTTTACCGTCTCCTTTTTACTTTATGTGGCGGCAGGAGAAAATGTGAGCTCAGCTGAATGATTTCAGAAACAACGCAGTATTTCTTTTGCAACTTGTGTTTTGTGTTGGAACAGTAAAAAATACACACCAGACTCAAAAACTGAAAAACTAAAAACTGGACTTCTAACACCAAAATATCCTGGTGGACAAACATCAAACTTTAAAACGTAGTTGTTGCTGGTTTTCCCTCACCTATTAAAATTTCACCCATTTTTCTACCAACAGTAAAGTTTATCTCAGCTAGAAAATGGAGACTCTCTGTGGCCCACAGACTCATATTGGCTTCCTTCTTTGTCTTGTGTCATGTGTGTGGAAACTTTGTCATACTGCCCTATTAGACCACGTCACTCCTCTCTTCAACCTCAACCCTTCAACAATATGTGTTGTAAGCCTTCTATATCTTTGTGGCATTAGGGAGTATGGACCCATGAACTGCCTTAGATGGCCGTGTAGTTCCTTCACAAAACTCCTTTCCTAGCTTAGCCTCATAGGAAGTGTTCATGGCTTCTTTTATTCTTTATATCCAAATTGATATTCTTTGTTTCTGAAATAAATAATGTTCCCTTAACAGTCCTGTCAACCAACATATTCTTTAGTTAATAGTGGCTTCTAATAACCCACCCCAAACAAGTCAATATCACACATTCTATCTATCTGTCATCTATCATCTATTATCTATCTATCTATCTATCTATCTATCTATCTATCTATCATAAAAAGGGATGATATTAAAGAAATACATATATGTGTAGACTTAAAAGCCAGAATGTTTCTTTCAGAATGAACCACGGATCTGGTGACATTCAAAACTCCTGTGCTCACTGGCCAACTATTCATCGTGAGAACAAGTCACTGGGTGCACAGTTTAGCAAAGGGTAGAGATCTCTCAGCCATGGGACAACATACAATCAGTGGCTCTGCTTGTGCAAACCTAAGGATTGTGGCTGTCAGAAAGAATAAGTTTCTATAAGTTGCAAGCAGTAATTAAAAGGTATTACTACAGCTATGCGGGTGCTTTTTTAGCTTCTTCAAGCTAGTGTATCTTCGGAATAAGAACCACTAAAGTCATCAATAGTGAATGATTGTCAGCTCTTGGTTGAGACCAATATTAAAATTTCACCCATTTCCTAGCAACAGTAAAATTTCTCTCAGTTAGCAAATGGAGACTCTCTGTGGCCCACAGACTCATACTGGCTTCCTTGGGAATATTGAGAATATCAAGAAAATATCCTACTATGAACTCTGTGGTGGCAAAGTAGGTAAACAAAACTCTTGATTCAGAAAGGACTTTGTATCTTGAGAATGTAAGGAAAACTGGCTGGTCCAAAGGTAGAGGTGGAGTGGAGAAAGCATATGTTTAAGCACACCTTCAGCCCATGGAAAGCCATGTTTCTTGAATGGAGGAAGATGGGGAAAGACGTTCTGTCTACTTTTATAATCATAGAATGTACTTGCCCACTGCCTATGTTTGGAAAGGCAATCACAAACCCAGCAAACTCACTGATAAACATATTAGACTATTAGACTACTGGATGACTTAGGAGGATAAGCTTGTTTGAGGGAGAGCGTTTATCTGTTTAAAGCAAAATCCATATTCAAATGAGAAAAGTGACATGTGATCAACTCTCAGTCAGAACAGACTACATGTGATGATGTAACAGATTATTTTGCTTACAAAAAAAAAAAAATAAAGTTCTTCTTTCCTTATGGACCACTGATAGTTCAGGACCAGGATTCTTTTCCCATGAATGTATGAGGAATCATGGAACTGCCAGTTGTGAGCCCTGTCAGAGGAGGTCAGAGAGCATGAAGCATCTAGAGTGGTCATGAACATGAATGAGACCAAGACCAAGACTGTTAAACTTTGCTGAAAGGGCCTCCCCAGCCACACAGGGTTGCTTATCGAGATGTTCCATTCAGTTCCATCAAACTTCGAAGGGACCAAGAAATCTTAGTGAAGAACTGAGATAAATAATCTCTGTTATATCCAGGTAGTGTGGTATTAGTAACACACAGAAGAGATCTAGAAGGCTCCATAAATCTGTGAATGAAACATGAGTATTTTATGACAAGTGAAAGAAGTCACTATGAAATCAAAACGTGGTGCGTGATGTAAGCGTGAGTTCCGTAAAACAGAAGCATAGGGAACACAAATGGAGGTTTCAGTTGTTGGGGGTGAGGAGCAGGGATAAGATGAATGGCAGAGTGTAGGGGATCTGACACAGGAACACTCTATGTATGAAGCTACAATGAGGGATATGTGTACCTGTGAGGCAAGAACACCCAGAGTGACCTCTAGCATGAACTGTGGACCAGAATGCTGGAGACTTGTTAATTTATTTAGTACCACTGTGGCATAATATAACAGGAGATGGTATATTGTTTACCCATAAGGATGGGAGTCACTGGGAGATAAATACCTTTTCCTTACTTTTTATTGCAATGAGAGCTATTCTAAAAGCTTTATCAACTGATGCAAAATGAAGACTCTGTCACCTTTTGGAACACAGTGGATAACAGACTATGGACAAGTGATGTCATTAAAACACACATGTGCTCACCCCCCTACACACACACACACACACACACACACACAGAGAGAGAGAGAGAGAGAGAGAGAGAGAGAGAGAGAGAGAGAGAGATAACCTTCTGCTACAGCAATACATTTGTTATGATAAAACATATAGCTTATTTATCCTGGAAGTAATATAGTGTCTTAGATGCACTTGTTATTTCATGAGATTTAATCAACTTACCAACTTTGAGATTTATCATACAAAAATGAACAAGATTGCCAGATTTAATAGTGAGTAGTACTCATTAGTAGTAGTTTAAAAACACATATTCTTTTTTAAGGTTTACTTTTATTATTTTGAGTTATGTGGTTCTTTTGAATGTGAGTACAGGTGTGTGTACATGAGTGGAGGTGCACATGAGGCCGAAGTATTGGGTTCCCTGGAGCTGGAGGCACAGGTGGCTATGAGCTCCCTGGCAAAGGTGCTGGAAACTAAACTCTGGTTCTTCAGAAAAGCAGCAAGTGCTCTTAAGCACTGAGCCACCTCTTCAATCTTGCATATGCCATTCTTTATGTATTGTACTAGCCAATGTGTATTTTAGTAAATATTCATTTTTATATCTATGGCAGACTCATATTAATAGGATATAAGTCATTAATGCAATCAACTCTGAACACATGCTGAAGATCTACCGTCAACTTGGTTGTGTTAGATGGTAAATCTGTCTGTGTTAGGTGCTTTCTTTGGGTTTTTACTGGTGCGAAAAGGCATTATGACTGAGGCAACTCTTGTAAGGACAACATTTAGTTGGGGCTAGCTTACAGGTTCAGAGGTTCAGTCCATTATCATCAAGGTGGGAACATGGCAGCATCCAGGCAGGTTTGGTGCAGGAGGAGCTGAGAGTTCTACATCTTCATCTGAAGGCCACTAGGGGAAGATTGGCTTCCTGGCAGCTAGGACTAGGATCTTAAAGTCCATGCTCACAGTGACACACTTTCTCTAACAAGGCCATATCTCCAAATAGTGTCACTCCCTAGGCCAAGAATATTCAAACCAGCACAGGTGGTCAACCTGGCTATGTTAGGTGGTCAAGACAAATTTAATGATTTCTATTTGACCACAGAAGTAAACACCCCACTGTAGTAATTTTGGATATTACATAGATAAAAAGACAAAAAATATAGCTCAGTCAATAATAATAATAATAATAAAACAACAGCACAAATCTGGTTTGATTTGCTTCTTTTAAATCATTGTTAGTCATTAATGACATTTTCAAAACTATCATAGATTTAAACATAGTTGCATGTGTCACCTGAAATTCATCATCATAATCTTTTATTGTGTAGTGTTCACTGTTGTTAAATACATTTTACCCCATCTCCAGATAGCTTTCTTCTTGCAAAACTAGAACCTGTAACCACCACTCTAGTCTCTCTTGCTACAGATTGCCCAACTTGAAGACATTATATGATGGAATCTAATTGTGTTCTTTATGTTTGTTAATTTAAGCAAGGCATCCTAACAGTGCAGCTATGCTATAGTCTGTGTCAGAAAGTCTTTGCTTGGCAGCTCCAGGTTACTCCATGTGTGTCATAGTTTTTCTTCTCATTCATGATTGCTCTACTTCTGAGCTTGAACTATGGTTATGATGCAGTCACGAGTACAGATATGTGTGTGGGAAAGATTTCACTTTTATAACTTCTGGAAGTGCATCCTCAAGTGGGATTGTCAGATCATTCTTTATATTTTGAGGCACTAAATGCCCAGTATGCTCTGTTGATGCAGCATCATTGTGTATTCCTATTAATAGTGCACAAATGTTCCAATTTTCTAAAACCTGATACTTACTGTTTTCTGTCCAGATAGTGTGAAGTGATATTTCATCACTGTTCATCTGCTTTTGGATACACATATATGTGATAATGTAACAGACTGTGGTTCATCCATTATTGACTAAGGTGGTAGTACAAGGTATTCTTTCCCTTGTTAAAAGAATGTTTGAAGTCAGTAAAAACGTCATTTATGAAAACTTAGGCAAATTATCTGCCAGTAATCAACATATTATATTTTCCCTTTTCCTCCAGCTACGTCTCTGTCTTTGCACACTATTTAAAGTCTCTTAACCCCAAAGTTTTATTACTAAACTTCTCGTTCTCACTAAAAATAAAACAAAACAAAACCCTCATCTTCTCACATGGCTCATCACCGAGAGCTCATGGCTGTGAGTCAGGTTTAGAGCTGCCTCCTTATGTCCCAGAGGATACTTTATACAGTTGCAACTTAATAACTCAAGGACACAGGACCAAAACTGAGGTCAAAGCCCCCCTCCTTCAAAAACACTAGTGTCCTCTGGTCAGAAAATTGTGATTTGATCTAGAATATTTCATCTGCATTTTGACATGTTAAGTCTACTTCTTTACCTTGCCACGTCCAGTCATCTTGTTAGGAGACTCTTACCTGTTGTTTTTTCCCTACTTCAGAGTACCTTCCCTTTTACAAACATCTCTTCATTCACCTTGATGATCTCACCTATTTTGGTATCTATCATTTCTGATCCAGTCTTATTCCTTAGATCAGCGGGGTTCTCAACTTGTGAGTTTGCAACACCTTTGTGGATCGAACAACCCTATCACAGAGGTTGCATATAAAATATTCTGCATATCAGATATTTGTATTATGATTCATAACAGCAGCAAGATTACACTTATGAACTTATGAAGTAGTAATGAAGATAATTATATGGTTGGAGGTCACCATAACATGAGGAACTGTATTAATGGGAAGACTGAGAACCACACCCTGAGGTGTTTAAGTCTCATGGCAAATGGTTCAGTAGCCTGAGCTTACCACATTAGACACTTTGACTTATCACTTACAGTCATGATTGTATGTATACATATGTATACATATGTAACATATGTATACATATGTAACATATACATATGTAACATAGACATATGTAACAAATGTAACATAGACTCTAATAGCTGTATGACTAAGCAGTTCTGCCATGATGTCTACAGTGTCACTAGGATATGTGATTATAGGGACCCGTGCTCATATACACAGATCATCATTGACCAAAACTTTGTTAGACAATAATTATTTTCACTAACTGTATAAATTTCTATTGCATTTACTTTTACACGACATTTCAGAATCATCATCTGGCAAATGGTCTGTCCATATTTTAATCTTTATTACAGTATACACATTACTTAAGTGTGGCCGTGTTTGTCTTGTTTTCACTCAGATACCTTTTACTTCTCAATTACACAGTGGAAATCTCTGTCACACCCCCAAACAAGCTAACTAAATGCCTTGTAGGTGCATGTGTGATCCAGGCTCAGTAAGTGTCTCTAGACTGATTAAAGACACCTACTTTCCACTCAACCTTGCCCCTCGCCATGTTCCCACTCTAAGCTTATCATACATCCCTATGGGTTTTGTTGCCATTCCAATGAGGACTTATGTACTTAGAGAACAGTGGGTGTTCAATAAGTATCAAAGAGGAACAATGTCGTCTCCATGCTAAGTAAAATCTAGTCTCATTCCCAGACATGCTAGGAAGATGGCTCAGTCTTATTTATCCATGAGTTGTATTGAGGAAAGAATTCTCTTCCACTCAGAACAGTTACTCACTGATTTTTGTATTCTACTTATCCTCCTTATACCACTTTGATGCTTCACTACTTTCTCTCCTTACCTCATTTCATTTGTCTTACCTGGTATCTCTTCTACGCCACCATTTTTTCTTTGACTCCCGGGCTTGCCATAGGGTGTTGTTTTCCCAGACAGTTACCATCTGATGGCCACTGGTGACTGTCCTTTAGCCCATTCTCTATCAATGATCTTCTCTTGTATTTTCTTTTCTTTCTTTCTTTTTTTTCCTGCGAGGTTCCGGAATTCCTACCCAGATTGTCCTATTTTCACCAACATTGACTCTGAGCCAGATCTTTAACCTTGGGGATATTCATGGCTTTATCCAGGGACTGATTTAAAAATGCTCAATCACTGTCAACTTTTTCTTTCACATATTGCTAATGTAACATTAACTATGATTAACTGCAGCTCCATTTAGTCATTTGCTATGTCCAGTGGACTATGTACCTCCTGAAGGGGCTTTTAAGTCTCAGAGAGGTCATATTCATCATTGTAGTCACCCCTGGGCACTTATCTGGTCACAAATGCACTTAAATACTTTTTGAGGAAATGACCCTTAGCTTTAAAGATATTCCATCAACCTACAGCCATGTTCCCTTCCATCCTCAAGGCAACAAACATCCTGGAACACATTCTGTGGATTGCCTCTGCTGCTCTATGCTGGAAAGCTTTCATAGGATTTCTTCTGAAGACTAATAAGACGTTTCTGCCTCTGCCAAGACATGAAAACATTTGAGCTACCATATAACATTATTTTCAATCCAGGACCTATTTATCTGAACTTTTTTCTACATTGCTTTATAATTAATAGGAGGTTATTCACCACTAAACTTATGAAAGTAAAATGTGAAGTCTAAATTGAATTACTGTCATATTATATTTATGTGTATTTTAGTGCATATTTTTACAAGTTTCTGGATGATGAAAACCTTGAACATATTTCTATTACTTAAACAGCCTGCCTTGTGGTTTTGCAAAATCCATATTGCATAGTCCAGTAGCTATTAATTAACTGATTTGTTTACAATTATAATTAATTAATTTGTTTATAGTATGGCATGTCCTTCCTTGTCATAACCAACAATTCTGTCTCTCAAATAAGATGTGATAGACAAAGAAAGGTTTTCTGTTAGGATGTGGATAGAAGGAGAATGTTTCAACAACGTTACTGGGAAAGAATGAGACCTAAACACCAAGTATGATGTCAGTTTCAGTTTAACACAGATTAGAAGGAAGTTGAGGACCTCATTGTAAGAGTTAAGTTTTTTTTTTAAATGGTAGGTGTACACCATATGTGGTCATGGGTGTGGTTCATTGTCTACCATGACTTTTACATCCCCAATCTGCAGGCTGCCTGTTATCATTTGGGAGATATGTCTAAAAATGAAAGTGATAAAAAAAATAAAAGTGAAGTTTACTTCACTGGTCTAGTTAATGTTGATGAGTCTAAGTTCTATTTCTGGCTCTGTCTTCCCTTCTTGGCTGCAGCACAGGCTGCCTAAGCTTTCATTATTACTTATTTTATTGCACTGTATTGTTTTTTAAAGTGATTATTTCCATGGCAACGAGGCACTATTCCAGGCATCAGGGACAGATAACAGCCACAGTGGAGTTGGAAATCAGAAAAGAAGATAAAGAAAATGGAGAACACAGCAGTAAGGGGCATAAGAAGTTAAAGCTCTCGTTTCTTATGTCCGTTACTGGAAGAGTTCACTTTCTCCCTGTCTACAGGGCCAGTGAATATAATAGCTAGTCTTATGCTCGCTTTCTTATAATACAGACTAGGAAAGATACATTTGTGAAGTCAGCAGCACACATTCCTCCTGGTCTACCTCCCATTTTTTAACCTTTAGAAACAGTTTGTTGTCCAAAGGTGACAGGAAATAGTTATGTTAGTATAAGGTAATGCATCAAGTACTAGATGTAGAGAAGGCCTTAGGTCAGAAAGCAAACCAAAAGAGATCACACACTATTTTTCAGAGAAGAAAGAATAAAGGTCCTTTGATTAAAAAAAAAAAAAAAAAAAAAAAGACTTGGATTTGTGACTGTCAATTTGTCCTTGCTACTGCTTTGTTATCAAAGCAGACTGTGGTGATTCCAAAGAAAGTAAAAATAGTTACCAGATAGGTAATTATGATCATATGAATCTCAGCTTCAACAGAGGCACTGATCTTATTTCAATATGTTAGCTCCACTTTGTAGCTCTCCTGACAAAAAAAGATATGTTTTGGGTTGATAGTTAACAGTTGCAATGAACATTTAGCCTCTGAAATACCTTCCTTACACCACAAAACAGGAAAAGGTCTTGTATGCCAAGCTTGGAATGCAAATAAATCAGATAGTGCAGACTTCTGCTGTATGTTATTTATGAGAACTAACACTGTAAGATGTGTTTGAATCTGTCCTAAGAACTGTGCCTGGTAAGCAACTCCAAAGCTGCATGTTGCCTGTTGCTGAGAGGATAATTACTGTTTGGTGGTGTAGCCATAGTCTGTGGATGTGTTTTGACTTTTGAGTATTGCTTTATAGGACTGAGCTGTGGTTTTTGTCCATCTCCTTTTCACTGAGCTCAACAGCATGGGTTCAGAGCTGTTTTATTTATTTTATGGCAACTAATGAAGTGATGATGTTCACTTTTCTCTTCAAACTCATGATTTTCAATGTGTCCATAAGGCATTGGAGTATGAGCGTGTCTTTGCCAACATCAGAGTATAGAGGTCTGCTCTAATTGTATGCCAAAGAGGAACATGGGTTCATGTTATATTGACAGAAAAGAGGGAAAGTAAAATGATCAATAATATTTGAGCTCTTTTGTTCTATCTACACAGTATAGTCGCAAAACAATTACACTCAGCCCTCACTAAGTAAATATTTCTTTGGAGTATCCTAGTATTTTATGAATAGAAGCATTGAACGTCATATTAATGCATATATTTAAGGATTAGTAGATTCAAGAACATGGATCTCTTAACTCCAAGTCTAGTACATTCACTTGACATTAAACAAGGTATCTGACATTCCAGTTTCATTAGAGTCTTATTACCAAAATTTAATTTTAAAGAAAATGAAAATGGATGCTAATGGAAGCCATGAAAGTCTTATTAATATGTTGGGTATGTTAAGATCAAGCACATAATATTTGACTCACTAATAAATAAGCTTGCAGTGCAGTTGAATTTTAAAAGTTAAAGCTGTAGCAATAATGACCTTTCCATTAGAAGAGAAAAATGTTATTCCCTAGGTAAGAGTTTAATTTTTTGTTTGTGCTTTTGTTCTATCTGGAAGATATTTCGGTAAATCTTAGGTCATTTCGCCTGTGAAAGAATGAGAAATGAGCTAATTAACTGCAAATTTCTTTGTTAAACTTGGTTAGCAGTCCGATCTGTTCCTTGACCTCATTTTAAACAAGATAATATGGTGGAAAAATGGCCGGGAATTCTCTATGATTTCTAATCATTTTCTATCATACTGATTTTTCCTATGCACATTTCTTGTTTTGCAAGGTACTTAGTTGCCTTGGTTTTGAAATAATTTCTTGCTGAAATGTAAAGTTGTTGGCTCCTCACAGCCGGCAGGTCCAGGTGAGAGGAGAGAGACGTCCCAGTCCTGCTGGGTCTCTACAGAGCTGAGCAGGATGGTGAGTGTAGTTGGCCCAAAGAAACACACCCAGCTGGGAGTCTTGTCAAAGCAGGAACTCAACTTTAATGTAACAACCTCTTGTTTATATAAACTTGGAGAATAAGGAGGAGGAGTTTTGGTGGGGTGAGATGACATAGGGGGTGGGGAAGGGTGATGGAGGGTATGGAGTGACTGACAAGGCCAATGGCAAAGCTGTACATGAGCAACAGTTGAGCAGAGGGAGGGCCAAAAAGTTGCTGTTGAGTCACTCTGTACAGAAGTAGTCACTTCTGAACAGACAGGTCTGAAACTTGAGCCAGGCTTAGTCTCTCTCACAAGGCCACAGAAACTCAAGCCAGGCTCTAGTTTGTCCACAAGGCCCAAACCAGGGCCAAAATGGAGCCCAACATTGAGTCAATTTTGTTTGATTTGAATAGCTTGAGGAGATGAACTCAATGAACCTTTAATTAATTCCTATTATGTATAAGGTGCTATAAGAAATTAAGAGTGTTCTATATGCTTGATAGTGTATACAATACAAAAGTGATTTTATTAAAATAATTAATTTTTTATATTTTTTTTCCAAATGTTCATTGGCATTCCTAATCTTGATGACTATCAAGTAAATTTTTTTTTTTAAAACATAATGTAAAGACTGGAAATCTACAAAGGAGAGGAAAGGACTTCTTTTAGACAGTATTGAAGATGTATCAGAAAGTGGTTTCTCAGTGGACTGCACACAAATATACAGTTGTGGTTGCATGAAATTACATTACCCAGTGATCCCATAGCAAGTTAGCTTGTGTAAGCACACTCTGATATTCACATAGCAAAGTAGCCTAAAAACACATTTCTCATTGTTAGGTGTGATGGTTGCCTGTAACTGGTTCTTCCCCCAAATTTCTTGCTGAGGTCTTATTAATACTTTATTCAAGAACTTAAAAAAAATAAACATTTACCACTAAGTGACACTTTAAAAGTAGCCCAGTGCTCCGGCTTTACTAGCAACATGGTATTTTTTTTTCTCATAGTCAACTTAATTTTTTTTCTTTGAGGAAAAATTTCAATCATAGAAATATGTCGTAATAACTCTAGTAATAAATATGCATACAATATGATAAAGGCTAGCCTTTACTGATTACCTGACACTTGAAAGTATATTTGTAAGGCGAAGAGAGAATACCTGCACTTACGCCCATCTCTTCAGAATTGAAGTTCACGGAGGCATGCAGACAAGTGGACTACAGACCTCTCCATCTCACTCCCTCTTTTCTACCAGTGTAAAAACAATCACTGGAATGGAGTGTTAGAAGGGTGTAAAAATAAAGATGTCCAGACATGTTAAGTAGAAAGAGGTTCCTCAGATTTCAAGCAGGTGTGACACTGGTCAGGGTTTTTAGGGTAGAAAAAAAATGAACTTATGTATTAATGAGCAGGGAAAACAAAATGCCGAAGGAGGAGGAAATGGAAAACTCTACTAACACAATCTTAGAGCATAGAAGAATGTGGATGAGAAAGAAGATGGAACTTTAGAAAGGTCAGAAGAACATGAGAGACCTGCCTGACCAGATGCCGGGAACAACAGAAAGACACAGTCATTTCTGCAATCCAGGACTTTTCCTATACGTGGTGGGAGATTATAGTTGAAAGTTTTAAGAGCATCGGATATATGAAATATTGCCTGTTAACTGTCCTTTTCAGGTTGTGTTTCTCTAGTCTCAGCATCATGTGATTCTGTTTGCAGTATAAATATTCTGCTAATCCTCAGACTGTTGTTCTTTTGTTTCTGATATTTTTAACAGGGTCTCAGTATTAAACTCAGACTGGTTTCAAATTTATGATCCCCCTCCCTCGGCCTCCCTGTAACTAGAATTATAGGTATGCATTGCTGTGAGGAGCTAAGTCTGCAGGCTTCCAGAGTGCTCGTATAATCATAGATTTTTATTTCTTCGTTTGTTTGGTTTTACTTGAACCAGGCTTTGAATTTGCTATGAAAGCAATAAATCTCCTCATAGTTAGCTACCGAGCACTTAAAACAATTATCATCAGTCATCCATCATCTACATGCTTATCTAAACCTATCATCCATTTACCGTCGAGTTAATGTCTTTATTATATAGGTAATACATATAGCACCTGGACCATCTATGATTTTTGCTTTTGCATGATTTCCCAGCTCTAAGGAACAACAGTGATTGGTTGAGGCTTGGAACCTATGACAATTTTGGTTAAACTCTTCAGACACAATGTGACTGGCTTCCCCTATCAGTGGTAGGTTGAGTCATGAGGTGGAGCAGTCAGATATGACAACAGAGGAGACTTTATCCTATGGATCTGAAGAGGGAGAGGCTGAACCCCCATATGAATCTATAAAATCTTTGTCAAGACTGTCCTGCCCTGTTAATTCTAAATCCTGCCCTTAAAAGACAGAGATTGTATTCATATTGTGTTAGGTATCAGAAGTTATCTAGAGCACATTTAACCCAGACAGGAGGAGTTTTGTCAGTTATATGCAATAACAGCTATTTTCTATAAGGAAACTTAATATTTGAAGCTTATAATATATTCATAGGCTGTTGGAATTGATCCTTTATGAATATCAAGGGATTCACATGATGTTCATATCATACCATTATATGTATTTAATTCAGCTGCTCTCATGAGTACATGTTCAATATTAAAGAAATTTTCTTTGAATAATATACTAAACATTTTTTCATACTTTTATGGATACATAATTATGTTTATACATGGAGGATTCTAATAGAGTTTGGATTATAGGAATTGGGCATTGAAGATTCCTGTCCCACAGATTTTGTTTAGTATAGCCAAGGATTCTTGTTAAAGGCATTAGGGGCTTTTATCAGCAGCATACAAATGACCTGTTTTCTCATTTTTTTCCCCTGGTTTTTTTCTTGGCATATTTTGAATGTGTTTTATCAACTCAATATTATATACATTAAATGTAATATTACATATAATATATTTATGAGAAAGTAATAATTTACATACCACAATATAAAAATGATGTAAAAGACTTTTTTATGAGTTAAGATCAAGGTAATTTAGACTCCAAGGGTGATCACAACAAAACTGTATCCTCCCCTCCCTACCAAAAAATGGCTTTTTCCCATCCCAATGAAACCCAAAGTTTGTATTTTGTTAAAAAAAAAAAAAGTACAGCAAACACTATAAGGTGTTGAGCCGTTGTAAATATTTGATATTTGGAAGCAATATATTTGTATGAGGAAATTAACTCAGAGTCAAAAATTAATAAACTCATGTGGATGTTGTCCAAGCTCTCTTTTATTTTGAATGCAGTTCTTTTCTTTCAGTGACTCAAGAGGTAGTAAATATCCGGCTTACAAAAGGGAATCAGTCATTGGCTTCTCCTTTTCCTCTTCTGTACCAGTTTTTAAGGGAGCACTGCCAGAGGCGTCTGCTCCTGAACTCTGTATATGTTTGTGTTTGTGCGTGCTCACATATGTGTACATTCATGTGTGTGGGGAAGAAAAAACTCGCGCAGGGCAGGAGAGAAGAGATCCGGCGGCAGCGGTCCCAGGAGGGCCTGCAGCGGGGTTCCACCACTCTTCCCACACCGCCGGCAGAAGGGTCCCACATGTATGCAGCCGCTGGCTGGCGGCTGCAGTTCAAGGTTCCAAAGTTCCCAAAGCTGGTAATCTGGTGGCGGTACAGGCCCAAGCTACACGTGGAGTCTGATTTTCCAAAGCTTTTATTGTTCAGGGCGTGGTGAATAGGTGTAGATGGTATGCGCTTTCCCCCACAAGTCAGGGGGTCTCGCCTTTTATAGGAAAGGGGAAAAGGGGAGGGAATAACTTAATTAGCTATGCCCCCTCCCCGCCTTTAGATAACTCATTAATATCTTAATCTCTGGAGGTAGAGACCTGATAATCACACCCTCTACCTGTGTGCTACGTGACCGAAGGGCACAGGTTAAATGGAGTTACCTCATCCAAGGCCCAACACATGTGCATATGCATTCATATGTGTTCATTAGAATGTGTGTCTTCATGCTTGTACATGTTCGTGTGCATCTGTGCATGTATTCATGTGTATGAAAGATTCTGCAAAATATACCAGCGACTTGGGAGATTTATCTGACCTTCTGGAAGTTACTGGATTGTGTGGCAGTGCCACCTTTAAAGGTCCTATATGTCAACAATATATTATGAATTATTTGTTCTACCCAGTTAGTATGTGGTGTCAAAATTTAGTTTACAGATAATCTAACGTATACATTATATAGGTTACATTGTCCAGGAAGTAATATTTTGAGAATGCTCTGGAAAAATATAGTTTCAAGTTCTTAGTTCTCTGCTGCGTAATGTCAGCTGCAAGCATCTGAAACCCAGGCACTTTGCTGTATGTGTAATAAACACGTAATGAGCCCATTACATAGACCTGTCTCATCCCTGCCAAGGATTCGGCAAAGGAAAAGCAGCCAATTAAAGGAGTTTCTGACCAAGTGCTTAGAAACGTTTTTTCCCGGTGCCCTGACTTTTCTTGTCTGATTGCCTTTTCAAGATGAATGGCCTTTTTAATTTCTCCTAACGTAGAAGTTTTCCATTTGACATATGGATATTTTAGCTAGAACTAGTATTTCTTAAATCAGTGAGCAAGCTTTCAAAAGAACCAACCAGTAGGACAGTCCAGAGACTGGAACAGGGCTGGGGGATGGTGGTAGCTGATGTTAGGGAAAGATGCATTACAATGGAGGAGTGTCCTCTGTGATTCAAATGTCTTTGTAATGGTGGCGGGATATATGCACTAAATCAGGAAAGAAGGTGGAGGTTTTGGCTATTTCTACATAGATTTCACTAAAGGAGCTCTGGCTTAACTCCATGGGAATTGTAACCAGATTGAAAGCCTTTGAGATTAAAGATACCAGCTATGGAACCTGAGTGTATGCCAACAGTAATTACCAGTTAAACTGCAAAAAAACGATTTTAGTAAGTTGCGTAGGAGAACAAAGTGACATGAACAGCTGGCTATTGCCTTGGCCCTCGTACTGTATTTGAAATACTGCCATTACATATGCCAGGCATTATTTATGCATACGGTGGCTTTAGGTAGCTGTTTTGTACTTTCTGTGATCAAATATAATTCAGTGTTTTCAGCTGGCTTCCCTATCTCTTGAAAGAAGAACCTGCATATTTGCCTTTTTTTTTCATTGAGGTATCAAAGAAAAGTGTATTTTAAGTCAGAATCAGCTGCATTTGCCAAGTTTTCGTACATGAACATTTATAAACTGTGTGCTTTAACTGAAGAGAAATAAAAGTTATTTTTAGCTATAAGCAATGGACTCCACAGATGGAAAGTCTTAAATATTAACTGTTAATGAGGATTTGCTTTGCCAATGATAACATTTAACTCTTAAACTACAGGCTTTTTTAATTATTATTATTATCTTGAGAAGATTGGTCTCTTACTCACTCTGGGCCTTCCCAAGATAGCCCTTGGAATCCCACATGTTTAGGAGGCACTAGTGTGACTTTGGACATCAAGGGTCCTAATCCATGTGGCGGACAATATGGAGCATTTGTGGTGGAGTCCAGATAAAGGGCCACAGCACTCTTTGGTTGTGATGTTGAAATCTAGTTGGTTGTGGAAACTCTCACAGATCAAAGACCGCTAAGCATGCACCTGAGAGAACACAACTTCACTCTCTTCCTGTTTCTTTTTCAGTTTGCAAACTTGCTGACAGGAAGGAGACAGCTGGCTTCAGGATTGTATAATACTCAGATGCATACAGGAGATGTGTGGTATGATAGTTTAACACGTGACTGAATGCCACTGTGAAACCTCTCATCCTGTTGAGCTGTAAGAGGGCAAAATGGATCTATAAGATCTGAAGCTCTGGTTTAATTTAATCCAAATACCACTGTATGAATTTTGGATGAGGTCTGATCCTCTTCTGATCACTCATTTGAATACATTTATTAATATTTCAGTAAAACATCTTTGGAAGGCTCAGATGAAAGCTATCAAATTACTGAAAATTATGCCTAATAAAGAGAGGAGATCTCACAGTCTCAAGAGCCCCAAGTACAGCTTACTCTCTGGATTTTGTCACCAAATTATGTGAGTTGACTTGCTTTGTTATAAATTATACATAAGTTGGTGCTCATTTGAAAATCAACCAGTCAAAATAACTAAATCAAAATAAATCAAACTAAATCAAATCAAAATAACTAAATCAAAATAAGTAAAGGAAAAGGTGATGATTTAACTTTTCTATTCAATTCTTTATTAATAGAAATTAAAAGCTGTTCCTTTCTTCTATTTCCAAACAAATTTTTGTTTTGTTTTGTTTTCTTGTATTTTAATTTGGATGCTGCAAGCAACATTTTATTGCCCCATGCGTAGTGGTCTGTGTTATGTGTCCAGCCAGTCATGCTTTCTCGTTTAGCTATATATAATTTATATATTATATTATTTATATTTATGATTATAAATATAAATGATATATAAATAAATATAAATAAATATATAAATTTATATTTATAATTTATATATTATATTATAATTATATATATATGCTTGCCTATTTTCCTAATACCTTATTTTTACAATTGAATTACACTGTTAGGTTTATGTCTTGGTTTGGGCCATTTCTGAGACCAGTTTTCTCAAGGGAAAAATGTGTCCTTTAAACCCATGGAGACAAATATAATTTTTTGCTTTCTTTAAAACGTCCTAGTATTTATATTGTTTAAAAGCTCTAGATTAACTTCTTTTTCAAAGACCTCCTTAAACTCCCTGAATTTCATTCTGGGGTGACATGTATTCCTAGCCTAGAAATCTAAAGTATAAAGGGCTCTGAAATGGGAAACTTGGAGCAGTGATATGGTGCCACATACGGAAAATTCCACATCATGAAACTTTATCTTGTTAGTGAAATGATTAAAAGCATTGCCTAGCATCCCCTTCAGCCTATGCTAACATTTAGAAGTTGGTTGAGTCCCAACCCCATATCTCATCGTGTACATGCAGATGTTTCAAATTCTGTTAGACAAACACCAACAAACAAAGGAAACGAAAGTAACAACAACAAACCCACTTCTGACATAAAGTATCTTACAAGAGGTACACACAAGCCGCTGTTCACTTTGGGTCATTTCACATCACACCATAAATATGCCTATGGTGTAATCATAAGCCGCTTCATAAATAAGGCATGTTGTTATGTTTCTCTTGAACTACATCCACGTCATTGCACAAATCTCTGTTTATTATGTGCGATGATATTACATGGGTTTCAAATATATCTTTGGTTTCAGCTTAACTGCTGACATATTCTGTAGTGCTACTTAAAACAAGAAGTTAATTTCTGAAACCGAGACTCTCAACCTTGTCTTGATACTCCATCTTTACAGAGATGGATCAGTTTTTAGGTGGGGAATCAACATTGCAGAGAGGGAATGGCAGCCCATGGATATGAATCAGACCACCATGTGCTGGGTTCTGCTCGCTACTTCAGTTGCTGGTCCTGGACAGAAAATGGGGATGATGAATTCAGAAAATGAAAATTTCCTGTTCACTATTTAAACTTTCACTAACTCAGAACACTACATATTTACTGTCTGGTGAATGCTTCATGCATTTGTGGGAATGTTATCATAACAGCAAAGGTGCATGGTTACATTTTCATATACAGTGATTAAAGACTTAGCTTCATGAGAGAATTGACAATGTAACTTTAAATGCTCAGAACAGGACAGCAGAGCAAAAACCCTATGAAGGTTGGCAATGGTGAGTCGCCGCATCATCAAACAGTTAAGTAGTAACTTGACAGAGTTACTGTTTAAGTCAAAGCACATGTGTTGTGATCCAGTCAATATTTTATGCACTAAGAAACAAATGCAAATCTTAAAACCAAGATGTTTAAAGACCAGGATTTCTAGTGTGGTGCTCTTGCCTGGCAGAGGTCTCAGTTTCCCTATGTCCTCTTCTCTCCAGTTGGCCTTTGCTTCTGATCACCTATCCTGGACTTCGTAAGAATATATTGTCTCAACTGTTTCCGTTGCTTCCTCACTGTGTGTGCACATGTGTGCTGCCTTGTTATATTGCCAAAGTCTGACCTTTATTGTAATTAAAATGTTACCGCAAAAACAATTAGTTTTTAACTTCAGTTAGGTTATATGAATAGTTGTTAATAATCAATTAATTAACGAGACAGGGTCCTATTACACAGTCTGGGCTATAGGCTTAAACTGGCTAAATAGCTCAGGCTGGTCTTGAATTCACTCTTCCTGTTTCACCTTCCTGAATGCTGATGTTATAAGTCAATCCTCCTTTACTGTCTGTTTCCTTTACTACTGTACGTGACTTTGTAAGGATATCGTAGTTCTGTGTTAATTTTGGAAAACAACAAAGGCACATGTATGCACACATTTCCAGAAGAATCAGAGAACAGGGGGTGAGCAGGGTGAGGAGTAAAACACCGTCACTTTGAGGCAACTTTCATTTCCCATCTACACCTACACTCCCCTAGATGAGGTGAGGTGTCAAGCTGGCTTCTTCACTTTTCTCTTTGGGGAGATGAGACTGTAATTAGCTATTCGTACTGTTTAATCCTAAAGCACAATTAGGAATACGATGTTGATAAAATATTTGGACGAGAGGAAATTTCAGTGAGAATTGCTTCCACTTTAAGAATTGTATTATCACTGCGTGGCCTTCCCCAGTGCCTTGGCTCTGATGACTTATGATCCTGAATGACTAAGTCTTCATTTTCATTCTCGATTGCTGCACAAGCTCCAGATTAAGACATTCAATAGAAGAAGGAAAATTTATATCTGGATATCCCACTTGAAGCTCTTAATGAGGGTGCAACCATCTCTTTCTCATTTCCCCTCCCCCCTTGTTCTGTTTCCCTATTTAGCTTAGCAGACACCGTGAATAATTTTCTATTTCTATTCTTCTTCTATTTTGCACATCATTTTGGGGTGGGAGATTTAGGAGAACTGCTGTTTTCTAAGGGAATGACTTGATTTCTCGGTAGTTCGTGCATTCAATTTAGGAAAATTTGCAAAATTTTTACTGTGAAGAAAACTCACGTGGTGAGGGAGGATGAAATCTATTACATTAGGATCGTTGTCATGATGGATAGATTTCGGGAATTAAAACAATGAATACAATCCAGCTATGATTTGATTCCGCGTGGTTTACTATTTCAATATTTCTGCAAATCACGTGCCCACTCATCCTTCAGAAATTATACGGTGCCAGTTCCTCTAACGCATCTGTACTGCTGCTTCAGAACAGCTCACCACATTAGGTGTGAGATGTAATTAGTGTCTAAAATTAGTTTGCCCAATGGTCTTAAAGCCAGTCCTTTATAATTTAGGTCAGCACAGAAAATGCCAGTGCACCACATTAGTACAATCTCAACTATTTTTTTTTTCCTGGTAGCTGCTGGGTAAGGAAACAAGCCCCACCCCCTTCCTCCTACAGCCCCAGTTTGACATCCTCACACCAATTTTAAATTTTGTAAGAGTAAAGACCAGAAGGTCGGTTCTCGGTCAGATTTGTTTGCAGTCTGTCTGTATAGAACTATTATATAGCAGACTCCTGTTAATGACGTGAGACTCGCTCACATGATTAGGAAATGCATCACTTCCACAGAACATACGTCATCATAGAAATAAAAATCTAGGCACTGACTTAATATCTAGTGGCCAATTACACACATTAAGTTAAATATTTTGAAAATTAAGACAACGTCTGGTTGTGTAATGTGAACAATCCTTTTTTGATATATCGGCATAATTAAAAAGCAATATTTTTATTAATTATAAAGTTAAAGAACAGAAATACTTAAAAGTTTCGAAGCCGTGTTTGTGCTTAGCACTCAATAGTTTGATCTAGTAACACTGAATTTCATTTATTCATGATATATATTTTTATGTTTTTCACTGCCAGTTAAATCATTGTGTTGCCAACTCTTATTGAGGTATAAATGGCACACAGTTAAATGTATTCATTTTAGTTATATAGCTCAAAGATTTTAAGTACATTTGTGAAGTTACACAATTGCCCTTCCAGTCCACACTTAGAAAATTCTTTGTCACCCCAATCAGATACAGACAGCCTGTTTACAGTGACCCATACACCCCACACCAAGCTCTGTGAGATCATTGGTGTGTTCTCAGTATCTGTAGATTCCTTTTCTCTTCTTTTCTTTTCTTTTCTTTTTCTTTTTTTTTTAAATAATAATTGAATCTGTTGTCTCTGGTTGAGTTAGTCCTTCCAACATGGGTCTACAGAGACACATCCTCCTTCTTATTACAGCTTCTGATCTATATAATAAAATTTGATACTCTGTACTGCATTCATGTACCATACACAACAGAACCTTTTCTGTTTATCTTAGACAACAGGCTTGTATAAAAATCAAGTAATAGTACTTGTCCAAGGATGGAATTGTCAAAGGATGTGTTTCCTGGAGTCTATCTCCACCATCAGGCTATGAATAACTGTAGATTCTGTTATTTCTGAGATGTCCTCTCTGAATCAATTGCTTTGGAGATGTGTTAATTACTGAATATTTACAGTGTTTTCAAAAGCTTTGTGATGTAAATGTCCAATTTGATTACGTCGTACTCATTCCGAGTACTGTGTACTGTAATTAGGATTACACGCTTTATATTTCATTCTGTTCAGGTTCAGTATTTCTTTCTGCTACTATTTCAAGAGAGCTCTGGTGCCTCTCTAATGAACTTTTTGGTTTCTTTTGGTTTTGGTTTTGGTTTGTTTGTTTGTTTTTCTCTTTTGAATTCTTGGCTTGCTATGTTCCTTTTCTGTAATTCCTGCATTAAGAATTCCCGTGTGAAATCTGTGATCCTGCTGCTCTTTTAGTTTTTTGTTTTTTTTTTTTTTCTTTTTTGGTTTGGTTTGGTTTTGATTTTTCGAGACAGGGTTTCTCTGTGTAGCCCTGGCTGTCCTGGAACTCACTCTGTAGACCAGGCTGGCCTCGAACTCAGAAATCCGCCTGCCTCTGCCTCCCAAGTGCTGGGATTAAAGGCATGGACCACCACTGCCCCGCTGCACTTTCAGTTTTTATCTTTGCTCCTTGGGTGCATTTATATCAGTAGCTTTGGAGTCTTTCTTCTGCTGACTTCTACATGTGGGTCATGAAAGAATTTAGCAAACTTTCTTTGTTCCTAGTCGCTCTCTGTCCCTCTATCCTCAGTGAAGGACATTTTTTCCCTCAGCTATTGACTAAATATCTCCCACTTAAGGGTCTTAGTGTTTGCACCTAGAGTTCAGAGAGTCCATTTTAGCCTTTATGGACTCATAAGGAAAGGAATGAATGAGTTGCAGGTTTTTTCCGAGTGCTAAGGTGCTGGGCTTGGCTTCTGAACCTAGTCATTCTTCTTTGCTATTTTGGCAACTAATTTATTCCCCTCTACAAATTAGTCTTCAGACAGAAATTGGAATGGCCTAAACATAAAACAGATCACTTCATCTCTTGTTTAAAAAGAAAATAAGCGTTTATTTGGAATAAATGATAATTCAGAATTTTAAAGCCATGGAAGGAGCCCAAGTTGCAGGACAGAATGTCTTTCTCCCTAATGGGCTCTTACAGTCTGTGGTTGGGGGGAGGCCAATAGTGAGCTCCCTGCTGCTGCACTAGAATTAGGTAAACCATCCCAAGCAGTGCAGAGCTGATGCCCTGAAGGTGATCATGTCCACAGAGCTTCTGTGCAGGCTCAAAGCTTTGTTCTGTGCAAGCAAAAGGAATGGCTCGCTTCTTTATGCCTGACTGTTACACCAGTCAGTTTCCAGACTGAGAGACAAGCCTCTAACATAGGTATTGGTAACATTTGCCTTTTCAGATAAAGAAGACATCAAGAGCAGAGATGCAGTGTTCCACAATAACATTTTGATGCACTCTCTGCCTATAATGAATCATGCCCTCCTCACGTGAGATCACAGGACTGAGTGGCTTTCATCTCTCTGTTCACCTCTTCTGCACCCCACGCTGCCAACACACTGGCTTTCAGTCTGTGTGTCTCACTCTGTCCACAGTAGTCCCTGAAAGCCCACCGTCTCCCCTTTAAAGAATTTCTTTACCTCTCTTTGTTCTTGTATAATTTTAGAATTATTGTTGTTTTAAGACAACATCAAGCCCAAGATAATCTTGGACTAATTTTCCTTCTTCATTGACCTCAACTGGTGGTATTTTACATACGTATCACCTTGATCAGTCTTTATTAACTTTTTAGAGTGTCACACAAGTATGGTAGTTACATCATTTCCACTTACTCCCCTGCAACCACCTCAAGTTCATGATGTCTTCTTTATTAATTATGGTTACGCATTCATACGCATGCACATGAAACCTATTGAGTTCATTTACTGTTGCACACCTGTGTCTGTGTTTATTGATGGCCACTTGACTGGATAACCTACCAGGGAGCTCACCTTTACAGAAAATGGATTCTCCTCTATCACCAGCCTTTGATGGACTGTAGCTTTTCATCTAAGGATGGGTAGGATCTTGACAGTCAGAAAGGCTAAAACCAAGAAGATAGCTGTCAGACGCTGGTATGTCTACAATTAGAGAAAGGAGACTATCTACTATGGGTGGGTTGTGAACTGGTCCAGTTACTGTGGAAACCAATGTGAGAATACTCAAGAAGTGAAAGTAGATATAGCATATGACCCAGCGGTCTCACCTCCTGGCAAAGAAGTCAACATCCCGTTACAAAGATAGAGCCAGTTCACCCTTGCTCTATTTACAGTGTCTAGGAAATGACAACTATTTAAGTTTACTTATTTTAAAATTTCATTAGCATATGGTATGGCATCCCGGTATGTCATTATAATTTGTTCTTAGCATTTTCTTTCCCCGGTGCCTTTCCCATCTTCCACTTTATTTATTATATTTATTATTATTTATAGTACTCCTATATTGAGTAGTTTGGTCAAACTGAGGGAAACTAGAGTCACCTGGGAAAAGTGTACATCAATTAAAAAATGATAATCCATCAGATTTTCTTGATTGCTGATTGATGTGGGAGGGTCTCGGACACTGAGGGTGGGCCTGCCCTGTGGCTGATGGGCCTGGATTGTATTAGCAGGGGAGATGAGCGAAATCAGAGTAAACAAGCCAGACGGTGGTGTTCATCTGTGCTCTGTTTCACTTCCTGCCTTCAGGTTCCTGTCCTAGCTTCCCAGCTCCAATGTCAAATCCTTTCCTCTTCAACTTGGCTTCATTGGGCTTTTATCACAGCAACAGGAAGCAACAGAGGGCAGCTTCCTCCCGCTCTCACGCCACCTGGATCCCCTTAGCCTTAGTCTTTTGCCATCTTCCCTCTTTAAGATCTTTTCCTTACCCATGTGGTCCTCTTCTGCTTTTAGCTCCTCTGAGCACAAGCCCAGGTGCATGCCTCCACCTCTGAGTTTAAACCTGGATTCTGTCTGTCAGAGAGCATGTGCTAGTTGCCTTCTAGAGAGTCTTTTACTTAAATAATGATCTCCAGCTCTGTACGGTTTCCTGAAAATGACATGATTTCTCTTTCTTTACTGATGAATACTGTTCCATCGTGTATGTGCACTGCATTTTCTTCGTCCAATCACTTGATAGACATGTAGTCTGGTTTTACGTCTTAGCTATTATAAATACTGTAACAGTCACACAAGCACATGAATAGCTCTGTCATAGATTGACCTCAGGGCTTTTGGTTTATACCCAGGACTGATAAGGCTGGTCATACAGTCATTCTATTTTCAGAATTATTATTATTATTATTATTATTATTATTATTATTATTATTTTCAGAACTGCCTACACCAGTTTATATTCCTGTCAGCTGTAAGGGTCCGTCTTTCCTCGAATCTCCTGTGTCATTTGCTTTTGTTTTCTTCATAAAAACACCCTGTGGGGTAAGATGAAACTTTAAAGTTGCTTTAATTTGCATTTCTCCAATGGTTTAGGATATTAAACAGGTTTTTATATTTTTGGCCATTTGCACTTCTTGAAAACTGTACCCAGCTCACTGGTTCATTTACATATTATGAATGTCACTCCCATGTCTGAGCTGTAGGTACAAATATTTTTCAATGCTGTCTATCTCTCCTATCTCTTCTTCTTTAGTAATTATCGTTATACATATACACAATTGTATATGAAACCTTTTGAGTCTGTTTAGTGTTTCTCATGTGTTTATGTACTTAGGGTTTTCTTGAACAGAAGTTTTTGATATCAGATAATCCCCCTTTTCATTGCTTGGGATTATTTCCTGTGTTATACACATCCTCTTTGGACAGAACTTGCCTGTGTTTATGTTTTTGACATGTTTTGCCTGTTTTCCTCACATACTTTCAAGGCTTCAGGTCTTATAGTAAGGCTTCTTTGCCTGTCCTTTTTTCAGTGTATGAACTGGCAGCTCTGTCAAAATGTAGGTGTATGGACATGAATTTTAATTTTGGGTCTCCTCTTCTGTCCCAGGCCTGCATTCTGTTTTCATGCAGATTCCTGATGTTTTCATTGTTCCTCTCTCTGTACGATAGTTTGAGATTGAGGACCAATATGCCGTCTGTACTTTCTGTTTAGGATTGCTCTGGCTTTTGGTGACTATTATGCTTCTATATGAATTTCAGGAGGGTTTTTCTAGTTCTGAAGAAACGATTGTAGGAATTTTAGTGGGTATTGGACTAAATCTTTATGTCTTGAATAATATAATCATTTTTCAAAATATCTCAGGTTGGGAGATATTTTCGAAGACTGTCTTCTAATGTCTTCTTCAGTGTTTTAATTTTTTCATTGTACAGGTCTCACTTTCTTGTTTTATTTAATTTCTGCGCATTTTAAAGTAGTCAGTATAAATCTGATTTTTTTCCAACTTCTGTTTTAAGCATGATCATTGTTAAGTGTGTGTGGTTGGTACATTTCTGCTTTCCTGAGAGTGTGCTGGGTGGGTGTGACAATCTCCTAAAGTATCAGATGACATCATCTATAAAATAGAGTGACCTTTATTCTTACTTTCCTATTTCTGTCTCTTTTATTTATTTTATTTCATTACTTCAAATTATTATATACTATCCTGGGTCAAAACAGAGACTGGGTAACCTTATCTTATTGTTTTTATTATTGAGAATTTAATATGTAGCTCTCTTATTTTATTTAAATTAGCAAGATTCTGGCTCATTATGATAGTGTCCTAGTTAGGTTTCTGTTTTTTTTAATAGTTTCTCTCTCTCTCTCTCTCATTTACTTACTTTATATCTTGATCTTAGCTTCCCCTCCCTCCTCTCCTTCAAGTCCTTCATTCTTCTCTTCTCCCCTCTCCTACTCTTTCCTTCTTTCTCCTTCTCTCCAGAAAAGTGGAGGCCTCCCATGGACATCAGCCACCCTGGCATATTAATCCACAGCAAGATCTATGAGAGTGACCCTAGCTAAGACCCTTAGCAATGGGGGATATATAGCCTGAGCCGGCCATCTCTTGGAACCAAGCAAGATGTCCAGTGGAGGCATTTGGACACCAACCCAGCCCCAAAACATCAGATCTATAATCTGTCCTGCCTACAAGATGTACAGAAATGAAGGGAGGTGAAGTGGAAACTTCCGGTGTGTTTGGAAAGTCAGTTATGTCGGATGATGGACTGTGGCTGCTGATTTGTATTTGTTTTGTATGGGACAGAATTGCTGCCAGTAGTCCCCATGGAACTATTGCTATAAAGGTCCCCCTCACCCCATATCCTAATAAATTTTCTCTTCCACTGCCTCTGGTGGGTGGTGGGCAAAAGGAGAGGTTGAATATCTATTGAAAGTAGGTTGCAAAAATTTACACTTACAGGGTGGAGCAGAATTTGAGGGAAGGACCAGGCAATGATTGGTCCAGCTTGAGACATATACCATGAGAGGGACCCCACTTCCAACACTGCTGATTATAATCTGCCATACTTGCAGACAGGAGCCCAGCATAAAGGTAATCAGAAGGGCTTCACCCAGCACCTATTGGAAGCTGATGACCCACAGTCAAACATTAAGTGGAGCTTAGGGAATTCTGTGGAATAGGAAGAGGAAGGATTGAAGAAGCCAGAGGGGTCAAGGACACCACGAGAAAACCTGAAGAGTCAATTAACTAATAGGGCCCAGGGGGCCATTGGAGACTGAACTGCCAACAAGAGAGTAAGAATAGAATGGACCTAGGCCCTCTTTACAAATGTAACAGTTGTGTAGCTGGATCTTCATGAGGGACTCCCAGTTCAGGAGTAGGATCTGTCTCTGATTATATTGCCTGCCTTTGTATCCTTTTCTCATATCTGAGCTGCCTTGACTAACCTCAGTGGACCTACCTCCTTCCTTCCTTTTTTTTTTGTTTTGTTTTGTTTTGGTTTTCGAGACAGGGTTTTTCTGTGTAGTCCTGGCTGTTCTGAAACTCACTCTGTAGACCAGACTGGCCTCGAACTCAGAAATCCATCTGCCTCTGCCTCCCAAGTGCTGGGATTAAAGGCGTGCACTACCACCGCCCGGCACCTCCTTCCTTCTTAATTTCAGATGAAATGCTTGAAAATTTGGTTCTACTTAATACAATGTTGACTATACATTTGCCATATATAGCCTTTGCTATACTAAGATATGCATTTCTATCCCTAGTGTCTTCAAGGCTTTGATCACGAGGGGTAATTGAATGCAGGCCCTACTGAGAGGATCATGTGATACTTGTCCTTAAATCTATTGATGGGGTTTGTTGTATTTATTGATTTATAAGTGTTGAACCAATCTTGTGTCCCTGGGATAAAATCCACTTAGTCATGGTGTGTTATCTTCTTAATGTCTTCTTAAATTTGGTTTGCAAGTATTAAGAATTCTTGCATCTATGTAAATAAAGCCTATAGTGAGAATACTCGTGTTTATGATCAGGGAAATTGAATTATAGGGTTTTTTTTTCTTGCTGTGTCTTTATTTGGCTTTGGTAGCAGGATGATGTTGCCTTTGAAATGACATTGTGGTGTTACTTCTCCCTCTTTTTCTAGAATAGTTTAAAGAACAAGCTCTTATTATAGCTTTTCTAGGGTCGAAGAGTCTATCCACGTTGTCTTATCGCTTTTCTTTGTGAGAGAATTTGTTATTGCTACAGTCTCATCACTTGTTCTGAATCTGTTTAATTTATTTTTAATCCTCTCAGTTTAATTTTGATAAGTCGTGAGTGCCTTTAAATTTGTCAATTTTTTTTTGTATTATTTTTAGTGTGGCAAATAAAGGTTTTCAAAGCATTCCCTAATTACCCACCAGAATGTTGTATCCCTGAGTAACCTACCTATTATTTGTCTAGAGTTTTGTTAATCTGGAGCCCTCTCTTAGCAACTTTGGCTAACTTTTGGATTTTTTTTTTACTCAATTTGCTTTAATTCCAGAGAATGAGTGTTTTACTAGATTGCCTCTATGCCTCACCCTGTTTGGGAGCAGTGCATTAAATTGCCACAGTTTTTATTATTTCTTGCTGCCTATGCTTTGGGTTTGACTTGAGTTACAGTAAGACTTTGAAACATATTATTGATTTCTTTATTTGATCTCTGTGCTGGTGAGTTTTTTCTCAACTTGACATAAGCTCAGATTGTCTAGGAGAGGGAGACTCAATTAAGAAAATGGTTTTATCTGGCTGATCTGTAGGCAAGTCTATGGGGCATTTTCTTGATTAATCACTGATGTAAGGACACCAGACCACTGGGTAGTATCACTGCTGGTATGTATTAGTAAACTAACAAACTTTGAGGACCAGGAGAATAGGCAGGATTTCTCCACTGTCTTTGCTATAGTTCCTGCCTGCGGGTTTCTATTCTGTTTGTGTTCCTGCCTGTCTTCCTAGGTGATGAACTGTAAAATGTATATCTATGTTAATAAATTCTTTTTCTCCCCAAGTTTCTAGTCATAATGTTTATTGCACCAATAAAAAGCAAGGTAGAATGGGATCATTCTGATTTTTTAGTGTATACTTACAGCTATTAAATCCATCCTCCCCGGCCCCGACCCCCCACCCCCAGAATTGGCTCAGTTGTGTCTCAAAGATTGTTGTGGTTTTATTTTTATTTTTTCTAGGAATTTTTTTTTTATTTCCTCCTGGTGCGTGTGTGTGTGTGTGTGTGTGTGTGTGTGTGTGTGTGTGTGTGTGTGATTTGAAGAGTACATTGTTGGTTCATATATATTTGGTTTCTATTGCTTCTCTGGTTTTGATTACCAATCTTATCTCCCTATGGCTAACAGGATAAAACAATTGTAACAATTACTGGTATTTGGTAAGAGTTGCTCTGTGACCTAGATGGTAGCCTGTAGAAACATTTCTACGGACTCTTGAGTGAAAAAAATCATACTATCAGGTGACTCGTTCCTTCCATTCGTTTGCCATCTGATTTTACCATTATGTAAAATGGCATTGCTCCTAATTTGTCTGATGGATGGCTGTTTGTTTCTCTCAACCTGAAAATACCAATGTGGTTTCTGATCCTTAGTTTATTCGTGAGGTCTAAAGGGTGCTACTTCGTGGAGGTCCTGTGTGAACATTTGTGGAAGGAATGAACAGACACTAGCTCTTTATTTATTCTTCTTGACTGTCAACCTCTGAATGAGAAGCTTCATCTCCAGGAAACCACATGTGCACATGTTTGTAGTCTTCTAACACTTGAAGCTGTGTGATCACCGACTTCATGCTTCAGGTTACCAGGGAGGAGCAGGCGGTGTTTCTTTGGCCCGTGGCTCTGTGGAATCTGTAGGGTAAGATGTCTGGAACACTCTGTGGGACTTACTCTTCTCTTTAACTCCTTCTGGAGAGATGTTGTGACTTAAAGACCTGGTAGATAGGAAAACATCAGTTGCCTTCACTGGAACAGCCACAAGTAGATTTTCTCTGTGGTTTCCTAGAATTCGCCCAGTACAGGCCACTCATTTATCTTGATTTAGAAGTAGAGAATTATGTGTATAACTAATTAAATACTATATCTTCCTAATTATCTATAACATATTCTAGGGATGATTTTGACACTAGAAATATGAAACTGAAAAAAAAAACCAACACAGACAGACAAAACTGTCTGATCTATGAGGTTTATATTCTAATTGGAATCCACAGATAATAAAGAAATAAATGGTAGAACATGTATTTGTGTTTATCATTATTTTACATATATATTATTTTACATATATAATATATATTACATATATATTATTTTACATATATAATATGTGTATATTCATATGTATTAGGTACACACAGATATATATCAGTACTGTAACATACTCAGAAATAGGTCACATACTCAGAAACAGATAAGTTGGTAACTAGTTCAATATACATACATATATTAATTATTTACAGACATATAGAAATAAAAAGTCACATACATATATGCTTCACAACTGAGATGGTGTCAGGTACTAACAATTTATGTCACTACAGAAATGTATCCCAAATAGCTAGATACGAGGGGAAGATAAATTTGTTTAGTGTGGCTGTACACACCTCAGCTGCTGCTCAATTACTAACTACCCTTGCTGGCACACCTAGAAGTGACAGGATCCATTTTATAAATTTTGTAAAATTTATTACAAAATACCTAAAAATAAATTAAAACAAAAGAAAATTAACTGTATTCAAACTCAAAACTCAAAGATATTTAAAAATGTATCTCGCTGAACTTCTATTGAGTTAGAATGGGCATGCAGAACGGAAGCTATAGAGCTTCGCATTAAATTTTATGATTTCAGTATTGAATTTATTTTATGCACTTATCCACAACCAAGCCAAAAGGTTCATAACAGAATTAGAACTAGGAGAATGGTCACCTTGCCAATAAGCATGGGTGTTTGTTGCCTTGTTGTCCTTCAACAAATCAATGGGTAATAAAAAGTTGGCTTACATAAAAACTAACACCCTCCAGCTCGCAGAAATAAAATGACTCTAAGTGTGTAAGAAAATCAATGGACAGAGTATGCAGTACTAGGCAGGAGGAATCCACGACCCAGTAAACACATCTCAAACCAGGAGCAGAGACAGAGCTGAGAGGGGACAAAGTGGGGTTTCAGGTGCCTTCTCCTGAGAACCGCTTCTCAGTGGCCTCCCCTCAGTGACTCAGACACTTTCAACTCAACAAAAGTTCTGTCATATTGCAGCACAGTCAAACGGGGGACCAAGCCTTTAGTCACAACTTTTGAAGATACTCAGATCATATCTAGATCTATCATCTATCTACCTATTTATCTTTCATCTCTATGTCTATTTATACCCACCTGTCTCATTTTTATCATCTTTATCTTATCATATCTCTCATTATTTATCATCTATCTACTTATCTGTCTATCATTTATCTATATATCTGTCATCTTTTTAACTCTCATCTATCATCTATGTACATACCTATCTATCATCTATTTATTGATCATCTATCATATCTATCTATCATCTATCTATCTATCTATTTATCTAGTGTCTGGATGTCATCTGTTTGTCTACTATGTATCTATTCATCTATCTTACTATCAATCTATTTATCCATCCACCTATCTTATTTATTTATTTATTTATTTATTTATTTATTTATATTGGATATTTTATTTATTTACATTTCAGATATAATCCCCTTTCCCCATTTCCCCTCCCTAGAACTCCCATCTCATCCCCGTCCTCCTTTTTGCTTTTATACTATTTTAATTACATGCAAGTATTAAGGTCAGTTCTAGGTTGAGGAACTAGCAATACAGTAGATGCAAATAGTCAAGTAACAAGCAAGACAATAGACAAAAATAGTCAAAGAACAAGCAAGGCATTAAACCCAGTTACATGAACACTCCTGTGATCACTGTTTCTAAGGGCTTATCAGGATGACCAAAGTATCTGAGCCTACTTCCCTGTCTTAGCCAAAAGTCATATTCATGTCCGAAGCCTACTTCCTTATTCTAGCCTAAGATTTAGATTTTTGTCTGAAATTACTTTTTTGTTCTTGCCTAATATTTAGATTCCTGCCTGAAATTACTTCTTTGTTCTAGCCTGAGTCCATCTATTTATCTATCTATCTATCTATCTATCTATCTATCTATCTATCTATCTATTACTTTCTACCTGTCATCTGTTTATCTGTCTTTCTGTCTATCATCTGTCTGTATCTATCTACCTATGTACCTATCTATCTGTCCATCCATCCTTCCACCCCAGCTGTGATTTGTAAGTTCTACAGAGGATGGTAAGTAGTTGTATGAGTTATCCATGGGGAGATATGAACAAATGTCTACTGATCTCAGACAGGAACCAACAGATGAAAGTAACAAGTCCACTAAAGTCCTACTTGGTTTTTATTGTGCATACTTACAGAAGTATAGGTAAGTGGCTGCTTACAGGAATGGAGGCGGGTGACTTGCAAGTAGCTGAAACAGCAAAATGACCACCTCATCATGTGTATGTGGTAATTTGTGCTTGCATGTATGTGTATCTTTGTGTATGTGTGTGTGTGTATGTGTGTACGCGTGTGTGTGTTTGTGTGTGTGTGTGTATGTGTGAATCTTGTAAGCCCCAGCTTTCCTAGACTTGTGAGGTTTATTTCTCACAACTATTGAGCTTCCATCCTGTCTTCCACTGAACATTTCTGCTTAGAGGAGATTGCTGCAGAATGCATCAAATGATGATCCTGCACCTCCAGTGCTGTCACTCAAGCACCTAGATAACAAAACAGGAAAGCTATCCTTCCAGCTTTTCATGTTAGAAGATGAGAAACACAGAGGTCTCACACATGTACTTGAAAGAACAGGGAGATCAGAGTAGAGCAAACAGGGTTAGTTCTACGGGGTTAGGTCATAAAAATAACAAAAGACTAAGAGGACAAGGTCTGCGATGAGATGTGTCACATTGCACTGTAACTTGTCACTTATAAAAGACACTGAGTACTGAGCTTCCAGATAGCAGTGAGGGCAGCGGAGGAAAATTAAAACCTGTTTCAAAATTTCAAGATACGAATGGACAGAGAGGATAATGAAAATTGAAGCAGCAGGATATTCTTAAATTCAGGATTATTTTTGAAGGACCCAACAGAATAGACTGAATGTGATAACAGAAAATAATGCTGATATTTTGACTTATTTTATTAAAAACACAAAGATGTTTTAATATTGACATAAAAATCATTGAAAAGACATGTTTTATGGTCTGTTAGGATTTTAGCTTGGGACATATTAAGTGAAAGATATAAGTTAATTAGCTACATAAAGACTCTTTCTACTAGTGAGTCTCGGTTGTCTACTTGATAGAATCCAGTTACCTGAGGAGGGAGTATTGACTGAGGTGTTTCTAAGATCAGACTGCCATGTGGCCATGTCTGTGAAGGATTATCTTGATGATTGATGGTTGTAGGAAGGCCCAGTGCACTATGGGTCCCATCACCTCTGTGCAGGTGGTCCTGGGCTATATAAGACATCTACAGAGCATGAGGCAGAGAGTGAGTAAGGCAGTTGGCAGCCTGGCTTCCCTTAGTGATGAGCTGTTACCTGGAAGTATAAACTGAAATAACCCCTTTCCTCTCTCCAGCTGATGTTATTATTGTTTATCATGGTGTTCATCATAGAACGGAGTTGGCTACATATTAAGTAAAATTCTAAATTTTTTTTGAAAGTCTATTTGGACTAGAGACCTATCTTTGGAAGTTTGGGTTCATAATATGTATCCTTAGGGAAGTAAATAACTTGGTCTCATTAAGAAGAATGTCAAAATGAGACAGAGAAGAGCCTCATAAGAGAAATTCAAAATGCCCTCAGTGATCCATGAAGTGAAAAGAGGCTCTACCAACAAGTGTGTGATGACTCTATCAAGTGTGGGGCCAACAAGTGTATGATCCTTCTATCAAATGTGGGGCCGGCAGGTATGTGATCCCTCTGTCAAGTGTGAAGCTAACAAGTGTGTGATCTGTCTATCAAATATGGGTCCAACAGGTGTGTGATCCCTTCTATCAAATGTGGGGCCATTCAGTGTGTGATCCCTTCTGTCAAATGCAGGGCCATTCAGTGTGTGATCCTTCTGTTAAATGGGGCTGGCAGCTGGATCTGGGACTTAGAAATATGAATAGGAGGCAATAGAATCAGAGACAGTCCCCTCTCCAATTGTTAGGGAGAACCAAACCTGAAAACCAAGCTCCACATCTTCTACAAATGTGTTGGGGACCTACATCCAGTCCCTGCATGCTCTCTAAGATTCAATCTCTGTGAGACCCTGTAAGCCCAGGTTAGTTAATTCTTTAGGCCTTCTTGGGGTGTTGATCCCCTTTTCATAGCTGTACTGCCTGGCTGGGCATCCATGGGAGAGGATACACAATGACTTGTTCTAGGGTGGAGTGGTACCTAAGAGGTCTTTCCTCTGAGGAGAATGAGAGAGGGTAATGGGAGGAGGGACTTATGAGGGTGGGGCTGGGAGGAGAGGAGGGAGGAGCAAGGAGGGTAGTGATTGGGATGTAAAGCAAATAAATAAATTAATGAAAACTGTGGATGTCATTGTGATCTTGACAAGGACTGTCACGTTAGGACTGGTGGATGGATCAGAGCAGTGATTGCTGCAGACTTGAGGCAGGATCACCAACTGATTGGGAGGCAGCAGACAGAACTTTTGAGATTGCTGCAATAGAATAGATGGACAGCATCTCATAGGAGCTAGATATGCATGGGGAATCAGGGAAAGATACCTTTATTTTCAGGCCCTTTACTTTGAAATTATGGCTTCATAGGAAGTTGCAAATACATGCATAATATACAGTGCATATGGAGCTCCTGTGTATCTCAATCCAGTTTTCCCAAAGGTAACAACTTGCATTACTATAATAAAATGTCAAATCCAAAATGGGCACTGGTATCCATAGGGGGATTGTGATACTTCCCAAACATGAATGTGTGTGTGTGTGTGTGTGTGTGTGTGTGTGTGTGTGTGTGTGTGTGTCTACCTACACAACCCACAGATTTGTGTGACTATCTGAACAATCAAGATCTAGACCTTCCCATTATGAAATGTTCCTATACGCAGAGTCATATACTGTGTTAACTTTGAGATCTGGCCACTGAACTTACCATAATGTCTTTGGGAAACATCAAAGCTATTACTGTATCAAGGTGTACAAATACACTTGATAAAAGACATTGGAACTATTTCCAGGTTTGGACTTCTATAGAAAACTGCTACAAACATCTGAATATAGTTCTTTGTGGAAACATAAATTTTCATTTCTCTGGGGCAAATGCCCAGCAGCACAATTTCTGGGTTATATGATAACTGCCCTTCATTTTATAAGACACCACCATGACTTTCCCCAAAGTGTCTGTACAAGCTGTTTCTACAAGCAGTGTATGAGTGCCCCAGAATCTCGGTCTCCACTTTTACGTTAATTTTTATTTTTTGTCATTTTAGCCATTCTGATGTGCATGACAGGAGAGATTTCATTTTATAACTTAAAAAAAAAAGTGAGGATGCTTTCTGTTTCTCCAGATAAATTTTTAGGTAGTTTAAAAAGTTATTCAGAATTCTGGCTATTATTGTATAATACTGTTTTCCACATAGGTACTTCGATTACTTGACATTTTGTACAGTTGATAATACAATAGTGTCAAGCTCCAGCCTGGTAAAACGACAAGTATCTTGTGTTTGCCACAGAACCCTATCTGTGCCACCTGTACTAATATAGCCAGTAGCTACTGCTGATAGAGCTTCCTTAGAGGAATGTGTCATTCATCCCAGAATTACACATCTGTTAACTAATCAGGTACTAACTCCATTCATCCTCTAGGGTGCAACATACACTGATCAGCAGCAACCTACCAGTTAAAATTTGGATCTTTGTGATTGCTTAATTATTCATTTATTTGTCAGAGAGATGGCGAATATCTGATCTCAAAGCCCCCAAATGTTGATACAGGCTAATAATATTAAGTACATTGAGCTGAACTCCAACATTCAGGACTGAATAAACTGTTTGGAAGCATAGAGGGAAAATGTACATATCTGCACAAATTAATGTGAAAAAATGATATATATTCATGTCATGGGTTTATGGCAAATATATATACATGTATATATATATATTTAGTAATATATACACATATATATTTAGTGGTATGATGTAATTTTGCTTGTACTCTTTCAAGATTTTCACAGTTTTAGAATAAAACCTTCTTTGTCTGAAAGCATTTTTTTCCTGTAAGCCAAATGTGTTCGTGAGAGAAAAAAAAATAACCCAAATACAAAAGGCCACAGAGGGTTTGTACATGGAAGAAAAACTTAACATATGATGGAGAAAACACACAATTATTTCAGTCACACGGATATGCAACCTCTTGATAAGCAGGGAGCGCCTTCATTACAGTTGTTTTGCTTACTGCATGGCTCAGTCTCAAAGCTGACTGCAATCAACTGACTGAACAGGTGCAGCAAGCAACAGCATCTTATGTCAACTTGGGAAGAATGGTTCTTAAGGACTATTTGGTGGGGAGCCTTTAATAAGAGCCAACTTCTCTTGAGACTAGTAGGGGAGGAAGAGACACAGAGTAAAGTGTGATGTAAGCAGTAAGCAGCTGTGTGTTCTGTGGTCGGTAACCTACACCATTGGCTCTGTCACCTCCAGATTTATGGCAGACCAGTTAAAGTAGAGGCATTGCAGATAGCAAGCATGCTTGCTCCAGGGCTTGCCCTCTTCCAGGAACTGATGGATGTAACTATGTATTTCTGATGTTCTGATCAGAAAACTTTTTTGAAAGAACATGAAAAATATTAATAACCTGGAACATGCTTGCCATAACCACATGGGGTGTAGTGCTTAAATTTCCAGTGTTCTGGATCCCAGAAGTGAACTGGACCCCTAGGAATTTTCACCTGCATGTAGAAGAGTAATGGAGGGTCACAAACAGAAAAATCCTTGCCAGAAAAGCACTAACTCTGATAGGAACACAGTTCAAGTCTTTTCTATGAAAGGAAGGTTGAGGGTGTATGTCTTAGCACCTTGAGAGGTAATGAGAACTGAGCTATGGTAGTGGCATTGTGGGTAGTGGGATAATAGCTTTTCTTAATTTATATGGAAAAGGCAAGATATTAGGAATGGCTACATGAATAGAGGAGAAACCATTATATAATGGAGGCTACTTGGTAAAACAAACAATGAGCATGGGACATTGATCTCTGAAAAAAAATGCTGACATTCACAGAGCAGGTACTAAGCAAATGCTATGAGCTTGATCAATAGGACTTCAGGGAGATAGAGTCAGGCCATGGTGTGGAGAATTAGTGTTGAGTTTATTGAAGCATAAAAGGGTAAGATGGTAGGGGACAGGGGACATGCGAGTTTTCTCTGATGTCAGGAATTCTTTACATGAATAATATAATGGACCCATCTCTATTGCAGACAGAATGTTACCCAGGAACCTGGAAATCACCTCTATCCTTGGGTTAAGGTCTTAGCCAAAGTTTAGAAACACCTTTCCTGGAGCATCTTCCTAGATAAAGAACCAAAAGGAAAACAGCTAAAAACTTAAAGAGAATTTTAATGAAAGCAGTGTTTAGGACAGGGGTACTGTGCCTTGTAAGAAAGACCAAAGGGGAAAGCTGGAGAAGAAGAGAGAATCAAATGCCTCAAGACTTTGTCCATTGAGCCTTTTACTGAGTTGAGCATAAAAAAAAATTGTTCTGCCCAGAATAATGTCAGCCTCTGGATTGAAACCTATTCTCTACCTGTTTGGAGTAAGTTAGATAAAATGAGAAAATAATTCATTACAGTCTATTATTGTACATTGTAACTTTGTAGTCAGTGTATTCTTTGTAGCCAAAAGCTCATTAGTGTTCAAGAGGTAAGAGACTTTATTTGTTAACACATCTTTACCTTTTAGTATGTGTTAGCTTTGTACAAAGAAGGAGCAAGGATAGTTTCTCTCACTGCTGATTCACCCTTTTCCACCAGCTTTATACCTGGAAAGCAACGAGTTAATGCCAGCAGTTGACTCTGGTTTTGCAGCCAGTTTGAAGTCCTGTTATCAGCTCATCTTTTACTGAAGACAGGCAAGCCCCAAGCTGTGCCTCTTCGTTTACAATGTAGAAATGACCAGCAGCTGAAGGGGATTGCTGAACCGTTAGCTTGTGAATGTTCCCTTAATAATATTTTTATTTCTGTTCCTCCCACCTGCCTTAAACTTCAGTGGCTAGTCCCACCTAGCCCCTGACAAACATCCCTGACCACCTGCCTATAGCAGTGGCCACGGGCCCCTGGTCCTCCTAAGACCTCACATGGTTGCTGGCTTCCTTTCCCTCCAAAGCATGGCAGAAAATATCTGTCCTTCCTTGTGTCTGCCTTTTTCTTCTGGGATCCAGAAGTCCCCCCTGCACCTTCCCCTCAACAGTTGAGCCCGGGTTTTCTTTACTAACAGTTCAAGAACCGACTGGGGAACAGGACCTTAGCGTCAGAACTGCCCCCTTTCAAACAACAGTATGTCATTATTTCATGGATAATGACATTCTGTCAGACATTCCAATACCAAAGTTTTATTCCATATTCATAAAGAAGGTGTGGCCAATGTGATAAAACTGTATGCTGTTGTAAGAGAAAAAAAATGCACATAGATGTTTCAAAAATGCCTAAGCAAATGCATTACCACAGAAATAGTATTCTTTTAAAAAGCTAAGAATAATTTAAACAAAACACATAAAATAAACAGTAAACTTTAGGCCAGCGTTGTTTAGATAAATGACTCATTTATAGCATTGCCTTTGTGTAATGAAACTAATTTTTTTCATGAAGCCCCTAATACTTTGACAAATGATTATTGGTTCAGACTTAATCCTTATTCACAACGAATCAGAGTAGCTGCTACATAGAAGGCAGATTGTAGTTGTTGGTGCTGATTTTATTTAGTATATTTTGATGTGCCATGATTTAAAAATATTGTATTGTGCTCTTTATATCTTCTTAGTTAGAAGAAAAAATAAATTCTTGCAACTAAACATTAGCTAGGCTTTGAGACAGAATGAGCTAAGATTTTAGAATGTCTGACAAAATTATTGAAGGACTATTAAAAACCTACAAATGTGACCCTGGGTTCTATCCATATGGCTATTTTTATAAATTCTTACAGACCAGAAGACTCCTCCCCCCAATATGCCAGGCTTAATTTTCTGCTCCATGGAGCACAGCTAGTGTGCAAGCAAGGCCCTGTGACATTTTCCACAGCTCGAGTTGCCAACAACTAGAAGCCTGTGGCAGTGCTTAATCTACAATATACAAGTTGACAATTGGTGAAGAGAGGTTTATGTAATTCTTGGTAATAGTCCTCACTGGTGATTACATCACCGCCAGAGAATCATAAAGGCCAAACTGGTTAAAGCTGAGAGGTTGGCGCTTTCTTCCCATGATGAGCCCTGACACACCCCTTCAACTCTCTGCTTCACAGAAAGCTTACAAGACAGCCTCTGATTCTTTGCTACATGCCAAAAATAATAAAGCATTTTTTGAGTATGCTGCCTCCAGTTTGTATGAAGGCTGTGATTCCAATCATCAGTATATCTACAAAGTGGCCTCTGTTCATTTCGATGTCTCTTGAAGAGCATTAATTAGTAAAAGAATGGCATGCCTTGGTTCTAAAGATATGATAATCAGATCAAATCTATAATCTGAAGAATTTATAATGATGGCAGTTAGAGCCAATGGAACTGAAGAATTTTATGTGTTATATGGGTAGACTATAGTTCAGCATAGAGTTATCTGCTGTGTCATAGTCATAAATATAAATGCATCACCAAAGGCTGTTAAAGTCTGAGGGATATGTGGTTGTTTAAACAGTCATTCTATGGTACCTTCATCATATTCTAAGATGTGTAAATGACTCTGTGTGTGCACAGTAGTAACTCATTTCCCTGACAGTGCACTGAAAAAGAATTATAAAGAAATAAACATTTTAGCCAGCTGGAACGTGCTTACATAATAAAATTTAATATTATATTAATTTATATGAAAATTATCAATACTTTGTTGTGCCCTAAATGTGGTATTACCTTTCACAATTAAAGAATGCATATATTGATATCTGTTCATGTTAAGATACTGCCTTAGAGGCCCTTTGGGTGGGATAGAGACTCACAAAAACCCAATTCTGTTGGTTGAAATTGTTATCTGCGTGGCTGAAACTCATATTTGTTTGTCAGTGACAAATTCAATTACTTTTCTCAGTAGACTGTGAAGTCCTTAAGGGGAGTGTGTATGATATGTAGAAAAGAAGACCTCCACAGAAAAAAATTAAAAGTAGGTATCACGTAAGAGACTCAGTTCCATTCAGTTCAGTTCATTCAAACTCACTGGTTGATGACTAGAGAAGAAATCCTCAGGAAATTCTGACATTTTATAATAATTATGCAAGAGTAACGTGATTGCCTTTACTTTTCAAATCTGTAAAATAACTTTTGAAAGGACACAATTCCCACCAACTTTGTACCGTCACCAAATGCCAGCCTCTTATATAACTATGATATATTCATAAATTCATGAATATTGATGTTACTTATACACTGCCTCAAATATTGCAATCATGATATACTTCCTGTATTTCTTGGCTGGATTGTGTTTTTCATTTATTCTCATGGCTCTCCCCTTCTTAGTGAACTCCCTGAGACCTTTCCTTTCTTAGCCTTGATATTGTAAGAGTGCCTGCTATTTGCTTTGAAGAATGTCCCTCAGTTGCTTCACAAAGTTTTCCTTTCTGGCTAAATTCAGATTATTTGTTCTGTGTCTGACTGTCACAGAAGCTAAGATGTGACCTCAGGAGATTCCGGAGGCAAAATTGTCTGATGCCCAGGGAGGTAAAATTTGCTCTCTTGGTTGACGTGGAGAATCTCATTTTTTCCACTGCCAATTTACATTTTTCCTTCTCTGTTGGCTACTAAGCATCATGTGGGAAGGCCACCTGGGCCTATCTAATATCCTATTTCCTCATGGTTTTTTTTCCCTCTCTTCTTTGAACACCCAGAAACGATCCCTGCCTTCAAAACAATTAATAGTTTTTATGGGAATGTTATTTTTCCATTTTTCTTTCTGTGCTTTTCCATGTAAATTCTACTCTGAGAATGAATTGGCTCATCTTCACGTATTCCATTGGTGACATATCTATAAAACAGACATTGGGTATTTATTTTATTCTGTGCACACTGCTCCAGGCTGGGACATTGGAAACACACTTAGGCTGGATCCTTTGTTCCTGTGATATGATGCTATGCTATTGACCTTTGAGTCCCTGCTCACTTTCAGCACCACAAGAGCTTGCAGTCTCATCTTGATGCTGTCCCCTCTCTGGTTCATCTCCATTACATTCTCCAAATCAACTCATTCCTCTGAGAACCTGCATTCTTTTGGCTGAGGAGAGATCATTGGAAAGCAAGGTCAGGACAGCCACTGACTGGAGAACAAGTGTGCAACCATAGACATTCACTGAGAAGCACACAACTATGCAGGTCACCATGCTCAGTGAAGATGCACATTAGTGTCTTATTACTGACACCACAGGGCTCTTCCCTAACTGTTCCCTTTTATTACATGCCCCTGCTTTTAAAATATCACTAGGATTCTATTTATTGTATAAAGTAATGTGATAGTTGACATTTTCATAGATGCCATTTCCTTGTTCATTTCCTTCCCTCGGTTAACTTCTCTCTTGTCATCTCTCTCCACTCCCGATTTTGCCTACCTCTTCCCAAATACTAACCTTTCTGGTTCCATACATATTGTTATTGACTTACACATGTATGGTTGCCATTCTGAGTCTGGCTTATTTGATTAATTTAATGATAACTAGATTCTTTTATTTTTTTTCCAAATGACATAATTTCTTCTTCTCTATGGCTAAACAAAACTCTGTTAGGGATGGAAAGGAAGGAGGGAGAGAGGAACAGAGAGATGAGGGGAACATAGGGATTGAGGAACAAGGGAGGGAGGGAGATAGAACCTTAAGTTTTGCTCAGTGATACACAATGAAGTAATACTGTAATTTCATGATTATCAGAAGTGGTGGATTGGTGTGCATAAGTCTCTAGGAATGGTGACTTAAGTTTCTATAACTATAACTGTATAACTGTATAGTCAAGTAGATGTATCATACAATAGCTTGCGAATGCTTTTATTTTGGATAAAACTCCTTACTAATTTTTTTTTTACAGTGAGTATTCTAACCTACAATTCTATAACAATGCATAAAGCTTCCTTTCCCCATTACTTACTAACATTTTTTTTTTTTTACTTTTCAATCAACAGGGTACTGATATTTGAGTTTTCTTTTTCTGATTTACTTTTGTTATTTTTCTCTTTTGTTCTTCAGCTGGAAATTCAGTGTGTTGTTTTCATCATTTCATTCACCTTTGCAAAGTATTTAATTCATTCACAAAAATAATCCAATGTTTAGATCAAGCAAACATTTTTAATGGAAATTAACTCGTTTTAAAAATGAGTGTGTTTCCCTCAAGTATTGAGATACCTGACAGTCATGCCAGCTCGCCAGCTCTGGAGGTGGGGCTTGGACAATGACATGTTCAAGATCAGCAAGTGTTACTTAGCCAAATCCTGTCTCTAAACTAAACTAAACTAAACTAAACTAAACTAAACTAAACTAAACTAAACCAAACCAAAAAAGCAAAAGTAAAAATAATTAAAATAAAAATAGGGGATAGAAAAATAAAACAAAGAAATAGGGCAGAAATCAGACAGACATGAAGCTTCAGATCCACTGATTTCTTGTAATCTGACTTTGGCACATTCTGAATTTGCTGATTCTTAGTTTCTTTATTTATCTAACAGAAACAAAGACATCTCTTATGGATGGTGAGATGATTTCTAACAAACACCAACCAAATGCTTTGTACTGTATGCTCAGTAAATATCTTCCTCTTTATAGCTTTTAAGCAACAAGAAGAGAGAGAGAAAGGAAGGAATAAAGAAGGAAAGGAGGGAGATTTTGAGATACAGACAAGTACACTAATTTTCCATTGAATACTACAAAATGCTTAACTTAGGTCAACTTGATTTTGTTTCACAGGTGTCTGTACAGAACATGCAAAGTTCCCACTTAGAGGTCAACTACTTGGCTTGACTGTCATAAAGTGGCAGGAACCCTGATCATATGTGACTCAAAGATCCCACTCTTCATTTTATTCAAAATACAGAGTAGTGTTCTCTTCTTATTCTCTTCTTGTTCTCCTAATTTTTATTCAGTTTTAGTTATGCATGGCTGGTCAATGGCTAAAATATTGGATTGAAAATTTCAGAAATTAACATTTCATAAGTTTAAATTTACCCTGCTCTGAATAGCATAATGAGATGTCATGCTGTTTTGATCCATCCGGGCTGGAGTGAATTATGCTTTTGGCCATGTAAACCATCTTTTGTATGACACCCACTCTTGGCTACTTAGAAACCATAGAGCAACTAGTTTCACAATATTTGTGGCAGGAGTAAGACTTTGTATACTTAATCATGACCCAAAGCTAAAGTAAAGTGATACTGGAAGTTTTACCACAGTATACTGTCATAATGACTCTATTATAATCGTGACTTTTAGTCTCTCACTTTATCTAATGTATAAATTGAACGTAGGTTAAGTATGCAAATGAGCAACTATAGTAATAGTTCACTATTATCTTATGCATAATGCATCTATTGAAAAGGTTATTGATACATTATTTATAATTAACATATAAAATGAAGTTAACTCTTCATTTTATATGTTAATTATAAATAATGTATCAATAACCTTTGACTACTTTAGCCTGTTTGCTAAAGGATAAGCTACAGGACTTATTTTGCAGATGTATCCTTTAGGATTGGGTTCTATAACTCCCTACTTTGATCATTGTAGATAGCATACAAATTGGGCAGGTTATATTTAGGAACATATACATAAACACATACATGCATGTAATAACAGTTAATGAAAAAAAGAGGCTATAAACGAGAGAGAGAGAGAGCGCAAAGAGGAGTATATGGGCGGGTTTGGAGTGAGGAAACAGAAGACAATGATGTAGTTATAATCTCAAAAGTAAAAGAAATCATGTAAAAAAGTAAAAATTTTAAGATGTTCAAAAAATGACAAGCTTCAACTGTTGTGCGGTTAAATGAGTACGTGTCATGGGCAAAGAGCAGATTCGGTGCTGTGTGAGCAGGTGCTGTGTGAGCAGACTCCCATTCTTATGTTTTTTCAACCACTTTCTGTGTTTCAGAAAACTGAGTGATACTACTGGGCCACTTTTAGTGACTGCTGCTCAAACCTTTTCCTCGGACACTTTCTTCAAAAGACCAACACACATTCAGCTTGCCCAGATATAATCCCAGACTAATGAAAGTCTTCTAGAAAGGACTATATTAGTCTCACCAGGACTGGTAAGAATTTAACATTCCTTTGTATTTAATGTCATGATACGTTCTGAAGAGTTTTATTTCTATTTTTTTATTGACTGGGAAGATACATTTTTAAAAGCATTGATGCATCGAATGATATTTTTATTGGTACCCTATTAAACGCTCATTTATTTGAAGAAGTTTTAGTACACACATAAAGTATGCAGAGTCAACGTTCAGTGTAAGTGGAATTTCCTAACAAGCATTCTTCCTTGTAAAAATGTGGTGCGATTTATCAAAGCTCTAATTGCTGCAGTCTGGGATGGTTTTACCTTTGTAAAGTCAATGGCTGTAAAATGGGAAAGCAATTTCTCTCAAATTAGCTGTGATGAAAATGTGTGTATTATAATTACTTATATGCAAATTATTCCCTACCTGGGTTTCCCTCCTTGTTTTGATACTACCTATAATTCATTTCCAAATTTCATTCTGTAGGTTTGACGTATTCTGTTATAATCTGTAAAAGTACCAGATACTCTGATTAAGGTTAACTTTCAAAATACCGGGGCTGGGAAAAGACAGTGAGTTGCAACCAGATGGTAGAGCAGGAGTCTTTACTGTAGGGACTCCTGAGGGAGAAGATGAAGATGAATAAAGATAGCTCTGCATCTTCTAGTCACACAGTGGCTTCCTGAGAACAGAAGCCTGGGGGTAAAAACCAATGATGGCTCACGACATGAAGCCAATGAGTAGACAGATGTTAGGACATAGAAGACATCCAAAGGGTTTTCTTCTCAAACACCAGTTATTCTTCCCCTCTCCTATCTGATAATCTAGACCAGTGTCAGTACCTGTGAGACATAAATCGGAAACCAATTCACTTTGTAGATAGGGGACAATCTCCTGAGGTTCACAGTCATTTACAGTGTCAGACAAGTTTGCATATATTTTGTGGGTGGTAGCAAGGAATCATTTCCCTGACGTTTATTAGTAATAAAGGCCTGGAAAATGGGACCTGAGAGGTTGAAGGTATATAAATGCTACTGTTTGCAATATAGTGACTGAGAATAAAGATTCTTGAAACAGATCAAGGATTCTAGTTCAAATTCGGACCCTGCTACCTTCTGGGCATGACTTCTGGGAAGTTTTAAAAATTAAATAAACTAATATGTAAGTAGATTCTAATAGTAAGTCTGATACTCAATAAATGTTCAATAGTTAGGCATTATTTTATTAAGCCAGTGTACAAATATTTAAAGTAATGTTTTAGGCTAATTAACCTTATTCTTAATTTTTTTCTGTGAAGACTTAAGTTTCTCATCCTAAAACTCTATTATGATGACCATTTTTAACTTTCACGCAGCCAACAGCAGTTGGAACACGTTACTAGAGTTCTCAAGAGTATTACTGATTTGGGACTCTTATATCTGTTAAAAATATGTCTGAAGACTATTATAGCTTAAATTTTTTTATCGGCTTTCCCGTCAGTGCTCACATCTTGATCTACTGAGCAGAGTATCAAACTTTTCTAAGTCCCTGTGTCTTTGAAACAAGAACGGTAGGTTATTTATCCAGACCTCATGAATAGTAAAGGTTATAAGGCACAAGACATGGCACAGAATTAGGCATTCAGATTAGGCACCGTGAATATTACTGTCCTCGTTTTTCTTCTTTAATGCTTGTTCAGCCACCTCTGCTGTGATGGCTTATGTGGTTACTCTACTTAGTTTTACTAAAGTAGGGTCTCATGTAGCTGAGGCGACTCTCCCATTGCTGGTATTCTTGTCTAGGAGTTGTTGCATGCCTTTAATCTGTGAAACCAAAAGCATAACGTCCCATAATGGCTTTTGAAACATTTGAAATTTAGCTTTTGAAACACAATGCTCCACCATCATTTAGACCCCTAATGTGGTATGTTCAGCCTAAGCAAAAAAAAAAAAAAATCTTGTCTTGTGATGCTGCTAAATCATCTCTATGGAAAACCCCTTTTTAAGCTTTCCAAATGTTATCATGTTCAGAGTAAATTATAAAACATTGATTTTCTTGAAGTACCCTTACACTTTGTTTCTTAATGGCAGATTTTCCAGTTCTATCCGTATTTAGAACACTGAGACATTGACTCAACCCTCCAAGTCATATGCTAACAGTCAGTGAGCAGGATGCCACCACCTTGTGCAGCCCTTCCAATAATGCCCTGATGCAGCGCTCTGTTCTGTCTGCATGGTCTTCTACACCAGAATCTGGCTCTGTAGTCTATCCTTAACACCAGCTCTCTTTGCATTTATGATTTGCCACCACAGATAGTTCTAGGAAGCCAAAAACACTGAGTCCACATCTCATGCTAAGGTGTGACGTACATCATGAAAAACTCAGTAAAGGAATTCAGGGAAACAATAAAATCATTTTAGATTTTTTTCTTCTTCCATTCAATGTTGTATGTTTGTTTCCAGTATACTTTTAAGTAAATTACTTATGGGAACAAGCAGTAGTAGAAATGGTACATTACGTCTCCCAAGATGTTTCTTGAGATTCATGGCTAATCTAGCATTATATATAGTAATCTTCAGTAGCACTAACTCACCTGTTTACGTGATCTAAGCCTACACCACATTATTTGTGAAAGGAACAATAAATTAAATCATTTCATCAAATCATACAGAACTAAGTAGACCATAAGCTCATTCAGTGTAGGTAATAAGGGTACATGAGACCATCTGTACAAAACTACAAAGACTAAAAACTACTTTCAGTGAAAAAAAATTAAATCTATTTACTTTTAGGCGTATAAAATATTTATTTACCAATGTTTAAAATGTAAACTTATAAAGTATTTTTTAATCTATATTATTAAATGTAGTCTTTCATGTTCCTAAAATATAGATGACTAATTTAATTAAAAGATCTTTGGACTTTCCAAGCATTAAGGAAAGCACAATTAACGTTTTTAAAAACACTCACTGTCAAATTAGGGACTTAGCACAAGCTATATTCGGAGACTAATATATTACCAGATATGACTTTTGAGTCCATTTTAATTCTGTGGACTGGAGAGGACAGTTCATGTTTAGTGACTCAATTCAGGAGATGATGTGAAGTGAGTCCATTTATGGAAATTTTTTATTTTATATAGGTAAGTACACTGTCACTGTCTTCAGACACACCAGAAGAGGGCATCAGATCCCATTACAGATGGTTGTGAGCCACCATGTGGTTGCTGGGAATTGAACTCAGGACCTCTGGGAGAGCAGCCAGTGCTCTTAACCACTGAGCCATCTCTCCAGCTTGAGAGTTTTTTTTTAAACATGACAAATAAAGTAATTTTCTCAAAGTCATACCACCAAGAAATGGAGGGAGAGACCCTCAGGGACATGGAGAGATAGAAAGACAGAGATATTAAGGGAAGTAAGAATGCAAACATCTTGCCGGGCGGTGGTGGCGCACGCCTTTAATCCCAGCACTTGGGAGGCAGAGGCAGGTGGATTTCAGAGTTCGAGGCCAGCCTGGTCTACAGAGTGAGTGCCAGGACAGCCAGGGCTACACAGAGAAACCCTGTCTTGAAAAACAAAAAAAACAAAAAACCAAAAACAAACAAACAAAAAAGAATGCAAACATCTAATTTTGATCAATTCCGTATTTTAGTACCTCAAACATTGTAGCATGCTTTCAATTTCAATGATCTGTGAAAGATCCCGAGATAAGACTTTCCTCCCATATAAGGTTTACAGGAAATCTTTCTTGACTTTTATATCTGACAGGAATATGTTAATAGTCAGTTTCTCAAGCACCATGACCAAAGTTTATTTATATCTTTTCTGTAGAAGAGTAGAGTGGGCAGAGTAAGGCTTGAGAATGGTGTAAGACAGAACTTCACATGGCCGGATGACTTTCAGGACATCCTACTCTGTCTTCTGAGAACAAACGCTCAACTATTTTTTGATTCTCTAGAGGAAATAAAATGTTTCATATCAGTAAGTTTTATCATGTAAGTTTTAGGCGCAGGTAAATTATTATGCCTTTTGCTGGGTTCAGTTTTATTCAGTATTGGTACTGGCTGCTGTTATGTTCACTGATAATCCAATTTTCTTATTAAGATGCTAAATGTGTTCCAATCTCTCCACACAACGAGATCCCACACACCCTACCTAACAGGAGATGCTTGATCCTCCCATCCATACACATTCCTTCATCTGCCAGATCTGAGCTGGTTCCCACATTCAGTGCCCTCTGCTTAGTCTGACTGCCTCTGACTGCATTGCTACCTACATCAAGGCTTTTGCCAGGACCTGCCATGCTTGTCCTTCAACCCACAGATCACTCATATGTCATACCCAAGGTCTCTACCCAGCCATCTACTCTCACTCTGTAGGCTTTGATACAAACTTGCATCCTGCATATCAGCTTATTCCCTCTGTCCACCTGAGTCCGTTCTCCTGAAGCCATGTAAACCTCTAAGCTCAACCTATGTGCTCATCTTTTCTCAGCTTTGTTCATATACAGAAGTAAAAAGAGAGGTCCACATGGCCATATCTCCTCACAAAAGTACAAACACTGTGAAAGATCAAGCCAGTATCTTCCCTCAAAAATCTACCAGTAAGACTTACCTAGATGAACTCCAGGACACATTTTTCTTAAATCATAAACTTTATCAAAAAACTTAAGGAATTTGAAGAAGACATAAAATATAGTTCATTGCAATTAAGAAGAAAGAATATAAAGAAAATATATGCTCAGATGACTTCCAGGAAAACACAAACATAAGGCCTATGGGAATGACAAAGACAATCCAGGTCTGGACAAAGGGCACACTGAAGAGGACTCAAGCTGAAATGAAAATGGAATTAAAAATTTAATAGCCAACTACAAAAATCAGGGGAAAGGCTTACATGTAGAGCAGATGAAGCAGAAGACAAGAACAAACCAAACCAACAGAAAACAGTGCTGGGAGGATGATCATTTTATAGTGAGAATGCTTTCTAAGAAGATGGTCCAAAACTTCTTTGACATTTTAATATTTAGTTTAAACTAGAATTTGGTAATATGTGAGGAAAACTGACTACTAGATTCAATGTCAGTGAAGCTAGCTAACTGAAAGAGAGAGAGAGAGAAAGAGAGAGAGAGAGAGAGAGAGAGAGAGAGAGAGAGAGAGAGAGAGAGACTGTGTGTCTGCTGTGTGTGTGTCCATGTGTCCCTGGTCATGCACACACCCAGTACTTCTCACATAGTGTGCAAGACCTTCAACACTAAGCCATCCTTAACCCCAGTGGATTCAGTTTCTAGGCATGTCTGAACATTAGAATAGTTTTCTCTTTCAAATGTCTCTAATGCATCATTGAATAAAACAATTTATTTTGACAACATCTTTTTTGACGTTGGCTATATAAAAATAGTCCATGCATTTTGCCATTGGCAGTGCCACAGCAGAACTCTTGTTAAATGAGTGTTAAAGATGTAAGTATGGAGTTCTATTTAATCCTTTACAGAATCGCAAAGAGAACCATCTGCTGTGGACTCTACATCATATCTAGTGATTGTTCCTGTGTGGAAGTTGCGTATCTCTTCTGTCTACTGTTACATGGTGTGGCCTCACTGTAGAACTTGTACAATCAGAGTAACGTGTTAAGCTTTGACTGTCAAGTTATTTTGTTGTTGTTGTTGTCGTGTGCAACTCTGCTCTTTATTTTTTATTTGATATTTTGTTTATTTACATTTCACATGCCATCTCCTTTCTTCATTTCCTCTCCCTAGAAACCTTCTATCCCATCACCTCTCCTCCTTTTTGCTTTTATATCACTTTAATTACATTACATTCTGAATGAAGACTGTTATTTCCAATATCGAATTGATTTCTAGACCAGTACATGATTGAATCTGAATAACTGGTCACATTTAAGAGAAATACAAGAGTCATTATAACTTCTCTTTTTGATTCTCTGTTCCACAAGGTATAAAAACTTGAGGCAAGGCACCTTGTCCCATCAGGGGTATAGATAAGCAAAGGTAGGTCTGAACATATGTCTAATACAGCTTCCCAGTTACCCTTGTCAGGGCACACGGCAAGCTCACAGGTCAGCATTATTCTTTGTCCCAGCATCAGAATGTCTCACCCATCACTCTGGCAGCCACCATGTTCCTTCAGCATCCTGCAGAAAAAACATAAACATGCCCTCTTCCCCATATCAAATACCTGATCTGAATCATGTCATATACCAGTAAGTGGATCCTTCCCTTTTACCTATGCATAAGTATGCTTAGTTGTAGAGTGCCATAGATACTCAGCAGAAAGTTCCTTGGCATTCAATTTTTTTAAAAAAAAAAATTTAAAATAAGAAGAACATGATTTTAAAAAAAATTGTGGTGTACAGGGATATACCTCCTTCTACAATTCTGGGCCTGTTAGAGCTCCTGGAGTTCCAGCCCCCTTTGATTTTGGGAGTGTTGCGTGCAAAGCTAGTGCCCTATGATTCCTCAGGGCACTGGCTCAGACTCAAAGGGTCCCGCGCCACTGACTGTGAGTGACTGTCAGTATGTTAATATTAAATATTAAGTCCATGTTTCATGGCTAAGTCCTGAAGGTTTAGAAACCAATGGCATCGCTATCTGTAAAATTTTTGAAATCTATGAAGTCCTGAATGGCCTCAGATTCACTGTGTGCCAGGCTGACTGAACACACAGAGATCCAACTGTTTCTATTTCCCAAGTGATGGGATTGCAGATGTGCACCACCATGTCTGGCTTCTGTCAATGGAACTTTAAACAAAGAATAATTTTAAACAACGAATCAGTCTGTGATTTTTTTTAGAACTGATAATAAATATATTTAGGGAATAGGTAGTAAATTTATTATAATATGAGATCTTTAAATATAGAAAACCATGGTTTGTCTTAGACTCTGACCCAGATCGGGGATTGCTAATCAGTACACCTGACGGACAACACCAGACAGAGACAAGATCACATGGCCTTTGTAGGTACAACCAAGGCAAGGCTTTTTGCTACACTGCTCTTTAACATCCTGTGGATCTCTGTGGGAAACCTTTCACTGAAGCTATTGTGTCCTCCACAGCCCACAGGTTAGTGATGCCAGGATGGCACTTTAGTCTTTAAAGATTGTTTCTCATATTGATTTTTAGGTGGCCCAAGGGCATATGGAGAAAGCACATTTTCTTCAGGAGAAGAGGCATTTTTACCTCAGCCCCTAAGGTCTCCAGGCTCCTGGCTTCATCAGGGTAATTGGCAGACAGGGATCAATATCTGAAAAAAAGTGAGAATAGAGCCTTATTTCCCATTCCTGGACAACAGGGGATCTGGCAATAACCATTGACCTCCAGTTTTCCCCAGCTCTACTTCACCTCCTGTTACCTGGTTGAATGGCATAAAAAATCTTTTCTATGACAAAAAGAAAATGTGGAAAGTATATAGAATTGATGAACTTCCAATTTTAATGTATGAACCATATTATTATATTGCCAACAGAAAAAAATATAGATATAAATGAAGCCTTGTCCCCGAATTATTAGGGTTGATGAAAGAGATGGTAATTTATGGTGCTGGGGTCAAAACCAAGTCTTGTCTGAGCCTAAAACCCAGGCTCTTTTCTACTGATAACACACTCTGATGTGGTTCATCAGAGAAGTCTATATTAGTCAGTGGTTTGAGTCACAGTGACCAAATACTAGAGAAAAGGAAGTTAACATGAGAAATATTTGTGTGGCTCATAGTTTTACAGTCTATTATGGCTGAGAGAGTGGTGGAACAGAGTATAAACAGAGAAAAGGAGAAATACAAGAAGAGGTGCTGCCAAGACAGGACTCCAGTGACACAACCCAGCTTACTTAAACATGGGCCTCTCTCATACTTTTCAGTATCTCTTATTCAGCAAGAGATTATCCATTCGTTATATTACAGCCCCACAAGCCTACTTCTTTCTGTAAACAGCATCATAGACCACCTCTTTCTCCAGCCTTCTCTCAAGGCAATGTGAGTTCAGAATAATCCACCTCATCATTGGTCTGCAGAATGTTAAATGAATGCTGTCTTTATTGATTAGGCAGTCATGGCTGTATACACTGTTGAGTCTGTGTGATGAGTTATGGTTAGAGAAATTTTAAATGTAAAGGCAGGTAAGACATTTTTGAAGACTTGCTTTCAACTTGTTTATGTCTAATAAAGGTTTCAATTAGTGTCTTAGTGGACTATAAAATGTTGCACAGGTGACTGTAATGGGAAATAGTCCATTTGCCTAATAATCTATGAAATTATTCACCCACCTTATATTAAGAAAGGCTGCTCTCCCTGATCTAAGATATTTAACTCCATATTTATTCAACTTCCGACTCATGTATCATGTTGTCATTTTTAAATAATAGAGACAGCAATTTGTAATTTCCTTGTGAATTTCTAGTGACACACTGTTATGATCTGCTATGTTGGTATTCTTACTAGTTGCTATCCTCAATCCTCGGGAATAATAGGCATTCAATATAAAAGACTTTGAATGATGGATGAATAAATATAATTGGTGCGCATGGAAAGGGCCATTTAACAAGCCACTGTTACCGTGAATAGGAACAGACAGTATTCTTACATTTCAAATCCAGATAATCCTGTGCTTGTTACACCAATGTAATGAAGATTCACTGAGACTTGCAGGACTTAACAGCACGTGCTAAACATGGTGAGGGAATTGTTTTATTTTTTTTCTGGTGACTGTTCATTATCTTAAGTTCAATAGAGTGACGAATGAACGTTTCACTTCGTAATTTTCAACTATGTTAAAATACGTTGGTGTTTCAAGCACAGATAATTACAAAAACTACATAAACAAAGAGAAAGTTTGAGGCAGTAAATACGAAGTGTGAACTCTGATAGAAGATAACCATAGAAAGAAAGATGCAAGGTACAGCATTAGGATAGATTTTCATTTCTACTAAAAAAACAGGGGGAGATGACCCAGTCTAAGAAAACAGACAATTAACAAACACTCTGAGTTCTCCTAATGGTATTTTAGGGGGACTGTCAGTTTATACATATACTCATTTAATCTTTGATTGAACTGAGTAGACGTTTTTCTTATTAGTCATGATTGACATTTAGCATTTAATGTAAAGGTTGCTTAGAACGTATAATTCTTGAAGAGCAGTAGAGCTAAGAAATGATCTCAGGAAACGCATGCTTGTAACTGTCAATACCTTTGCAATACTTTTCAATTCTATTAACTATAATAGTCGAAAGTTTACAGATGTAAGTAACTCTTAGCCTCACAGTTTCCCAGATAGCAAGGTACCACTTTCTGTCTTTCTCCATACCATGATGGTAATGCACTTTAGATGTGCTCAAGGCACGTATGATCTGAGCATAAAAAAGAAGAAAGAAGTCACTACAATTGTTTTTTAAAACTGCTTTGTCTGGATCAACTCTTGAAATTAATATGCAATCTAAAACAAAGAAGAACTGACATTAAATTTTAAAATATCCATTGACCCAGCTGCAGTGCAAAAGAATATTTAGTCTTGTAAGATGATTTTGTTAGGAGGAACATAAGCCCTTTGGTGTGATAATTGAAGAATCTTTCATAAAATATTTTACAGGAATTTATCAGCCTTTTGGATAGCTGTACTCTCTTTGACTAAATGTCTCTGTATTTCTTCTTTTCTTTCTGTGAATCTGTTTTTTCTACCATCAAGACTACCTTTTATAGCACAATGGCCCCGAAAGTATAATTTTTATAGACTTTTTAAATTGATCACATGGAGCTGTGTAGATTACTTTCCTTATTTTCATCAAAATACACAAAACACTTGGCAAAAGGAGTTTGAGGGAAGATGGAATCATTAGATCATATATTGCGGGTGCATCCCATTATATTGGGAAGGCACAATGAAGACTGGTCATGCTTCATCCTCAGGAAGTACCACAGATGCTCCAACACATGAAATAGTCCGGCACACATGTAGAATGAGTCATCCCACCTCAGCTTACCCAGTTGAGAAACTTGCTCACAGATGTGCTCAGATGGTTTCCTTCTAGGGCCCATCAAGTTGACATTATATCATCAGAACTGAGGCTCCTCGGACTTTAGTAGATTCCTATCAGTTTCCCTTGAATCAGTTGTTTGTATATAGTTCAATAAGCAGTAATGAGAAAAATATGTTTGTAAAAAAATACAGGAACTCCTTTTAGTGCAAATATGTAGCTAACAGGCAGGGAAGGAAATGGGATGTTGCCAACCCCTACTCATCAACATACTAGGAAGTATATCCTGAAGGTAGGCATGTTGGCCTGGTTTACATTGGTGGCTTTATGGAATAGATTAGCATCTTATCTCTTGATACATCAGTTTATGCCCTAAGCAGAGGTAGAAACCAACCAATAGTTACAGTTCAGAATCATGAAAATATCACAAGTGATTCATGGCATATACATACTTTAAAGACCTGCATATGATAAGACACTGATAGAATTTTAATTCGAAAGCCAAAGGGCATTTACATATCTTAAAACACCATAGCATTTCAATTGCTAATTTCTTCTTTCAAAGTACATTCTGCACCAAAACTTTCAGAGTATTTGGGTTTTGAGGACTTAAAATAGGAAATGAGTAATTTCAATCTCTGGTTTTTACATTCTCGAGTTTGGTGTACAGTCATCCCCTAGTATCTACACACGGGCGGCTGGTTCTAAGACACCCTTTCAGTCTCCAGGCTTTTAAATGCAGTTGTTCCTTATAGAAGACAGGACAGCATTGGCATCAAACCTACTTAACTCTTGCAGCGAGGTATTTAAGATCATGTTTAGAATATTTATAATGCAGAGCACAGTTATCAGTGGCTGTTGCAATGTGTTGTTTATAGAATAATGGCAAGAAAAATCTGTATTCCTTTTAATTCCTTATTAATTCTTTGAAATTTTCAGGCATTGTCTTTTGAACAATCCTACCCCTCTTTCCCATTTTCTACAAGATATACTCCATTTGACATCTACACAACGTTATTTATTCCTTTTTTAACCCACTGACTTCTGTTAAGTTTCCTACATACTGTTGAGTGTGTGACTATTTGCTAGAGCAAGTTAGACCACTCAGGGACCACACTCTTAAAGAAAATCAACAATGCTACATAATTTTTTAAATATGTAGTTGGAGGTATGGCGATTAGTGCTATCAACTTAAAATCTAGAATTATTTAGGAGATAGGCCTCTGGGTGTTCCTGTGGGGTTTATGTGTATAGCTTCAGTTTGTGTGGGAAGACATGACATTGTAATCCCATTCACTGACTTGGTTGCTGAAATGTATCGGGGAGAAAGCTGAGCAGCCATAGGTATCTACTGTTCTCCCTGGAGATAGTTTCTCAGACACATCAAGCTCCTGATCCCTTGACTTCCCTGCCATCATCTGAAATAGAGCCTCCTTTCCCAAAGCTGCTTTGTCAGAAAAACAGCAGCAAGAGAGAAATAAATATCACTGGGTTTGTAAGTGTGGAACCCATTATCAGGAGAACCAACAGTAAACACACAAACCTGGGGTTTGTGAGTGTGGAATCCATTATCAGGAAAACCAACAGTAAATACACAGACCTGGGGTTGGGCGCTTGCTCTCAGTCCTTCAGTCACTGTTGCTTTATGCCCTTCATGTTGCTTTACAGAGACAGGTAAAGCTGTAAGTCTTTCTCTTTAATTCCCAACTTCTAACTAATATTTAACCCTGATAATTCAAGTTCAGTTACAACAGGACTTTCTGGTATGGTGAAGCTGTTTAGCTTTTGAAACAATTAAATTCTGCATTAACACATTCTATTAATTTTATTGCGTACAACACTGAGTTCATTGCTGAAGGCCCAATGGTGGCTGTTGTTTTTCCTCTCATTCTGTGGGTTGTATTGTGAAAGGCAGGGTGAAGGAAGCACACAGCTTTATCATACTTTGGTCTTTGACTACACCTTTCCTTTTGCTCTCTGAGATGTCTTTGGAGCCAGCCACAGAAGTCCCTCTGATTCTATTCTAGACATTCTTATCATTAAGTAATCTTGCCTACTGGGATGTTTATTGCTTAGTCAACCAGATTTTTTTCCTTTATGAATTAACTGTGTGCTGCTTTATTCAAGCCGACTGTAACCATTTGATCTATAATGCAAACAGAAAAATTGTTCAACCAAAGATTTGTTTTAAACAGCGTTAGTGTCTTGATACATCAGTTGCCTGGAATGTTATATAAATTCCCATTCAATTTTAATAGTCTTGCAAAGCAAATATAAATTTATAGTGAGGTCTGGAAATTCCTCATGGCATTTTTCATTGTCTGATTGATTTTTTTTTTCCCCAGAGACTTAGAGACATGCAGAATGTATTGTTCTAGCCATATTTCCTATAATTTGTATAACTTCACATCTCAAGGCCAAATCCAGATGGAGATGGATATGAGTCTGAAAATGAAGGATGGTGCCCTGCTATTAGTGACTGTAGCTGCTGTCATCTCAAATGCCTCTCCCTTTTAAGCAATTTAAAGTCTTGGCTTTTTCTCGAATGATTGTGCCCAGTGGAGTGTAATGTGGTATTCACTTGCAAGACTTCTAAGAGCACATAGGCCATCCTGAAATTTAGACTAAGACTAAGATCTTTTCAAAAAACTCTGGTGTGTGTGTGTGTGTGTGTGTGTGTGTGTGTGTGTGTGTGTGTGTGTTGTGTGTCTGTGTATGTATGAACTAAAGTCAGGATCCTTCCACTTTCTGTTCCAATTGTTCCATTCCAGGTTGTTCTGGTGACAGTTAGAGCCCCTTGTATAAGGAAAGTAATCCACAATTCATGGCAATCCACAGATTTTGTTTTAAAGATATACCAAACAAAAACTTGCCTTATCCTATTTATTTTGATAAACTCAAATGCAAATGCCGTTACAGTGCTACAAGAAGGTTAACTGATACCTTGCCACAGATACAAGGGCTTCAGGGGAATACCAACGCAAGGATCTCATTTTTGTATTCAGTTTAGTGTACTTTTAGTTTAGGAAGGGATCAAAAAATTTATTAGTTTGGATTTTTCTGTTCATCTAATGACAATCTATTGTAAAACAACACACACACACACACACACACACACACACACACACACACACACACCTTTATCACTCACCCTCTATACTGACATAGGACTTCTCAAAAGGGGATGCTTTGGCCAATGGGATATTCATAGAACATTGTTGAACATATGCAATAGAGACTGCTTCTTGATTGCTTTAGGATCCAGTGTCATGCAGCCTACTAGATAATAAAATGGGTGTGACCCAATCCTTACCCAGTTTCCATGACTTATCCACAAAGCCATCTGAATCAGGAGAACTGTCTGACCCTCAAATGCTCTTCTAAAGCCTAAGCTAGTTTTCTGCTGGGTCAGTAGATCCAAACAACTGACCAGTAGTTTTTTTGGACTAGAAAAACTACTTGACAGAATCTGGAGCAAACTAAATGGATATTAAGCTAGTGGACATAGGAGTGGTTTACTAAACACAAACTGCTAATTAATACAGGAGATAAAAGCAATCAATTATAAAATGAAGAAAGATATAAAGCTCTGAATGAGAATTACCAGGGTAGGACCACTAGGTGAGGTTTTCAAATACCCTGTTTATATGATCTTTGCATTTATCTCTCCTCTATCTATATTAAAAGAGGTGCTAAGTTGCATTGTCATATTTGGAGAAAACCTAACAAGTGCAATTTTAAGATACAAGTGTTTCTTATTTATTGTTTTTTACTAAAACAGTATCTACAGTCATTAAAATGTGTTTTTATATTAAAAAGAATGAGAAAAGTTGCATGTGAGCGTGCATGGGCATGGACGTGTGCGTGTGCATGCATGGGTGCATATGACATTTCTCTTTCCTTGTGTTTTCTGTCTCACAGAGTGCAACATACCTTTTCTATTTCCTCAGATCATAAACCCATAATTTAATTTATAACTATATGACATGATAATGCCAAATTGAGAGTTGCTGCAACTAATTATGCATCATGATATTGCAAATCACAGTGATTGTAATTTCTCCTGTTAACGGCATATGTGTATTAACTAAGATTTCCATAATACGCTTTTTGTCTTCACTGTGTTAAGCCTTTTTGGATAATAGTTACTCTTTCCAGATCTTGGTCAAAGAGTTCTTCCTTAGCAAAATCTTTCTTATGACTTAGTCTGTTGTCACTGTGTCTCTATAGCACTGTGCTCACTTTCTGTGTTGAATTTCTTGTAGGACATACTTACACATATTCATGGTGAGATAATTGTATTCAACAATAACTTTTAGCTTCTTAAGAGTAGCCATGAGTATCTTTACATTTGTAATTTTATGTCAGGATAGAACTTGGTGTCAGGCATCTGGCAAGTGGTGAACAAATGTCTGTGGAAAGGGGAAGCTAACAAAGGGCTATCACTTCTTCATTCCTGCAGTATAAGGCTAAATGCTTACAAGGAGAATCACTGAGGGAGATGTGTTCTAGGCACAACCCAGATCAGCTACCCTAATGAGGAAAAAAGAAAACCACAAAACAAAAAGAGCAGAGGGATCCGGAATTTGATGGTTTCCCTTAGAAGAACAGAAAGAGAGAAAAAGAGAGGGAGAGAGATAGGAAGAGGGAGGGGCAGGGGAGGGGCAGGGGAGGGGCAGGGGAGGGGTAGAGGAGGGGCAGGGGAGGGGATGGGAAGGAAGAGGGAGAGGGAGAGGGAAGAGAGAGAAGTAGAGATGGAGAGAGAGAGAAAGAGATAGAATGGGAGAGATGGAGAGAGAGATGGAAAGGGAGAGATGGGGTTAGAGGAAATTTGGGGGCACTAACTGTTTTTGATTGGTTGGGTGGTTGGTTAGTCTTGGTTATTTTGTTGCTATTGATTTGTTATTGTTGTTTCCTGAGTGAAAAGGAAAAGAAAAGAAACTGTGATTATTTGCTCAGTTCATGTCCTTAGCCTCAACATTAAAATTCATGATCTAGAGAAAGCCTGAAAAGGGGATAGGGTGAGAGTGAGTAGAGAGATGGAGGAAGCATAGTCCTATGACATGTGTTGAACAAGGAACTGTTATTAAGAAAATGGAAATTAGTACACATGCAAGAATTCATCAGAAGTCTAGAATGGCTACGTGGATGTTAGGACAAAAAATTTGCATCAGGAAAATACAGAGACATTTCATCTTGATAAAAAGTCGATTCATCAAGAAGATATAAGAGTACTAAATATATCTGCATCTGTAGAGAATATCTCCTGTGTACTATCTAGATGCAGCGCCCGTCAATAAACTGCTGATCAGGCTAGAAGCTTAGGCAGGAAATAGAAGGTGGAACATTCAGTAGAGAGTTTTCATTCTGGGACAGAACCAAGGTGAAAGGATTCACCCAGGAAGATGGAGAGGGCTGCATGAGAGCTGAGCAGAGGTAATCAGCCAGGTGGCAAAACTTAGCAAAGGATGATGAGATGATTAATTTATAAGCTAGTTGAGGAAGAGTCAAAGCTTATGGCCAAGGTATTTGTAAATATAATTTGAGTCTTAGAGTGGTTATTCTGGGAGATTGGAGACAGGAGGAAAAACACCCCACTTTTGCAGAGTACCATACTCCAGTGAGCAAAACTCAATGGAAACCAGAAAACAAATGATGAGCCCACTGCTACAGCCCAAAGTTCAACACACCATACCTGGTAACTAATGAGAGAAGGAGAAAAATTGGAAAATGCATACAAGACTCAAATAAACTGAAGCAAAATGGCCCAATTGAGTGCAACTACAGTCAACAGAGCACAGGCATTTAGAACACCCATAAAGGGAGACCATATTACGGGCCAGGAGGAAGAACTCAGTCAATCATGGAGGAGTGTATTCATTCCAAGTGTGGTCTGTGACCCAGAGGAACAAGTACAAAGCGGTTACAGAAAAGAATCTTGAAATTTGGCAACAACTTAGAGATTGAGCAACACATTTACAGATGATCCATATTTCTGAGAAAACTTCGGAAGTAGTTTTGAATGGACTAAAAATGAAATCATTACCAAGCAAGATTGGTAGCATATGACTATGTAATAGAGGCAACATTTGTGCAGGGAACGCTTATGTTAAGAAAAATGTCCAATCAGAGACCTAAGTGTATACCTAAAATACTATGTAGCAAAACCATTAAAGTAATAGCAAGAATAACAAGCAGAAGCAAAGAAGCCATGAGCATAAATCTAGAAGTGGTTTACAGAGAAAAAAAGAAGCAGCAGAAAATTGGCAGGACAAGCGGCAGCAGCTCCTTCGAGGAGACTATGTAACTGGGAAAACCTTAGCCACAACACTGATCAGATTTTAAAAAGAAGTAAATTGATTTACCAAGACCGGCATCACTGCGGGAATCACTGGGATAAAAGGGCACTGGGAGAATACTGTGGACATCTGCAAACCAGCAAAGCTGACAATTAAATGGACAATGTTTTTGGAAAAACAAAAAAGTAAAATTCTCCTATGATGAAATTGGTTAAGGAAAGCCAAAATGTACTACAAATTTAAGTTAATTGTATAAAATCTCCGTGAGTTCATACAAACACAAGGAAAATTTGCCAATCGTACAGGCAGCCTTACAAAAAAAAGAGGAGGTGATAGGACTTTTAGTCTCATGCTTCACTATTCTGCCACCGAAACCAAAGGCATGAGGATCAATGAAAACTACTGAGTAGTGTTTCTCTGTTCTAATAACAATTAGACGTAAAAACAAAGTATCATTTATAATCAGGTAAAATCATAAAATGCAGGGATAGAGAGACGGCTCAGTGACCAAGAGCACTTGCTGCTCTTACAGGGTACCTGGGTTTGCATCATAACCACCAGTTCAAGAGGGATCTAATGTCCTCTTTTAGCCCTGTGGGAACTGAACACATGGAATTCACTTACATGCATGCAGTCAAAACACTCATACACATCACATATAAATATAAAAGTTGAAGGCTTGAGAGATTGCCCAGTGGATAAGGGTACTTAGTGATCTTCCAGAGGATGTGAGTTCAGTTCGCAGTAACCAGCCAGGCTGCCGTGATTCCAGCTCCAAGGGATCTGATGTATCTAACCTTTGTGAGTTCTTGCACTTGTGTGGGGGAGTTCACGTGTGTGTGTCTTCACACACATATTCCTACACATAAATAAAAAAAAGTAACAGTAAGTCTCAAAATTATAAAATACATCTTAATAAATTTAACACAGTGTTCATGGTGTCTTCACAAAAGCCACAAAATAAATCTGATATTTTTAAAATAGTGAAATAATAAAGCAGTATTGCCTGCTGATGAATGTAAAAACACACTGTTTCTAAGCTTTCATTGTCTTTAAAGTAGTCAATTGTCTTAATATAATCTCGGTGAGAATCCTACAATGTATGATTATAGATTGATGAATATATATAAAATACTAATGATATATTTTTTAAAATCAAAGAGAAACAACATAGAATATATAACTTTTACTTTAAAGTCTTAGTATAAGACTATATAATCGAGTAAAACAAACCCAAAACAGTATGATATTTAAATATTAATATTTACATAGAACAATAGAAAAAGCTAGGAAGTCCTCACATATGATCACCTAAATTTTTTTTATAAAATATCAAAGATAATTCAGTTTATAAATGCTACATTATTTAACAGATGATGAGAAACAATTATATATCTCTTTTGGGGAAAAACATAATTTAATTACAATCATTATCTTAGACAGAAAAACCTCACTTACACCAGGTCATAACCCTAAAATATAGAAAATGAAAACATAATCCACAAACATACTAGAACAAAGACATGGAGATAAAAATTACATAAAATTATGTAAGAAGTCTTGCAGCTCAATGACAGTCGGACTTAGAACAGGGTACACGTGCAAATGCTTCAAAGATACTCGTCAGTAAGGGTGTGTGAGGAGCTAGGAAGTAGATGAACAGATGTCCAACACAATTAGTCATTGCAGGAGCATGAATGGAAGTCACATGGAAACCCCCAGTTCACACCAATTGGGGTAAAGACTGACAAATGCTGATGAAGCTGTAGACCCACTGGAAATCACATACACACTAGGTACAATGCAGAGGTTGGACAGGATCTTCAAAATCGGTTTAGTTTATTGTCCAGGAAGGTAATACCATTTGGTACATTAATCAATCTACTGGATATCTCTCCAAAGGAAATGAAAACATACATTTACACAAAATATTTAAATGCAGAATTCTGGAAATAAGTAATTTTTTTCACATTTTAAATCATAGGTCATTCTGAGTAGCGCTGTGAATTATTAGATTGCCTGGTTTTCTTTCCTCACCTAGGATATGAATTGTCTTTGTGCTATGTATTCATGTTGAATAGGCTACCTGCCTGATGAACTGTTGGGTCGCTGGTAGACTAACAGAAATCTGTCAGTAGACTCAGTGAATAGCCCATGTCACTTCACCTGGCTTCGTCTCGTCACCAACAACGTACCATTTCGTACCATCACAAGAGGGATGAATAGAGCACAGTAAGATATGTTGACAGAAATCAAGTTCCAAAAACTTAATTTTCCTGTTTTATGGCTGCTGTTTATTTCCTACTATGTGTAGTTAGCAAACAATAATTTATCATTGTTCTGTAAGCACAATAGGAGAGAAAATAGTATATACAGAATTTGGTACCATCCTTCATCCAAGACTACTCAGACCTGGAATGCATTCCCTGAGGTTAAGAAGACTCATGTAATGAACTACTTTTATGAACCAAGCAGGGAATAATACTTGAGCAAATCAGACTGCCTATGACCATGTTTGTGAAGGACTATCTTAATTGTTCATTGATTTGAAAGTGCCTGGCCCACTGTGGGCAGTACCATCCCTAGGCAGATGAACTGGTCTTATATGAAACGTAGCCAAGCATGAGCCAGTGCCAAGGTTGAACCACCAAGCAGTGTTCTTCTTCCATGGTTCTTATCCTGACTTCCCTCAGTGATAAACTGTGGCCTAGAATTGTTAGCAAAATATACCTTTTCCTCCAAGAATTGCATTCAGTCACCGGTTTTATTACAGCAATATAAATAAAACTAGAACATTTACATTCCCATCAATATCTTTTTTTTTTTAATCTCCACATCCTTATTAACATGGAACTTTGGGGTTTGGTTAACAGCTAGTCTAATGAGCAAGAATTGATGTTTCACTGTTGTTTAATGTGGTGCTTTCTTGGTAACTATATATTACAATTTTTTCATAAGCCTGTTGGCCATTTGTATGGCTTATTCTGAAAAGTTTTTTTTGACTTCTTCAAATAATTTTTAACCAATTTATTTTTTCATTCTATGAGTTGAATTTCTTATATATTTTGGGTTTATTTATATATTTATCATTTGAACATATTTTCTGAGTCTTCAGATTATTCTTTATTATTTCTTGTGCTGTTCTAAGGCTTTTCAGTTTGGTCACTTTCCAGTTTTTCACTCTTGATAGCTGTGTCTGGGGGAGTCATACAAAGAAACACTTGCCTGGGGAACCACTTGAAAAAGTCTTAAATTGTCTTTTCCATTTTTTTTTCCAGTCTTGGTTCTTACATTTAAATCTGTAATTCATTGGTAGCTGAGTGTCATATGAAAAGAGTTGCCTAAAAAAAAAATCAGAGAACTAAACAAGAATTAATCAACTTATTGAGGCTAATGGAATGAGTAGACAGTTTTCAAAGGATGAAATACAAGTGAACAATAAACGTGTGAGAAAATGTTCAACCTCACTATCTGTCAAAATAGTTCAAACTGGTTGAGTATATCTCAGTGCTATATATTGATATAGATAGAGACAGATATAGATGTAGATATATAGATGATAGATAGATAATAGATAGATGATAGATGGATAGATAGGTAGATGATAGATAGATAGATAGATAGATAGATAGATGATAGATAGATGATAGATAGATAGATGATAGATAGATAGATAGATATAGATGATAGATAGATAGATGATAGATAGATAGATAGATGATAGATAGGTAGATGATAGATAGATAGATAGATGATAGATAGATAGATAGATAGATGATAGATAGATAGATAGATATAGATGATAGATAGATAGATGATAGATAGATAGATAGATATAGATGATAGATAGATAGATAGATAGATGATAGATAGATAGATAGATAGATAGATAGATAGATAGATGATAAATAGATAGATGTGTGTGTGTGTGTGTGTGTGTGTGTGTGTGTGTGTGTGTGTGTTTCCTGAGCGTATGCAAGGCCTTGATTTTAATTCTCAAAACTACAAAAGCAGAAAAAATAATCATCAAAATTGTGCTGATTCTCTCCTGTCGCACTCATTGTCAGTTAATGAAAAGAAGAAAAGGAGAACAGGAACCAGTTTCATCCTGTGCATCTATATAGATAGACACCCAGTTTTCTTGATGTGGTTTATTGAAAACACTGTGCTTATGGTCTTAATGTCTATGTTGAACAGCAGTTAACAAAAAACATGTTGTTCAGTTCTGGGCTTTATGTTTCTATTTGGATGACAGAATTATTGCCCTGCAGTTTGAAATTAGTCACCTGATATCCCCAGCATTATACCATCCCTGCAGATGATACTGGGCTCTGTGCACCGGGCCTCCCTGTCATCTCTTTATTGTAGTGCACAGTGCATAACCTCAAGCCACGGGCTAAGTGATAAAATAGAAAAGGCCCTTACAAAAAAAAAAAAGGTTCTTTTTTTGGGTTCTGTCTGTGTTTTTTTTTTTTTTTTTTTTTTTTCTGATTAAACTGAATCAATCTGTATTGGTTTTGTTTGGGTTTTTGGAGTGCTTGAAAGCTTCATGTCTCTGTGGGTTCTATTAAGTTTACTTTTAAAGTGAATATGGTATTGGTGTGGGCCAGGGTACTTTAACAGTGCAGTTGCTTACAGGTAAGCTCTCCAGTTGTGTAAGATGCAGCTCAGCCACTTTGCACAGCAGAGAATAAATGACAGAGTGCCCCATACTCAGACATGAAGTAACTGAATGATTTTTCTGTATTTACGCCTCTTCATCAGTAATTGAATGCTGTCAACCGTGAGTACGAAGCCCATAAACTTGGTAACATGATGATGACAGTGTACCATAATGCTATTAATTATGTAATATTTCTTATGACTAACACATATTGAGCCTGTGTAAGTTATCCTCATCACTTTACTTTCTGTTAATATTAGACTCAGGTATTTATGAATTTATACTGAATATTAAATGTTGACAACATGAAAGAGTCTCTCATCTCGATCCTGCAAACTGAAAATGATGTTTTTATTATCCATACTTGACTGTATCATACCCCAATGAAGCAATGAGACAGTGACTGGTGACATTCCAGAGGAAATAGTTTTCTTTTATGAGTGATGGCAAATTTAACGAACATTCTTTTCAAGTATATGGAGTGCAGTGTACAGAAATGTGTCTGCTTTGTGATATGTTTGTTTGTTTTGTTTGTTTGGTTTTTGTTGTTTTTGGGGGGTTGGTTTGTTTGGTTTGGTTTGGTTTTTGTCCTAAAGCTCTGGGATTCAGAGTGTTGCTCAAAGGTTAGGATCTAACAAGAATTCAATGAATTTCCTAGTGCCAGAAGTTTAAGCTAACTATGGTCATTGTTTAATTTTCACTTCCTTTAGACATCAAAAAACCATGAGCAATTCATTTCTCATTGTTGAGTGTCCTTTCTGCAGCTCTATTATTGTGGATGGAATCCTAATCTGTTTCTACCACAGATGATTTTTAAGGTTTGAAAAGGGCAACTTTAATCCATTATATATAAGGGCAAGAGTGAATAAAAATGAGAACTTTTGATTATATTTATATAAAAGAAGATGGGGGAAGGACTCAGACATATTGATTACGTGGTTCCATATTTGACATCTCTCCCATTGGCTTTCTGTTTTGCTATTGACAGCTGAGAAGACATTCATTAAATAATGTAGGAGTGTGTTCAAAAGAACAAGAGAGTTAGAAATTATGAGACAATATTGAAATTGAAAGCATGTCATTTATTGAGCTGTAATAAAAAATAAATCGATACGATTAAAAAACAAAAAAAATTTTAAAGTAGTTACATTTGCCTTATTAAGTCTGAAGCATCTACAGGAAAAAGAGAAGAGAGGCACACGGGCATCACATGCATCCGGTCTTTGTCCTGGCCACTCCCTTTGGTCCAGTAGCTGAAATGATTCAGTCACTGTTTGGCTAATCCAGGGAAGGCAGGGCAGAACACTAGCCATTACATGGTGTAGGACTCTGTCTTTCTATTGACTGCATCATTTCAATTCAGGCAGAAGTTACTAAAGGAAAGGCAAGGATGAACGGAGGTTTCAGAGAGGAGGAGCTGATGAATTTTCTCTAGGAGTCAGAGAACTGAGGACTGGAGTGGATCTTCTTGAGAATAAAGTAAATAAAAGGTCATGAGATATGTGGGGGAGTGGGGAACTTCCTCTGAGTGCTGTAGAGTCCATCCACAAAGGCATGGTGCTACTTTGTTGTTTGGCTTGCTCACTGTAAGCCTGCCGAGGATTTAGTACCAAACAGTCTTGGCTTTATCCCTCATTCACAGTTTGATGCTGCCCCGTGAAACACCGAGTCCACAGAACCCAAATGTTTGAACCTTTGTAATAATTCCATTCTCTACCTGGGCTCCATCAGTTGTTGTCCCAATCATCAGAACCCAGCTGAACTCCTTCTGACTTTGCGATCACTTATGGTAATCACCTGCCCGTGTTTTATTTGACTTCTCTCGCAAGGAATCCCCTACTGATTATTAATACATCTCCAATAGAGCTTGTATTATCTGTTTGTCTTATCTGTCTGATCCCCCAGCGCACTATATAGACTAATTTGCCCTTTTAGTCTCCATACTTTGTGCAGGACTAGACACCCATTAAAATTTAAGTGTGAATACACTCTTTATTTGTTAATAAAAAATGCATGCCACTACTAACCATATATACTTTCTGTGATATGGGATAGATCTTGAGAATTTTACCTAGACACTGAAATTTATACCTATTATTATTATGCCTAATATCTGAATCAGGAACCCTGTAAAATGGTTTTGTCACCAGTAACTAAAAGTACATGAGACTTTAAGAATAGAATCACAAAAGTCGATTTTTCATGAAATGACCTTAGTTAAGTCTGTAAGACCACTAAAGTTTATAAAAATTAAAATATAGTGGCTTGAGACACCTAAACTTTAAAATAATAAATAAATAAATAAATAAATAAGACTTCTACTTTTAATGAAGGTACAAATTGAAATGGTCTTTACATTTTATTAATTAATTAATTCTGTTTGTGTGTGAGTGTGTGTTTGTATGTGTGCCTGTGTGATTGGTTGTGTGCAGTTGTGTTCATAAATGGGCACACACGTAAAAGTCAGGGGACAACTTGAGGAAGTTGGTTATCCCCTTTCACCATAAGGGTCTATAGCATCAAATGCAGGTCATTGTTTAAAGGTTCCCTATGCCTTAATCAGGCATCTCACCCAACCCAAGCTGACATTTTTAAAAGTGAAGGAGACCTGTCCTTCCCAGTTTTCTTTGCCCTAAGATGTAACTCCCTCCCCTATCTTCTCCAGAGAAGCTTTGTGTTCCCTGATGCTGCTTCCTCAGACTGTTCTCTCAGGACTGGAAATAGCTCCATACTGTGCTGAATCAGGAAGACTGAGCATTGGTCCAGGACTCTGCTCCATTCAGCATTCTGCATGTTCTCCACCTAGGCTTTGATTTAATATCATATTGTAGCTTCCAGACTTCCTATGTGTCCTGTAGGCCATGCATTTTTGTGGTTCAACAGTTCACATCTTAATAATCCTTATTCTGTATAAAAGCTTATTAATGATGCTGTATCATGCAATAGAAAAACCCTGACTTCTCTTTCAAGTTAAAAGTGGCAAAGCTACCGAGGAACATTTTAGGTTTTTTTTTTTGTTTTGTTTTTTGTTTGTTTGTTTGTTTGTTTGTTTCTGAAATTAAAGGGATCCCTGAAAGTGTTTGAACCAAGGACCACATCTGAGCATTATGAGATATCATTCTTTGTTAACATAGCTTTCTCGTGGTAGAGATAGGACTTTTAAATAGAAAACTTCCAGTTTGTTCTGTATCTTTTACTTCCTCTTCTGTACCTGCTGAAGCACAACATCTCTTAACGATATTTTGAGTACTTGAGGTGGTGAATTCTAATGCTATCTCTGTTCTTTGTCTTTCTCCCTAGCCTAGATTCTAGGTAAAATCTTGGAGAGCAAGCATGATACAAGTTAAAAACAGCAATTGAGCAAGGCTTTGAAGCCTCTTAGCTTTTCCAAGCTTTTCAGTTCATGAACGGGTCACCACGAAACACTCGGAAACATCATTTTTCCTGATGTTTTTACTCCCGACATTAGCAACAGAACGTGGAACAAGGCACAGATGCCTCTCCTCTATAGTAACAGTGGCCCGGTAAACCACATTGAGCAAACCCTCAAAAGTAACTCATGGTATGATACCTTAAAAACTCACAGAATTAACCTGTTTCTGTCATGGTGACATAATTAGTCTGGGCCTGTCAGCTGTTATTGGATAAGAGCTCACATTAACAAGTCCAGCTCAGTGAGCATTTGAGAAGATGGTAACAGATGAGGGATTACATAAGCAGCCGAGAATCTCTGTAACAGCTCTGACAGCAAGAGATGAATAGTCTCTGAATAGGTAGGCGAGTAGCTCAGCAAGGCACCCAGGCTCACTGGTATGAGAAGGAGCAAGTGGGAGAAAGAGGAAAGACCACAGGATTATCTTTTTACTCCAAATGTCATTTATGTTTTATAGAGAATTCAAAACATGGTCTATTATTAAACAGACACGTGACAAATTATTACCTGGTATCTCACATTCTAGGTTGTCTCCACTATGTGCTGGTAAATGTTGGTACAGGTCATAGGGTCAGGAAGGAAGAGATGGGAGATGGATTTCTGATAGGAAGGTGCAGCAACATCCCTTTATCTCTCAGAGACATCGCTAATCGTGACGTGATGTTCTTTTCATAAACCAAGTGGAGGCCTCAGCAGGCATGTAGACATGGGATGTGGAGATTCCTGAGTCCACTGTTCTAACTGAGACCACAAACACCTGGTATCTTTGTAGCAATTAAGACCTGGAGGGGCACGATGACATGAGACATGGCCTACGTTTCAGGCAGAAAGTCTTTAATCGGTAGTCGGGATATGACAGCCACTGTCTTGAGACTTTCCTGTTACTTTGTTACAGTCATTACCATCTTCTGTCCCCTGTGGTCCTTTGATGCAGCGAGGAGATTCAGAGTGGTTATAGCAGGGACCGTCCGCTGAGGTTTTCCAGGCTAGCTCCGAGTATGACTGACTGTCAGGAGTCATGGTTAGGGAGCATTGCTTATAATCGTTGTGCTGCTGTGTCCCTGACAAACTTTCATCCTCCCCATCAACCCTGCACCATCTTGTTACCACACGACAGGGAGCAGAGATAAGAGCCCCTGCTTTCTGTATTGTACACCTGGGCACAGTAAATCGGAATGAGATACTTCTCACATCCAACATAAACTCTGAACAGCACGTAGTTAGTTCACATGGAGCCCACGTGTTATTTTCCCCCCCTTGGAGAGCACAATGCTATATACTAAAAAGGAGAGTTAAAAATTAGTGGTCCAGTGCTAATGAAAACTGCACAGATGGGACCATCCGTACGGCAGGTCCAGGTGGGCATAGGAATACACATAACAGTATACTGTTACCTTCCTTCAACCTGCCATGTTTTTAACAGGCAGGAAAGACATCAGAGACATCAACAGAATATTTTAAAGTTATTATATTGGTTCATCATATGCCTGCTTGTTTTCACTCTGTGTTTACATCAGGTATAGAACAGCATTGTTTTATGTTTAATAACAATGAATCTTTCCAAGATCTCCATAGATCAGCTGCAAAGTAAATTAGCTCAGCCATTCATTCAACTAATCACTCTTTATTGAGCATTACAGTGAATAAATCCTATACCTCTTATTTGATTCTTTAGAGTCAAAACTCAATTGGCCTTAACATGAAAACGTTAGAGATTAAAAACTTTGAATGTGTATCAAGTTTATTTCAAAGGTTTACGTAATTTTTTCAGCTTTTTAAAACATTTGGCTTATGTTAATATGTGAATTAACTTTCAGGAGTTTAAGTCTAAAAATCATTTCATCTTAATAATAATTGACCTCCAGATAAATTTGAAATGTATAATTGGAATGAATTTGGTGATTATGAGCATGATAATTATCATTCTATACATAATAACTAAAAGCCTATAACTTACTTGTCTATTTCTATAAAGCCTTTGATGTAATTTACAGTTTTAAAACTGCTGTAATCAAAATAATTAGTGTGATCAGAGACATATCAGAAGTTAATTAACAGGCAGAGACAATTGACAGGCCCCAAGGAATATTTTTATGGCAACTAAAAATTTAGCTCACTTAGATATGTCTAAGTTTGTGCCATGGATGTCTTCCTGGAATCAATTTTATAATTAGAATTATGTAGATACTAAGGACAAGGATAGTCATCCTATTACTGTCTGCCAGGAACCATTATCAGTACTTAATCTCTGTGATTTAATTACATTCCCACAGCCCTAAGGTTCATTTTACTATTACTATCTCAGTCTTTAAAATTGAGAAACTGAGCCGAAGTCACCTGTCCAGCTGGTAAGGGACCCAGAGAACTGGGTACCACTCCAGAAGTCTAACTTCAGCATCCTGAGTCCTCAAATATTACTTCAGATTATTAACTTAATGGCTATTTGTGTTTTATGTTTTAGTTCGATGGGCAGTAAGCTTTAATAATTCACATAGTTCCATGTTTGTGGAAATAAAACTGTTGTTTTTCCGATGGATATTTCTCATTCTATCTCACTGTAGAATAGTCTCATATAATCTCACTGTAAATACAGGAAGTTATTAGTCATTTGAAAATAGTACACTGTCCTCATCTCTTTAAACTTTATGATCAATATTTCTGCTTAGCCATTGTTTCAATTTGCACAGTTTCACATCCCTATGGCCAATCAGGATGAATATCTTTTTATTTTAATTTTTGAGATAATAATATAACTTTCTTCCCTTTCCTTTCCACCCTTTGAACACTGTCATCCATCTACCCCTCCTCTTTCTTTTTCAAATTCATCGACTCTCCTTTTACTAATTGTTATTGCATTTGTGTATGTATTTGCATATATAATATATATACATACATATATATATATTTACACATACACATACATATACACATAGTTAAATATAATCTGTGCAGTCTGTATAATGCTACTTGTATGAATGTTTTCAGAGCTGACCAGTTGGCCCTGGATGACCAATACGTGTTCTTCCCTGAGGAAGACCACCCTCCATTCCCAGTTTTCCTCAGTTGCCTATACTTCCTTGTGCATGGCTGAGGTCTCATAAGCTTTCCTCCATCCTGGTTGGTATGCGCATCAGTACTGTTCTTGTTTAGTTGTATTTGGATGGTCATTTTGGTGAGACTATGGGTGTAGGTTCTGAGGTTAGTAGGAGACATGATCTCACATAAATTCCTTGATCTTTGAGCCCTTCCCTTCATTCCATCCCCTCTTCTGCAATGCTCCACGAGCCTTAGGTGCAGGAGTGGTTTTTTTAAGTATTATTAAGTTTTGGCTCCACATCTCTCCCTTTTGATTGATTGTGGTTTTATTTTTTTATTATTTAGGGTTTTTTGTTTCTCTGTTTTGTATATTTTGATGCAGAGAGAAGTTTCCTTGATGAGGGGTGAAGACTATACTTATCCATGAATATAGGAATAAATATTTATAGATTATTTTTAGGGATAATGGTGGGTTTAGTAATTAGTGATTGTAGATTTTCCTTAAATAACCATGACTTCACTATCATTGAGTAGTTAGTTAGGCTTCCAGTACCACACAGAACAGTCCTTTTGTTGAGTGGGTCTAAAAGTTCAATTAAATAGTTGTTTATCTAAAATATTTTATAAGTAAATAATAATGTTCTATAATATTCTATAAGTAAATAATCTATAAGTATAACATCACATGTTATTTTAAGTGGTGTGTTGCAGTATATAGCTATATCCTATGTCCTTGCAAGGCTATGAATTATTCCTTTATGTAGTATAACTACAATGTATGCATTGCCCACCTAATGTTTATACAATAGCATCGATTTTACCAGATTGCTTGTCCTGGTGCCCTAATATTTGTGACTGAGTTAAGCTTACTTTAACAGTGGTCCCAGAGCACAAAATGAGTGTTGCTGATCAATCACACATCATACTAGGAGGAGACAAAGTCTGCTTCCTGTCGGCAAAAGGGAGAAAGTACAGTCTTTGTAAGAGAAACAGACAGGCCACATTTGCATAAGTGTCTGTGGTATATTGTTATAATCACTGCTGTTTCTATCAGTTGTTAACTTCTTACCGTGACTGGTACATAGTTACATTGTGTAACACTAAATGCTGTAAATGTAGCACACCGATTCACAGAACTCTCTCCAGCAGACAGGGCAGGGGATGCTGTATCTGACCTGCGTCTCTCTGCAACCTGCCTTCCCGACTCCTTACTGCTTCTTTTTCTGACGTCACAATGTTCATGTGCAGCATATCACCAAAATAGAGGCTGCACTCGGTGCCATCATTATTCCGAAACTGTCTGCTGGATGTTCCCATGATTCATTCGGGAATGTGTATTACACGCTTCATCTGTCCAGGCACTGGGATTTGGTCTGGCGGTAAGAACAATAAGAACAAAAAAAATTTCACTCTTAACTTTTATAAAGATATATCTGTGAAGGAAAGACGTTACAAGTCACTGAGACACAATTTCTTAATGGCTGTGGCTTAAGCTCTCAATCCAGGCAAATTTATACTAGGGGGCATCTTTGACAAAGTATTAAAGTCAAAGGATAAATGTAAACAAAAACAACATTCACAATTATGGAGATCACAGAGGTTCATGAAATCATTTTAGGTTGGCCTAGGTGTCTTTTCTGGGTTCTAAACATTCTTTCTCAGATCTCAGTCCAATAGTAGCAAGATGTATATTGTGCTTTGCAGTCATCGTTTGCCGGCTTTAAGGTCTTAGCTTACTCTGGGTTAATTTAATATAAAGCTGTTCAGAATGTAAATGAAAATGAGGAACTCAAAACACTAGGTTCTACATTTCCCCTCTCTTTGTGAATCCCTTGACCTTGTCATATTTGTGTCTGCAGAAACAGCACAGGTCTGCATAGCTCACGATACCTCTCTCTTTTCTGTTCATGGCACTTCAGAATCTCCACTCTGATTTTTGCAGCTGCTGGCTTATCCCTGGACCATGCTAAGGGACAATGACTCTTCTTCTGACCACCCAATACTCCTACAGTACCCTATTTCTTTTTTCAAGGACCCGGCTTCATCTGACCTCAGGCTTTGTTGAGCTTTGTCTGGACTGGTTTTGCTCACTTGTGTTCTGTGTGTCCTTCTTATACTCATGAGAGGGCAGAGTCTGGTGAATGCTCGCTTTTTATCTTTTCTTCTCTGACTTCTTGAGTTGCTGATGCCTTCTTTTCAACAGTATCCCAGGTACTCAAATTCCTATGTGCCCACGTGTTTGTTTAGAAGACGTCTTGCTGAGCTTTTCTTAACCCAGGAACATTGACAAGGCAGAATCTATTTGTAGGTCAGAAACCACCACCTTGCTCTTTACATCCTCTTTTTGCCATCTTTTCCAGTGAGATTTGTTTCCCAGGAAGAACAGCCCATTTTCTTCATACCGCATTCCCATTTCTACTCATAAGAACAGGTATGTTGCTTCATCTTTAGGTGATAATGATATTATCCGCTGACGAGAGGAATGCTTTGTGCAACTCTTAGCTATCCCTCCCTCTTCACTCAGCTTTTTAATCACTGTTTTTCTCTTACCAACTAGGACATTATCTAAGGTCACAATTCCCCCAACTCTCATTCAAGGGTACCACTGTTCACCTCCCAAGCATGTGTGTCCTTTCCTCGCTAACAGATAGGTTTTCTACCTGCCACAAATGTTGCTTCTTCCCTCTATGTTTGCTAATGTGTAACAATTACTTTGAATGTTTGTTAATATATAACAATTATCATGGATGGTCTAAGAACCATGAGTGATGGTTGGATGACTCAGCACAGGTCAGAGAGGACATTGCAGACACAGTTTGTTCAGTAGAGAAAAATAAGAGTATGTTTTGCAAGTCTTTGGAAGGCCCAGTAATTGGCATGATGTCATGGTACAGAATCCACAGCTGGAGTGAGTTTGTGTTCATCGGGCATACATGATTGTGTAACTAACATGATGAAGGTATCACTAAACAATTGTGCTAAATTTCCCAAGTACCTTATCATACTACAAAACAATTTAGATTATTACACACAATAGAAGCAATTAGAAAAGTCTGCACTTTGGTACAGATATGATTATAACAGAAAATATTCAGGAAGTCTATGATGAAATCAACCAAATCTATTGGATACATATTAGAATTAAGTTTAGTGATGTTCCTCTGAGAAGTATTTCCTTATTTACTGCATAGTCTTTGTCTTTAAATTCTCGACCTGTGCACTAGTATTAGGTGTTGCGTCTCCTCAGCTATGAAACAGTAAATACATTTTTAAAGTATGTCTCTGTTTTCACATACAAATCATGAACGATCCCTCACAAACTCTTTTGCCCAGTAATCCCTTTGAGAGAATCTTAATGCGATGATTGGCATTCGATGTAGAAAACCTCATGTGTGGATTCAGATGTTGAATTAAATACCAGAAAGGCATCTCTGAAATTGTTCAAGAAGAGAAAATTCTAAATGATGTACTAATGGCCTATAATTTCTAGAGCTGGAATCAATATTGAAATCCAATCAAATATAAACAGTACTTGACTCTAATGTAGCCCCTGGGCTGCTCCAAGGATGCTACAGGAAGATGCAAACCTAGTATTAGTGTTTCACAAATGTTCAGTGCCTTGTAGTCAGTGCTATAGATAGAAACTGCCAAGGCACCCCTGGCCTTTTAGGCTTATTATCTAAATAAAGCAGACATGTCTGAGACAGCTGCTGTGATTATCCCCATGGGCACTCTAAAATCGTGAAGTTGGTGTATAAATTAGAAGGTTTTATGAACTAGAGGCTAAGAGGATTTTGCCTCGGTCAAAGTTCAGCTTTATGCAGTAAAACACTGCACGGTTAAGCTGCAGTCAGTAACAGCAGTATCCAGAGACTGACTTTGCCCCAAAGGAAAACCCATCCTTCTCAAGCAGGATCTGAGAGTGCAGTACTCGATTGTGTGTTCACTCATACGTAGGTTTTCCTAGTTCCCTGTGCAAGAACTATTGGAGTTGTCTTTCAAAGGGAAGAAGGACTCGATGTCCGCATGCAAGAGTGAATGCCCACGTTGTTGGAAAGAGGGAATTACTAATTACTTCAAGGCATTCCAAATCAGAAAATTGCTTGAGTGAAGTGAAGAGCCAGGACAGGAAGCTTGTCACATCTGATAGTATTGTACTTGGAGAATCATGGAAACAAGAATGAGTGAGCTCCTTCCAGATGTGGAGGAAAGGCAAAGGCAGAATGACATTTTTATTGTTTCCATAAAAGTATCTTGTGTTCTTAGTGCATTGAGTGACTCATTATGTATCAAGCAAGGAAACAATGTTACAAGTACAGGAAGAAGATTCCTGCCTCCAAAAGTACCCACAGCACCTGGTGAAGGACTCTATAAACATCTGGTTTTGACTTCTGCGTGGTTCATGAATTATTATTTTTGCTTAAATAAATAAATAAATAAATAATTGCTTAAACTGCTGTATGCAATTTGACTAAAGTATTTATTCTAATACTATTTAATTAGATTCCAAAATTATGAGTAAACCACAAAACATTTCATTCTCACATGTGTATTAGAGGAAAATTAGTGATATTTTTAGACTTGATTTCCTTCCTTAAAGGTGTATTAGATACCCGCCCTCTAAACTAAGAAGAAACTCCACAAAAACGAAGGGGATAGAGATCATTTTATAAACTTTATTTTCACAACTTTTAGGAGTGGATTCATGCGAAGTCCGTTTTATAGATAGAGTAAAACCTCAAGCATAGAATGAAGTCATGAGCACAGAACAGGAAACATCTTGGTGAGAACTTGACTTCATTCCTGTAAATACAAAATAGTGTTTCTGCCACTTGTGTTGTTTCTGTGGCTTTCACAATTAAATTTTCTTGATCACTATTCTTGAAAACAGGAGAAAAGTGAAATCATTCTCCTTGGTCTCAATCCTACTGTTAAGTTGGGCAGAGGAGGAAGGTAACTCTCGGGATGTGCTGAAATGTCTTAACTTTTTGACCTTCCTCTTCCAATTCCCCACCCTTGTGTTTTATCCCAAATCCTATCAGATCAGCAAATTTCAATGCAAATTTTGTACTCTTTTGCTATTAGACCTGTTTCAGCACTTTCAAACTTTTCTTGGCTGATCCACAAAATTTCAACATTGATTCTGTCATATATTAGATAAAAGTATTCCTCCTCCTCCTCCTCCTCCTCCTCCTCCTCCTCCTCCTCCTCCTTCTTCTTCTTCTTCTTCTTCATCCTCCTCCTCTTCCTCCTCTTCCTCCTCTTCCTCCTCTTTCTCCTCTCCCTCCTCCTCCGCTTCCTCCTCTTTCTCTTCTTTCTCCTCTCCCTCCTCCTCCTCCTCCTCCTCCTCCTCCTCCTCCTCTTCTTCTTCTTCTTCTTCTTCTTCTTCTTCTTCTTCTTCTTCTTCTCTCTCTCTCTCTCTCTCTCTCTCTCTCTCTCTCTCTCTCTCTCATGTGTGGTGTGTGTTTCTGTTGTTCACATGTGTTTTGTGTGTATCTACTTGTGTGGAGGGGAATATGTGCAGACATGTGTGTGTACACAGGCGAAAGCCAGAGCTTTGGGTCATAGGCCTCCCTCTATTAATCTACATCTTAATTCTTGAGACAGTGTTTCAATAAACATGGAGCTAGCTAATATGTAGCAGTGGACCAATGGCTTTCACATTTCCAAGATAACAGCTGCATGCTGTGCCCACGCTCAACCTTTTACACATATGCTGGGATCTTAACTCAGTTCTTCATGCTTGTGTAGCAAGGCCTATACTGAGTAATGCATCTTTTTAGCCTTTTAGTAGTACACTATTTTCCAGTTTCCAGACCAGCAGTATAAATGAGCTGTGATGTAACTTTTTCCTGTAGACTCAGAACCCAATATGGTACAACAGTGTGAACATCTATAACCAACACTATAACTAAAATACATATTGAGACCTAATTTCTGAATTGGAAACAAGGCACTGCATATTGTTATATACTGAATACTTGGAACTTATGAGATGGCTTCACAGTCTTAGAATATATATGATATAATATGTATTATATAATATAATATATATTATTTTATTCTGTATTGTACCAAATGCACTTATCTGACTTATCTGCTTGCTATGGTGAGCAGTTGGCAATCACGTTTCAAATAATTTGTTATGAATGAAGTGATTATTCTTCTACATCATGCTTTTGTGTCATTAAGGAGCTGGGGATACACAGGCACTACTGTTCAATAACTTATTTCAGCTGGTTGGTTTAAAAGGCAGAGTTCATTTTGCTTAGCACAGCATGTGTGAGATCAAGTCTCTTAGCCTGTGGCAAATTAGAGTTTAATGCAGGGACTTCTACACAGAAGTTGATGCCCTTTCTTACTGAGTCCCCTCTGACACCCAACACCACCACTTTTCTTTCTTTTTTTTCTAAGATTTAATCTTGATCTATTAATATTTGCACAAATTCAAACAATTTAATTTGTGTACACAAACTGACCTTACTTTGAGGGGCAGTTGTCAGATACAACAAAGTTGTTTTTTGTCTTTATTGACAGTCTGATGAAAGCTTTAGTGTTTTTCTATCCTCTGATAAAATAAGGCATATATAGGTAAAAGGACAGTGCCAAAATAGGTCACTGGTTTGATGCCACACAATCTTCTTGCTCACTTTATCATCCACCCAACTTAAAATGCAACTAGTTATAAAGACTATTGTTTAAAATATGTGAATGACTTTAAAGAGCAAGACCTTCTCATATGTCTGGCATATCTCTATGTTTTGTGCAGCTCCAAACATGCAATTATCAAATACTTAGGTGGAACTGGAATAGGAGAACAGCTGTAGGTGTCTGTAGAGGTTTGGTGTCATGCAGTGCAATGCAGATGTTCAGAACACAGTGCTCAGGGTTCTTTAGACTCTTGGCCAGAAGAGTCCTGATTACATGACCATCTGACCACTTGTCAGATGAATGGTTGTCTTGAAGTTATTTTTCCTATGCATCTAGGTCCTTAGACACATGTGAGAATAACTAGCTTGCTAGTCAACTTGGCTTAAAAATCAGAGGTGAATACAAATAAGAAAAAATGGTACTTAGGCTAGCCACAAGGTGGAAGGCATTAGATAGAAAGCTAGGTATACAGTGCAGACATCAGGGTCTAGATCCTGGCCTTTCTATTTTCCAGTTCTTTCTCTAGAAGCCTTATTGAAAACAAACAAACAAACAAACTTCAAAAAAACTAAAATAAAAAATAAAATAAAAATAAAATAAAAAATAAATAAAATAAAAACTAAAATAAATAAAATAAAACTAATAAATAAAATAAAATAAAACTAATAAATAAAATAAAACTAAAAAAACTAAAATAAAAAAATAAAATAAAAAATAAATAAAATAAAAAAAACAACCCCAAACAGCCATATCAGAGTGGTATTGTTTTTTAGTAAATTAGATAAAATGTGTCTAGGATTTTGTATGGCATCCAGACTAAACATAAGCCTTATTAGACTTAGTAATGCATAAATATAGTGGTCTCATGAGTATATATTTGAGGGGAATTTTATTTTTGATAAAGTGAATAAACTGAATTATATTAAAGGTAGAAGTCGGAGGTTGGACTCTCTCAGAGGAGTGTTCAGTTGGGGTCGTGTAGTGAGGAGAAGCAGTTTTCTGCCTGGCGATCTGCAACTAGGCAAAGGGACAGCAAACCATTCTAGACCGCATTAAAATTTCTCAAACTTATCAGACATTCTTTGTATTTATGTAATGATTCTATCCAGGAAACCAGGGCACAGGGTCTCTTCTAAACACATAGCACCTTCTGAAGGATTTGATGCTCAAAGGACTTACCACATAAATTTAAATATACAAGGTATGGATGCTTTCTTTTAATAGCATTAAGCATTTTATCCTCAATATTTGCATTTCTTGAAATTCTACTCTGATATTAGATTAATTGGTTTTTAAAAATCAAATTAGCATGTTATTTAGAAGAAAAAAGGTCTATTGATTCGATAAACAATATTTATACATTTGCTTATAACTTAAGAATATAAACAATCACCTCATAAGAAATAAAATGTTAACAAACCTTCTCAGGAAAACTACTTAAATTACCTTTCGGGTAGATAATTCACATTCTATTTTAGGGTAACAAACCCAATTTGAATCAAACACATAAAAATGCTTTGGAGGCGAATTATAAATTCAACATCTGTTTTTTAATCTATAATTTATAGAAATACTTTAAACAGTATAGTTTTATAAGTCATTGCATCTTTATTTCACTTTCTTCCACTGTGTTCCTCCTCACAGTTTCTCTCCCTTATTCTCTTGTTCTCAGATTCTCCTGAAGTCAGACATCATATATTTATTGAGGCAGTAGCCCGATTATTTGAGAAAGTAATAGAAGCTATGAATCTGTGCTTTTCACACAGGCATTCTTTCTGTGGCTGTAACTACTTTCCTGGGACCCTTGTAAAGGGAACCCACGAGTCTGGGCTGTTCACATAGGCTTCCTTTCCTCCCTAGGGCTCTTGGAGAGCTGACATACAAGGAACTTGCCAGCAAGCTTTCCTCACTCAAATCTTATGTAGTTATCTGATTTAACAGTGTTCAAATATCTATCAGTTTTCTAAACATAAAATTTATCACCATGAGTCCATTTGCTCTTCTGTGATTCTTCTCTGGTGAGGGGACTGATATTTCAGGATTGAATTCCTTAATAATATTGATGCCATTGTATTTAATAGCGTGCTCCAAAGTACACATAAATTCTTAGAACAAACAAATTATTATGTCAAATTCTCTTATAGCCTTTTCCTGATTTTTATATGCAGTTTGTGTTATTTTGCTTTAATGCTCTTATTTTGTTGGCTTTATTTTACCATTGCAAGTGGTAAGTAGCATGTTTAAACCATAACTTTTTAAGTTAAAAAAAAAGATAAGTAAAAAGTATCACTAGTAACTGATTTCTCTGGGATAGAGAATGTTATTAGCCATCTCTGAAATTTGATCATTTATATGGTAGGACAGCAGAATTACTTTATTCAGAAAGTCAATGAGAGGGTCATCTGGATATATACATATGGAAGCTGGTGTCTTTAGAGACTCAATGTGACTGATGATTTTATGTTACTGTTATTGTTCATTCATATACTTAGCTTGTCTCTCTTCCCTCTTTTATTGTTAATATATCCCTAGTCACATATGAATACTCAAAGCATGAGCTTTATAAGCTCAGAGTCATATAAGAAAAACCAGTCTTTAATATATATGTTTTGATAATTATATCCTACATTATATTTGCAAATCATAATATATTTATTACACAATGTGTTTATTAGTGCATTGAACAACGTATGTGTTTAATAACGTCAAGTAATGGGTAAAGAGAGTATCTGTGGTGCAAGAAAGAAATGGAAGTGAATTATGCTGAGGTCACTCACAAAGACTTCACTTCTATTAGGAACCTACTTGACAAGGACACTGACAGTAACTTTGGGACAGAGTTTCTCAAACAAGCGTCAGCAGTTTAATAGACAGGAGAAATCACTGGCTTTCACATTCTTCCAAACTGAGTTTCCCATCTGACATCTACATAGAGTGATAACTTCACCAACATTGCTGGACAGTCACCACTCACACCCACCTCCAGAAACTCTACAGAGACTTAATACCCGCTACGCTGCTGTGCTCTTCCAACTGGCTTCTCAACTCTGCAATGATCTTAATTCAACAAAAATGGCAGTATTAAGATCATTAACTATTTACAATACCCACAAAGATACTCTTCATTGTACCTGCTAGGTCACTTTCCAACTCTCTGTAATTATTTTTAACTCAACAGAAAGGGGAACATTAAGACCAATAACTACTTACTAAATGTATAGAATAGAGGAAAATTTGAATTTATAGTTGGGAACAAGTTAAAATACTTGCAAATTTGCAACAAAGCATGAGGATTTCTTTCTTCTTAAGACATCATCTTTTAAAAAGGTTTCAAAACCAAATACCCAAAGCTTGCCAGGAGTTAATAACAAGCTAGACCTTTGGGGGATAAATATAGTACCCAAGCTTACTGGGATTTCCCTACACTAATATACTTCACAATAGACTGCAATAAATTAAGAAATGTTTCTTTTACGTTTACAAAGCCAGAGCACATTATTCTTCCATAGCTGAAGCTTAGCCGGTCTCTGGCAGGAAAGATATAATGAGCCAATCTTGTGTCCACTGTCTCCATAGACCCAGATGGTGACTGAACAGAGGGTCTCAGCCAGACAGAGCTGCCTTTGAATTGATGACTGAATGAAAAAAAATATGTCATGTATATTTAATAGAATAATCCTAACCTAAAAAAATAAAGACAAATTTGGTATTTGTAGTTACATGAAGATAACTGGAAAGAATTGTGCTAAGTGAAAGAAGCCAGGTATAGTTCTTATTTAAGTGTGCAATTTAAACAGCTAACTTATAACAATAGAGCATAGAATGGTAATCACTGGAGTGTGGTGCATGGATGAAGGAAGACATGATACTAAACAGTAAAAAAGAGCAGTAAGGCACAAAGACTAGATATACTTTGAAATCTATTGCACAGTGTAGTGGGTATACTTAATAATAGTGTGTTTCATATTTCAAAACCACTAAGACTATATTTAAAAAGTTGTCACCACAAAAATCATTGGTGCTTGGGGTGATGATTTTGTTAAATCACCTGAGTTGACTATTCTACATTCTATTCACAAATCATAATAAGGCTACTTCATATCCTATAATTTCATATACTGTAATTTGTCAGTTGATGCTGAAAAATTCTTTATTTTACATTTATCTAGTTGCAACATTGCTTTCTCTTTTCTCCCTCCAAGTCCACTCATATATTTCTGCCCATTCTCCCTTAAGTTAATGACCTTTTATTTCAATAATTGTTATTATATGCATATATATATATATTTGTATATGCATATATATTCCTAAATAAAACATGTTCAGTCTATATAATGTTATAGTTGTGTATGTGTTTTCAGCACTGTTCTTTTGCTACCAGACAACAAATTGGTATGAGGTTCTCTTGTGAAGACTATTTCTGTTCCCAGCTACCTCCGTTGACTTTAATTCTTTGTGTATTGCTAAGGCCTTGTGGGGTTTTCCTGCAACTACTTTGGCATGTTCATCGGTGTCATCCATGTGCAATTCACAGTTGGGCACTCACAAAATTCTAAAGGAGACAGTTGAGCAGGAAAAAGGATCACATGAAGTATCTTTGGGTAAATTTATCAAAAAAGCGGGGGGAGGGTGTTAATCTTTGATGAGAGAATTGAATGACATATGGTTCCTTTGTCATCATTCAAAACTTTGGAGCTTTGGAAGTAGGAGAGTAAACCTTCTTAAAAGAAAAGCAGAATGACTGTGGTGTGCAGAAATATATGCTAACCCTCCCAACTCCATCACACTGGGAGTGACGACCACAGGAAACAACAGATAATGACCGACTCTGCCAACTCCATCACATGGGATGTAGTAGTCACAGAAAATAGGTCAAGATTTCAAGGACTAGAAGTGAGTAGCATTGTCGTGTTCCATCATGAACAAGGTAAAGAACCACGCCATTAAGTATGTAGCAGGAGGACACTTTTGTTTGTTTGTTTTTTTCTTCATTTACGTTTCTGTAATAATGTTACAGGGACAAACACAGAACAGATGTTAGGCAGGTCTTAATAGTTTCATTATTTTTGAAAGTGTTGCATAATTATATAATGAATAATTTTTTAAAAATTAACATTTTAAAAAATGTTAATTAGGGCTGGCTTACTGGGTAAAAACACCTTTTGTACAAACCTGATGAGCTGAGTCTGATCACTGGAACCCACAATGTAAGCAGAGAACTGACCCCTGAATGTCATCCTATGATCTCATTATCTGTGCCATGGCCACTTGCACCCACCCAACCCCAAGTACATTAACTTTTAATAAAATGATCAATAATTATAATTTTCAAAGAAGACATATTTTAAGTTGGTGGACAACATAGAAGAATGGACTTTCTACTTTCCTCATCGCTCAGTGTCAGTACTTTTACCTGAAGTAAGTAATAAAGCATTTGGCATCGAACAAAACCTCCAGAGTTACACAGAACTGTGGTCATGAATATAGAATTTGTACTGTAGTAGGAAATATTTGAAAAATAATCTTCCACACTTAGAAACGGTATCTTCCCAGAACTAGAAGTTATTGAGAGGAAGAGCTATTGAGTTTTCTTTCTAGATGAACCTGTACTGACGGGGCGCAATCCATGGAAAGTTATACTTGAATCGTATGAATGAAAGTCATAACAGAGTTTTGTAAGTTTCGACACACAGCAGAATTGATTGTTTCTGTAAAGTATAAAGTGCCATGCCTCTGACTAAATTTAAGACTTAGCAGATCTGCCTGAAAAAAATGTGTTTCTCTAACAAGGTACCAGGTAAAATGGCTGCCAGTTCGGGAGCCCATTTTGAGAATGTGCAGTGTTAACTTTGAAATTCAGAAGACTCTCAGATTGTCTTGCTTGCAAGATTAACAGGTTAATTGGACATAGTGTCACACACACATATATGGATAAACAAGCCCACATGCTGGAACAAGAAAAGGAAGTAGAGACAGAGATACAGGGAGATGCAAGAAAAGAAAGAAGGGAGTATTCTCTCCAGAGAACAGAGATGAGAGCACTGCAAGTCTCTCTCCTTCTCCACCTTGATGGACATTTTACTCCTGGCTTGCTTGCTTGCTTATACTCTCAGGAATACACACAAGAATTAGAAAATAGCCAGGGATAGTTCACCTTTTCACCAACAGAGAATTTGGAAATGTTAAAATTCCAGTCATTTTAGGTTTTGATTAAATATTGTTTTCACTTGTTGAGTTTTAATAATGATATTTTTACTATTTCCCCTGTGTGACTTCTACTTCAAGACTATTGTACACACATGAAGATACTATTACGTTAGATGCTATTGGGCAATAGTACACTGTCTTTAGGTCATAATACAGGTAGGGGGAAAAGGAGGGATTTCCAGGGTCAACTAATAAGGATCCTTCCTCTGCTACAAGTTAGCATCTTATGTTGCAGATAACCCTTATTGAATTCATCTGAACCCCCATTTTCTAATTGGTAAAATCCAATACCTTCCAAGTGTGGTTGTTAAAGAGGAACGTTTCCTGGTATATCTCTGACATATGGGTATTCAGAAACGATATAGTCGATATGAGTGCAGGACCATTGTGGTATCATCTATAAATCTAGGGTAACACAGAAACTCTCATTCAACACCCAGATTAGATGAACTACATGTCAGGCTCAACCTCCATAGTTGTCCAATGCCATAAAAATACATCCAGATGATATGCCCCTATGAGGAAATGCAATTGGGTAATTAAAGATGCTGGAGGTTTAAATCCATCCCAGCTCTGTGCAGGAGGTGACTTCTTTGCCAGGCACAGGGGAGCTACTTGGTCAGAGGCCACCTGCTCTGTCACTTCAGTTCACAGATGAGAGGAGAAGAAACGGTAATATGCTTTCCTATGGAGAGTGCCTGGCCTTAGGAATTGGCTCCCAAGTGGTTATTTATTCTGTTGACACTGACGGAAGTTGTCAAGATCAAAAGGTAAAGGATGACTTTGGAACACAAAGTGTTCTCTCCAACAGAGAATGTAGACAGCACAGTGCTATTAATCAAGGCAGCCGAGCTGAAAGTGACTTTAATGACAGAGTTTAGAAGACAACAAAACTCGGATCTGACTGTAAGATGACTCACAGTTGTAGGAGAACAACCTCAGCTGAGCTGCAGAGTTTGAAAAGTCAACAGAGTGTGGCCAAGGGACTGTCACTCAGTTACTGGAAGCACATAGTCTGTTTCAATGGTTCAGTTATCTCTTCATCTCCAGGCTTTTTTTTTTTTATTTCTTAATTCATGCCCGTCATTGGGGTTATATCATCACCCTTGTCGTGTGTGTGTGTGTGTGTGTGTGTGTGTGTGTGTGTGTGTGTGTGTG
>JANHMN010000020.1:34090994-34114913 GCA_030674055.1 Rhabdomys pumilio
GTGTGTGTGTGTGTGTGTGTGTGTGTGTGTGTGTGTGTGTGTGTGTGTGTGGTGTGTTACACAAGCTTAGGGCTTTGAATGCTATAAATGTGATAGAGACAGTTTGTTTTGAGGATTTATAGTTTGTGGGAAGGTAAAAGGGGCGGGGGTCATACACCAATTTATAATGAAGCAAAATCAAGACACAGAGAGACTGGGTCAGAACACGTGACTGCCACCATGGATGGTGACTTGACTGCTATGTTTGCTATAAGAGCAGATCATGAATCGATAATAAAGGATTTTACTTTCTCCTTACTGGCCTGTAGCCTAGTATACTCCCATCACTCCATTTCCCTGTTGTTAACATGTCATAGTACAGCAAAAGTGGTGCCCAGCTTACAGGATGTCCTCAAAAAATACTATTGACTCATGATTTGAGTCATATAGATGAGTAGTATCTACATTCAGCAAGTAAGACCTGTTCTTGATGGGCACAGCAAGGGGTCTCTTAGAAAATGGCAAGATAATATTTATTCAGGACACAGTTGTGGTTTATATTCTGCTGAACATTTGACTTACTTTACTTGATTATATAAACAATGCTAAGAGCTTGATTTTATGCCCAATTTCCAGATGGCTAAATAGCAGAATGGAAAATATGTAATTTACCAAGGGCCACAGAGCTAGAAATTTGTAGAACCATGTGAAAGGCCATGCTTGTATGACATCATTCCTGGAGAGTTGTGACTAAACATCCATTCACCCTGGATAAGAAACAATGACAGAGCAAAGTACAGATGTCATCAAAGTCTACCACCATCAATGAATTTTATTGGAATTAGATACAGGACTATAGAAGAGGGCTTACTTTTTGGAGCAGTAATGGCTCAAAGACAGCTGCATCACCAAAGCCCACCCAAGCACGGGAGACAGCTCACACAAGCTGGGAACACACCAAACAACCTGCAGGCAGTTTCAAGAGGTTGTGCAGTGTCTTTCCCTGTAGCTCAGTTGCTCTGAACCTCTTCTAGGCAGCTAGACGGGTCTCTGTTTCTTCCAGGTGCAGCACTTTGTCTAAGTGTGTTTCAGCATTTTTGCCCATTTATATGTGCTTTGAGGGGATGTGCCTAGTTCATCTGGTCACTTTCAGGGACTTCCTGTGCCTAACGAGCATACTTAGAAGTACTATATGTTTAAACTTCCCTTTGCAAAACCTGATTGTTTCAATTCTTTTCTAGCATACAGTGTCCTAACTGACTTCCCTCCAAAAAGGAGGGTTTTAATCTAAGAGGAAATGCCTATGCAGCAGAGTACTAACTCATTTGTTATTGGAGACCCTTTCCTTCATTTCCTTCATGTATGTATGTATGTATGTATGTATGTATGTATGTATGTATGTATGTATTTATACTTATTCACTTTATATCTCACCCATTGCCCTGCTCCTAATGACCCCATTCCACAAACCTTCCCCTGTCCTCCTTCCTCTCTCCCCTTCTCCTCTGGGAGGGTGGGACCCCTCCATGTATCTCCCCAATCCTGGCACTTCAGGTTTCTTCGAGGCTAGGCACTTTTCTCTCCCACTGAGGCCAGACAAGGCAGCCCAGCTAGTAGAACATATCCCACATACAGGCAACAGCTTTTGGGATAGGCCCCATTCCAGCTGTTTGGGACCCACATGAAGGCCAAGCTGCACATCTGCTAAACATGAGCATGGAAGCCAAGGTGTCCTTCAGTTTTTCATCCATCCATGTATCTCTGTTACTATTCTGTCCCCACACTCACACACTGTTAGATCTTTCATTGTCTCACTTCCTGTTCTAGGCATTCATTACTCTTATGATGAATCAAGGTGTGATTGCAATTCTGGCAGCAAAATTTAACATGGCCAATGTTTATTGAAACTCATGTAAAAATTAGGCACAGGAACACCATTACTCTGCTGGGGACCACATATATTACCAACTAAGCAACTGTCATGTAGGGGTTGCTAGGACTCAGTGTGGACATTTTGGAGCCATAAGGATAAGAAGAACTCCAGGTGTTTGTCCACTCACCACTGGATGCCACAATGAGGTCCTGTGTCTCCTCACTCTTTCTACCCAGCAAATGTTGTCATAAAGCCTGAGACATTCTCACAGCAGATACATGTGTAAGTGTTAAATATCCTGGAAGGCATTTTACCTGGGCATGTGACACTGCAGAGGTAGTCAGACGTGGGAAGAATACATATAGTGTGGCTTGGTTAATGGATATTTTCAGAAGAGTGAATAGGAAGTAACCTATGTAAAGCTGTTCAGAATGGATGGATGAAAAGTTTTGAATGTTATGTCAGAGGCAATTCTCGATCCATAGATTAATAAGGGAGATAGTTTATGTGCCAGGTGGAGATGAGGAGAGGAGAATACAAAGCCTCCAGTGTTCTGCTGCTTTAAACCCATGGGATTTACTTACTACAGATTTTCTTACAGCTTGGAATGAGGAACATGAGATGGGAACAAATAATTCCATTAACATCATACTTAAGAACACATGCTTTCAGTAAGGCTGTGCTTTATTTGTCCCCAAAGATAGAATATTAGTATGCTGGTTTACTGTGCTAAAGCATAACTTTTCCCCATGAACTTTTTTAGTTGCTCCTCCCTAGGCTGCTGGAAGTCTCCTAACCTCAAAGTAAATTAAGTACACGAGGTATAGATATGTTATTTTCAAATGATTTTTCTTGTTCTTAAGTGCTTGGACTCTTTCTTTGGTAGGGTATAGTGGAGTGAGGAAGAGGCATGGGGAGAGAAAAGGGTAGGTCACAAATCAGCTTCACAAAACCCCTGAAATGCTACCTTATTCATTACAACCGCCAAGAATTTTCTTAAGTTAGAGCTTTTTATTGTAAAGATATTGAATCTATATTTGTGGAAACATTACACCCTTTGCCAATATAAACACAACCTTTGCCAGTGCAAAAACACCTCTTAACTCTAAAAGCATTTTCCCCCTAAGCCAAATATGAAAGACCATTGGCCCAGGACTGTAGATTCAAGTTGCCCTAAATATATCCCAAAGAGGAAGTGGATACATGAACCTTTATCATCACAGAACAAACTGTTCTCACAAATCAAGGTGTTTTCCAGATATTTTGGTAAGAGCGTCAGAGAGGCAGGTTACAGAAAGGTGGGATGATCTTATAGATATTATCTGGTCATTCTTTGATTTTGTTTGGTGGAAGCAAACATTCTGCAAAGTTAATGCATTTAGTTGTTTGGAAATGGTTTAAGCGGTATTTTTTTTACATAAAGCAGTTCTTACTTTTGTTATTTTAATTGTGTACAATTAAATGTTAATTGAATATATAACATCAGATGAATTTGTCCATTCCTTCATCCCGTCACTCAAGAAATGAGCAACTTTATTTCAGATCTTAAACTGACTATTTAACGCATATGGTTGACCATACTTCAAATGTGGCAACCAGACTAGCCAGAATCACTGAATGGTGTATGTGGACTTAACAAGCCCTTCCTTCTTGGAAGGTGACCCTACATCAGCGTACTGCTTTTGTCAGTTTGCTGTATTCAGAGAATACAGGAAGTTCTACAATGACATCCAGATTTGGATCCATTGTGATCATTGTCCTCAGATAGCACCCAAACATCCACAGGTCACATCCCCTTTCCATCTAAAATGCCCTGTGTGCTGTAACCACACAGTTCCCCAGATGAGGAAGTGGGGGACACACACAATTCAGTGGTGGAGGGCTAGATGAAAAGGCAGAAGGCTCGAGGTTGGATTCTCTGCACTAAAAATAAATAAATGAATGAGTGCAATTTATAGCTGTCCCTTACAGAGGAGTCTGTACATGGGCTTCCATGGGCCAGATCAGCCCACTTGGAAGATATCTGTTGCTGCTGATGGTAGCTCTGGCCTCTTGTGTTCTGTGTTTGTTGCTATCCCATGCCACTCCTCACTGGTGTGCTAACCCATTACTCACTTCTTTGGTTTCTATTTTTGAGCAAAGGGAAAACATAGTCCTTGAAATTAAATTTTATTTAACCTAATTTTCCTAATAAAGAAGTGTGTGTGTGTGTGTGTGTGTGTGAGAGAGAGAGAGAGAGAGAGAGAGAGAGAGAAAGAGAGAGAAAGAGAGAGAGCACACATGCATGTGTGTATGTTTAGATCCCAAATCACATTCCTTGAAATATATTATTTCATAAATCACAAGGAAATTTTTACCCTAAAGATGTCATCAAAAAGTAATATTTATAATGTATCTTTGCCCTCAAATTTTAATTAAGAAGAAATTAGTAATGGGTATTATAGTATTGGCAAATATGAACTGTGTGATGCAGTCTTTTAGGAAACTAATGCAAAGGAAAATGTTTGTAATATTACTACATTAAAGGGACTTGCTAAAATGCAGCCTACTGATCTCGTTGCTACACACACACAAGTATACACACACATGTACACATGTATACACATGTGTATGCACACACAGAGACATGCACATGTATATACATATGTATACAGACATGTATGCACATTATATGCACATGTATACACACATGTATGTATGTACACATGTATACACACACAAATATACACATGCATATAGACACACATATGAATGCAAAACTATGTTTAAACACCAGGAAGGAAAATGGGAACAGCGGTAAGCAATGAGTATTTTCATAATGGATGAGATTGTATTTTTACCACTGTTTCTCTTTTCTCAAAGCAGTATCCACTGAAAATACAGTTCAAACCATGACAAGGAAGATGGTTTTCACTGAGTGTCCATTTCTAAACACTCTAAACTATTTTTGATCACTGTCTATTCTGCTAAATTACATACATAGCCCTACTTTGCACATCCACTCATGTCAGGAAACAGGTTGGGAAAACTCACTTACAGTGTTGTTCTCATAAAAGCAAACTAGCAGTGCTTTTTGAGTTTTACTTTACAGATTCCACGTCTGCTGTGTGTGTTGACCACTCTTATGTCCCACATCCTGATAGCCCTGTGCAGCCCCTTCCTCCACCCTAAGCTCCCTCTTACACTGTTCATTTTGCTCTATGTCCTACCAAGATGAACCAGAGGCATCTGTGTCCACCTGATTAAACTTATCTGTGGGAGCCTGCTGGACTCAGCAGATGACATACAACTAAAGAACAGGTCTCTGACCCGATGAGAACAATCTTAGCCGAAATTCCCAGCAGTGGGGAGATGGAATCTGAAGAGACCACCTCCAGTAGATAGACATGGCTCGCTCCCATTTGAAGAATGGGGCCACCCACCCATCTTCAAAATTCTTGACCCAGAATTCTTCCTGTCTAAAGGAAATGCATGGACAAAAAAATGGAGCAGAAACTGAAGGAAAGGTCATCCAGAGACTGGCCCAACTTGGGATCTATCTCACAGGTCAGCACTAAACCCGACACTATTACTGCCAGGTTGTGTTTTCAGGCAGGAGCCTAGCATGGCTGATCTCTGAGAGACTAGAACAGTTGAACAGGGACAAATGCTGATACTTACAGCCAAGCGTTGCCGCTATATGTGATGTAAGTAAGGTAAGCAAGCTTCCATTCCCTAAGGAAGAGTTAGGAAAAGGATTAAAGGAGCTGAAGGGTATTGCAACCTCACAGGAGGAACAACAGTATCTACTAACCCAGAACCCCTGAGAGCTCCCAGGGACTAAGCTACCAACCAAACAGCATATACACGTTGATTCCTGGCTCCTGCTGCCCCTGCTGTCCCCTGCTACGTGTGGAGTGGAGGACTGCCTTGTCTGGCCTTAGTTGAAGAGGATGCATTTAATCATCTAGAAACTTGATGCCCCAGGAAAGGGAGATGCTAGCAGAGTGACATGGGAGTGGTTTGTGGGTGGGGTTGCACCCTCTCAGAATCAAAGGGGATGGAGGATGGGGTGAATAACTGGCAGAGGGGGAACCAGGAACTGGGGCGATATTTGGAATGTAAATAATTAAAACAATTTTAAAAGAAGAAGAGTAAGAAGAGGATGAGGATGAGGAGGAGGAATAGGAAGAATAAAAGAGGAGAGGAGGAGAGGAGGAGGAGAAGGAGCAACAGAAGGAAGAGGAGGAAGAGGAAGAAGAGGAGGAGGAAGAGGAGGAGGAATAGGACGAATAAAAGAGGAGAGGAGGAGAGGAGGAGGAGAAGGAGCAACAGGAGGAAGAGGAGGAAGAGGAAGAAGAGGAGGAGGAAGAGGAGGAGGAGGGAGAGGAGGAGGAGGAGGAAGAGGAAGAGGAGGAGAAGGTCCTTATACCCTCAGAAAATCCACTGATTGTTTGTGGAGCTGGCAGTATGCTCACATAAGGCAGTTTGATAGGAATTAAGTCCTAGCAAATTAGCGAACAGCTTTTCACAACCTTCCAGCCTATCGGTCAACTTTATGTACTTCCAATTTCCTCTTCTGCAGAGTTCCTGAGCCTTAGAGTGGGTGGTGTAGCTGACTCATTGGGGCCTAATAGGACAGATTTTTATATATTACATCAACTGCTCTTAGTAGCTTCAAGTAGCACTACTCGGTCTAAAAGCTGAGTCCCCTTTAGCAGTACATGTGAAATGACCACGTAATGTGTAAAACATACGCATGTGCACACACACATTATCATACCTGGCAAGAACGGGAATTTAGAAAACTGATTTTCAGGCCATTCAACTATTTTGCTGTGACAAATCAAATAGTGTGCTTGGGTGAATGTCTAATCAAGAAACTATTAGTCTTTCATAATTAAACAAAACCATACCTGTATACATGATACTAAGCAACAAAAGAATCCATTATTTTATAAGACTACCCTCCCCTCAGTAAAGCTGCATCAGTGCCTGTACTCTGCTGATTGGTACAGAGACCCTTGTCACTCCACCCCCCTCAACATGCAATGAGTTTCAACAGCTACTCCATGAGAATTTTGTGTTCGATTACATTATCTCCCAGAAAACTGAGAACAGTAGCCTCTGTGTTCTCTGACCCTGATGTCATCATATACGCCACCAATGCTCCGGTCAGAGCTCATTTAATTTCAATGTCCAGCATATTAGCTTAACAGGCAATAGTTGTTCTGAAATGAAACCCCATCCCTGTGTCTGTTCCTCTGTTTACTGAGCATTTGACTTTAAATTTTAATAACGTAATCTGCATTCCGGCTCTTACTGTCAAGTGTTCATTCTCCTTTTAACAGAAACACAAAACATCCCAATCACTCCCCGAAGGGAAATTTGCATCCTGCTTCTACAAAGTTTATTAAAGATTGAAAAGAGTTCATAAAGTAGAAGACGTGCGTGTTTTGTTTTCCCTGTTGATGTTGTTATAGGATCACGCTGACTTTCTGCTTACAGCGCTCATATTAAAACACAAGGCATCCCTGGTCACCTGGAACCCTGTACGCCTGTTGATTGCTGATTGTCAGCTCAAGCTTGTGACCACTCCTCTGTTTCTGTTCTCTTGGATTTTAATTTGTAATGTTGATTGGCACCCTTGGGTTCTTCAGCAGCATTCCTACTCTGGCAGACTTTAGTGAATTATAAAAGATGTCGTGATAGACTGAACTTCAGGCCTGCAGTGACCTGGAAGCACTTAGCAGAAGCCATCTGCCTTCTGTCATCGTGTCCCTTTCAACTGCACACTTCCCACTCAGCCATTGTCTCTTGCCAGCTTAGAAAGGAGGGCTGGTAATTTGATTTTATGACTAGCTCAGTGAAAATCACTTTTAAAATTTTCAGTTCTGATACTCAGATTGTTAAGCTGTGCCTATAGAATATATTTCCCCTGAAGTCATTTTTAATGACAAGTGCTTCTCCTTATTCCTTACCTATCCATTAATTTTTAGAAAGTATGTACTTAGTACTGGTTCAGTTTTCCTTTCTACTGTGACAAACACCATGACCACAGTCAACATGGGGTGGAAAGGGATTATTGGCTTAAACTTCCAGGTCACAATCCACAATTGAGTGAAATCAGGACAGAAAATCAAGGTAGGATCTGAGTCAGAAACCATAAAGGAATCTGGCTTACTTGCTGACTCCAAGACTTGTGTTCTGCTAACTTCTTATTCAGCCCAGGTCATCTTGCCTAGGAATAGGGTCGCCCACAGTGGGCAAGCCCTAAGACTTGTCCATAGACCTATCTTATTTTGATAACTCCTCAGCAAAGTTTCTTCATTCCTAAGAAACTCTTAAGTTGTGTCAAGTTGATAGCTGAAGATATCTGGGGTGATTCCTACAAGTATTAACTAACAAAAATAGCAAGATTTGAAGTGGCTGTCATTTGCCTTTTGTGATAACAAAAGTAGAGAGAGCAGGTACCTCACAGCACCTAAGGGCAGGCCCCACCCTCAGCAACAGATGGCCAACACAAAACAAACTCAGTGGAACTCTTACAGTCTTTTTGTCTCATACTGCTCTATTTGAATTTTTTTTCTGTTTTACTAGTCTTGCTTGTATATAATAGTTTGTAAGTTAGTGATTTTATGGTAGTTTTCTGTGTGAGGTTTTGTGGTGTGTGTGCGTGTGTGTGTGCGTGTGTGTGTGTGTGTGTGTGTGTGTGTGTGTGTGTGTGTGTGTTTCCCTCTTTGTTTTCTACATAGAGAGAGAGAGATAGGAGGGTGCATACCTGGGTGGGTGGGAAGATGGGAAGGGTGTGGGATGAGTAGTTGGGGGAAGGGAAGTGTGATCAGAATCTATTGAATGCAGACCTCAGTAGTCACAGAAAAACTCAACAAGTTACCTTAGATCATTAGTTAGTCCTCTCTGATGGAAATTTATGCTAAAAATGAACTCTTCTGTGTGAATTAAATTCCAGTAAGACTGATGACCAGAGCCAAGCTTCATTGCTCATTCTCAGGCCGATGGTGCATTGGACAGCAAGTGAATTGATGTTCAAGTTGGGTTTAGAGCATTCTGTATTTAAATCACTTTACCGTGTGTGTGTGTGTGTGTGTGTGTGTGTGTCCCTCTTTGCTTAGTTTCTTCATGTAAGAGAAGGGTTTTCTTATGCAAGCAACAACTGGGATCTCCTGGGAGTAAAACGAGAAGGAACAACAAGCATGTTCCCCTGTGCTTTGGCAGCAAGCCTGTGGCTCTGACTTAGACCTTATAGGTTTAGTCCATCATGCAGGCCAGGCATGTTGATGGGGAGGTAGATGAAAGTTTTATATATAGACTGGCAAACAGCAGAAAGAGTGACACTGGGCCTGGCTGGAGACTTTTAACCTCAAAGCTCATCCCCAGTGACATACTACAACAAGGCTACACCCTACTTCAACAAAACTGCACCTCCCAATCGGGATGCTCCCTGTGAGGCTCAGGAGGCCATTTCAATGAATCCATCACATATATGTACATGTCTTATATTTACATGTGTTTCATGTACATAGGTATCTCTGTTACTCTTAAGAAAATTAACAACTGAGTTTTGTAACTTTTAGAAAAATTCAGACACATATCCTGCCAATAAATGGCTCTCCTCTCTTTAACTAGTGACATGGAAAGCAAGAGCAAAGCATTGTGATAAACAGAAGAGTGGGCTGGTTGTGAGCAATGCCAAAACAAGTCATTTGAGTGGTCCATACTTTAAGGAATTTGAAGGCAAATTAATTGAAAAATTCACAGTTATAAGACTCTGATGTATCTCTGACTTTTATATTTACATAACAATAACTGTTTTTACAACATCTACTTAGCCATAAATATTCATAAATACTTGGTCATGCTGGCTATGATGGTTAAGAGTGATTTGTTAATTTGTCAGAATCTAGTCTCACTTGGATCACAAGCTTCTGGAGATGTATTTGAGGGATTATCTATATTAAGTTAATTGAAGAAGGAGACTCACGTTGACTGTAGACAGAATCATTTATGGGTGCTATGTTTTGGGGAGGCAGTGTTCTGGCCTCAGTTGAAAGGGAAAAGTAGAATGTCCATTAGCATTCAATTCCCTCTGCTCCATGGCAACAGATAAAATATGACCAGCTGCCTAAACCCCGCTGCCATGTCCTCATACACAAACCATTACATCTTTAAGTCACTTCATAGTATTATCTGTTCCAGCAATGCAACAGATAACTAATATACTGGCTCAGTGATGGAGTCACAGCACTCGGGAAGCCGAGGAAGAAAATTGCTGCAAATCCAAGGTCACTTTGAGCTACATAACAAATTTTAGGCTAATCTACACTACAGAATCAGATCCTGTTTCATATACACATAAACCTATATATTAAATGTTATTATTCAACTTGTACGACTTGATTGGAATGTCAGCTGATAAAATATTAAAGGAAAAACGAATTCAAGCTGATAGTTCATTCTAAAATTAGCAGTGACAATTGTCAAGATATCTCAAGATATAACCAAATACAGTTTTCAGGGTAAAAATACTGTTTTTATTTCTCTTCAGAACACAAAGAAAGAGGAAAATGAAGTTGTGAAAAAAAATTCAGAGGAATAGGTTAAAATAAAAGTGGCATAAATTTGTCTAAAAACCCTTTAGACATAATCAGGCATCAAAGTGTTTCATGTTAGTTCTGTATGTGAACTGCAAAATCCACAAGTATATGGTACAGCCATTGATGATTAGGTCTTGCCAGTAATTGAGGGGTTATTGTCCATTTGTCTTTATAAACAAGTATGAGAATATGGGGCAGAAAGAAAGAGTCCATGTGGAATTGTGGGAACTCAACACCTCTCTCTCTCTCTCTCTCTCTCTCTCTCTCTCTCTCTCTCTCTCTCTTTCATGCACACACACACACTATATTTTGTTCATTGATATTTTCTCTAAGACTAGAAATGGCGCTGTCCTTGTCTCCAGTACACATGTGTTAGATGAATGAATAAATAATTGCCACTTGACCTTAATTAGTTGGTGCTTTAAAAGCTTGGAAAAACTCATACTTTTTTTTTCTTAATCTTAAAATCTACTTACATAATATTAAGAAGTCTTTCATCATTACAAATATGAAATATGTGTTAAGCTAAATAGGCACCAGTAGCTAGTATGCCATATATACTCCTAACCCTCAAGAGACTTCAGGCCCCAGGGAGTGGGGAGGCCTGGTGAGATGGGTGTGGGACATCCTCTTGGAAGTGGGGAGGGGGAAGAGGTATGGGATGAGGAGCAGTCGAGAGCAAACAGGAGGGAGAGGGATAAAGTCTGGCCTGTAAAAAAAAATATTTTAAAAAGTATTTTTTAAAAAAAATCAATGTAATATTTTGATATAACTGAAAAGAAACTCAGAACATTAAGACACAATGGCAGTTTAGTAAATAAATGGGATTTTTGGCTAAAAGAAACAGCCATGCATAAAACTCAGATTTTTTTCAAGACATAAAATAAAATAATACCAATAAAATTAAATATGATGAATAGTAAAGTATACAAAATTAATGAGCTTAAGATACTGGGTTGATATATTGAGTTCCACGAATCTTTAAGTTATTGTTAAGCTGGTAAATTTTATAGAAAAAATAGCAAATCATTTCACATTCTCTTAGCAATATTTAAGATATTCAACACATTTCAGTCACTGTCACCATTGACTATATCAGAACCCATGGGTTTGTGAAGAGATGTAGACAGATAAAATAGTTTGTTCTATCTTTAGTTATGTCTGAGTTTTACTTGTACATTTTATTACTAGAGCCAAGTTTAACCAACATTTTATTTTATAAAACCTGCACAATCTTTCCCATTGGAGAAAGTAAGACTTACTTTACTTCTAAATATTCAAGTGTCTGGGAGGTGGGAAAACATGAATTACTTGATGTATCTTCAATGCCCAAGGTAAGGAGGTTGGCCAATAAGAATGGATGTCAATGCTAATTTTCTTCTTATTCTTTTTTCTTCACCAAATGTGGCAAAATAGAACTTCACAGATATTTAAATAACTCCATTTGTGATGCACTTTCATATATATCAACAGCTCAATAATAAGCTCTCCCTTTCATGGAAGAAACTTTAAGTGACTTGCAATACTTGCACAGCCACGAGAATGCACTAAGGACCTACATCCAGCTCTGCATTTCTCACCTTGAAGCTGGATCCTCAGATTTCCCTTGTGTTTACAAATGGCTAAAACAAACTGGCAATAGACAAGCTAGCATGGGAAAGACATGCAAGTTATTGCCTTTATAGAGGCATCATATGGAGACGGATAGAACTTGATGAGCCGAAAAACTTAAAGTTTATATGGGCCTTTGTCATAGAGGGGGAGGTGAAGAGAGGAAGCAATTTCTAGGAAAGAATGATGGATATTTTGGGGTAATAAATGAGCCCAAAAACAGATAAGAATGGGGAGCAAAGGTCATCTGGGCATTGGCTGTAGGATTACCTCCAGAGTTCTTGAGATTAATGAGATTAATGAGTTTAATGAGATTATGGGAAGGGAACTTGATTAAATGAGTCTCTTGTGGGACAGTTAGACTTAGATGAGGGAATTTGAGAGAAAGCTTCTTCTTATGGTTGGGAAGACAAAGAAAGTATGGGAAAAGAGACAGGTGGTCATAGAGCCCTTGAAGCTGCTCCTTTAGTTAAGGGGGAGATGTTTCTGAGCTGTAGCAGAAGAAAGTAGCACCGAATGGTCTATGTTCAAAGACTGAAAGTCTATGAAGAAAACAACTTCACAACTACTAGCTGAGTAGCTAAGTCACACAACCAAATGCACACAGCAAGAGCAGTTTATCTGCTCAGTTCTGTCACTGGAAACTCTGAGTTAAAATAATAGTGATAACGGCCCACAAAATAATTACCACTAAATGGCCCAAAGAGGATAAATGTAACAAACATTTTATATGAGGTTGTTTCTGGAAAGTTCCTGTAATGTCGAATAGAATATTTTATGGCTCATATACTGATCCATTAGACATCTTTCACTGAACATATGACATATATCTTCCCACACATAAAGCCTACACAAACTATTCTTACTTTAAGAAAATGCACTAATACACCTGGGGTTCAAAGTAACTATGACATCCAAAAATGATAAGGAAAGAAACAAAGCCCACTGATGTGTAGAGTCTCACACACACACACACACACACACACACACACACACACACATATGCACACAGCATGCGTGCATGTATGCTTGCAGAAAATTATTTTCTATTTTCCAAAAATAGTTATAAATAAAAATTTAAGAACTCTGTAAGGAAAACATGGAAATTCCATGTCTTCCCTGTAGAAGCCTCAGCATTGCTGATTCATGATGGTATGCATAACATTCTGGCTCCATCAGGATGTACCCATGTCTCACAGACCTCTGAATCGACTGCACGGAGAGCAATTAAAAATACCTGTACTGAAAGGGAAAATCCCCATACTATTTTGGCGACAGGATTCTAAAGTATTAACGTCACGGAGAAACACAGAGCCAGGTTGTAGTAGTAAAGAAGACATTTGGGCAAAGGCTCAGAGGAAGTGAGAGAATTCTTCATAAGGATGTCTGAGGCAAGAGTATTCCTGGATGTGAGAAACCCTGAACAGAAGTGAGAACATTCTTAAAGTGGCCAGCATGACTCAGGATCTATGGGCACACTGAGCACTAGAGATATACAGGGACCGGATATTACAATAAAAATACTGAAGAATCTAATATCCATAAATACGTTTTAACACAATCATTAAGTCAATTCACAATCATTACTCCAAAATCCAGCATATAGAAATTGATTATAATGTTTTATTATATTAACTCACCAGTTTTCCAAATTAGATACGTTTTATATTGGGGGCAAAATCTTCATGAGATTTTTGTACTAAACTTTAAGGCATTTTTTTTGTTTCCATCATACCAGTTTCTTGGACTTAAATGATCAGGGGAATATTTTAGCCCTGGATAGCCATGATCAAAACCTGCCATATTGTCCAGAGAGCATAGAGTCTGGTTGTACATTACTAATGAAGTTATTTTGTTAGTGTTATGTTTGTTATGATCAAATAGCATCATTTTTATCTATTGTCCACTGAGAGTTGTGTTCACTCAATGGAGGTTGAGGCATTCCTGTCGTGCTTGCTGGCTGTCCCGGGTGACTAGTAATGAAATTCTTCTAGAACCAACTGCGTGCTCAGCCACAAAGCAAACTTCAGTAACTTTAAACGGAGAAAGAGTGCAGAGAGTGTCCTCTGCTCCCCATGTGTGGGCTAAAACTAGAAAGAAAGGTGGAGTAACACTTGGTAATTCACAAATACACGGAAGCTATACCAGGCTCTATAAATAATTAATGGGTTGATAAATAAATCAAAAGGGAAATAAGAAAATATGCTGAGCTGGGTGAAAGTGAAGAGGACACAGATAGAAACTGCAGATGAACCATTACTGTGATGGAATAAATGGCTAGAAGGCTTGTATTTAACAAGAGGGTCGTGCGAGATCAGGAGCTTCCTGACCTGGACCAAGGCAGTGGGAAATATCAACAGAATCTAAAAAAAATAGAAAGAAAAAGAAAGAAAGAAAAGAACCAAATGAAGACACTTTTTTCACATAAATTTGTTAAATAGAGGCTCTTTCCCACTTTCTATTCTATTAGATTCAGTGTATCTGGTTTTGTGTTGAGGTTCTTGATCCACTTGAACTTGAGCTTTGTGCAAGGTGACAAATATGGATCTATTTGTCTACAGACAGACTACCAGTCTTCAATAAATGGATCATTTATTGAAGATTCTTTCTTTTTTTCCATTGTATGTTTTTGGCTTCTTTGTCATAGATCATGTGTCTGTAAGTGTGTGGGTTTATATCTGGGTTTTCTTCAACTCTATTCCACGGATCAACCTGTCTGTCTCTGTACCAATACCACGTGGTATTTATTTGTATCACTATTGCTCTACTCTACAGCTTGAGGTCAGGGATGGTGATTCCCCCAGAAGTTCTTTTACTGTTAAGAATTATTTTCACTATCCTGGGTTTTTTGTTTTCCCATATGAAATTGAGAACTGCTCTTTCCCTGTCTTTGAACAATTGTGTTCGAATTTTGTTGGGGATTGCACTGAATCTGTAGATTGCTTTTGGTAGGATGGCAATTTTTATTATGTTAATCCTACCAATCCATGAGCATTGGGAGATCTCTCCATTTTCTGAGGTCTTCTTTAATTTCCTTCTTCAGAGACTTGAAGTTCTTGTCATACAGATCTTTCCCTTGTTTGGCCAGAGTTACCCCAAGATATTTTATATTATCTGTGGCTACTGTGAAGGGAGTTGTTTCCCTACTCTCTTTCTCAGCCTGTTCATCATTTGTATAAAGGAAGGCTACTGATTTGAGTTAATTTTATATCCAGTCATTTTGCTGGAGTTGTTGTAGAAGTCTTTTGGTAGAAATTTGGGGGCTGCTTATGTATACTATCATTATCATCTGCAGATAGTAATAGCTTGATTTCTTCTTTGCCAATTTGTATCCCCTCAATCTCCTTTTGTTGTCTTATTGCTCTAGCTAGAACTTTGAATATAGCCAGGCAACATATATGAGCTGGTCTGAGACCCCTGACACATATACAGCAAATGACTAGCCGGTCTGGCCTCAGTGAGAGAAGAAGCAACTAACCCTTGAGAAACTTGAGGTCACAGGGAATGGAGAGGCCTGGAGAAGGGCATCCTTTTGAAGATGAGGGAAGGAGGAATGGGACCAAAAAAACTGTATGAGGGTGAATGTGGGAGGGGGCAATGAATGGACTGTAAAAAAATGAACATAATAAAAATGGTAGAATAGAAAGCAGAAAAAGACTGACAAATGTGTGACTCTAAAATCTGGTTGATGCCAAAAAAAATCAGAAAAATTGCCCAAAACCTATCCTTATCATGAATAAGAAGGAATCTCAAATTACTGAAATTGAAAATGAAAATGCAGAGCATACCGGTTGATCTGTAGAGATCATGACACTCATACTGCAGGAACGTGAGCACCTGTAAACACTAATAAACTGGATGGAATCAAAGGGGTCCCTTATTGACAGAGGATGTTTAGTCCTTATCTATTAGCAGCCTGTTCTTTTCTAATTAGAGACACAGAGGAAGTGGATCCAGAGAAGAGGGGAAGTGGGAATTAGCTGGGAGGAGTAGAGGTAAGAGAAACTGTAATCAGGATATAACGTGTTAAAAAATAATCTATTTTTTAATAAATGAGGAATTTTTTTAAAAGACAAAAAGTAGCAACCAACACTATTAAAAGAAAAATATTGGTAAAGCATGACACTGAATTCTGCAACGTATTTTTTTTGCACATGGCACCAAACATGAGAGCAGCAACTCCTCTCAACCAATATTAAAAATTAGAAAATTTGTACCTCAATTGACACCATCAATTAAGTTTTTAAAAACCAAACCACAAACCGGTAGAGAGTTTTGAGAATTGTTTGTTTGGTTTATATCTACATCAACAGTATGAAGACTAGAAACTGTCAAACTTCAATGATAAAACTTAAAAATTGGAGGACTTGCTTCTCCCAAACATGTTGACAAGTGGCCTACGCGTTCAAGACAAGACAGTCAGTATCATTAGTTACCAGGGAGATGCAAATCAAACCACAATTGTGTATTCAGTATCAACTGGCAAATGAACACAGGTCCTCATGCTTCTGGGCAGGCAATTTATTGCACAAACCATCTCCGTACCCTCCTTATGGATTTCTGATGGATTCTTCTAAGTATTATGAATGGAGTTCTCGTGTGGCAGCTTAGAGGTGAGAAATCTTCAGAAACGGATTTACTCACTCTAATTAGGCAAATATTTATGCCTTAAGATGACACAAATAGGGCTGGAGAGATGGCTTAGTGGTTAGAGCACTGACTGCTCTTCCAGAGTTCTAGAGTTCAATTCCCAACAACCACATGGTGGCTCACAACTATCTATAATGGGTTCCGATGCCCTCTTCTGGTGTGTCTGAAGAGAGCTACAGTGTATTCACATGCATAAAAAATATATATATATAAATCTTTTTTTGAAATGACACAAATATATATTTTTGTGTAATACTTAATCCTATCAATACTGTGTATCAATACCATTAACACTATATTAATGATGTAGTATTATTATCTATTAATCAGATAACACAAAATTTAAATATGTTTAACACAGACCATGAGCCCCAAATGAAAATCAAAAAGGAACACCTTCAATAAATCCACACATCATACTTTTTTCACACTGGATTCTTTGATTTACCTGCTCACTCTAGATTGCTCATTTCTACACTGTTTAGGAGTAAAAGGTAAACCTTGGTATTAGAATGAAATATGTCACATTGGGGGTATTCTCTGCTAAAATTAGACATTCTTATTTGAGATAAGTTTACAGTGAGGTATTGTGACATAGAAAATATTACCATAATGCTCTTAGGCAAGCAAGTTCTTGATGCCACAATTGTATCTGCTATTATTTCTTTTGTTACCCCTGTCACCTCAAGTTATAAACATTGTGATGCCCTACCATTTATTGAGTGTCAGTGCTGGAGCTCACCTAGTTTCTGTGGCTCATTTCTCATGCTCTTCATATTTGAGTCATGCATTTGAATTGTTTTCCTGACCTCTCGGTCGTGCACACAGACTCCCTGAAGAGGAGTGTATGTGCATGGAATGCAGCACACCGACACATCGAAGAGACTCACTGAGGATGCATGAATACTCATGGAGTACTACACACAAGCATCTCCTGTGGACATTCTACCTACACTTTTATTCCAATTGACTTTCTAAATCATGTAGATTTTATATATATATATATATATATATGTATATATATATATATATATATATATATATATATGTATGTGTGTGTGTGTGTGTGTGTGTATGTGTATGTGTATGTGTATGTATATGTATATGTATGAATATATATATTCATACCCTACTTATCTAGCAATAAACTCCTGCCAGCTTAAACTGTCCTTAATACAACCATGAAGGAAGAGAGAAATTAGAGCAAAACCCCACTAGGAAAACTGGCAACATCTGTGTTCCTTGTCATGTAGGGCAGACATCTATTTCCACAGAGAGCCTGCAGAAGTAAATGCATCATTGATGGTCCTTGATTTAATATGCATAATTATCTGTTTCTTCCGTCTCCATGTTCCTCCCAAGGTATATTAAGTCATTTCAGCATAATCAATACTGACGTCATTGTGGTTGAGGCAGGAAGGGCAAAAGCAAAGGAAAAATCAGTGCATGAAGTCATTTCAAAACACTAAGAAATAATTCCGGAGTCAGGACATCAAGTATCATTACCTCCCAAGACCTTAAGAACTCTCACACTAATTAGTGGATGTGCCTAAATATCACAAAAAAAAAAAAACCAAAAAAACAGGCTAATATAGTCCAAGACATTGACACAGGTCATATGAAGGAACATAAGATAATATAGTCAGAGACGTTGACATGACACTGATCATATGAAGGAAATAACAAGGTTAAATCATGTTTGTCATACACTATGACCTTTGTATCCACAACTAACTAAAGACCAAAATTAACTTACCAAAAAAAAAAAAGAAAGAAAGAAAAAGACATTTCCACTTAACGACATTCCATAATCAATACAACAGTTGTTTACAGTGCTCTCACATTGTTTTAGATACTGTGAGTAACATAGAGATGATGTAAGCTGCACAGGAGGTGTGTCCAGATTATAATCCATCTTACAAAAGTACAGAGGAAATAAAACTATTTTTTCAAGATATGAACATATGTAATGTTTAACGAGAATATTTGAAGCGGAGTTGCTTAAATATCAATAGCTGACCATTGATAGACTAAGTCTCTATGATCTGGAGAATTCTCCCATTCACAACAGTAATTTTCAAATGCACGATACAGATGGTATGCCCTTTCATACGTGTCAATTCATATAGAAAAAAAATATATATGACATTATTAAAAGTATGACCTTCATTGAAAGTTCTTTGTGAATGTCTTAAGTACAAGTTTCCAATGAGGGTTTCACAACAGTCTCTGGGTCCCTGTCCAGATCAATAAAATCAGGATATCTAGAGATTGGCTTGGGCTTGATTCTGAGCTTGAGTTGGTTGTAAATATTCCCAAATGATTCTAGTGTCAAAAAAGTTTGGAGAAGTCTGCTAATAAAAAATAAAATAAGGGAGGGGGGAGGGAAGGAGGGAGGGAAGGAGGGTAGAACTTCCCCAAAGGCTTTGAACCAGTCTACACGTGTTAAACAAGAATGACATTTTGAATCAATGACAAAGACGGAAGGCTGTCTGTGAAGTCCTGCGTCTCCACCTTAAAAAACAATCTACAGGGGATGGAAAACTCCCCTAGAAGATTTGTTGCTCAGAGCTTAAGAGTGGAGAGATGAAACAAGGAAAAGCCTTGGTGAGCAGAAATAGCACTCCCCATGCAGACCATGTAATCGTGTGTGTCAACACCTGCGAACAGCAACAGAGATGCACCCACACAGAATGCGTAGCTGTCTTTCTGTTGAAAAGTGTTCTGGGAACTTTACTTTTGAAAACTAAGCTTATGAAAAGCTTCTGATTGCTGAATTAAAATTCCATTCTGATGGAAATAAGCGTGAAACTTCTGCCAGAGCTTTGGGAAGGAGTAGGCAGAGGAGTTTGGTGTCTTAATTTTTCCACTTTAGTAAATAATCTAAAAGATGTTTCTTCCATTGGAAACGAAAATTATTAATCCTCCCTCTCTCGTATGGGTTTAATTGCTCTTTACTTTTAGTTTTAGTTTTAATTGAAAAGCATATTTTTTCATATAATACATCCCTCCCTTCATTCCTCCTAGCTTTCCTCCACATCCTGTCTCCCATAGAGCCACTCCCCCTGTTTCCCTTCAGAAAGTAGTTAGCCTGCAAGTGAACATAACCAAACACTACAAAACAAGATAGAGTAAGACAAGGCAAAAGCCTTAGTATTGAGGCTGGACATGGCAACCCCATAGGAGGACAAGAGTCCCAAGAGTAGGCAAAAGATGCAGACACACGCCTGTTCTTACTGTTAGGAGTCCCACAAAACTCCAAGCTAACAGGCATAGCATATATGTAGAGGACCTGGTGCAGACCCCTGCAGGCCCTGTGCTTGCCTCTCCATCTCTGCGAGTCCATATGCACTCAGTAATTCTGAGGGCCATTTTTTTTTGATGTCCTCCATCTCCTCTGACTCCTACAGTCTTTCCTCCTCCTCTTCCATGGTGCTCCCCTGAGCTCTGAGGGGAGAGGCCCAATGGAGACCTCCGAGTATGTTCTTTATTTTTAATAAAAGCTTCTCTTAAGAAACAGCACATTCAAAATCTTAAGTTGGTAGTTTTGTGTGGTAACACAGTCAACATGGAATATTTCAGTGGGATTCATCAACAAATTATTATCCTGAAAATTCTTACGTCAAGTTTTGAATTGACACCACATTTGTTCTGCAAAACATATTTTAAATGCCTCCAAAGTGGTTCCATTTGAGATTTGGGGACTAGCCTAACGGGATAAGCTGGATGTTTCTTCCTAAGAGCAATGTGTCTAGAGGAAAAACAAAGGGAGGTTTTGCTTCACACTTTACTTTCAAAGCCCATGGTTGTGAGGAGGACAAATGGAAATACCATATTGAAGGAGGTGAGCGCAGAGGAGCCCTCACTCCACGAGTCTGCCTGTATTCATCATTAGAACTAAGCTTTGAACAGTGGTGTGTTGTCCCTTCCCTGAAGTGAAGTCTCTACAATGGGAAGGAGTGCTGATGCTTCATGGGAAGAAAGCCATTGCTATGCAGTGTGTGGGGGCAGTGCATGCGGCAGTAAATGATCTTGTGGAGTTCGGAGGAAAACCTTGGAGAATTGGTGCTTTCCTTCCACATTTGCATAGGATATGAAAATCATATCCTATGATTGACTTGGTGTCCAGGCATGCCCACTAGGTACGTTTCATGTGAGCTATCTGCCTAGCTCCAGCCCTGGACTTTAAAACACTTAAAATAGTTTTACTATAACATCATAAACATTTTACCCCAGTGGGCATGCATCTCTGCATGGGTCATTAGTTTGATGACTGGAGTGGCTAGAAAGAGAAGGCATTTCTCAAAGTAATGGAGAAGGGATAAAATCGGAAGTGAGGTTAACAAGTTTTCCATGCAGCATCCAAGATTAGGCCTAGCACATTCTGTGTATATGGACACATGTGCTAAATGTCTAGGCTGCCCCTTACCTTGACTCACTTGCTGTTGTCAACGTCCTATGAGCAGTAAGATCCACAAATTATGTGATGTATCTTTCCCTATAACTTTCCTTTCTGGCAAAGTTCAGTTTAAATAAGAATGGTGCTGTTACTTTGTTTCCCAACCAGAATTTATTTCTACCTTCAAGGGATCATCATTTCAATCAACATTAAGCAGATGCGAAGTAGACATTTAGAGAGGCCATGATTGAATATACTTGGGTAAACCACCCATGATACTCTACAGCTCCTAGGCAAAAATACAGAGAATAACAACAGATCTACTTTTTTGTGAAAGTATTCCATAATATTATAAAACAGAGTATTCTGCTTTACCGGATTTTAATAATATTGTCAGTCTGGCCTATATGCTTTCAGCATTACTAAGTAGCTTGTGGAAGTCAGCTCCAAAAGGTTTCTAGCCCATAGAAACAAGTTATATTGGTCAGCTTTTTCTCACTGTGACAAAATACCCAAGAATAACTGAAAAGAGAACTGGTTTTTATTTTTGCTGGGGAGCAATAGACTGGCACGCATAGTTTCAAGGTCTTTTTTGGGAGGGGAAATTTTTTTCATTTTTTTATTGGTGATTTTTATTTATTTAAGTTTAAGTTTCTAATGTTATCCTCCTTCCCAGTTTCCCCTCCACAAACCTATTCTCTTCCCCAACCCCTTCCTCTACGAGGGTGCTCTCCCACCCGCCCACCCACTCCTGCCTCAGTACCCTAGCATTCCCCAATGGTGGGTCATCAAGTGTCCACAGGACCAACAGACTCTCCTCCCATGGATGCCATATAAGGCAGTCCTCTGCTACATATCCAGCTGGAGCCATGGGTTCCTCCATGTGTACTCTGTGGTTGGTGGTTTAGTCCCTGGCAGCTTTGAAGGGTCTGGTTGGTTGATATTGTTGTTCTTCCTATGGGGTTGCAAACCCCTTCAGCTCCTTCAGTCCTTTCTGTAACTCCTTCATTGGGGTCCCTGTGCTCAGTCTGATGTTTGGCTGCGTGCATCTGCCTCTATATTTGTAAGGCTCTGACAGAGCCTCTCAGGAGACAGCTATATCAGGCTCCTGTCAGCAAGCTCTTCTTGGCATCAGCAATAATGTCTGGGTTTGGTGTCTGCATATGGGATGGATTCCTGGGTGGAGCAGTCTCTGGATGTCCTTTCCTTCAGTCTCTGCTCCTCTCTTTGTCTCTGCATTTCCTTTTGACAGGAGAAATTCTGGATTATTATTTTTTGAAGTGAGTGGGTGGCCCCATCCCTCAAATAGGGGCCATGCTATTGTCACTTGGCCATGCTACTTTCAGCTTGTGGGGGCACAGAAGGTCATGTTAATATACAGCAGGAGAGCTGTCCACTGAATATCACCTGAGAAATGAGAGAGACATGGACAGGGCTGGGATTTTATATCCTCAACATGACTGCAGTCACAATGACCTAGTTCCCTTTCACCCACTAAAGGTTGGCTCCACCCACTCAAAGCTCTGCTGCCTGCTGATAGCTGTACAGACTGGAGACCAAACCTTTAGCACTGGGGCCTTTGGAAAAGCATGTATCATACAGTTCTTATAACATCAATGGGGCACTGAATTCAAGAATACTTTAAATGTCAATATTATTCCCATGAAATATGTTATCTTGAAAACAAGAATAGCTACATCTGAAAAATTCCAAGTTTCAATAGTTATTCCTTCTCGAAGTGATGGTTTCAAATTTTGATATCAAATATTCTTATAGAAGCCTAATGATACTTCCAGATTTTGGTGCAAACTACATAAATTCAGTTGTCACCACGAGAATGACTATGGCTACCTCACACCTTTTACTACTAAAACTAGAAGACAGAAAGCTAACCTTGAAATATGAGGAGAGAAGAGAGGGGTCCAGTTAGGCCTGGAGTAGGACGAATCACTGTCCTGATATCTGCATCAGCATTGAGCAAGCATTTGCTTCTATCAAAGGATTGTGTCTCTCTTTCTTCTTCATTCAAGCGTTCTGTCTTCTGGTATGCTTTCTACCTGCACATACTATTAAAAATATTATCTGGAAATGCTCTTATTTGTTTATTTGTAAAAGTTGTAAAACTATAATTTAAATAGAAACTTTCATGTTTTCAACAGTTGCATATATACCATCATCGAGTGAATTGTATGTCCCTCTACTCTTATGAGGTTGGCTTATAAGTGAGCTCTAGTCTTATTGGGGCTAATTGTAAAGAAATAGAATAGACTGCCTTCCTTCTGAGACAAACTCGAAAAAGGTCTCTGTTGACCCACTTTTCTGACATTTATCTTTACATGTATCCCAGTGTGCTTTTAGTACAATCACTTGTAAATTAAGAGCAATGTACTCGGGGATGTGTTGGTTGGTTTTGTCAGTGTGAATACAAGGAGTTTCTTATTCAACCCTAGACCATGTAGGTCTTTTATAACGTTGCCCACTGATGCAGTGAAGAGACACAGTAAACACGGGGCGTATGTGGATCCTACCCGAATGACACATCATGCTGTTTCATAGTATACTTTTTATAGAAGTCCTCTCAGAACTCACAGGAAACATTATAGTAATCGCCTAGACCAGCGTCAGTCATTACTATCAACATGGCATCAGTGTAGCTATGAAGTCATGAGGTAATGAGCAATGCCTTGCCTACAGCACTATTATGTCTATGTCACTGGCAATGAGAGTTGTTCAGCACCATTAACCATAGTCTTGGTGAGACACCATTGTGTGTGTGTGTGTGTGTGTGTGTGTGTGTGTGTGTGTGTGTGTGT
>JANHMN010000020.1:34114923-34155871 GCA_030674055.1 Rhabdomys pumilio
TGTGTGTGTGTGTGTGTGTGTGTGTGTGTGTGTGTGTGTGTGTGTGTATAATATATGTGTAAATATATATATTCCAATGCTGGCTGACTGAAGCATCATCATTCACGGGTGACTAATCTTATGTGACCAATAGAATTTCATTTCTGGAAGTAGATGGTAAAAGACACTGTACACACTTTCACTGGTCAATATCCTTCACATGCAAGAATGATCCAATAAGAAGACAAAGGTCTGTATGGGTTCCTCTGTGAACTTCCTTTTATTTTTTGTTTGTATGGTTTCAGGACTCACTTTTCTACAGCCAGGATTCGAGCTCATCCCTGGGAAAAGCTAATTCTCCTTCTCCCATGATATTGCCTGGCTTACTTTTTGATGGAGTCTCAAGCTTTCCCTCCCCCAACAAGGGAATCGCAGGACCAGAGCTCTCTCCCTATCTTTGTTATCTGATTTTCACAACTAGTGGATTTCTGTTGCTCTTCTTCTCTGTGGAATAGAAACTTCTGCTTTGTTTTTATATTTTGATTATTTTTCATTGGCTCACATAGAGACAGCTTCTAGCATGCTACCATACCTGGAAGTCATCTTTACTGTTTCACTTGTTCATTTGATTTTTGTTTTTATTTTTGTAATATGGGAGGCCAAACCTACAATATCATGCTGGTGAGCAAGGGCTGTACCACGGATTACATCTCCAGCCTCTAATGCTGCAAATTTTTATATTAATATATTTTGCCAAATCGGCTGAAATCAAAACATCTCCCGTGTCAGAATGTTGTTTTTTTTTTTAAATGTACCCACAAATCTCAGATTTAGTGGTGTCACTGGGGTTACAAAGCATATTAGGAGAGTTCTTCAACTGAACAGTTTAGTGTTGGTTGTTTTGAGCCTATGAGTGGTTCCCAGAAGCATTCAAAATACATTGAATAAAATTCCCAAGGAATTAATAGAAATGTTTACTAAAAAAGAGTTCCCAGAAACCTTATCCTTTTAGCAGGTTTTGATGGATAAGCCACCAAAAGGAAACTGCTGAGAAAGGCTGGTGGGTGTATTTTGCATCCTAAAGCAGTGACAGAAGCACTGAGAGCTAACAGGAATTAAGCCTAAGTAGAGAGAGTCATCATTCAGCCTTTGCCTTGGTTCGCTGGAGGCCACGGCAGGTTGGGTACACTTGAGAAAGCATCACCAGCTGGTGTCCTTAAAAGGCTTCCAATTTGCTTTTGGTGGACATAAGTTTCTAGAACCATCTATAAGGTCTTGAAAGATTAGTTTTTGTTCTTGTAATTCAGCTCAAAGTCACCAAGAACCAGTCCATTTAGACTGAATCTAGTGTATTAGCCTGGACTCCCTTGTGAAAGCCCAATCCCTATTATTGAAAGCGGAAGCTGCAAATAACTGAACAGGTTCTCTTAAGTTGTAGAGATTCTGAGCAGCCAAGAGGGACAGTGTCCAGACTGCAAGATGAGGCAGCATGAAATACAGAATTGAAGATGAATTCAGTGTAGAATCGATTTTATGGACCACTTACTGGCTCAGAGGTGGTAACCCAGCAGCTCAGAGATAGACGGGACCTGAGCATATCTTAGGCAATACTGATAGGGAAACAAGGTGTGGGGCCTCTTGCTCTGACCAGATTGAGTCTCAGAATGGAACTCAGCATGGGATCTGAGCCTCAGTCACACATCTGGTGGCCTGGCAGGAGGGATTCCCCAGTGTGAGGATTGGACAGCAACTTCTCCTCGGAATGGCTTCAATATGTGAATCATTTCCCACCTTTGCTATTTTATTTCACATACACAAGGATTTCCCCAGACTCCTGAGATTTGCTATACCTTTCTTTAAAATTACAAGACTCTGCAGCTTGAAAGCATCATTCATTGTATTTTGGACTGATTAAAAACAAAGTGCAAAAACGAAGTCTTAGTTACGCTTTTATTGATGCAAAGATGCACCATGATCAAGCAAGTTACAGAAGAAAGGGTTTGTTTGGGGAGGGCTTACGGTTTCAGTGTATCCATTCATGACCGTTATACAGAGAGCAGGCAGGCAGGCATGGCACTGGAGCAGTAGCTGAGAGCTTACTTTAGATCCGTAAGTTGAAAACAAAGAGTAAACAGATATTGGCATGGGCTTTTGGAATCTTAAAGCCCACTGTATTAGCTTGTTTTATGTGTCAACTTGACACAAGCTGGAGCTCTCACAGAGAAAAGAGCCTTCCTTGAGGAAATGCCTCCATGAGAAACCAACTGTAAGACATTTTTCTCAATTAGTGATCAGTGGGGGAGGGCCCAAGCCATTGTGGATGGGGCCATCCCTGGGAAGTGTAAACTAAATAAAATCCTTTCCTCCCTAATTTGCTCCTTGATCATGATGTTTTATGCAAGAATACAAACCCTGACTAAGACACGCATTCCCACTGACATACCTCCTCTACCAAAGTCATATCTCTTACACCTTATCACATAGTTTCACCAACTGGCACCAAGCCAAAGGGGATCACTATCGTTCAAGCCACCACAAATAAGAACTGTGGTAGGATCTTTGTTACCGCTATAACAAAGTAGGGCTAATACAGTAGCCCAGGACTGTAAAAATGTATTATCACATGTTTTAGTTTTAAGAGGTCAGAAGTACACCATGCAGAACACCATCTTGTAGAATATCATAGATTCCACATAATAACTGATGCCAGTGGCTTGAGGCCTCCTGCATTCCTTTGCCGTTGACCGCTCATTATTCAAAGCCATTAATTTTGGCATTGCCATCTCTCTGGTTCCTGTCTGCTCCACCCCCACATCCCCATATCACTTGTACTGACTCATATTATTACAATAGTCCAACATAGATATTTCAGAATAGTCTCCCTATTTCAAGGTCATTTTATAGCAGTTTCTATTCTGTCCACCAATCTAATATCTCTTTCCCAGGAGCCTAGTATATTTACAACATTGGGAGTATTAGAGTGTAGCAACCTGATAGGGCCTCAAAAAGACAGCCATGCTAGGGTACTGTCTATAATCACATCACAGCATCAGTAATAGTGTCAGGCATTGGTGTTCTACTATAAGATGGATCCCAAGTTGCGCCAGTCATGAGACACCCTTTCCTTTAGTCTGTTCTCCAATTTTGTCCCTGAAGTTTATTCAGACAGAAACAATTCTGAGTCAGAAATTTTGACTGTGGAATGTTAACCCCCTCTCTACTTGAGGCCCTGTCTATCTACTGGAGCTGGGCTCTTTGAATTTTCTCTTCCCACTGTTGGGCATTTGGCTAAGGTCACCCCCATTGAGTCCAAAGAGTCGCTCACCTCCCATATCTCTGGTACTTTCTAGAGTGTCTCCCCACTTTTCACCTCCATAGGGTGCATATTTCCACTTATTCTGCTGGCCTTCTGGGTTTCTCTCCTATCCCCTTCATACCTGATCCTGTTCTCCTTTTCCTCTCCCTCTCTCTTCTCCCGTCCATGTTACTCCCTCCCTCTCATTATGGTCTGAGGGTTGTATCCTAAATATTCTGTACTTTTTGGCTAATATCCACTTATCAGTGCATACATACCATGCATGTCCTTTGTAGTGTGGGTTACCTCGCTCAAAATGATATTTTCTAGTTCCATTCATTTGCCCACCAAATCCATGATGTCCTCATTTTTAACAGTTGAATAGAATTCCATTGTGTAAATGAATCACATTTTCTGTGTACATTCTTCAGTTGAAGAACATCTGAGTTGTGTCCAGCTTCTGGCTGTTACAAATAAGGCTGCTATAAACACAGCGGAGCACGTGACAGAAGCAAATACTTACACCCAACCATCGGACTGAAGTTGGGGACTCCTGTGGTTGAATTAGGGGAAATGTTGAAGAACCTGAAGGGGAGAGGGACCCCATAGGAAGACCACCAATCTCAACTAACCCAACCCTTGGGAGCTCCAAGTGACTGAGCCACCAACCAAGCAGCATACATGGGGTGATCTGAGGCCCCCAGCATATATATAGCAGAGGACTGCCTGATCTGGCCTCATTGGGAGAAGATGTGCCTAGCCCTTGAGAGACTTGAGGCCTCAGGAGGATGCTTGGTGATGGGGAGCACCCTCTTAGAGGCAAGGGGGAGGAGGGATGGGATGAGGAACTCTGGGAAGTGGGACTAGGATGAAGGGCAATAGATGGAATGTAAATAAATAAAACAATTTTTAAAAAAGAATGTAACAACCTATAAAAATACTATTTCTTTCTTTTTTTCTTCTTCTAATAGTGTTCTACTTAAGCAAGGAATGGACTCAAATGTTTCAAATTGTCTTTAGTAAAATATTCCATGTGGCCTTGAGTTACAACTTTTATTGTATTAGTCTCTCCATCTTCTTTCTTTCTATCTTTCCCCACGCTTTCCATCCCCCTTCTCTCTTTATTTCTCTCTTAAAGCTTTGTTTACTTGAACATAATGAATCAGGTTGGGAGCTCCAAGTTAGAGTATAGATGATACCTACTAACTCTCTTATCTAACCTTTTGGGAGCTGTTGATCAACATCCCTCTCCCCTCTAAAACACTTCTCTTACCGCCTTTGAGATCAGCTAATGACCAAAAGAAAAGAACATAACTTTGTGTACAATATTAAATGTGTGTGGTGGCTGGGAGTGGCAGCAAGTGTAAGCTTACTGGTATAAGTTAGTAGAGGATAATTCTACATATTTTCTCATTGTCATGCTACTGCATTATCTGAGGTCTTGTATAAGAATGTATAAGAACTCTTGTGAGAATTCTGCCACGTTCTAAGAATATCTATCCCAATTATATATTCTGGAACTGAAGAAATGATCACAGGATGTGTTCAGGGACCTACAGAACCTACTGTGAGTCAGATATCAGTCAAAACTCCATTAATCACCTCTCTTCCATAAGCCCCTACTTTAACTGGAGGGCCACAGTGTTCTTGGGACCTCCTGGGATCAGTGTCAATTCAGAACCAGTATCCAATAACCCCAGAAAGTCTGATTATTTCCTTTCCTACAGTGTACGGTTACCCTTGAAAAAAAGCCGTAGGTCCCTCTGGGGGAAGAACTGGAAAAACACTAACAGCAAAACTTTTGGTGTCTGATCAAGATCCTTCCTCAGGGAACCTGGCCACTCCTCACCCAAGGGCTTCTGGGTCTGCAAACTGGCTCAAGTCAAAAAATTGATTCATTGGCTGAGAATTCCTTTTGTCACGATCCAATGTAGCCTTTCATTCATTTGTTTGAGAATTTTTTTGCTTGCTTATACAGATCAAACAGATATGCAGTCTGTTTCATGCCAGGAAACACCATGACTGATTAGCCAGTTCCAAAGGTCCATACGAGTCATGCCATTATAAATTTCACCTCTCCTATGCTGACCATTACAGGCTAGGACATTATAAACACTGTTTAGTCTATGCTGGCTGCCCATTATAATAACTACGATCATCTTGTCTCTGGTGATTCGATGCTGCAACCTGGCCCTTGCTACCTCAGGACCCAATTAAACCCACTGCAGTTAATTCACCCAATTGGACAGCAGCATCTCCCCCCCTAAGGTCTGGCACAAGGAAAAGGGCAAAAACAAAACTCCAAATACCACTGGACTCCTAAAAATTTCACTGAGGTAAATGATACTTGAATTTTGGTTGGATTTATTTCCCATCCTCTGATACACATACGTGTTACCAATGAGTAAAAAGTGGTTGCTACTTTCTGCTCACTTGGTCTGATTTAATTAAGTTAAATCCTTATACTTAAAATTAAATAATTAATTAGAAGGAATTAAATTTAAAGGCCCGTTTTAAGATTATCATTCCATAACCCTTTGATTTATCCTGACAAATTGAAAGTAATTAGAAAGCAATCGGGTTTTACTTAGTATTGATAACCAATGGTCTCATTTGATATGACTGTATATCCTGGTATAATGAGGAAAGCTAGTGTTTGTGGTCTCTTACCATGTGTCTTTTCTAGTGCTGAATGGAGCCAGACTCACCTTTAAAAAGTTATTAAGTAGGTAATGGTATAACAATCTTGTAGATGCAGAAACTGAAGCACACCAAAATTAAGTTTCCCAGAGACACAGCTGTGCATGGCCGGAGCTCATCAGAACCAGGAAGACTGGGCAGAGTACAAGCTTATAACCACTTTGCTATGGTGCCCACATACTGAACATGCAGAAATCTACCTTTAATCAATGGCTCTGCTTTCTGAAATTTTAGTTACTTATGGTTCAACATTTCCACTAAGTAGAAAATTGCATAAATAGCCCATGAGTTTTCAACAGTGTGAACTGGGAGTAGCATTCACTATTCTGGGAATTATCCCTATGGTCAACGAATTCATACTATATATGCATGCTACTTGTTCATTAGTTACTTAGCAGATGCCCCATTTGTCCGATCAACCACTGTTACCACATAGTTGTAAGGTAGTCATAGTTACATGACTAACTTTTGCACATTATTTTTTTTCTTTTACTAATTAATTCACGTATTCACTTTACAGCCTGATCACAGGCCACCTCTCTCCTCTCCGCCAAACCCCACTCCCACATCACATTCCACCATTTCTCCCTCCCCTTCTTCTTAGAGAAGGGGAGACTCCTCATGGGTACCAAACCACCCTGGCACATGGAGTTGAAGTGGGACTAAGCTCATCCTCTCCCACCAAGATTAGACAAGGGATCCCAGCCAGCTATGAGGAAGAAATCCAAAGGCAGGCAGCAGAGTCAGAGACAGCCCCTGCTCCAGTTTTTTACCACATGCAGACCAGACCATGCTAGACATCTGCTTCATATATGTAGGGAGTCTAGGTCCAGGCCTGCATGTTCTTTGGTTGGTAGTTTACTCTCTGTGAGCCCCCATAAACCCAGGTTAGTTTACTCTGTAGGTTTTCTTGTGGTATTCTTAACCTCTTGGGCTTCCTAATGCGTCCCCTCTCTCTTCAACAAGACTCCCTGAGACCCACCTATTGTTTGGCTCTGGGCTCTACATCTGTTTCCATCAGCTGCCGGATGAAGCCTCTGAGAGATTGATGTCTTGAAGCATAGCAGAGTATCATTATTAGTGTCAGAAATTGGCTCTCTCCCAAGGTGTGGGTCTCTAGTTGGGCCAGTCTTTGGTTGGTTGTTCCCTCAATCTGCTTCATTTTTATCCCTGGACAAACTTTGGGTTAAAGGTTTATTTTGTGCATCAGTTGATGTCCCCTCCCTCAGCTGGGAACCCTGCCTGGCTACAGGGAATGGACACTTTAGGCTACATATTCCCAACAGCTGGTAGCTAAGATCACTCCTATAGACTTTTGGGAGTTTCTCTATTCCCAGATATGCCCCCCATTGATTTTAATTCTCCCAGCCTTCTCCCCACACCTGATCAACATGCCAGTCCCCTCTGCACCTCCTCTCCCATACAGTTCCCTCCCCCCATCTATCTTCCATGTCTATTTTATTTCCCCTTCTGAGTGAGATTTGAGTGTCCTCCCTTGGGCCATGCTTGTTACATAGCTTCTTTGGATGGATGGATTGTAGCATGGCTATTCTGGACTTTATGACTAATATCCACTTATGAATATATACCATTTGTGTCTTTCTGGGTCTGGGTTGCCTCACTCTGAATGATATTTTCTAGTTCCATCCATTTGCCTACAAATTTCATGGTGTCCTTGTTTTTAATAGCTGAATAGTACTCCATTGTGTATGTGTACCACGTTTTTTTCTTTTAATCCATTCTTCAGTTGAGAGAAATCTAGGTTGTTTTCAGTTTCTGGCTATTACAAATAAGGCTGCTATGAACATAGCTGAACAAATGTCCCCGTGGTATAGTGGAACATTCTGTGGTATAGTGGAACATTCTGTGGTATAGTGGAACATTCTGTGGTATAGTGGAACATTCTGTGGTATAGTGGAACATTCTGTGGTATAGTGGAACATTCTGTGGTATAGTGGAACATCTTTTGGGTATATGCTCAGGAGTGATGCAGCTGGGTTTTGAGGTAGGAATATTTTCAATTTTCTGAGAAACCACCAAATTGATTTCCAAAGTGGTTGTACAAGTTTGCACTCCAAACAGCAATGGAGGAGCGTTCTTTTTGCTCTGTATCCTCACCAGCATAAACTGTCCTTGATTGGTTTTTTGTTTTGTTTTGTTTTGTTTTGTTTTGTTTTTTGTTTTTTATCTTAGCCCTTCTGACTGGTGTAGGATTTCAGAGTTGTTTCCATCTGCCCATCCCTGATGACTAAAGATGTTGAACATTGCTTTAAGTGCTCTGAGCCATTCAAGATTCATGTGTTGAGAATTCTCTGTTTAGTTCTGGACCCCTTTTAAATTGGGTTGTTTTAGTTTGCAATTGTTTAATTTCTTGAATTCTGTATGTATTTTGGATACTAGCCCTCTGTCAGATGTAGGATTTATGAGGATCTTTTCCCATTCTATAGGCTACCATTTGTTTCCATTGAGTGCCCTTTGCCTTACAGAAGGTTTTCAGTTTCATGAAGTCCCATTTATTAATTGTTGATTAGTGTCTAGCTGTTGGTGATCTGATCAAGAAGTTGTCTCCTGTACCAATGTGTAACTATTCCTTATTTATTCTTCTATTAAATTTAGTGTATTTGGTTTTATGTAGAGGTTTTTGGTTCACCTCAACTTGAATTTTGTGCAGGGTGATGAATATGGATGTATTTGCATTCTTCTACATGCAGACATCTTGTTAAACTAGCACTATTTGTTGGAGATGCCTTCTTTTTTTAATCCATTGTATGGTTTTAAGTTCTTTGTCAAAAATCAAGTGTTCATAGGTGCGTGGCTTATTTCTAGGTCTTCAGTTGTAGTCCATTGATCAAACTGTCTCTTTTTATGCCAGTGACATGCAGGTTTTTCTACTATTGGCCCATAGTATAGCTTGAAATCAAGAATGGTGATATCTCCAAAAGTTCTTTTATTGTATAGGATGGTTTTATCTATTCTGACTTTTTTATTCTTCTATATTAAGTGGAGAATTGCTCTTTCAAGTATTGTAAAGAATTAAGTTTAAATTTTTATGGTAATTGTATTGATTCTGAAGATTGCTTTTAGTAAAATGGACATTTTCACTATGTTAATCCTGCCAATCCTTGAGCATGGGAAATTTTTCCATCTTCTGATATCTTTTATTTCTTTCTTCAAAGACTTGAAGCTCTTGTCATACAGATCTTTCACTTGCTTGGTTAGAGTTACACCAAGGTTTTTTATATTATTCGTGCCTATTTTGAAAGATGTTGTTTCCCTGATTTCTCTCTCAGACCACTTATCATTTGTATAAACATCGGCTACTGATTTTTTTTTTTTTTTAGTTAATTTTGTATCCAACCACATTGTGAAAGATGTTTAACAAATGTAGGAATTCTCGTGTAGAATTTTTTTAGGTCAATTGTTTATACTATCATATTATTTGTGAATTGTGATACTTTGACTTCTTCCTTTCTAATTCAAATCCCCTTGGTCTTCTTTAGTTGTCTTATTGCCCTAGTTAGAAATTCAAATTCTATATTGAATAGAGAGAGAGAGTAGACACCTTCTCCCTGATTTTAGTGGAAATGTTTTAAGGTTCTCTCTATTAAATTTAATCCTGGCTATTGGCTTGCTATATATTCCCTTTCTTGTAGTTAGGTATGGGCCTTGCATCCCTGATCTCTCCAAGACTTCTAGCATGAATAGGTGTTTGATTTTGTGGAAGGCCTTTTCAGCATCTAATGTGATGACCATGAAGTTTTTCCTTTGGATTTACTTATATGGTGGATTGCATTAATGAATTTTTGTATGTTAACCATCCCTTCACCCCTGAGCTGAAGCTTATTGGATGATGGTGGATGATTTTTTATGTGTTCTTGGATTTTATTTGTATTTTATTAAGTATTTTTGCATAAATATTTGTAAGAGAAGTTGGTCTGAAATTCTCTTTTGAATCTTTGTGTGGTTTAGGTATCAGAGTGATTCTTTCTGTAGCTAATTTACGAATTAATTGTTACCATATATAGATAAGAAAAATATATGTAGAAGGATAACTGCTTTGGAGCCACAGATAACTGCTAGAGTCTTGGGATTAAGAGTGACCAGGACTGTAAATTGCTCTGCCTTTGAAGAATTTAAAACACATTGCTTTTGTCACCTGAATCTAGGAACAACAGTCTATTTAAAAAAAAAATGGTCAGCTTTACTCTGTTGGTAGTGGTGGTGGTGGTGGTTGTGGTGGTCATGGTGGTTGTTTTGTTGTTTGTGGTGGTTGGTTGGGTTTTTGGTTTTTTTGCAACCATTACTCAAACCACATCAATATCAGTATAAATGGCACTTACTTCACTTTCCTGTTCTGTGTTGGTTCCTCTGTCTTCAGGATAATGTGTTATACACTGAAAGTTTCAATATATTTCCCTTAGAGATGTCTGACAATGTGAACCACTTAGATGGGCACACTCATTTGTGGCTTACCCACACATACACTCACACATAAACACAGACACACAGACACACACACACACACACACACACACACACACACACACCATAAACACACACAGACACACACACACTTCAGTGCAGCCACACAAAAAAGAGGGCCAGCCTAGCACTTACTGTTCTTCTTTAACTAAGGGAATTAGATGGAATTAATAAAAGATACTAGTTCATTTTTGTCCTCTAGTTCTATGTCCTGATACACTGTATCAAGAGTTTTATATCACAACCTACTATTATTAACTAAGGGAATGGCCCTTGCCTTGGACTAGGCAAAGAGGTAGCTGACAGCATCTGTCTCGGGGAAATGCTTAGAAATGTGCTAATATTGGCTCTTAGTCGAGACAAAACTCTTTCTTTGTACTTCTGATACATCTCTTTACCTGGCTTCGTCTTCTCCCCTAGCCCCCAATCCAACCTCCACCTTTTATTTTCCTTTTCTTTTGTTATTATTTTACTAAGTCAACCTACAGAGTAATGGGTATCATCATGTCATTTTTCTTGAGTCATTATGCTTTGTTCTAATGAATATCCCAGGTCCCCTACTGTCCCCATCCCTGCCATCCTCTCTAGATGATTCACTCCATCTACTCAACATGTTTCCCCTTCTTCTTTAGATCATGATTCCCCTCACACTCTCATTCCCTGCCTTATATTTTGTCCTCTCCTTTCATGATCCTCTTTCTACTTTCATCACACACATGCACACACAGACATGTACACACACTTATAGGCAGGCATGCACATATAGACTATACACACACGTACATACAATTGCATATTTGTAGTCTTCAATCTAGATCTCACGTATAAGAAAATATATTATTGATACTCGTCTCTCTGAATTTGGTGTATTGTGTTCAATTTCATCTCCTCCAGTTACAACCATTATTCCTGGAAAATAGAACTTCATTTTTGCCAGGGACTAAATAAAATCCCACTGTGTGTGTGTGTGTGTGTGTGTGTGTGTGTGTGTGTGTGTGTGTGTGACATCATGGTGAACCCATGGGAGTGGATTTCTAGTCATTGTGAATAGTGAAGCAACAGTCATATATGTGCAAATATCTATGTGGTGTGTCGATAAAGATTAAGTTTGCATAGAAGAATATGATAGTTAGGACATGTGGCTTTCCATTTTCAATGTTTTGGTAACCCTCATGCTGATTTCCATAGTGTCTGCACCGATTTATACCCCCGCTGGCTGTGTCTGAAGCTGCTTTATCCACATCTTTACGATGTAAGCTGCTTGGTTTCTTGATGATCCTCATGCTGACTGAAATGAGATGGAATCTCAGAGCAGTTATAAATTGCATTTTCCTGATGCCTGGGGATGTCAAACACTTTTTCAAGTATTTTGTTTTCCAATTTTGTTTCTTCTTTGAAACTGTTTACTCGCCTTATTGATCCATTTATTGATCAGAAGATTTCTTCTGGTGTTTATTTTTTGTAGTTCGAGGTATGAGTCCCCTCTCAAGTATGTAGCTGGCAAAGGGTCCTCCCTTATTTTGTGGAATATCATTTTGCCTAGTAATGTCATCCCAATGTGCTGCAGAAACCTTTTAATTTCTATTTTTTAATATCTGGCATTGTCTCCTGTCCCTTTCAGGCCATTCTCAGTATCCCCTCACCTGCCCATGTGTCTCGAATTGGTGTTTTACCTTTGCTGCTCAGAGCAGCTTTGGGGTTTCAGGTCTTATTTTTAAAGGCCCTTTATCCATTATGAATGGACTTTGTAAAAGTTAAAGGCATGTACCAGGTTCTCTCCTGCTGCAGGTGGATTGCCAGTTTTCCCAGCACCATTTGTTGAAACTCAGGGGCTGTTCCTCTGTATCTTTATTTCTGGCTACATTCCACTAGTCCGCAAGTGCATTTTCAAAGCAGTCCCATGCTTTTCTCTTCCAGTGGCTCTGCCATATAGTTTGAGATCAGATATTTTCCCACCTCTAGCATTACTCTCTCTGTTTATGGTCGTATGGGATGGTCTTTATGCCTCTATATGAGTTTTAATTGTTTTTATAGTTCTGTGAAATGTCATGGAGGTTTTGCTGAGGTTTCCATGGTATTTGTAGATTGCTTTCAGTGATACAGCCATTTCCCCAGTATTCATTCCTCAAGCACAATCACACTGGGCGACAGAACTCTTACATTCTCTGTGTTCTCTCCTGTTGCTCCCTGCAGTGCTTCTAGCTATTGTACAGGTACTTTGCCTCCTTGGTGAGTTTATCCCTAGGAATTTTTCTTAGAACTAGTGTGAACAGGATATTTTTCTTGACTTTTCCTCTAGTTAGTTTGTTATCAGTATGTAGAAAAGCCACTTATTTTTATACATTGTTTTTTTTTAATCCTGTTAGATAAAAGCGTTTATCAGTAATACAGACTTTCTGCTGAAAACATTAAGGTGTTTTAAGCATAGGTCCATGTTGCTTCCAAATAGGTATGATTTTACTTCCTACTTTCTTATTTGTATCCCTTGTATACATTTCTTTTTTCTTGCTGTTATGGGAAAGATTTCAAATAATACATTGAAGGACAGTAAAAACTATGGACACCTTTATCTCTATGTTAGATTTCATAGATATCATCACAGTTTTCCCCTATTAGGTATATGTTGGATTCTGGTTTGTTCCACATGTTTCTACTATGTTGAATTTTATCCCTTTTATTTCTACGTTCTTCAGTTTCATCATGGAGGGATACTCAACTTTGTTGCATCTTTTCACATTTACTGAAAGGACTGAGTGATTCTGTCCTTCAGTTCTGCCAGGGTTCCTATTCTGTCTCTAAACAAAGTTATTGGAACGTGGTTCTTTTGTTTGTTTGTGTGCCCATCTCTCATTCTTCTGACATTAGCTGCCTTAGCTTACTGCAGTTCACTTCCTGGCACTGATTCTACTGATTCTGTCTATAGCTTATTTACAGTTTATCTACCTGGACATTTAGAAAGATAAATAGGCTCACATGAGTAAATAACTTTTCATAGCCACTTGGGCTAGAAGAAACCTTGGGTCATTGATTTGCCTATAACAGAAGACAGATATGGAATATTTAAATCATTATATTCTATAAAATATGGGCAGGATATGAGAACTCTGCATGTAACAGATAGGCAGAAAGGAGGAGAGGGGTTAAAAGAAGATTTTCTTCCTAAGTAGATGATTTTGAGCTTAGAAGATTTTGAGAGAATATCAGATGAAGAAGTAAAACAGAGTAAAGGACGCTTCCTGAAGAGAAGTATCAGTAATGAAAACTGTTAAAAGGGTTTGCACTGTGACTGTATAATACTGAAGCAGAGAAGAGGAGGCTGCAGAATCCTTGAGAACACACAGCCATTTAGGCCTCACAGGTGGCCTTCACCCTGCATGATATACAAGCAAGTCATAGCTAATATAAGCAATTTATGATCAGTGGTTTATTAAGGAAAATTAAACAAGACTTGCAAATTAAAGGTATAAACCATATATTAAACAAATAAGACATTTCTATGGAAGACCAAAGCAAAGTAAAAAGGTCACTTAATTGTTACCAATCACATACATTTTCTGTTTTTCATATATATATATATATATATATATATATATATATATATACATATATATGTGTGTGTGTGTGTGTGTGTGTGTGTGTGTGTGTGTGTGTGTGTGTGATTTTGTGTTTCCTAAGTGGAGTTCTAATTCCTGTTTGTGCAAATAAATTCTTTATGTTTTTAGTTTGTTTTTGGTTTGCCTTTTAACACTTAACATAATCTTAGACCTTTCCAATTAAAGAAGATAAAGTCAACTTGTTTATGTTAAGCAATGCTAGAAACATTATATGCAATCAGCCATGAAATAAAATCTCCTGATTCCAATTTCCATGATGCTGAAATGAAATATACTACTTCCCTGACTTCCAAGCTGAGATCTTTATTATTGTTTTACTGTATTAAAACAACTCCCTATAAAAAAAATAATTTTGTCTTTAATATTGTACACTGGAATTAGAAAAGAAATGGAGAATTTAATGCATAAAGAATAATAGCAGCAAAGATAGCAGTAAGGTTAGAGGGGAGTGGTTCTGTTAAATACCTCATTTTCTATTTTTTATTTCAATGGTGCACTTGTCTTCTCTCCCAGGCTGCAATAGCCTTTTTGCAAAACTTTTTGTTATTGTTGTGTTCTATTTTTCTTTTGTTTACACTATCTACTAATTCACTAACTTGGCTGCTGAGAATGGACTGTTACCCATCCTACAACATATAGGTCAATATACAGCCCAGGAACTATTGAGGGACTATTTAAATGCCTAGGATATTGGTTAGTTTCTATATTTCACATTCCTTCCTCTTTTCAACTACAACCACTGGATAATTAACTTCACATCTGTCTTCTATCTTCTGTAAACTATCAATTAGGATGACTAATGGAATTAATGTTGATCAGCACCTTTCTTCTGTATGTCAACATATCCATCAATTTATTATTATGGCATGCACATATTTTTTTGCTTTTCCAAATGACTTTTTAGAGATATTCCTATGAGGTTAAAGAAATGGCTCAGTCATAGAGTTTGATATATAAATTCAAGAACCAGTTATGTGTATATATATATATATATATATATATATATATATATATATATATATATATATATATATTTCATGGAAGCCATTGACCAGCTAGGCAAATTGTTGAGCCCTCATTTCAGTATATTAGACAGAAATATCACTTGATATTGTTCTTTGGTGTCTACATTCATGTGCCCACAGACATACACACACACACACACACACACACACACACACACACACACACACACAAACACACACGATATTTGAAAGAAAATATTCAGGGTGTATTTCTCCATGCCTTCTCTATGTTCAGTACTTCTACACACAATGGTCCAGTTTCTTTTCTCTCCTCATTGCCTCCTCTGCTCTCATGAGTTTCTCCCTACTGCAGTCATTCCGCATCTGTGTGCTTTATACCCTCTGGAAGTTGATGTTTATTATATAAATTTAAATCAACTTGATATGCCAAGGACTGTTCAAAGCCAACACTCAGGGATACTAACCTCATGAGTGTGCAAATTATGTATTCAAATACATAGAGACACTCAGTGACTCATAGGACATAAAAGCATGCACAGGCAGGTCTGATTGGCAACATTTCTAAGATGAGAAGCAGCCGTGTGATCAGTATTTCATAGAATTGATAACAGTTTGGGAAAACAAGTATAAGGGCCGTCTGCCTGGTTTCTTCCTTTCATAGATCACACTTTATCAGGCACCAGAGCTTTTAGTTTCTGTCCAAAGACTAGGAGAGAAGACGTGTTCAGGAGTCTGGGGCACCATCCACCTGCACGCTCCTTTCTTGGGTCACTGCTATGTCAGTTCACACTACCACGAGGAGGACTGTGTTTCTGTAATGAACTGGGAGTTGAGAAAGGAAGTTAATTACATTTGTTAACGTTTCCAAATTATAATATAATCTGTTTTCCATGTATACTACTTTAATATTATCTGCATTTTACTTTTCCTGTTTAAGCAAGATGTTTCTGTTTTGACCATTTGGATATACAAACATACATAATCATACTTTTTTTGCCTGGCATTGTATTTTTCACATATGCACATATTTAATAGCAGCACATGATAGTATAATGGATTATAAGAGAAACCAAATATAAAATAGATTGGTAGCCCACGTGAAAACACACTGCCTTTCGGAAAAGGAAACTTTGGAAAGGTTCGCTCACTGAGATGAGGCATTGGCTGTTATATTAAAAATAAGAGACTGTATTATTAGCTGCCATAGGATGTAAGTGTAACTTTTGTTTGCCTGAATAATCGTCTCTGATGTTTACTGCCTCAGTCTGCTAACCTAGGCATAGTCCTGGGAGCTTCTAGCCTCTGTATAATCTAATCTAGGCCTAGAATCCTTCCAGCCTCTGAGGCTTACTGCTGAATAAACTCACCATTTCTAGTTCTTCCTGAGCTGAGTCTGGTTCAGCTCAGATGTTCTGGCTCAACTCCTGTCCACACAAACTGATACGACCTGGCTTTTCTCTCAGTCTCTGCTTGACTACAAACTAACTCTAGCGATCTTTTGTAATCTTCCAGCTTCTTTTCGTTCTCCTGCTAGTTCTGTTTTTACCCATGTCTAGCTATAGCTGTCTCCATAAAACCAGCCCAGCCAAACTGCCTCCTTTTCCCTCTCTGTGCTGCTCCACTCTTCCTCTGAACTCTACTGCACTGCTCTCTACAAACTCTACTGTGTCCTGTACTGTGCTCTCTTCCTCCTGTGCTGTCCGTCTCTCCCTTAAGTAGCATCACTTTCCTCTCTTTTTTCATGAAAAGTTGGGCATATCCTCTTCTGTCCAATCTTTCTCTGATTTGTCACTTTGTCTGCCACTCAATTACACATCACCTTCAAACTTAGGTGCTTCCTTCTCCAAACTAACTTTACCCTCATTGTTTGGGATTAAAGGTGTGTGCTAAGGGCACATCTGTCTTTCAGCCAGAGGGGTTGAAGGTGTGGTCTAAGAACTTATCTGATTAGAAAAATGTTCAAATACCTTTAACAATAAGGAATTTCTTGAAGCCTACCTCAAACCTCAATCTGGGTGAACATTTATCTATTGCCTGAGTTATATAGTTGTCCAAACCAAAGACTTGCTTTTACTGACAGAACTTGTGGTGTATTTGTGATGTATGTGTGACTCCGTCATCATCTTTAACTCTGACTTAACAAGGAAGCATAAAGTGAAGTGGTTAAAATAGCCGTCATTCTGTAATCAAGTCTCATGAATTTCTATGGGAGAGAGTTGACTGACAGGTGTAAAATACCCTACAAATCCCTCCAACGAGCATGTTTCAAAACAATTATTTTTAACAATTCCAGCATCGTAACAGTTAAACTATTTTTATTTAGCCGTATATTATGTAAGATGGTATGTACATTAACGTATATAGTCATTCCCAAGTTGAAGGTCTAACAACTTAACCACTTGACCTGAGAGCGCACCTCAGTGCCCTTGGCAGTCCAAGTCAGTGGTCTATTGTACTACACAGATGCATTAGACATTCACACAGCATTAGGACATTCAGTTAATCCTTCCTTTCCTTATATGCATGTTTACATGTGGGGAACCTGTGTGTAAGAGGGAAAATGCACATAGTTGCACATGCATGTGGAAGCCCAAGGTCATTGCTAGAAGTCATCTTTGGATGTTCGTCTATATTACCCACAGAAGCAATGCATCTCAGTCAGACTCAGAGCTCAGAGATGTGGCCACTTGTGCTAGCCAGCATGATGTGGAGACTCCTGTCTGTGTCTTATGATGCTGGACTTACAGGGAGTCACCACGCTCCCCTGAAAATTTCCATGTGTTCTGGGCATCTGAACTTCCACCCTCATGCATGCATTGTGAGCACTTCATTCACAGAGCCATCTCCCCAGTCTTTTACTGGTATTTCTGATCTAAAGCTGGGTCAGTCAACAGAGGTAGAACTCAAAGGTATGGAGAAATAATCTGTGTGTATGTGACACATATCACCCACAGACATGGATTTTTTGCCTTCTAAAGAGTCAGAGTTGAATAATATAGAATATGTGAATATATTTCCTCGTAGAGAAAGCTAAGCTGGGTATGTCTAAGCAAATCTTAGAAATCTAAGGAAGTAAAACAAATCCAGGTGAGGCAGGATTGCTGTAAAAGTATGATGTTCGTTACTAATATAGCTTTTGATTGGTCATTGCCACAGGGCTGGCCAAGAAAGCCATTCCTCAGATGATTTGTGCATGGTAATGCAAAGAGTCAGCAATTCAACTTGGATTAACATCTCCGTGTGTGTTTATGGCCATGAGATGTCAGAACTCCTTTAGCTTTCCTTACTCTCTTCCTTGCACGTAATTAAACCCTTGCTGAAGAAACCAAACCATCATTGAAGTTTCATTTTTACTTGTGTCCCGCTGTTTTCTTGTATCTTTCATGCATGCACAAAAGCAACCGACCAACCACACACACATATGCACAGGTATGATTTCTTTATACTTTGTCGGTTTCTGTTGCTACTACCTGTTGTACACTCACATCTAGTAATTTGGAGCTAGGAAGCAAAGATGAAAGAGAACATATAGATAGCCTTTGTCTTTTGGAGTCTATGTTACCTCACTAATATAATCTTTTCTAGATCTATCCATTTACCTGAAATTTTCATGACCTTTCCTTAGAATGAGTAGAAACTTTCCACTTTAGGAAGTCTCTAGCATTTTACATCTAACTGGACTGTATTTTTATTATTATTTTTTTTGTTGTTGTTTGCAAAAATAAAACTTGAAATTTATGGTTAGCATATTTGGAGAAATATTATTTTATATCACTTCACTGTAGGTTTAAGTAATAATTTATTGGATTTGGTTTTAGTCGTGAAGATACAAAATAGGATTTAGCCTCAGCTTAAGGAGATACCAAACAACGGCAAAAAGATAGTCATTCCATTTGTGAGTCATGAACAATGGGGATTAGCTGCTATGGTTTTACACAAACATGCACATGTGTTCACATGTGGGCACACACATGTTGGGAGCCGACTTTTAGCAGAAAGCGGCTAGAAAGCAGCTATCATCTTTACAGCCATCTGGAGCCATATACCCTGAAAAGAGACTTGGTTTTCAGCAGCCTACAACAGCTGAGCACACTCTGATAAACATCTTGTTTATCCCACATAGCTTGTTTTGCTGTTTAGTGACCCCAGCTGCATAGTGCACGTGGTAAAATGTCTTCACCTGTGTTCTCCTGCTTGTGCTTATAAATACCCAGGATTTCCTTGTAGTGGGTAGTAGTAGAAGTAGTAGTAGTAGTAGTAGTAGTAGTAGTAGTAGTAGTAGTAGGTGTAGTGGTGTGTGTATGGTGGAGACAGTAAACAAGTCTTGACTACAGACCCTCTGGCTTGTCTCTATTCTTCGTGTCTCTTCCCCTTCTTCCCCCAACTCTCTCTCTTGCTAGACCCTGACCTGCGGAACAAAGCGGGCCGCTACAGTTTGGCCAGAGTGGGCAGTTACACACACACACACACACACACACACACACACACACACACACACAGGCACGCACACATGTATGTGCACACCGTGGGGGGGTGAGGAAGAAAAGTTGAGGAAAGGCACACTTTGCTCTGCAAGATGACAAAAAGGCACTGCTCTGTTGAGTAAAAGCATGCATTAAGAGCTCAGAAATCGGAGGCCAGAGACTAGCGGAAGCAAGGGCTGTGTTCATTTGTCTGTTTCCTTGTTTCCAATTTTTCCTCCCAGATTGCTACAGTCAATCATGAAGGGCAATCTAAAGCACAGAGAAGCCTGACCATGTGCTCCACTTCACGTGCTGAGTCTAAATGCTGGCAGTAGGTTTGGATCTAGCATGCATGAAATGATGGCCACGTCGTGCTCCATTGGTCCCCCCGCATCTCTTCCTCACTTTGATCTAATTGCTGTCCTTGCTGGCCCACTGTGATCATTTTAGGCTCCTCCGCATTTCTTCCTAGACTGTTTCTCTGAACTGCACTCCAGAGAGAACAGATTAGCACCATTGTGCACCGCTGCACTTCCTGGTTGCTGTGGCTGCACTTCTTCTGCAACGAAGCTAGTTCAAGTCGAATTTTACCTATTTTTCCTCCTTTGGATCTGTTGAGGAATTGAAGGCACTGTAAAGCATTCTTTGACTCAGTGTGTTTTTCTGAGAGATAGAAGTAGAGTCGAACTGGAAAGTAAATCTTTGTCTCAAGTTTCCCTCAGTTTTCACAGATGGGGCGCAGACCATTGGACAATACATTATATAGAACTTTCTATACCTTCCTTCTTTACATTGTCTTCAAGATAATATAAAATACTGTGGTTAAAAGTATCATTTTAGATTTGTGGATAGTATTCCCAAATGCAGGCCAAGATTCTTTGTGGTAAGAGTAATGCCTTAGGTAAGTCTTGACTGAGTGTGGTAAAATATCAATACTAGATTTAACCCATAGACCATCTGCTGAGTATCTCAGAATTAAAATCTCTGCTTGTAAACTGGGTAACCATGAACCTTCTCTGGGTGTGAATGCCTCCATATTTGGGGCAGTTTGAACCAATTGTTCTAATTCTAATAAGTCTCAGTCCTAGACAATCAGTTTCCATGTATTTATCCCATGTAACTCAGTCCAGAACACAAGTGCATCTTTATACTCAATATAGGGCATCTGTGTTGGGCATGTGGAGCAAACACATGTCTAGAATCAAGATTCCCAATTTACAGCACGAGAATAAAACTTCTCAGGAAGTGCTTGCCAGAAATGAGCTGTGTCTTCTTTCTTATCCTCTACCTCAGCCCTGCCTCACGTGATACGGGATGGGAAAACTGTGCTGATGTTCAAAGCTATTGTGTGCCACTTAGTATCTAGAGCTGATAGGAGCAAAGGAGGGCAGGGTAATATGTAGGAAATAGCTTCAGCTTCTGGATTTTATATTCTCTAAAGCACACATATTTCAGAAAATTTGAGAGAGGAAGGCCTCCCCTGGGAATGGTAGACAGTCGACAATATCCAAGAGCCAAAATAGTTGAAGCAACATACAAAGCAAAAATACAAAGAGTAGAAGTTGAAATTTGGTTGAATCCCAAAAGAATTTAGTCTTCTCTTTGACAAAACCCTCCAGGGGTTGGGCAGGTATGTATGCTCATTCTGTCACAAAGTTATTAGTATCTAGGGACACAATTAATGATTATCTTAGGAATTGGGATGTGTTCGTCAATGAGAGTCCAAGAACAGACTGTCATGCTTGCTTTGCTAGAATGCTTTTCAATTTCAACTTCTCACTGAATCTAGTCTTTGGCATATCATATACCTACTGCTTATTCTCTCCCTGTATAGCACCTGACACAATGTAAATGCTATGCGAATAGTTATTTAGACTATTGTTTGTGGAACTATGGCATTAAAAACATGTGCAGTTGAGTATAGATACAACCATCACAGTGCTAACCATACAGCATGTGTTAGGAACAAAATGCTTTTGATAGATGCATTTGATTTATGGTCAGTTCAGGATACAGATGATCATCCTCTGAAAGGCCAGTGGAAATGGAATTGTTGAAGATGATTGGCCACAGACTCCTACTGCATGATACCTTTGTATATCTCTTGGGGTTTTTCCTCCTTCTTGACTATCCTGAGAAATGAGAGCACCTTTGATACTTGTTCAGAAGCAGAGCAAGTGGGTGAGTGCGAGTACTTCATCCACTTTGTACTGCATCTGTAGCCTGTGTTTATTCTTCCCCTGGAATTTCAAATACCAGCCAGTAGCATTAAGCCGTAATACTCTGAATCAAAATATCAGTTCCTAAGTCTGTTGAAAGCATTCTGCTTCCAGTATTCTTGAAAATAAAAAAGCAATGTGGCTTTGTTTAAGTGGGGGAAGGTGGCTTGTGCTTAATGGCTAGGTCATTGTGATCTGTGGAATCATCTCTCATGTTTGGGGTGATAAACTGCACTGACGCCTTGGGCAGTGTTCCCTCGTCTTGCTGTCAGTAAACGTTTTATCTTCAATGGCTGCATTTGAATTCTGCAAAAAAAACTATTATTTTGGGAATGTAAGGTAAAGCTAGATGTTTTGTTTGTTTTGAATATTCTGCTTTCACTCCTTAGGTATTTGTTTAAAGGGAAATGACACATCTTTTAAAACCAATGGCTCTGAGAGAGGTGAATAGTCTTTTGAGTAAAACAGAGTCCAGAGGTTATTGCTGTGTGCAGGTACAGCTGCAGTCTTTCTTTCTTTCCCAGATTTCTTCAGTGTAAGTGTACAAGGCAGCCATCATGAGCCTCAACTTCACACACTTTTCTCAGCTCACTGTATGAGTACTGACACATTTTATTTAATGACACTCTGTCCCCATCAGTCACTCTAGTGCCAGGCTTTCGCTCATAGAAAAGTTTAACTGAAGATGCTGAATTTGCACACTCACAATCTCAGAGGGATGAAAGTAAGACAGAATATAATGGAGAGGACTTTGAAGCTCCACAGATACCACCCTCCCCTTGGAGGTTTCCAGGGCTCTCAAAGCAATAGACAAGATGTTTCCCCAGTGACAAAGTAGCTACTCTAGTCCCTAGAGGGACTCTTCCCTTGACTGACACAGAGAGGCCTATTTCAGTCTATAATCTTTTTGGTTCTAGGTGTCCCTATGAGCCCACAGACAACCAGGCATGTGAGACAGAGAAGCTGTGGGACAGAGCTTGGAACAGTACATTGAGTGATGCCTCCTCTGATCATCTGAAACTAACTGTAAAGGCTTAAAGGCCACAGAAATAATGGATGCTCTAGGAATAAAATTGTAGTAAATCGTGTGTCAGTCATGCACTTCATGATGGTCTCGAACTTGGTTCTGTAGCTGAAGATGACTCCGGTCTCCTAATTCTCCTGACGATACCACATCCACCGAATGCTGAGATTTTTAGCCTTGCTTTGAACTGATGGCACCAGATAATCTTTTAATTTTATTTTGTCGAACAAATAACTGTGTTTGAAATTCTCTGTTTTCACTGAATTCCAAGGACGCTAAGCTTTCAAGAATGAGACCGACAGTTCTTAGAGACTTGACAAGGTCTTGGAAAATTCTGGGACTTTCCGAGAAGTCTGTATTAAATCGGTTGTCTGACGCTGGTAACTAGAGATGGACTCGTGGGCAGAGGTTGGGGCTTCTGTGGACAAGCTGTACGCCATTGCCCACTCTCTCTCCTCCAGGCATAACTTTGCCCCGAAAGTCAAGTTCGTAGACTAAGTGAACATGACAGATATTCTAGCATGGAATGTTACATAAGCCACATCTGGAGAACTCTCTTAAGACAAAAGCAAGTAATTTAACAGACAAATATATGAAGATTTTAAAAGAGAAAGATAGTGTCTCTGTCTCTCTGTGCATCTGTGTCTCCCCCTGCCTCTGTGTGTGTGTGTGTGTGTGTGTCCATCTGTCTGTGTGTCTGTCTGTCTTGTATTTTCTTTTCACTTTTGTGTTTCTATGTAGTATTACATGTTTTAACATTTTCGTTTAACTGTCTCCTGAGCCCTTTTAAACTTTATATTGATGAGTTATTCACATGGTTTTATAGTCTCTCTTGACTAGAAGGGGAGAGGAATCTGCTTGTCTTGACATGTGTAGTGTGTGTGTGTATATGTATGTATGTATGTGGATGTGTGTATATGTGTGTATGTATGTGTCTGTGTGTGTATGTGTAATTATGTGTTTATGTCTATATTTGTATATGTGTGTGACTGTGTGAGTGTGTGCATGTGTGTATGTGTGTGTATGTGTGTATTTGTGTAAGTGTTGATGTGTTTATCTGTGCATATGTGTATATGTGTGTATGTGTGTATATGTGTGTATGTGATGTGTGTGTTTGCACACATTTTATATTCATATATTGTTCATATTTGCTGAGTCAGGATAGATGGGTTCAATCTTTCCAAACATTGTTTAATTACTTTCTTCTTCATGGGAATCTGCTTGTAAGTAATTTATGCAGCAGAATTTCATTTTTGAAGTCTTATTTTATAGGCCAGCTTTACCTGTCAGAATCTGTTGATGTAAAGGACATATTTTCACTACTTCCCACTGTAAAATTGCATAGAATTGATATCAAAACAGGCTTTCTCCTAATTTGAAGTCATTTTTCAGTAAAACTCCTGCTTAAGAACAAGAGTAACACGCATGAGAAGGTGACAAGAACAAATGTCCCAAAGGCAGAAGAAAATAGTCTTCAGACATTAATGAAACATAATACATAAACCATGGAACAATCCTTCGCAGCTGCCCTGCCCACCATGCTGGAATCAGGACCTTCTCAGGTCACAGAAGGAGTACCCTGGCAGCACATGAGAGTGTCTTTTGTTCTCTTAGCCATTCCGAGGAGGTAATCGCAGGGTGGTACCCAAAGCAGAAGTATGTTTGGCACAAATTATCCACACCAAGGTTGGTCTGCTTTTTCTTATGTAACTGCTGGTGGTGAAGGGAAAGGATGATTCAGGGTAAGGAAGAGAGCATCCCCAGGCATCTGCAGACCCAGCTCTGCCCCCAGCCGAGATCAGCATCCACTAGCTTTACTGGTACAAATTGTTTAGTGTGGTGTCAGTTCTGTTCGCTAAAGAGACACAGGGATGTGAAGTGGTCTGTCTGAATTTGTGGCTGGAGTACACAAGATTGGATACTGTTAGGCGTAATGTGGGTAACGTAATAGAAAATCAGGGGAAGCGTTCCTCACTGCATGCTTATATGGAGAGGCTAAAACTGAGAAACAGATCTATGATCCATTATTGTTGAAATCCTACTGGACTGACACGGTAGAGGTCATGCCTGCTGCTTGGCTAGGAAAGCTTTATTTTCGTAGACGTCATTCACTTTCTTTTTCTTTGCCAGAAACATTCAATTGAGTCAAGCCATTAATTTGATGGACTCTTTATTATCTCTAAATATCTAGGTATACATTCAGTCTTTGCACATCCAAGACTTTTCCTTTATTTGACAAGACAGAATTTTGCTAATGATCCTCTCATTCAAAAACGCTACATTGAGCTCCTACTGTGTGCCAGACAGTGTCCTCTGCTATGAAAATAAAGTTATGAAGAAAACAGACTAAAACTTGCCTTCATATATTTAATATTCTACAAAAAATATGCAGTGAGGAATGATATACTGTTACACGTACAGCTGTATGCCATATACTTGTAAGTGGAACGAAAAGAATAAAGCAGTAGAGGGTGAATGGAAGAGGTTGGGATTTCCATCAATGAGAGAGGGGTTGTGTCCCTCACTGAGGAAAGCATCTCTACCTAGCTGGTCTTATATACTCAACAGTCTCTGGATATGGATATGTCGCAGACTGAGATGGCACACACAGCGTGAACACTGTGCTGGAGCAGGAGGATTCATGGTTGTACATGAAAACCAAAGGAGTCACTCACCTGTAGAGATACACTCTGATGTGCACACACTCTGATATGATCATACACACTGTGATGAGTAGTAAGGAGGTCCCTTGAGACAGTTATGAACAAAGTGGCATAGTCTGGTTGACTTTAAACGGATCGCTTCACTGTACTGAGGGTGACTACAAAGGAGAGAAAGTCGGTGGATGTTTATGAACTTGAAAATCATTTTTTTAAAAAAATTAAATTAGAAATTTTGTGTTGTACATACTGAGTTGCATGGAAAACATATATTGCCTATTTTACTTTGTTGATGACATTGACATAATAGACTAGATACACAAAATTTAGTTTCTATTGTGACCAAATTACTAAATTTAATAAGGTATAAAATTCACACACACACACACACACACACACACACACACACACACATATATATATATATATATATATATATATATACACATACACACACACACACATATATATATATAGAGAGAGAGAGAGAGAGGAAGAGAGAGAAAAATAAATTAATCTTATTTCTATACCATCATATATGTAAAAGTATATAAAGTATATTATACATTTTATATTTTTAAATAACATATTTTATTATATTGAAAATATATTCAGTAATATATACTCTGATGTATTTATTGTTCAAGAACATATTATACATGATTTGTGTATATAACATAAACCCTGAATGTATGTAATTCAAATAATTAATTAAACATAGTATACTAAAGCACCTTAAGTTATTAACTGTCAAGATCTACAACATAAATACAATAAAATTTTAGGATATGAAAATTGAAACATTATATTTTATAATCGTCACATAGTAAGTTGCTTTTATTTTATTTGTTTTTTTTATTTTATTATTATTATTTTTTTTTTTTGGTTTTTCGAGACAGGGTTTCTCTGTGTAGCCCTGGCTGTCCTGGAACTCACTCTGCAGACCAGGCTGGCCTCGAACTCAGAAATCTGCCTGCCTCTGTCTTCCAAGTGCTGGGATTAAAGGCGTGCGCCACCACAGCCTGGTGGTAAGTTGCTTTTAGAAATGAAAATATTTCATGTATTTGAGTGACAAAAGTACAACCATAATAGTCAGTTTGATTTAAATATTTTTTGTTTAAATAAATAGAGATATTTATCTGAATTCAGTCAATATTAATCAAAATTAAGTAGACATTCATGTGGAAATGACAAGTCAGGAGCTGAATAAATAGTACTGAAGCCAATTGAGGCCCACCTTTGTGTTTTTCCTCTCCTTCATTCATGTTAACAGTATCTAAATGTCTCGACTCTCCTCTTGAATTATTCAACAAATTAAACAATCTCTATAAAGGATTGATGTAACAGGCAGTTATTTAAATGAGAGAGCCATTTGTAAACCAGGTATATTTGGCTTGCAAATAATTTGACTGGGAAATAATTAAAATTTCTTTGACTGAGAAGTCAAGAAAGTTTTGCTTTAAGATAGTGTAAGCCCTTGTTGAGTGAAATAGAACGCACACCAGACTCCAAGACATAAATACTGTAAAGAAATTGAAAATGTTTTCCCAGCTACTGCTGTCTGCCCTCTGTCCCACTGTGAAGGTGGTAATTTCCTTTGGGTTTTAGAGACATTAGTGTCTATTTAGCTTATTAGTGCAGAGTTAAACCCAAGATAGACTTTGCAAGAGGCAGAGCCAGTTTGTAGCATCGTCAGATTTTAACACAAGCAAGTATTCTTGGAGATCCACAGAATTCTGGGACATCTTGGATAAGACATTTTATCTTACAGGCCTTCGCAACTTTGAAATCTGATATTATAATGAAACTGATTCATCTCTCTCCCTCTCAGGTCTCTCCTAGAGGGAGCAACAATGTAGAATGAGTTCACAGTGTCACTCAGAGTTTTCAAGTAACTGCCATGTGGTTCTCTAGAATGATCCTCTTACCTCACCCTTGTCTTTGCCACACTTGCTTTATTCTGTCATATGCTGACAGGATCCTGTTTCCTGTTCCAAGCAATTTCCCTGAAGCTTAAAATCTCCCAAAGCAAGAAGATATATGGCAGGAAAGAGGTGGGCATTCTGAGAAGTCCACAGAATCACTCTACCCTTACGATCTGAGTTTGAACACAGTGGCCTCTCCTGGCTCCTCTGTTCCCGAGGAGGCTTGAACTTCTCCCTGATGTGAAAGTTTGTGACTTATTATCTGTTAAACTTTCAGCACCTAGAAATTAGAGCGTACGGTGATGTGAAAGACAGATACAGTACTATTTCATCCATGAGAGTATTCCAAAGCTCTGGGTGTTTTAAGAAAACATGGCCCACTTTTAAAATAAACAAACAAAAAGATTTTCAATGAAGAAAACGAAAAGACTGTAAAACAGAAAACTGATAGTAGAGATTAACTACCAGTTATTATACAACAGGATGGAATGGTTTTAAATACTATAAATATTTACTTTAAATTGAGAATACATGTTCTGGAGTTACCCACATAAATATCAATGCATTCTGTTATCACATGTAATTGCATACACAATTACAGTTATTCTTGTTTCAAGAAAGAGTCAATAGAATTTGTTTGACTTGCTCAAAATAACAACTGCCATGATTTTCTCCAACAGAGATTAACAAATTATTTAGAATATGTTTTAGTATCTATGCCAAGAATTTCATAAACCTGATTTTCTAGTTCTTTTATGTTATTCTTACTAGCCAATATATGACATGTGTCCTTGAGATACTTCTAGACATGATTGGATGGACATACAGACAGACAGACAGACAGACACACACACACACACACACACACACCCTTTCAGTAGTGACAAATACATTCTTTAGTTGTAAGACAAAGGTCAACAGAGTGTTTCTTTCTTCCCAAATAATGATGCTAAGCAGTTGTAAATCTTCAGGGGAAGTGCTTGAATCTTAGGGACCTTAATCTCATGATAAGGTTTCCTGCCCTATCATGATGACCTACAGTGGAGGCTTGCACAGAAGGCTGTGATGAGCCAGAGCCCTGCCTTCAGGTCTTAGCATACACTGCAGCGTGTTAGTGTGATTGTGGTACTAAAAGCATCTTTGCATTTCATTGATATAAATGCCACAAGCCTTGCTGAAAGAGCAGCAAAACCAAATCTTACTTAAAAGGAAGGGTAGTGCTTCCTGGCAACATGATGCTGCTCAAGCAAGTTCTGATTTCCTGATGTGAGGTCAGTGGATGGCTCAGGGACTCTGGGTGATCCCCGTGCTGCTGTGTCCTTGGCACTGACCAATAGTTTATAACGTAGACCTATTGCTTATGAGGAAAGCTAGCACTGCTCATGCTAAGGCTGTGGAGATGTTGAAATGTTTGTTTTGTTGCGTTAAAAGCTGAGCAGCAAACCTGTAGAAAAAAGATTTGCTTTTTCTTTTTGTTATGTAGAATCCCTTACTTCAGTAAAGAAAGATACCAGAGAATCTTGTTATGACGTAAGCTTCTGAAACAGGGCATGTGTCTTTCTTGGGCTTTGTGTCATTGTTTTAATATGCTGTGAGATATATAGTCACAGTTCTGCTATCCACAAAGGGTTAGAACATCAAGGGTAATTAGTATGGAAACATTGAGACTTTATAGATTTAGTAATTATAGTGTTCTCTTCAAGAGTTCAGTGTTGTCTTATGAGTGTATTCCTCATCGCCTACACCAGTTTACACAACTTTTGATACTGAGATAATGTTTTGAGTGATTACAGCAGTAGATAGACATAGTACCATACAGCAACTATGGTGGGTTCTAGGTCGAACAATATGAAACTGCTAATATTAGATCACTCTAACCTGTAAAATAATTATATATGATTTAATCACACTGTATTTATACCAAGAATAAGAAGAAATTACTTGCTGGATTTTATAAACTATAGCAAGAGCATTACCAGGCGCCCACTACATTATGAGAACCATTCTCTAAAAATATAGCGCCCCCTTATGGTGTTCTTGCCAAGACCCATTATGTTACACTGGATGACAGCAGATTTCATTGAGTTGCATGTGGCTTAGATTTCATTATACACTATTGCATGGGAAGAAACAGTAATTTCATCCTGCGCCTTTTTATTGTCTGTGTGATACTGATGGTGACGTGAACGTGGACTGTTATATGTATGATATTGAAAGGACTGGCTGACACTGTCTGTGTAGCTGTCCTTGGCAACCTGGCACTAAAGTAGTGACTTGTTATTCTTACTATTCTGTCACATTTGAGCAACACTTATACCAAGTATATACTGAACAATTTGCTATAGCAACTGTGTTCCACTCATCAAAAGTCAATGCATAAACGGTACAAATAAGCATGCTGACATTTACCAGTATTAAGATGCTCGAAATTCAGCTTCAAATGGTGCAGAAATGAGATTGCAAAGGTGAACAAAATAGTCGCAACTGATGAAGTCAGACGCTGGTCGCGTGGGTGTTCGTTTTATGGCTGCAAACTTTCTAAAGATCTACATAATTTGAAATTACAAATGTAAGGAGAAAATATTCCAACGAATAGAGAGCTTCCGTTCTTGCCGATCATTTAAGCATGCTACCTTTTAGCCACAGTGTAAAACCCTCCATCAAAGAAAACCTGGACACTCAAATTTGTTAATTTACTAATTTATTGGTGCGATTGTGGATTTAAGAGTGAAACCTCAACCATATTATGCACCATAAAGTCACCTTTCATTAGCTCTTTAGGTGACAAGATCACTGATGAAAAATACCTTCTCCAACGGTATGAATTATCTTTTCATGATGTCCACACAGCTTTGGTCTTGGAAGGGTCTGGCAATCAGTAACAGAATGGCATGAGTTTTCAGTACCCAATAATTTATTTTTCAAATACCTCTGCATGCCTGACTGATGGCCTGATGCTGCTCTCTCAGAGCATGGTTAGATCTGCAGGCAGTACTGCGAACAGATTATTTCTATGAAGAAGGAGTAGCAGCCATTTTACAGATGGGAAAGTTAAAACATAAAGTCTTTAAACTTAAAGCCATGTATCATAAAGCCATGCCAAATCATTGGCTCTGCTTGGGGCTGTGGTGCAGTCATATCGGCTGAACGTTAACTGTTTCTCTCTACCTTTCTTTATCACACTAACACATTCAGTCCCGGTTGAGTATCTCTTGTGATGTATTTGAAACTTCTAGCCCTTATTCCGGAGCAAATGTCTGCTGAGCTTTCCCTTCACTTCCCGACTAGTATCCTAATGCTTCTGAAAAGAATGTTTGAATGAGAGCAAAGCGAAAATCAGTTTTGCCTTTCCCCAAAGGAAACTCAAAAGAACATAACGGTTCTTTGAAGTAGAAAATCATTTTCTAATTTTGAATTTATAACATCAAATCTACCCTGACCCCATGAAATAGCTAGGTGTCTGTGAATTTCCTTCATTCTGGTTCTACCTGAATATATATATATATATTTTTTAGTTCTTCGATAATTTCATTTGTGTGTGCAATAAAATACATTTTATTATCAATTCTTCCTGTTCTTTCCTGAATCCTCCTTGATCAACTCTCAACTCCACACCCTCTAAACCATATGCACCCCTTTTTCATAATAACCCACAGAGTCTAGTTTGTACTGTCTATACTCACGTATGGGACCATCTGCTAGAGCCTGGTCAACCTGTCAGCAGCCACACATGAAAAAAAAATTGAGACTCCCTCCTCTAGAAGCCGTCACGTATAATTAGCTCCTCAGATGGCGTAGGGAAAGTGAGCCTTCCCTTCCAGGTTAGAATATGGACTTGCTTCATCTCTCACAGGTCTTGTGTAGGTAGCCATGTTGCTTTGCCTCTATTAGAGCAGTGGTCCTGTCATGTCCACAAGATGCTGTTCACTCTGGTCCTCCCAGACCTCTGGCACTTACAGTATTGCTGAGCCTTCTTCCTGATGTTCCCTGAGCCTGTGTGGCCTGTGAAGTAGATTTCCCATTTGTGACTGAGTGGCCCACGGACGCTTACTCTCTTAACATTAACAACTGCTTGTGAGTTTCTGTGTTAACCACCATCTAATACACAAAGAGACTGCTCCAACGAGTTGCAGGAGCTGCACTAATCTATGGATATGGAGAGATGAACTTAGAGGGCAGGTTGATGTTATGCCCATTTAACAAGATAAATCTTGATAGTGAATCAGATGGATGATATTTGTATAAACCTACCCTGAAGAAATATCTATGGTTTTTCTAAATAAAGAGTTAGGTTGTATTTTAGTGTTATCAAAGGATACTTTCTTCAAATGAGCAACAATGAAATAAAACAAAAACAAGATAAAACAGAACCATACAATACTGAAATCTTTAAAAATAAAGAAAATGGCCTGGCGGTGTTGGCACACGCCTTTAATCCCAGCACTTGGGAGGCCGAGGCAGGAGGATCTCTGAATTCGAGGCCAGCCTTGTCTACAGAGTGAGTTCCAGGACAGCCATGGCTACACAGAGAAACCCTGTCTCGTAAAACAAAGCAAAACAAAAAATGCTATAAGGTATACCCATTTTGTGAAATACGAATCACAGTGTAACCCTTCTTTACATAATGGCAAGTGGAAGGTCTGATAAATAACTGCAAGAAGAGTTTGGTTTAGCTACTCCACAATATGCAGATACTCCAACACACACACACACACACACACACACACACACACACACATATGTATACATATGTGTATATGTGTGTATACATATATATATGTATATATATGTGTGTGTGTACACACATATAATTTATTAGTTACAAAAGAAATTTTAAGAAGTAATTTTTAAAACTCACAGAAGAATAACTTTGGCTAGTCAGTATTCTAGCAAAGCTATAGTGCTTAGATAGTATTCCAAAATATTCACAAGCTTACCAACATGTAGTAATGTAGTGGCAGTTCCCCAAAATGAGTATTTTTGAAAATAAAAGGAAGTTAAGTCTCATTTTTTATTGGTACCATCACAAATCTTACAGCCAGTCCTGCTGAATTTTGCACTTTTATTTGTTTTAGATTGATGCTAAATTATTTCATTTTCTTTATTCTGCCATTTAACACAGATTTATCTCTTTGCAGGCTTCGTATAATTTGTCAGGCATTTGCATATTGTAAGAAACCATTGTTTCTAAGAGCTGTGTCCCAAGCTGTCGCCGTGTACCTTATGTTAATCTTAGCTATAAATTTACAGTCAGAATTCATCATCCTCAGGTACTGCAGTAGAAAAATCGCCTGTGGAATCACTGATTAGTTCACACTCTGGTACTGTTCCTCAGGTGTACCTCCCCAAATACGTCAGCACCACCTGTGAACTCGCTAGAATTGCAAATAAATATTTAATTTTTGCAGTCCTGTACACAATCTAGACACTACCTCCTTGTCTGATGCATAGCAGGAAGACGGTTCTCACTTCTCAGACGTGACAGTCGTTTCATTTCCTATACATGTAATTTTCTCATTTTCATGTAAACGCTTGTCCAATTCTGCTGTTATTTCCTGTGCACTTTGAATCCTTTAAAGAAAATCCTTGCATATACATATATCTTCAGGTATTATACCAGTTTCCCCTAGACATTTTTCTCATTTAGATATTGGATAAACGTCTTTGATAAGTTTTAATTGACTTTTCAAAGGACTGTTTGGGAAATTGACCTTGTTCCATTCTTCTACATATGAATATCTAATTCTTGTTGAACCTTTTTTTACAAGATATTTTTGACACTTTTGTCAAATTAGCTAGCTATATCTTTGTAGGTTTATACCTGGGTGTTCTATCCCTTTGTTTGACACGTATGTTTTGGAGACAGTACCATGTTATTTTTGTTACTATTGATCCAGAGTATAATTTAAGATCAGATCCTTTGGTCTTTTTGCTCAGGACTGCTTTAGCTGTTCATGACCCCTATGCTTTCCTATGAACTTTAGAATTGTTTCTAGTTCTCAGAAGAGTATCCCTGGAATTTTAACATGGGTTGTGTTCAGTCTAGACAGTATATTAGCTAATGTTCACAATTTTCATTCTGCCGATCCATACATGTAGAGTTATTCTCTTTTGTAAAATCTATTAAATTTCTTAAAACTTCAATAAAAGGTCTTCCACCTCTTTGGTCAAGTCTTACAGAATTTTTGTTTTGTTTTCATTTTTATTTTTAAATTATTGTGTGTGGTTTTTTTTCTAATTATTTCCCAGCAATTGCTGTTGAGAATCACTAAATGGTATGGCTGTCATGGAAGTCAGTATAGAGCCGTCTCAAAAAAGAATATTCTAATGAATATATGACTCAGATGTACCACTCCTAGGTATATCTTTCAAAAAGCCTCAGTTAATATATCATAGAGATGCTCACATATGTATAAAGTGGAGACAGCCCAAATGTCCATCAATAGATAAATGGACAAAAGTTATGGAGTTATACAAACACTGGGATTTAATTTAACCATGAGGAAAACAAAACCATAGCATTTTTCAAGACTGACTGAAACTCAAAAATAATTCTTCTAAGGTGAAGTAAGACAGACTCAAAAAAATTGCCACTTTGTTTTCAAATGCAGAACTTAGATATTACTCTATATGTGTTTGTGTGTACAGAGGGAATTGAACAAGAGATCATGGTGGGGGGACCTTAAGGGAGTAGATAGTGAGAAAAAAGATGCCTCCAAAAAAACGAGGATCTTGGTATACGGGTTACTCAGAAACAGGAAGAGGTCTTTGAGGAGAAAGAGACAAGAAAGAGAGAGAAGAGGATGAGAATGGGGAAAGAAGCCAGAAAAGTAGCAACAAGCAGACAGACAGACTAACAAAGTAGGTATGAAAATACAGCACTACACTCATTGCTTTGCAGGAAAACAAGAAATAATTAGTAGACCTAAAAACATGAATGTAGGATTTCACCACAGACTTACTGATTCAAAACCTCTGGGAATAACCATGACCCAGTGTGTTCAGGATCCTTAAGGTCTCAGAATTCTCTGAAAGGGCCTGCTGAATTACAAAACTCGTGAATTTAAGAAATGAATATCCGGTTATGGAGGCAATTTTGTTCAGTGAGAAAAGTTGTAGCCCAAATATAGTTCACATTGCATTGGCATTTAGAACCCAGAATGAGTTTCCTGAGCAAAGGAAAGCTGAGAAGGCGTGTGCCATCCTCCCCTTTAGGACAAGCATCTGTCTCGCATGGCCAGAAGAAAGCCGGTGACCTACGGGCCTCATGGCACTGGGATCAAAGGGCATTTACCCCTTGTATTTCCCTTATTATTTGTCATCAGTGAGCCAAACAAAATTGTGTAAGTTCATGTGATTTCATGAAAAAAAATCGAGCTTATGAGCAGGCCAGCAATTGTTCCTTGAAAGAAAATACAGAACTTCTAAAATTTTCTAATAAACCACCTTTGAGATTCTAATGTTCTTAGCAATTCAGTTCACTTTAGGGAATAAAACCACTGTTTCTTTGAATTATAACTGGAAATACTTTGTTGGCCTAATTATGTAACTCATTTAACAGACATGCAATATTCTATGTGTTATATTTTCACATTTATTCACACATACAAAGAGAATCAATCAGGGTAGTTTCTCTATGTCTCTATGCATTCTGTCTGGTTTTATAAGAATTGCTTTACCAGAAAATCTTAATTTTAAGAGATTTGTTAGTAGTGGAATATATTTCCAAAGAACCTGCACTTAAGATTCTATATTCTTTTCAAAATTCTTAGTTTCTTAAGCTAATATGTTTATTTTATTTATGTGTTATCTGGCAACAAGATTTTTTGCTTAAGTCCAGATAGAATAAAATACAATATAACATCCTTAAGGAAAACAGTACATGATATAACTACACATATTTCTCACTAAAAAAAAAATCATAAAAATACTGTATGATCAAAACAAACAGCACATTTACCAAGATGACCTTGCCTGTTGAAAACCAGAAACGGGATAACTAGTTTACACTTAAGAAAGGCATCTTAGCTGAGAATCTTTAGCACCAGTGAAGTACAAGAAGAGGAAACATCTCTTTGGAAAACAAATTTAACATGCTTGAAAGACTAAAAAGGTGAAAGAAGAGATTTAAATAAACAAACAGAGTGCAAGAGAAGATAAATGATAAATGATATGAGAGGAAATAGCACGAGAATCTGTGGAGCTTCACTTGACCAAAAATTATGTTCCCAAAGTTGAACCAACTCCAGTGACCCACACCGAGGGACCTAAGGACCTTACTCTTTCACCTTCTAAAGAAACATTCTTTTAGACTCTGTGACTGACAATATCCATGGGCATGGCCATTTGTAAGGAGGGTGTGAAGTTTGGTTTCATATAGAAGATACTTGGCTTCATATATGATGGTGGAAGAAATGGGTGCTGTGATGCTATACCTCTGGTTAGGGCTCTTAGGGCCTTTCATTCACTCACACCACATCAATATGGTACAAGGTTAGTTTTTAAAATTAGGTTTTAGTAAATATTTAAATGAAAATACAATTACATCATTTCCCTCTTCCATTTTCTCCCTCTAACTCCTCCTATGTGTCCTCCTCTTATTACATCTTGAAATCATGACTTCTTTTTTTTTAGTTGTTGCTGGTGTGTGTGTGTGTGTGTGTTTGTGTGTGTGTGTGTGTATATATGTGTGTGTGTATGTGTATATATATATATATATATATATATATATATATATCCCTAACATATATCATATATTCATATGTATGACTAAATATATAGACTTGGTATAAATACAATCTGCTCAGTCTATTTAATGTTTTGTAGGTATATGATTTTATGGATGTCATGATATTGGCTAGCCATTTAGGGGGCTTGTCACTGGAGACCACTGTTACTCCAACTCTTAGTAGTCCTTAGTTGCCTGTAGTCCTTTGTCTATGCATGGACCCTGTGAGATCGCCTGATTCCATGTCAGCATATCTGTTGTTGGTGTGTCCTTCAGGAAATCAGGTTGGCGGGTTACAATAATAAAGCAGTTAGTTGTGGCCCTGCACCCACAAGGAGACAAGAAGAGACAGATTTTTATATTTTTTCAGGGATGTTCCAAACAATTGCATATGGCAAGCTGCATATCTCAGCAGGTGAAATAGTTTATAGTACTTTGGGGTCTAACATGTCTTAATGAAGGAATTTCTGTTTTGTTTTAACAAAATCTTAGTTGTTTGATTTTACCAATGAAGACTCCAGGAGTCAGATGCTTGAGTAAAAGCCTACTAGCTTGGACACGCAGAAAAAGCTTCCAGCTGACCTTCCTCCTGACATCCCACCAGGAATCCCCTCTCACACTGTCTCAAAAAACCTCCTCATGCTGAAGGTCCTTCCCTTCTACTTCCTGTGTGTCTCTCTATCAGTCTTCCTAACTCCCTCTTCCTCTTTATGTTTTTTTCTTAATAATCCTATGTTTACTTCCTGTCAGCTGGTTGCTTTCTTGGCCTCTTGATCTATGATTGACTTTATTCAATCCTGTTTACAATATTCAAGCAGGAGGGTTCTTGGATTAAAGGTGTGTGCTAAGGCTGAGCCACACCACAACTAAAAACAGATTTTTCCAGTAAGTAACACGATCTCGGTATTCATAGTGTAATCAAATATCCTGCAACAAATTTGTCTTTTCTTCACCTCCTGGGTTTAAAAAACTAAACTTCAAAATAAATTAAACAAATCGATTTTTCAAAATGATTATTCATTTAGGATTTGAAGAGTAAATCAAGAGATGGACTTTCATACATTTTATACTTGGTAACATTGACAACTTGAGTGTTTAAAAATTACAACTGTTGGGCATACAACTACTTTCTATAAGTCACTTTTGATATACAAGACTGAAAACACTGCACCATCCTTCATAAATACAGACAAAAATATGTATCAATTCAAAAACTTAAAGACTGTGTATGAATAGGATGCATTTTCTCAGTTGCTATTTTGGTAACTCCTCCTGGTGATGACCTAAGTTGAGTCTTAATTTCAGAGATCCTGTACAATATTCTGTGACACCTATAGCATTATCCAAAGTTGTGTAGTCCATAACATTGGCTGTTGTTGCTTTCTGTCTTCTCAGTGATAAAGTCAACTCAACTCAGTGATAAATCATCTCAACTACATTCGTGAAAATTATGAGGGAAGTTTGTCATTGGCATTCATTCCTAGTCTTTCAGAGTTAAGGAGTTGTTTTCTAGTAATTGGGCTCGTCTCACAAATGGGCTCTATTGGAAAATAACACTGTGTGATTTACAGAGACCTAACAGGGGTTGTGTGTGTGTGTGTGTGTGTGTGTGTGTGTGTGTGTGTGTGTGTGTGAGAGAGAGAGAGAGAGAGAGAGAGAGAGAGAGAGAGAGAGAAGGAGAGAGAGTTACTTGAAAAAGTATCTGTTTCTAGCATTTGTAGAGTGACGCACCTCAGTGCCAGCTCTTTGCCTTTCAGTAGCCTGAAAAGACAACCATTGCATTATTTGATTAGAACTAGCAAAGACAATGGTACTATAAATATATAATCCCTCATTATCTTCAATCATTCCTGTTAGTTTTTTTTTATTCAGTGAAGCTCCTCCATAAGTAACGCATTGATTTCAAGGAAGTATACCAAAATTAATTCCAAAACGGAGGATAATATTTCTCAAAACCTCACGTGTGTATTTGCGTAATTTTAAGATATTCCAAAACTAAGACATCTTTCCTGCTTCTATTTAATTAAAAGGAAAAATGCTTCTCATCAAAACATTGTCAAGAAGTTGTCAAATTGATTTACCAAGCTAGATTTGTTCTTTTGCATGAATTAAATGACTTCAATCTCAATCTTTTAAATGTTCCTTTAAAGAAGCTGAACATAGATCTTCTGTGTCAAATACTAAGAAGTAGTCTGTGATGTCTCCATAGACTTGGGGTGTGAATGGGGAGGGGGTTCTTTTAAGAACCATCAAAGGTATTGTCTCATTTAACTCATGATCCTTTGAACGAAGTGGCCCCTCTCATTCACAGAAGATTAGAATTGCTTCTCAGACCAGGGTATAATTACAGCCAAGCCTTGCATGGCATATGGCATCTGGAGACTGTTTTCACAGGTGAAATATCCAAATGAGCTTTTTCCTTCGTGTGTGTAACAAGATTGCATCATAATATTTCCATTATAGTGTTATAAACTCATATTGATTCAATCTGGCACTAGGCATGATCAGTGATATAAAATCATTGCAAAGTGATTCATGTCATCGTTGCTTAGTTTTAATTTGTGCCATCACTGAAGCCATTTGCTCATGGAGAATGTCAATCAACTTGTAACTTGGGCATCAGGTGTTTCTCTTCTTTCCCTCAAAACTTGTGAGTAGTAATATCTATTACAAATAAAAAACCAACTGTGGGTAGCATGTGCAGATGAGGGCTGCTTCTGAATGTGCTTAAGGAAATAATAAGTCTACAGAAAAGACTGCTAAGTGTGTGTCCTGTGGGCTTTTCCTCAATGACACAAAGTAGAGTCGAGTAAGAAGAGGGGACATCAATTGAGAAAATGCCTCTATCAGACGGTCTCTAGGCAAAGCCTAGGGGCATTTTCATTATAGATGATTGAGGTAAAAGGGCCCAGGCCTCTCTGGACAGGTGTCCCTGGGAAGGTGGTCCTGCCTGTGTAAGAGAAAAGACTGAGAAAGCTAAGATGGAGCAAACCAGTAAGCAGCATCCTTCTATGACATCTGCTTCAGTTCCTGCCTCTAGGTTTCTGCTTGAGTCCTTGGCTTGATTTCCCTCAGTGATGGACTGTGGTGTGGAAAACCATTTTCTTTTCAAGTTGCTATTCTTTCTGGTGTCTTAGTAAGTGCCCATCTCAGAAAAGACGTGAGACAGAAAGCTCTCAGGGTGTGAACACCTGCCTTTGGATGCCGAAGTGGCCTCTTCCTCTCTTCCTCAGAGTAAAACCATTGACTCCAACCATCCTTTTAGGCTTTCTTGTTCCATTCAATTCAAATTCCTACCAGAAGTTTCCAGGGATTCATAGGGGTTTTAATATTTTATCTGTTGAAGGAGAAGATCCCCTTCTCAAGAACTGGGTATCCTATTAAGAAGGGAAAAGAATATTATAAATGAACAATAACAAGAAAACAAATATCTGCTAGGTTGTTTTGAGAAACGATAACAGCTTCTCCCTAAGTCCCCTGAGTTTGTATTATACATATATACATGCTGCAAAAGTGGACACACACTTTAGAAAGTGCCCAACACAAACACACACACACACACACACACACACACACACACACACACACAAGCACACACATGTTCACTGGTGTTGGTGGGGTAGAAAGGGGTCACAGAAATGCACAATGTCACCTGCTTGGGACACCAAGTGACAGGAGAATGCTGTGTTAGGACTGTGGCCAGCCAGGCTTTTCAGATGTCACCTGTTAATGACCATAGCAGCTGGAGTTGTCACCTGTTAATGAGATAGAAATCACAGCAGCTGGAGAACTGCAGCACACCTCAAGAGACCCATGACCAGGTGGCAGCAAGTAGACCAGCATGAGGCCTCACCACTGTCAGGCAAGCCCATATTGAATAAGGGACACCTGCTAGGCTAAGCAGACTCTACTTCCTTCTCCTGTCACCCACTACAATGTCACCCTTTACCACAGAGAACAGGTGGGTAGAAAGATCTACGGAAATGTTCAGAAGAAATGTGAAATTTAGAAGTGGGGTTTCCCACAAAACATGACCCAGTTTAGTTTAATTTGTATCATTAAAGTATATAATGCACAGGATAAAATTTAGCTAGTTCACCTGTAAATATAAAGTTAAACTTGTTCATAATATTATAGTACTCTAGTTGGCTACCATTGTCATCTAATGTGGACATTGTTTTTATTCCAGATGTTAAATATGTTGATTAAGTATATGTCAACTTGACAGAAGCTAGAGTTATCTGAAAGGAGGGAATCTCAATTGAGAAAATGCCTCCATAAAATCTAGCTTTGGGCTGGAGAGATGGCTCAGTGGTTAAGAGCACTGATTGTTCTTCCAGAGGTCCTGAGTTCAATTCCCAGCAACCACACAGAGGCTCACAACTGTCTGTTGTGAGATCCGATGCCCTCTTCTAGTGTGTCTGAAGACAGTATTCATATACACAAAAATAAATAAATAATTCTTTAAAAAAAAAGATCTAGCTTTAGGGTATTTTCTTAATTAGAATTTGATGGTGGAGCACCCAGACCATTGTGGGTGGTGCCATCCCTGAGCTGCGGTCCTGGGTCTGAAAGAAAGCAGCTGAACAGGCCTTAATGAGCAATCCAGTAAGCAGCATACCTTCATAGTCTCTGCCTCAGATCCTGCCTACAGGTTCCTATCCTGAATGAGTTCCTGTCCTGACTTCCTTATAGCAATAGTAATCCTAACTAGAACATTTATTTTGATATACACATCTCCATCATGACTTATATTATAACATGAACCTCCAACATGAACCTGGCATCACTTAGTGAGCCAATCACTCTTACCTACAGTTTGAATGGTGTGTGTGTGTGTGTGTGTGTGTGTGTGTGTGTGTGTGTGTGTGTG
>JANHMN010000020.1:34155881-34167133 GCA_030674055.1 Rhabdomys pumilio
TGTGTGTGTGTGTGTGTGTGTGTGTGTGTGTGTGTGTGTGTGTGTGTACATGTTGCATATATGTGGAGGGGGATTGCATTTGCCTGAGCATGCATGTGTGGACACTAGTAGTTGATTTCGGTATATCCACCAAAGTTTTTAAGCAGCCACTCACAAGATAGAGCTCACCATTTCAATGTGACAGTGTAGGACTCTATGTATCCAAGACCAAAGGAAGCACTCCCACAGAGAACCCACAGGCAGGACTTGTTGTAAAAACATGAGGTTTATTAATACTGGTGCACCAGGACTCTCTTGTATGCAGGCAAGAGAGAATGTTGAATCAGAGTTGAGGCCATTTATATACCAATATTTACAATGCTCATAAAGGCAGTTTTACCTCTTAATCAATAACTACAAAGGCTGATTTTAACATCAATTCTCAAGTTTGGTTTCTTTCCCAGTCTCTGTCCCTATTTACATCTGTATCTCACTCCCAATTTACATCTGTATCTCGCTCCAGGAGAATTCTTTTAAGTGACTTTGCTCACCCAGGTGTTTTATTGCCTCGCTCTTGGGTCCTTTGTTCTTTTGAAATGTTAGTTCAAGTCCCTGGGATGCACCCCAGGGGCAGCTAACTCTTGAGTGTAAATTGAAACTCTGAACCTAAGAATCTTTCATGTTGAGACCTAAAATTTCATTTTTACAATTTATTTTCACAATAGCTGACAAGAAAACCCCAAGATCCTCTAGTGTCTGCCACCTGCCCTAGCACTGGCATTACTGACACATAAAGTTTTCATGTGGTTTTGGGAAATCCAAACTCAAGTCACTGTGTTTACAAGGACTTTATCCACTGGGCAATGAGCCATCTTCTCAGCCATTTGTGTGTGTTTTTAATGGAATCATAAACCAAATGTTGACATTTGTTATAAAATTTCTGATGGCGTATGTAGGCAGGAGAAGATGAGTTCCCAAAAAGAGTAGAGAAATGTGTTAAGAGGTGGAGTTCTATCCTGTAGCAGATGAGGAAAGAGCCCTGTCATGTATATAGGTACCAACTACAGCATCATGATTTACAGTGACTTTATAACATAATCAAAAGAACATTACCATCTCCCTACCCATGTAGGTGAAGAAACTATGCACCAGATCTGTGACTGAGGTGTATACACATCAGGCTTAGCTCTTTTTACTGCCCTCTCACAAAGCATAATTTTCCAACAAGTTTTTAAGCGCAAACTACGCATTGCAGAGAAATGGTCATTGATCAGCGCTTATTCTGTATATACATTTTATCTCCATTTATTACTTTATCTTTGTGCTGATGGACAAAATCCTCAAGTGATATTACATGCAGATTAAATTTTATCTGCTTCCAGTCCCTCTTCAGCGTCATGTCATGTTAGAAGTAAACGTCACACAATACGTCCCAGAATATGTGAGATTGAAGAATATAATCTAGGATGCTTTGCCTCTATTTGGACTGGATGCCTGACTTCTGTGAATGCACAGTGCTGAGTATAATCATTATTTACATTTATAAATAATAAATCCACAAAGCAAAGCATAAAATCACCAGAGACTGAGACAGAGACTGATGCTATCACTGGAGGCAGTAGATGAATCTGTGTATTTCAGTATAGGCTGAAAGAGTTTCTACTGCAGGATCTGCAATTCTGTTTCCCACAGATTTGTATCAAGGATCATAGCTTCAAATATTACTTAGTCATGAAGTGAACTCAAGTTTAATGAAGTCCTCATAACATTTCCCTCATTAGGGATTCTTCCATCCCAACACAGAGATATTTAATAGCCTTTAGCAGAGTCCCCTGGGAACTTCAGTAGTGATATCGTCGTCTTGGTTAATACTACAGAGTTTCATATTCAGACTCTGCCTGGATCAGGAGAAGGAGAGACCACAGAATATGACAACAGAATACTGCTCTCCCATGCTAAGTCATGCCACTAAATACATTTCGTTGAATTGTTCATTCCTGGGTCTTTAAAGTGGCTCAGTAGGTACGAATTTGCTGCTAAGCCTGAAGACCTGAGTTTGATCTCTAGGCTCCATATGCTTAGAGAAGAGAATCAAGTTCTGAAAAATTTTTTCTCTGATCTCCAAACATGTGCTTCAGCACACATGTGCTTCCCCCAATATAAAATAAATAAAAATGTAAAAAGAGAAAGAAACAATTATTAACTGTTCTACGAATGTTTAATGGAAATGAAGGAAATGTAAAAAAAAAAAAAAAAAAAGTTGTATTTAATGTCCTAGAGGTTAGCAGGGATGTATGTCTCAGATGTTTACAGTTCAACTGGAAAATAAATATATAGATAACATTGCTTTCATTTATGTAACAGGAACTATCCCTTTTAGGATAAATACCAATGCTCAACATAAGAGTTAAACCTACTGCATTAAAGCATTAAGATAAATCATTTAAGAGGTGGAAAAGCAAATGTTTCTAGGGTCTGAGCTCTAATGTATTGCCTGAGTCAGGGAGCCACTGTTGCCTAGCAGTTGACAATGTCTCTCATATGCTCCAGTGGCTCAAGAGAAGACAAATCCCTGAACATTCCGAGGAAGAAAAGGCCTTACGTTACCAGGGCTTGTCACTTCGATCCTTCCATGACATGCATTCTACTGGAATGTCCAATGAAGACAGTGTGAAATGACCAACTTGCTTTATTTTGGGACTTCTAATGAAGTCTGCCTCTGCTTTAGTTCCAGTCTATATGGGACAGCCTTTTTATGTGTTACTAATGGAATCCTCCACAAAATCCCAAGGCAGGAAGTATTTATCTCTAGTGTGCAATCTTAGGTAACAGACTTGGCGTCTTACCTAACTCCAACACGTGGCTGATGAAAGATCTCAGCCCAGGAAACATCCTAAAATACATAGCTGTATCTAATGAACAGTATCCGAGGAAATCCTCACTTTTTACTACAGAAAAAAATATGAAATATTAAAATGTGCAAGGCTGTAGTTTATGCTGATACATGTAACTTTGATTTGTTCTTCAGTTCTCAGAATAGTAAAAGACATTTGATGAATTCAGATGAGTAGAAGACATTGAGTGCCAAGACACAACCAATGTCCCTTGTATACATGATTGCAGAGTTCTAAGAACCAAGTCTCAGTAGCTTCAGAGAGAGACTCAGATCATTGTTTGGATGATAGTTCCATACACAGAACAGCCTTTATTTCATGGTCAAACAAAAGCAATCTTCCCTCCATGGTACACATGGCATTATCTTGATCATTGGTCACCATCCCCTGTCTCATCACAGTTAGAAATTCTTTCACCTGTAGTTCTCTGCTTCCTCCTCTTCTCTTAACATGGGCAGCTGTCATAGACAGTAATCACCTAAGTGTGCTCCATCCTTCTCAGCTCATGCCAGCAATAGTTTCATGTGTCATTCTTTGAACCTTACCATTGCCCAAGAAATGGATGTGGATTTGTCATTTTTCATCCTGATTTAACCTTCTTTTATTCTCAAACAGAGCAAGAATTCCTAATTATCTGAGTTTTTAAAAATTCAAATATACACCATTTTTCTGGATAAATTTACTTCCTACCTGACAGTACTCAGCATGCCCTGATCCTAATACTAAATCAACCAAGAGCTCAAATGTATGCTATCTATCTATCTATCTATCTATCTATCTATCTATCTATCTATCTATCTCTATCTATCCAGATAGAGATAGAGATAGAGATAGAGAGAGACAGATAGAGATAGAGATAGATAGAGAGATAGAGATAGAGAGATATATAGATATGCATATGCCCGCCTCCCTCTTATCTCTCTTCCTCCCTCTCTCTCTCCTCTCTCTCCCTTTTACCTCCTCCTTCTCATCTTTTTTGCTCCTCCTCTTCTTCTTGATTGTCTTTCTCTACTTTTCCCATCCCCAGGCTACTTGATCCCTGTTCCACTGAGCTGTGTCCCCATCCTACCAAGTTTTCTCTTTCTACTTCTAAGCAGTTGGAAACACCAAGCAAGGTGCTGGTGCCGAGCCACACCCTTGGGCATCACCACTGCTCTGAGACTTCATTGTCACAGTATACATGGAAAGGAACTGTAGCTATCTTGATAGTCAAGTTCCTTTCCTTTTCCTTGATGTTTTTGCCTCCCCAGTTTTATACATTGACCATATGCAATTTAGGATTTTTTGAAAAGAAAGGATGTTCTATAAATTCAGTTTAATAACGTTAATGGCTAGGCACTGTCCACTGCGTAGTGGCCACCACGGGGGAACAAGATGAATGTGCCATGCTTTATAACTTTATGAACTTCTTCATCAAAGGACAGAATATGTGCTTTCAGGGAGCCAGCCAAAAGACTGGATTCATCATTTAAATGTTAGAAGGAAGGCACAAACGGTCTTCAGCTTCATACCAAAGGAGCCAGTACTACTAGCCTGTGGTGAAGGCAAGGAATTGTTCACAAATGAGGTAAAACTGGCTTTGAAGTTTTATATTTTCTATTTCAGTTTATTTGATAAGAAAAAGAGGATGAAAGAAGGGAGGGAGAGGGGGGACAGACAGGTGGTAAGGAGGGAGGGGAGGGAGAAACAGAAGGCAAGGATGGAGAAGGGGGGACTAAAATAATACTGTTAGGGTCTATATGACCTTGTTTCTCTGCTATCCACCTTAATGCTGATTCTGATTCTTTATCTTCATGAACTATAAAAGGCCATGAAGAATGTCGGTGTTTAGGCAAGTTGCCAAGATAATCAGAGGACATGATGTGAAGTGGTGACAGAACTAGTTTTCCTACTTACATAACGACTCTAGTTTCCAAACCGCTGCTAAATTTGTTTGCCTGTTATCCTCCTAAGAGAATCTATGTTTGCTAAAATAAAGTTCAAAGAAGAGTGCTGTTTGGATAACTGTGTTATACAAGATATCTCCCATTGATACAGCTTCTCTATCAAAGTTAAAATCATGACTATTTCAAAGAGAATCCCTGTGATGTGAAGGGAAGATGAACCAGTTTGGGTTGAGATTGGATGGGCAGATAAATTTTCAGGGACCCTTGGAATATTCATTACCTCAGTGTTGACTCGGAAGCTTTTCTTGATTCCTCCCGACCTTGAACTTATTAAGCACGGATAGCCCAAGAGTACATTACCAGCTCTAAAATATATATGCCCTGGCTAATTAAAAGTTGAATTTAAGTACTACTAATATAATTTTTTACTATATAAATAGACTGTCTGGGAAGTTCTCCAATATTTTAAGGTGGTTTTGTTGCCATTGTTAATATTTATGGGAGACTATTGCCAGTCAGAATTATCTAAAGGAACAGAGCCAATAGAATGAATATGTAAAAGGTATTATATATGAGATATTTTTATTATATATGAAATATGTCCCATTGTGAGATGATAGATATAAATGATATAGATATAGATAGAGATAGAGAGAGAGAGAGAGAGAGAGAGAGAGAGAGAGATAGAGATAGAGATAGAGATAGAGATAGAGATAGAGATAGAGATATAAAGACATTTGTTAGATTGGCTCGTATTATATAGTCCCAGAGGTTGAGAAATAGCTGTTTCACAATAGTGAGGTGAAACTCTGACACTCAGGCCATGAGACTGGAAGTATATGTGATTGTATTTGGAGTTTTTGTCAGGTTGAGTCAGAGATGGAAATTGGAACACTAGGAGTATAATCACAATCTTGATTTTTCAAAAGAATTTTTGAATTTTGACATAGTACAATTATAGAAAGTATAATATTTTGAATATCTTTCTTATATTAAAGTTATAAAAAGAAAGAAGTGATAATCAACTGTAATTTATCAAAAAGAAGCTAAAAATACTTTCTCCAGGGTTACCTCTTTCTTTTAAGCCTTCTTTTTCCAGTGGTCAGAGGACAACTTTCAGAAGTTGGTTGTTTTCTTCACTATGCATATTAGTCAGGGTACCACAACTTACAGAATGACTTCCCCCTCTATGCATATACATATATGGTGTGTGTGTGTGTGTGTGTGTGAGAGAGAGAGAGAGAGAGAGAGAGAGAGATTTACAGGCTGTACTCCAGCTAATCCATCAATAGCTGTCTCTAAGCAGAAAATCCAAGAATCCAGAAGTTTCTCAGTCCATGAGGCTGTTCTTCAGGAATATGCTGGAATCATGGATAAGTAGGCTTTAGTGCCAATGAAGGGATGAAATTGCTTGCAAGGTGAGAACAAGCAGAAAAAGAGCACAAGCTTCCTTCTCCCAAGTCCTTATATAGGCTTCCAGCAGAAAGTGTGGCCCAGATTAAAAGTGTCAATTCCCACCTCAGAGATACAGATTCAAAGTGGATCTTTATACTTTAAGCAAAAATCCCTCACAGTTGTGCCCTTTAGTTTGAATTTTAGTTAATTCTTGGTGTATTCAAGATGACAAACAAAAGTAGTCATTTCACCATGAGTCCCAAGGATCAAACTTGGGCCTTTAGGCTAGCATGGCATACACTTTTATACCTAACATAGAAAAAGATATCATTTTGTTTTGTCTAAAATAAGGTTGCACAAATGTTTTTCATGAATGGTAGGAATTCTGGGACATGACATGTTTTTTGTGCTCATTTTTCTCTTTGTAAAATTACAAAGTCAAAATGTGACAAAAGAATTGATTGGTTTTACTAGTTTTATTCTAAGGTGTTTAGCTAATTCCATAGTACTCTCTAAGTTATGAAGTCACAAATATTTAATTTATGTGGCATTCTAGGATCATTTCTGCTGGTGTGACATATTTCCTGATAAAAGTAATATATGAAAGGAAAGGGCTACAATGCCAACTTACAGTCCATCATTTCGAGGAAGAAAGTAGGAATTCAAGCAGCAAATCACATTCATCCACAAAGCAATAGCAAAGAGAGAGCAAACACATCCTTGCTTACTTGATTTCTTGCTCTCGGGTAGTTTTCTCATCCCATATACCATCCAAGGATATCCTGTCTAGGGAATGGTGCTGCCTACAGTAAGTAGGGTCTTCCTATATTAATCAAGACAGTCACCCACTGACAGGCACATAGGCCAACTTGGTCTAGGTTATACTTCATTAAGACTGTCTTCCCAGGTTATTCTAATTTGTGTCAAGTTAATTAATAAAATAAGCCAGCACATAATCTTAATAAGTTAGACCAGTATGCATTAACATGTACTACTAAGAACAAACACAGGGACTACTATTGGTGCTTGAGTAGTGACTGATCATTCACCTATTTATATCCATAGTGTATATCTTTCACCTATACTAATATGTACATCTTATAGTCATTCATCTTATAGTCATCTTAGAGTCATCTTATGCTCACTTCTTGTCTAATAGTTGGACATGTTGGCTATGATTTGGAAGCCTTTATATCAGTTATGGGTCTGTCAGAAAATAGGAAAGACTTGGATGTCTTAAATGGATGATTTCTAAATGAGAAGTCTGTTTACAAAATTCTGTGTGTGTCTCTGACTCTGCTTCCATTTCTGTTCCTCTCCTACTCCCATCCCCCTGCCCCTCTCCTTCTTCCTTTGACCCTGAATCTAGTGAGAGATAGAAATATCTTATGTTATTTTCCTTTAAAGTGAACTAATAAGGGAATGAGCTCAAAAAGGATTGGAAACCCCCAAAATAGATCACGCAGTGGAAGTGATAATCTTTAAAATACTGAACAGTTTCTTGATTTTTCAGTCAAAGCAGTAAGAGGGAAAAACATTCCAGTTTCCCTTTGTCCTGTTCTATAATCACTTGCTTTCCTAAGGATAGTCTCAGTCTGTGGCAATCAATAGAAGGTAGTTAAGCTGATAGTTTGCTAGAGACCGGCTGTTACAGCCTCCAAGACAGAACATGAAAATATGAAAATTAATTTTGGAAATGAGGATAATGTAAAATAAGTAACATACCTTCATGAGAAAATACCTTATTATGTGGAATCCATTTTTTTATAAGTGAGATTTAGAATGTTCTTAGGTATAAGGTTTTGAGGATGTTTGAGATTTTTAATTACCGAATAGTGATATAAATTGAATAATTCCCTTATTTCTGACTATAATGAGTGCTTCCTTTCTGGAGTCAATCTGTTTCACAAGAAATAAGCAATTAAAAATGTAAATGATAGGCAATTATGAGGTTATTTACGTACATATTGAATAAATAATGAAGCAATCTATGGACAGATTCCACAGGCTGGTTTTCAGGTGCTCACTGTGTTCAATCCCATTGCTATGGCTAAAATGTCCCAAGTTATATTTAAATTGTTAAAGCAAATATTTATCTAGTTATATAAAGATGTTATAGAATTATATATAAAATTATGATATTGACCCTTTAGTACAGATCAGCTGGTTCTGTGAGAACTGAGTGCTGGTTGGGTTTTAGGGATGTTTCTCTTTCCTCAATGCGAACTGGGAATTGTAAAGCTTCATACTGCTGAAATAGATATAAGAGAGACAATTCTGTTAGGATTACAACTTCAACAATGCGCATTCTAGAGGGTATTTAAAGTTGTTTTCAGAAGTATAGTATGTCTATACCCAGTCAACTTTGTAATACAAGTGTTGGTACATAAACTTGAGGTTTACAGAATTCTACATAACTTCAAAGAACATATTTTCCCATCAGAGTCCAATAAAATGTTAAAGCTCAAAACTGGGTCTGTTCTTGGTATAGTTCTTCCAAGACACAAATAAGAGGAACACTAAACTAAGCCAGTCTTACCCTCTAGTGAAATAAAAAATTGTTATGTAAATTTGATGTAAATGTTTCATAATGACAGAGATATGAAATCACATGTTATTTTGTTAAATATTAATTATGAAATTAAAATGTATATGACATCACTGAGACATGAAAAATAAGAGTAAAAGAAGCACCATATGAGACACAGGTTCAAATAAGACGGAAGCAGCTTCCTGCGTGTGTGATCGTCAGCCCTTCAATTTTTAGTTTTCTTTATACTTGTGCCAATTTTGAATTATGTTCATATGTTTGTCTCTTCCATTTTAACATCCCAAAGTGTAACACTGATATTATTTTGTTTCATAAGGGCTTGTATGCAGTTATTCTGTATTGCGCCACATTTCTGTGTCTTCTTATTCCTCCATGCTATTTTCTATCCAGATCCAACTTCATAGAGCTTACAATTTATGTTTAATAATTTCTCCTTGTAGAATGCTGTTACATACTATTCTTAATCTTCAGTTTTTATTTATAAAAAATATTCTCCATGTTGGGTTGTTATCAATAGAATATGTAGTTATAAATTGGTTGTTTTAACTTGCAGGCTCTTAAGTATCTGAAGCAACTACTTTGAATTATTAACATCATGTATTAATTTGAGCTTTATACTTTCACCATACCTGAGATTTCAAACTCTTCTACATCAAGTACAGTAAGGTTCAAAATAGGCCTGTGTCTGTCATGAAGAGCTAATGAGTAAATTATTGAAAATAAAATAAATACCAATATTTCAAAACCCAATGAGTACTATACAATAAAAGGAAGGAAAATAAAAGCAAGACTTAAGAGCTGAGTGTTATATTGGGTTATATTGAGGAATGTTAAACACAGTGTGTCTTGACGTATTTTAATAGTATCATAAAAGATGAACTTTGCTATCTTAGAAACTAGAGAGAATTTTGGACTATATAAATTTGAATATGACCTAATAAATCAAAAAAAAAAACCCTATAGATTGGATAAAATTGTCTGAGAAAATCTGATGTAGTGGAAAGAAAATAGATTAGACCAGCAGAGACAATGGTAAACGAAAACTTAACTTACTGCACTTAGAAGCCCAGCAAAGAGGAAACAGAGGAAGTGAGTTATTCATTATTAACAATTTGGTACTCAGGAAAGTTTAGAGGGATAGCAAACTCTGGAATGTCAATGCAGAAGTAAAAGGAGGTGGGTGGGTGGTTTGATCACAGTGGCTGAGAGCTTACATAAGCTAATTACTTATGTACTAAAGACACTCAGTGTCATAGCAGAAAAGATACTCTGCAAGTGCTAACATCACTGAGAAGTAAACACTGTTCTGCTCACCTGCAGTTCCTGGTAACAAGGATGGATAATGTCCTGCCATGATCCAACACTCAGCCCCCCACAGAGAAGTGGACCTCTGTCCACCCCCACACAGAGAAGCTAAAGGGAGCACTAAAGACAACGATGACAAACTGGGCTTCGGGATAATTTCAGCTTCTAAAGAATTACAAACAACCTACACAGTGTCAGGCTTAATGGTAAGAAACGAGGCGCCTCTCTGCTAAGAATGAATACAAAGCAAGGACATCCTTACTCCTACCTGACACTGTACCGGAAGTCCTGGATAATGCAGTAAGAAAATAAATACGTGAAACTTAGAATTTTATACAAGTGAAGAAAGAATAAAGGTCTATGTTCATGAATACTGGAGTTATCTACATAAAATCTTTCCAAAGAGTTGGGAAAGCAGAGGTGGGACTAGTCAGCACTTTGCCTGAAGCTGTAGAAAATCAGATTAAAATGGAGATGGTGCCTGTTGTTTTCTATTTCATCAATAGACATATATATATATATATATATATATATATATATATATATCAGTATATATATAACAATTTACACACACACACACACACACACACACACACACACACATATATATATATATATATATATATATATATATATATACACACACATATATCAGGAATTTTCCTGCCACATCGTATTTTCAGTGGAGCTTGATGGTTGGTTGAGCAGTAGAAGAGGAGGTGGAGCTGGGAGAAGGAAGAAGGAAGGGGAGGACAGGAGGAAGAGAGAAAGAGAAGAAGGAGAAGGAGGGAGCAGAAAATGGAGGCGGACTATGGGTCTCTAGCAGCCTCGAATAATTATTCATGTCTAAAGGTTAGATATCGGATAACAATTCTAATTGTGTGGGCATCTTATGTATTGAGTATTTCTTGATATATAAATCTATTGAATAATCTTAAGCATTAAGAGTCTTCATTCTACAGGATACCGCAAGGTTGGCGGGCATTGTCTGCTCGTAGCCGAGAACCACCGTGAGGGTGGCAGAGTTGAACCAGGGACCATGCTTAGAGTCTACAGAGCTGGCTGGTGAAGGCAGCGGCCACGCTAAATTCTCGTTGGTCTAGGACTTGTGCTTCTGGCGCCTCTGGCCGCTTCTAGTGTGGCGATTCAGGTAGCTAGCCGGCGGTGCTGAAGCTTTAAGAAATATCTCACACAGCACACACACACACACACACACACACACACACACACACACACACACAC
>JANHMN010000020.1:34167143-34181817 GCA_030674055.1 Rhabdomys pumilio
ACACACACACACACACACACACACACACACACACACACACACACACAGACACACGTTTGAAACACTTATCTAAAAATAATATATACATTTATATTATCCAAGTAAGAACAATTACAAACACTGATTTAAAAATGTAAATCTAAATAATTACCAATTTAGAATAGACTCTTTAGAAGAATCAGTTCCTTCAGATAAATGTCGGTTCCTATGGATACCATAAATAGATTTAGCATAACTAGACTCATTAAAAAAAAAATCCAAGCAATTCATACTATGGATTTTTACCAACTGGTTCTGAAGTTCATGCCAAAAAGCAAAGAACCAGAGTAGTCAATTCAATATAAGAAGGGAGGGAGACAGGGAGGCTAGTGACTGGCAGTCACTACAGAAGCTGACTAAAAGCATTTGTAATTAAGTGGGATACTGGACGAAATACAACAGAAGAGCCCAGAAGGAAAGCCAGGCAAGTGAAGTCAGATGATGTTTGTCCGAAGAGGCAAATGCGATTCAATGGAGCAGAGACAGATGTTTTAGCAGATGTTGCTTGAACAATTTGGTAACCACATGAAAATTTTTAGACTGATCCTGCACCATTAATAGTTTAAATTAAAATCTGAGCTGGGATTTTTGGCTGGCTGGAGCTTTCACAAGACTTTTGTATGCTGTCACAGCACAAGTTCATACGAGCATCAGCTGTTTGGTGTCTGAGAAATAGTTTCCCTGCAGTAGTCCTTTACCTCTGGCTCTTAAAATTTTTTCTGTCTCTTCTTCCACAGAGAGCTTTGAGCCTTGAGGGGGGGAAAGTGACAAAGACATCCCATTCAGGACAGAGTGCTACAAAAGCTCAAACTTTTCTGCACATTGTCCACTATGACTCTCCATGTTAATTCCCACACATTGCATGAAGAAGCTTCTCTGTTGATGGTTAAGCAATAGACTGATCAGTGGATATATCATTAGGAGTTCTGGAGCACAAATTTCTATCCGTAACCAAGAAACCCTTTGCAACTGATAGCTACAGGGAATATGAAAATTAGTTTTCCTCAATTGAGTGACACTGGACACATCAGCTATATGTCAGGGAAAACCCTAAGGGAAAGAATATGATAAAAAAAAAAAAATATATATATATATATATATATATATATAAAGTGGAATTCTCCAAGGTAAATAAAGAAATCAAAAACTTAAATTAAAATCAATAATAAACCAACTTGTTAATTTGAAAAATATAAAACATATAGACAATAACATGGAGAAGGTGAATATAATACCAAGAGAACAGTCCATGTAAGGAAAAAAAAACTTTTATTTTAGTCTTCTAATTAAAATTTTCTGCAAAAGATGGTTACAAGAATCAAAGGAAAAAGCTAGACACAGGGGGAAGATATACGTAAAATACATATATGATTAAGTACTTAAGGCCAAAATTATGAAAACTCTTACAGTTAGAAAGTAACTAATCAAATTTGAAAATGACAACATGTGACTCACCACAAAAAAAGGACACACAGATAGCAAGGTAGTGTATATAAAGATTGTCACAGTTTCGCATCTCTGGGGAACAGTGAAGTAAGATGCCACTGCAAACCTTCTAAACCATCTAAGATACAAAGCGCAGACGATGCCAAGTGTTCACGATACGCAGAGTAACTGAGACTCTCACTGTCCGTGGTGAGAGTGCATCATAATGACCACCTTGGACAATATTCTGACTTTTTCCTTTAAATAGGGCTATTATATCCCAGTGATCCAATTTCTAAGTTCTTGTGCAACTCAGTTGAGAATTTACCTACTCACAATGACTGTGTGCATTTATATCAGCCTTGTTCATATTTGGTAAAAATTAGAAGCAATCATGAGGCCCTTGAGTGAGTGAATGAATAACAGAATGCACTTTATCGATATAGTGTGGTGTTATTCACCTCTGAATGAAGTGAACAACCTTGCCTCAAAGACACAGGGAGAAATCTGACATTTACCTATCACTGAATGAAGAAGTGAATCCTTAATGGCTGTGTGCTGCATAATCCCCAGTATATTACATTTTGGAGAAGGAAACAAGACATCCAGTAAAACTGGTGGCTGCCAGGAGTCCATTGAAGAAGGAGAGGAAGATGAATATTTGGAACACAGTTAATATTTAGGAATATTATACTGTTTGACATGATGTAATGATAAAAACATAACATTACACTTGTGGAAATTGACAGAAGTGTACAAAATGCACCTTCATGTAGACTATGTTAGAAAGATGAAACTGGCTTGTCAGTTGCAGCAAATATCTCCTATTCATGCAAGACAGTAATAACAGAGAAAACTATAGGTGATTAACAAGATTATCGAAATATATATTTAATCTTTATTTCCAATCAAATTAAAATTATGCTAAAAAATAAATTCTATTAGTTAAATATACTTCATCTAATTTTGACTCTACAAAAAAGACATTTACTCTGGGTATTTTGTGCTTTTCTCAATATCGAAATCCTACAGTGACAGATAGAGTATATCTGAAGACTTGGTCATTATTTGATTAAGCTAATGGATATTTATTAATGTTTCCAAAATCACGTTTGTGTGTGGCATGCTCACCATCTTCCTTGGCATTCAAAATGCCATCTATGGTCTTCGACCATGAATATAAATAAAGGGTGAGCAGGAAGGGAATTCTAGAGCGCAGTCATTAGAATCAGTAGGGAGGATGCTGAATTTCAAGGATGTGATATATTTGCACTTTCTAAAATTGCTTCGTGTTAGCTGTTTTTGTTTCTTCCCTGAAGTAACGGTTGACCTTGTTCACTGAGCTTTCAAGATCCATCTTCCTTGCCAAACCTGTTTCTCCCCCAGCTTTTGGCAGGACGAAAGAAGCTCCTGGGTTAGGAACAGCCAGATTGCCAGGACATAGCCATTACTTTTGCCATGAGAACAGCACCAGGCTTATTTTAAACACAACAAGCAACCTATTACTTGAGTGGTTTTAAAAAAATGTACCAATGTCCTTGGCACCAAGAGGATGCCCCGAATTAACAGTGACCATCTTTGCTTTGGCTGGTAAATGCAGCCATCTGTTTTCATCAAAGGGGAAGATTGCCCCTACCCCCTTGGCCACATAAGCGGGCAACAGTGACTGTGCAATCAAGCAATGGCTGCTACCCTTTCAAGAGTACTTACTATTGGGCATCATTTGGTCAATCAACTGAACAGAACACCATAAGGGCTGATGGGAATGTTGATGGCAGGGGAGGAACCGAATCCCTAAAATTATGAGACTGTGTGTCCCTGCTGTTTGTGAATGCCCTCTCTTCAAAATTGTGGGAGTCGGACAAAGTCTGTACTTAAATATAGACAGAGATAACGGAGCCCAAGGTGCTTGGTGCATCCTATGGCCCATTGTCATACACAGCCTTATTGGCAGATGTGTTACAACCCTGTTAGTGAATAACTAAAGAAGTAAATTATATCTTTGCGTTGAATTGTTTTTCCAGTAGTAAAAGATACTATTTAACTTTGTACAATAAAGGTAATTAGTATGTCTGACAAAATTTCCAAGTATTTTAGGCAAGGGTTATCATTTTTTTTTTATCCAGTATAGATTTATTCTGTATAGCACAAACTTTTGTTTATTCACATTGGAGAATGAAACCAGCACATAATGTAGTATAGTACCGGAATAATACATTTGATTTTTACAAGAAATGCATCTCAGTTTCACTGATACGTTTACTTGAATGTTGTACGTTTCTTTCCATAACTATTTACAGGTCTCACATGTCATCTTCATTTTATTCATTTCATCTCATGTTGTTCTGTTAAACAAGAGACACACTCTCCGAAGAAAGAAATGCATTGAAAGTCCTGACAATGAAGGGAAAACGACATATGGTTTTTGTTTTGTTGTTTGCTCTTTTCTGTTGGGATTTCTTCTCTAAACGAGCCAGATAATTAATCTTGTTCTCTAGAGTAGAAAATTGGCCTGATTAGGCCAAGGTCAGAATGCAGCTCACTGCTAAGGTTAATGAATTCCAGTCACCTTCCTAGTTTGATAACTACTGTAACCATGCAGTGGTCAATACTCAGGAGAAAATGTTTTGTAATTATATTAGAGAAGGAGGGGATACTTTATATTGGTTTTCTTGTCTAAGAAATGGTAAAGCCTACAGGGTACTTCTGTACCAATGGCAAACTGAAGAGATGCTGAGATTATGCCAGATTATCTTGGATTACTGAGGCAAGTTATATGCTCTGTTTCCACTCTACTTTCCTACAAGTGATCTACCTACAAGGAAGGGACCCTGTTTATTTTACTACATAGACTGTGTGATTGTCATGGTGCCAGTATAAGATGATTCTTAAGTCAGTCTTGCTGTGAAAATAGAAAATATAGCTTCTCTGTGAATAAAATCAGAAATGTGAGGTTTTACACTGGATAAGACCAATACAAGCCCTCACCTCTTTATTCTGCACACCTTGCTCTGTCTGTAACCCGGTGACCCACTTGCCCCACAGCCCAGTGACCCACTCTCTGTATCCACTCGACTCATCTGTTGACCAGTTTACCTGACACTTCATTTTGACCCCATTATTTTCCTCTCCTTTGCTCTCCTTCTCACAATGTTAAAACATCTCTATCTTTCAAAAGGAAGACCTAAAGGCTCCTTTGATCCTCTGTCATACTTTCCCAGACTTTGCAAAGAAGCTTCTTGGGGGTTATGTCTTCCACAGTCTCCAGCCTTCTCATCTGGAGCAACTACTCAATGCAGAGTACTGAGCTCTCATGGAAACTTGTTTGACCAAGATCTAAGATTCCTCAGTCTCACATCAGGAAATCTTCCTAAGTGAATTCTGAATTTACAGACACTGTCAACCATGCCCTAATCTCTCTCTGTCTCTGTCTCTGACTCTGTCTAACTGTCTCTTTGTTTTTCTGTCTGTCTGTCTGTCTGTCTGTCTGTTTGTCTGTCTGTCTCTATACACACACACACACACACACACACACACACACATCATTTTTCCTCTAACTTATCTGACTGCTTTCCTCTCTCTCTCTCTCTCTCTCTCTCTCTCTCTCTCTCCACACACACACATATCATTTTCCTCTAACTTATCTGATCTCTCTCTCTCTCTCTCTCTCTCTCTCTCTCTCTCTCTCTCCACACACACACACATCATTTTTCCTCTAACTTATCTGACTGCTTTCCTATCCTCCTGTCCAGAATCTTTCAGCTGGGAGCTAATGATAAAGAGAATGTGTTGTAAGGAACAATAGCTCTAGTGGTATTCGTGGTTCATCAGGTGGCTTTACAAAAGCACCATGTTCAATGGCATTTGGAGCTCAGTGTCCCCTGTCCCTCCTGTCAGTGCTGAGCATGAAGCAGCATGTTACCTGCCACCTGCCTTTCTGTCACAGTCCAAGCTTTGTCAGCTCCGAATACTGGAAACCTAATGCTTCGTCATGTTTTGCCTTGTTCCTTTCATAAACCTTGCCCTGCAATATGGTGGGTGTCCCCACACTCCTCGGTGCTTTTTAGTTTGATTAATCTTTGCGTCTGTGTAGCCCCCACTTGGATATGCCAGGATTTCCACACTGACATTTCCAATCTAAGTTATTTTATTTCAGCATTTTCAAGGATCAAACCTGTGTCCTTGCAGGATTACATATGTATGAAGGCTGCCATCTTATGTTTGTCTGAAGGGCAGAGTTACAGCTAGAGGAGAGTTCCGTCTCTTCAGATCATAGAGTTATGCCTTAGAGACTCACCACACCTCCCAAGTGTTTCTCCAAAGCATTCTTCCCTTCTGTCAGGTTTAAAGCCCCGCTAGGCATCATGGCTTGCCTGAATTTCAGAGGTGTTCCTCTAGCTGGACCTCCAGTCCTTTCTCGGCTGACCCCGAGTAAAGAGGGTAACTGTTCTACTCCTACAAACTCTTCAACCTTCCTCTGTTGCCTCCAGATCACAGATGAAACTTCTTATGGTCAATGTTCATGTTTTGACTCTTATTTTCTTTGGAATATGCTTCAAGGATGACCAGAGAGGGAAATAATTTAATCAGTATACTCAAAATTTTATCACAATGCTGGGATCAATGTCCAAACATGCTTATTCAATACATATGCAATCAGATAAAACAGTATATGTAAGTTATAGGTACACATTAATACACAGGAGGAAAACAACTTGATGAAATAATATTCATTAATTTAGTTTCTTCTTTACCTGAATCCTGTAGTCTGGCTATTCATAACAAATGTGACTACTGTCCTCATTAACTGTGCTGAATTATTCTGCCTTCCTGAAAAATGTTTTGAACATTAAAATCCATGTCATATTAAATTTGATGACAGTAATAGGATTTTTAAAGGTTCTATTTTTTTTCTTTTAATTATGTGCGTATGTATATATACCAGAAGTTGTGCATGTGAATTCAGGTCTCAGGGAGACCAGAAAGGGACATCAAATGCCCTGGAGCTGAAGTTACAGTTGGTTATAAGCACCCAGTACGAGTGTGGGGAACCAATGTCAGGTCTTCTCCAAGAGATGTACATTGTCTTCACCACTGAATCATCTCGCTAGCCCCAGTAATAGAATATTTATATTCAAAAGTAAATTATAGGTCTGGGAATTAGCTCAGAGGTAATGTGTTTGTCTAGCACGCTTAAGGCCCTACATTCAACTGCCCAGCACAACAACCACAACAGAGATAATGTATGTGTCCTATACCTTACTTCAGATGAACTAGAATATTTGTATTACGGATGTTTTAATTAATAGAGTGTGACAACAATTAGATAATTTCATAAATATCCCCATTATGTGGCATCATAATGAGTCCTGTCCAAGGAACCTACACATCGTATCCATTACCATATTAATAACTGTACCTGTCAGGCAGGAGTTATTGATGAGGAGGATGTACTATAGAGCATAAATGGCTCTGGTGATATTTAAGGCTCAGCTAGAGGTGTCACAGACTCATCATTTCCATGACAAGATGTCCCCTGCCCTTTCCTGCCAGAGCTGGACAGGAAAAGCATCACACTGTCTGCCTGCCTGCCTGCCTTTCTGAAACAGCTCAGAGATGTACAATTTAACCTGTGCACATTAGGATGCTGCAGAGAAAATGTTTCCCTACTAGGACTATCTCCACTAATTATTAAAAGAAATACTCGGGAAGCAATCAGCTCATACACAGTGTAGTCAATGAGAACAGCTTTAGAAACCTACACTAGACACCTATTTGACAGATATAAAATGTTCAAACAGGACAAGAGATTTGATTTGGGGGATGAGCTAGGAAGGGATGCTGCTTGCAATGAAGGAAAACCTGAACTCAGGAAAGCATCATTAGTTCAAGGACTTACGCTAGCATGCTCTCACTAGCCTACACCCGAGTCAGTCAGATCACCAAGGCTGCTGTCTCAAACTTGTCTGAACACCCTGATCTTTGTCTTCTCTGCAGAGGCATGTAATATAATTGCTTTTGCTTCTGGGTAAAATGTGTGGCATGCTGGCTTCCTTCTGGATTTTCCAATAGGACTCTGCCTGTCTGTGCTAATTCTGCTGTGATCAAGCATATTCCATGAGGAAAACACATCAAAGGACAGAGCTCTCCCTGAGCTTCAAAGGAATATCAACCCATCTCATAGTCTACAACTTAAGGAAAAATGCGTCTAATGTTTCCCAGACTTAAAAGGAAGAAACTACCTATGATGATTTGAATATGCTTGGACCACCACTATTAAGAGGTGTGGTCTTGTTGCCATGTTGGAGGAAGTGTGTCACTGTAGGTAGAGGTGGGCTTTGATACCCTCCTCTTAGCTTCCTGGAAGTCAGTCTTCTCCTAACAGCCTTCAGACAAAGATGTAGAACTCTCAGCTCCTCCTGCACCATGCCTTCCTGGACACTGCCGTGTTCCCACCTTGATGATAGTGGACTGAACATCTGAACCTGTAAGCCAGCCCCAATTAAATGTTGTCCTTATAAGAGTTGCCTTGGTCATCACGTCTGTTCGCAGCAGTAGAACCCTAACTAAGACACTACTCAAAATTAAAACTGAACAATTTCTTCAATAATCCTGACATTGAGTAATGGCAAGAGCTAACACATTGCTATTCCCTGTCAATCTCATGTATCACGACTTTATTGAATGGGCCATCTCTGTTATTTTGTACTTAGTAGTAAAGAGCAGATGTTTATCATTCATTACAAGCTGCTTATGACTGATGCCATTAAAGGTCATCTCTTGGCATAAGGCCCCAGCCACCTGCAGGTACCTGTCACCACAGTTCTAGAAAATCCATGAGGTTTGTCATGGTGACTATTCTGTGATTGTGGCTCCATCCTCACACCTCAGTATGGAGGTAAGGAAAGGAATTTCTACTCTAACTTCAAAGTTAGATTCTTATAGGTTGATTAAGATAACAATATCTTTCTACTTCAGGTTGGATCCTGTCTCTCCCTAGAACCACTGCTGAATCCACTGTCCTCAGTGCCGAGAGTTGTTCCATCTGGGCCACCAAGCTCTCTGAGCTGTTTGGTTACCTTATATGTAGATAAAAGTGCTGAACTCAAACTGAAGGTTTGCTTACACATCAAAAAATACATCCACAGACCCAGCTCAGATATAATGAACCAGGCAATTTCTAAATCCCAATTGCAATGTATCTGCTTTCTATCTGAAAACCACTGAGGAATAAAAAATAAATTAATTAACAAACAAACAAATATAAATAAGTAAATTAATAAATAAAAACCTTGTTCACTCAGCTCTGGAATTTTATATTGATTCTCTGATAGGCTGTCATATCATTAAAAAAAATCTGCAACATTTATTATTTCTCTTGCTCACTGTCCTGGGGGATACTTCTTGTACAGTTAAAATTGTATCAGATGCAGCAGTGAAAATTATGAGAAAACGTCTGGTCCACTGGAGTTACCTTTTGCTAGCCATGCATATATTGGTTTAATGATAACACTTGAGCCACTTTTCCAATCAACAATATTGTGCTATTGGTTTAAGCAAAGAAAAATGCTTAGTCACACTGTATCGGCTACATCCTGGCATTCCCCGTATGTCGCCTGTCACACTTCATTTCGAACCTAATGTTTCTGATCATTGCCATATGGCTATTCTTAAAGTATCTCTCCGAAACCCACCTACTTCTTGGTAATTACCATTCACAGGAAAGTGAAGTGTATGGGTTCTCACGAGAGACAGACGGATACTCAACAAACTAAAAAAGTCTTACAAACGAACTGTGACATGGAACAGGCCACGAGACGCCATGAGAGCACCATTAACCACTTGCATGGGTCTAAGAAAAGTTTTTCCGTGAGCTAAATTTTAAGGCCCGAGGTCACTGAATTAAGTAGAATCGGGTCTACTTTCATCACTTCAAGAGCTTATGAACCCTCCAAAAGAGAAGTAAATTAATAAATAAAAACCTTCTTCACTCAGCTCTGGAATTTTATGTTGATTCTCTGATAGGCTGTCATATCAAAAAAAAAATTGAGCGGAGGTGTTGTAAAATTGCAGTGAATTGTGGAGTAAGTAGGAGGCTCAGAGGTATCCAGACGAAATATTGTGTGTCCTTCTGATCGTCTCAGGCACTGACATGACCTCTCAGAGACTGTAGCGCCAGTAGCTGAGTGGCCATTTTGCATTCTCCCATAGGGGTGAAGGTTTCTTCTCTCTAACACGGCTCAGCAGTGAGCTCTTGCAAGCCAGACATCATCTTATGCTTTGGATCTTCCGGGTCTATGTTTCCGGCGCTGAGCTACTCTGCTCCTGTCCGCAACGCTCTATTCTCTCTCCTGACACTGCAAGGGATGCATGGATGCATGAACTCACCTCTGCTACCACAACCTTGTCTTGATTCGTTGACTTGATCTCCATCTGATACACGCTGTCCTCTCCAGCTATATTCGAAACCACAGTAACAGCAGTGCCTTCGCGATTAGCTACCGACAGGATAGAGGATAACATTCTCTCTGTGCGTGGGCCTGTTCTACTTTCCTCATTTCTATTTCTGGCTTGTGTAATTTTTTTTTGATCATTACGTTTTCCATAATAACAAACAAAATATGTTTTCCAAAACTGTTTTTAAACAGTGACGACAGTGATGATGAAGTTATTTCCTTGCAACCAAAAGGTTCAGAGCTTAAAAAAAAAATTAAATAAAAGTAAAATAAAAAATATGCATGTTCTATCCTGGCTTCAAATTGGCCTCTTTGTAATGGTTTGGACTCAGTCCTTCTTCATGTTGCTTTATAGCGAAAGGGCTGTAGCACTAAGTGTCAAATCTGAAGCATCTAGAAGAAAAAGCAGGCTTGAGTTTCTCCTCTCACTTTTTTTTTTTTTTTTTTTGCTTTTATTTTTTTTTTCAGTCCAGTCATTACCCATCCCTGGTCCTCCTTCCCACAATTCCTCATCCGATTCCTCTTCTCCTCTCCCTTGTCTCCAAGAAGATTTCCCCCTTTCACGGCCAGGTCTTCTCACTCCCTGGGGCCTCAAGTCTCTGGAGGGTTAGGCATGTCTTCTCCCACTGAGGCCAGACCAGGCAGTCCTCTGCTATATATGTGTCTAGGGCCTTATATCAGCTGGTGTATGCTGCCTGGTTGGTCTTCCTATGGGGTCACCCATATGTGTAATGTGCTCATAAAAGTTTTAATGATAACTTATACTTTACAAATTATATTTCAATTTTTTAAATGTTAATGAATATAGTGTCCTCTTTTATAAAGTATTTACTTGTATGCATTTTGACTCTCCCAGAAAGGATCTAAATTTGATTTAAAGCTTTCATCACAGATACATTTAAACATAAGCCAGGCAATTCTTTTTATTTTATTAAATAAATAAAGAATTAAACAGCCAATAGCTGTATTCATCTCAATTACTCAGCTTGGGAGAATTATTAAAGAAAGTGCTTTTCAGCACTACTCAAGGTGGCTTAGCCAGTCTCACACTCCACGCTCGACAGAACTGATCAACATTCTGACTTACATGGGGGTGTGTCTCAAAGGTGAGAAATGGTATTCGTCCTTATGACATTCATCTTCTGACAAGCATAAATTTGGTTTTCCTGCATTGGTCTCTTTCTGTGACTCCTAGTCTTGTTCTTGGCAGATCCTGGGCTAATTCTGATGACTCAGCACTACTGTGAACCTAATCCTGTATCTCTCACACAGCAGAGGGAGGGGCTAGCCTCCTGTATCACTGATGCTGTAGATAAAGGGAGCTCCACCTTATCTTCTGTTGAGCTACAGACTCAGCACCAGATCGTTGGCTTGACACTTCCTCCTCTTCCCTGGGATAGAGAGAGCAACTATTTCCTCCTTACCTGAGAATAGTTGATGTCATCTCTTCCATTGCCTAGCAACTTAATTGCCAGTAACTGTTGCTAGGGTCACAGGGGTACTGTCTCTCTACTTTTCTACAGGTAATGAATTTGGTGCCTATTTTAGCTGCCATTTTAGCTTCCCCCTGAGTTCATGGATGGATGGTTGTCACCTGGCCAAGGCTCTCATTCTCCAGCTCTCTCAAAATTCTTTTCTGTTTTTTTTTTTTCTCCATGCAACTGTCTGCCTCTTAGTTTTAGTCAGAGAGAGGGACATCGTGATTATCTGAAGTCCTATAGTAGAGGAAAACAAAATTCATCCCTTGGCTCAAGAGCTATTTAACCATCTGTTTCTGATCCAGTATCCTCAGGCTACAATTAGATGCCCCCCCTCAAAGACTGCTCTCTTTCATCCACAGTGCAGTGAAAGGTCTCTAGCATAATGGAAATAGACCAAAATAAATGTCCAACTTCACCCATGGCTCGGTCCTGAACAATGGATTAGGCAAGCCACCAGGTTTTGCATAAGCTCCCACAGTGACAATGTAAAAGGAAAACAGATCAGGGGTTACATTTGCTACTTTCCATTATTTCATGCAAATGCATGGTATTTCAAGTATATCATATATTAAATTTGCTTTTATGAGCTATCCTGGAAACCCAATTACAATTTATAATATTTTTATGGAAATTATGTTCCAAAATACACAATTTACAAGTGAACTTCTAAAACAGCCTGTTCATAAGGTGTGAACAACCTGTCCAGGAAGTCATAACCATGCAAATTTTATCTTTTGTTTCTTATTTTTGTATTAAGAATAAACAGGGCAATTTTTCTTCTTAAAATTTATTGCATAGAAGTTTTCTCTCTGTAGTTGACCTTTCACTGAATATGAGTAATACTTTACAGATGAGGGTCCTTGGGGTCATGAAAGGGCACAGGTACTTAAAATAACATGTAAATCTGGACTCATTTAGAAGTGGTAGCATGTTTGTTGTTTTCAAGTATTGTGTGTATGATTCCATTCGAGGAACATCAGCGATTTAAAAAAGAAAGCTTAGTAATGCAAAGCAAACACTCAAACTGATACAAACATACCAAAAACAGAAATATAAATCCCAGGTTTAGGTCTAAAATATGAAGAATGCTAGGTGAAAGATAAGCAGCGCCACAGTTACAAAGGTAAAAGTGTCCCATTGAGAAGAAAAGGGTGTTCAGACCGTAAACCCAGCTTTGTCTCTTACCATGCGCATCAGAAGTGAGGACTTACGTGGAGTTAAGTGACTAGGAGGTCAAGCTGAAGACGACTACAGGAAAACTCAGTGACTGCGTGGATCCTTTGCAGCCTATGGGATTCCCTTTGAGTGATTTCTCCTTCCTGGTCCACAGTGTTGCTTACTTAGCTCCTTCCATAGCCCTTCTGCCACATGGGGGTCAGCCAGAATCTCCACTTTTCATGCCATCCAATCTAGCCTCTTAGGAATCTTCACCATCAGCCTTTCCTTTCCTGGGTCTTCAATTTTTGGTCTTAGACCTGACTCTTTGAGGTGAATATTTAAACATAGCAATTTAAGTCTCAACCCAAAGAAATTCATCTAAGCTCTGTATCATCAGTCATTGGTGTTCCCTTCTATCTCTTTCTTGCTTTCTTCTATTTCTTCTATCTGTGACTTTCCATTTGTAAGCTAAGTAGATAGTAAGGATGATGTCCGATGAAACCAACAGGAAGTTGATAGATATGGATGGAAGCAGCTGTCAACCTGGAACTGGAGTACATCTGTTTTCTTTGTGAGCAATAGAAAATGACAAAGCATAAGTTAGGATGCTAATAACTGGAGGATTGTCAAAGGGAGGCCTCAATGGGATGGAGAAAAGGAATAAAGGTGGTGGGAGAGAGACAGGAGGGAATTAAGAAGTGTCATTAACCATGGTATAAAAGAATTCTCTCTTACACACTCGCATGCTTATGCAGGCCATTCCCAGACAGATATATTTTGAAAACTAGAAGCCATAATTTTCTTTCTCTAAACTGAGGAGTTGTTCATTGTCTAAGGCAGGATGTCACTGACCCTGAGACATTAGGAGCTAGGTGACATGATGGGGCAGTGGACACTTGCTTGTACTCTTGGCTAGTATAATTCTGTTGTACTGACATTTTGTGAATAGCAAAAATGGAGTTCAAAATCCTGGGACTCAGGCTAAGTCATCCTTTTCAACAGCTTGGACCTCAAGACTCCCTTTCTGTTTGATATGGTTTCAAGGCTGTAGAAATGAAGCGAGATCTTACAATGTGTGTCAGGGCAGTTGAGACAGGAAATCAACTGCAGAAGGAAAAAGTTATGACTAGAAATTATTTTTGAGACTTCCTGACCCAAACACCTAGAAGTCTCAGGCCAAAGTCTCAAACTTGACAGGTAAAGGCGCCTTTTCCCCAGCCCCGACAGTTCCCTCTCCTGTCTCCCAGTGAAGGTGCCACTCATCTGGATTCTGCCCATATGAAGTCTACAGCAGGGAACTTGACCCTTTTCCATGTGAAAGGTTAAATAGGTGTTCTCTTTTATGCCTAGTCAAGCCATTGAGGTGTCATGGTACAATCTACATGATTGCTTTTTGCTTGGCCCCAGGGGTAGGACAGGATAGTCCTACTTACCTCCATGCCAAGTCATTACATGCTGTGAATTAGCTTTTCTAACCAACCGAGAGTGATCTCCACCAACCCAGGACTTCCGCATTATAACGAGCAACTGGATGTTGCTCACCTGTATTAGAAGCAACACAGTTTGTTGGCATTTTCAGTGATGCTGGGAACAGTCTATATCTGTTTAGTCAAGTACTGTAGCCATTAGTCTCTGGTGGGTATGGAGCACTTAAAAAGTGCAACTGAGTAACTTTATTTGCCTTTGTTTTACCTGAAGTTGGAATGGGTGCTTGTAGATAGTGACCACTATTATGCATATTACATGTACTAAAAGGAAAAGCAAATACAAAGTATCTGGTGATATGTATATGTGTGTATATGTGTGTGTGTGTGTGTGTGTGTATGTATATATGTATATATGTATATTTGTGTGTATATCTACATATATGATGTATATGTATAATGTATAGGTATAGGTATAAGTATAGGTATATGTACATGAATGATCTTTACAGGTCATTCACAGTGTTCCCATCACCTATCCTGGCAGTTGTTGTAGTATGCTATAAACTCACATAAATACATATCATCTCTCTGGAATTCCAACATGCTTTTTATCTAGTTTCTTGTGTGTGTTTATAGATAGATAGATAGATAGATAGATAGATAGATAGATAGATAGATAGATAGATAG
>JANHMN010000020.1:34181827-34192208 GCA_030674055.1 Rhabdomys pumilio
TAGATAGATAGATAGATAGATAGATAGATAGATAGATAGATAGATAGGCAGGCTTATGGAGGGTATGTAACATATTTTCTATCATTCATAGTTCTCAAAGACCCTTCAAACCCTACAAGACCATGTTCAGTTTGGTTTCTGAAGAATCTTTTCTTAACATCCATCAGCATTCCTGTAGCGAGTTGGGGGTGGTTTGGTGATATTGAAACAGGTTTCAAAATTTCTATATTAGGCAGATAGCTGACATGTTTTCAGAGAAACAGAGTTGGGCTAAACTTCAAAATAAATTAAAATTAATGATGATATACACATGTAATCCCATATTTTGAGAGGATAAGACAAGAGAATCTTGAGGATCTTGAGGTTGAGGTCAGCCTGGGCATATCCTATCTCAAAAAAAAAATGCTAAAATAAACACCATGATTTAAAAAAACCCTACATTTTTAAAAATAAGTTATAAAAGATAATAAGAAATGATAATGAGATGGGGAAATGCTCACCTACCGTTACCACCACTCTACATTCCCATGTGTATACATCTTTTGAGAGTACTTAAAGAGAGAAGTTGAGTTTGACCTTCATAGAACAGCGTTTCCCTTTGCAATTCTAAATTGAATCCCTTTCAGCTCTTGCTTCATTTATATTTCAAATGTGTTCCTGTTTGATGTCAAATCTCTTAAAACTAATTAAGTAATAGATTGTCCGTTGAGTACATCATATATCTTTCAAGGTTAAGCAAGAATAAAACACTTTGCCTGGGATTTCCATTGTGGAATTTCTGGAGAGGGGGAGGGATACTTTTAAAGCGATGTGCAGTGGTAGAAAAAAAACAACACTGTCAGTTAAAGTTGCTAGATACAGCTACCCTTATAAATGTTTTATAACCATTGTAAAAAAAATGGAAGTGAATTAATAGTAATTTAAATGTTCCTTGGGAAAATTCCCTCTTGCTCATTGAGTTATCTTGGAAAGGGTCCCGCCTTTGAGATTTCTGGGGAGTGAAGAGAGCCATATCCTTGTCCTGGTTTGATAGGATGCAGAACAATCTGTTATGTTTTCGAGAATGCTAATATTGCCATTTAAGAAAAAAAATTGCTTAGAAAAGTGTTCTTCTTACCACCTGTGCAACTAGTTTCACTGACACTATTATGCACAGACAGCTGAGTGAGCTACAGCTATTGAACAGAGTGGAGTATTGTGGGAAGAGATGCATAATGAATAGGCTTTTGTTACTTCCTGTTTTGATTATGAAGGTCATAGTCAATTAGATTTCTAATTACTGACAGTGTGATGTTTGACAGTCAGTCTAGAAGTATTGGCGAATCCAAAGCCTCTTGTGCTTGTGAGCACAAAACCGGGGATAATTTCAGAGAAGGGAGTGAAGCATTAGCTCAGCTGTAGCCTCTTAGCATTTTCTGTCCTCCTTGTGTTCTGTGGTAGTCTTACTCTGTGCTCAAGTATCTGTGTGCACTCAAGCTCACCACTCAACATGGAGGACATTGTGTGTTTAGATGTGCATGCTTCTGTAAATGCTAGCCTGAGAACTTTTTGGTCCTGATTAAGTACTTCAGAACCTCCTACTGAATAGATGGAATACATGTTTGAAGGGAGGAGAAAGGGAAAAGGATGTGCTTATTTGTTTATTTTCTGGATTCACTGAATGACGAGTAGAATGACATTAAATTTTGTAATCCATAGAGGTTTCTAAACGTTAAGAAACCTAATGGCTTTAAAATGTGTTAATATAAATAAAAGCTCATAGGAAGTGTGGTGTAGCAGGTCAAATATCCCCATACACATTACATTTTTGTATAAAAGTGTGCTTGTGTAAATAACCCAAAACCACGTGCAACGAATCTATCCCAATAGAAACTGAAAAATAAAAATACACAATTTGGAAAAGTTATGATAAACAGACGTATTTTCAATGATAGTTTGATTACAATTTCTATTTTAAGGGCCTGAGAAGTAGAGTCAGATTCTGTCCATTAAATCTATTCCCTCATGGTAAATTCATGTTCTTAGAAATTGAGTTGCTGAATGCTGGGGATAGAACACAACCCAGCTTTGAGCATATTATGCATGTATTCTGATACTGAGCTAAACCTGCAATCCAAAATATGGGTATTACATGGGTGTTTCAGGGATACATTGTTGCAACCAAAGAGAATTTTACGTTGGATTTGTGCATTAAAATAGCTGCAATGTCACTCCAGACAAAACACAAACAACAACAACAACAACAAAAAAACCAAAACCAACCAAACAACAACAACAACAACAACAAAACTGTTGAGTCCTTACTGCTCATCCAGAGAAACTAAGCTCATTTCTTAGCACCATAGTTCACAGCTGCCTTTTATTCCAGCTCTGGGGGATCCTACGTCCTCTTCTGGCCTCCATGGGCAGCAGCATGCAATGTGCATCATGAATAAAGCAATATTTTTAAAGATAACACCCTTTTGTAACAATTTAATACTTTAATAGAATGACTTGAAGACCAATTTGGAGATACAAATCTACCTGTATTCCTACGTATCTCCTCTAATGTGACATTACTTACACGATTACCTTTCTATCAAATGCTCGGTATAGAAGAGTTGGATTAGAGCAGAGACACTATCTACAGTGTACATATAGCTGTGGTTTTCCCCTTCTGGTGTTGCTGTGATCTTGTTACATTTCATTGATCTGCGTGATACATTTTGTGCTACAGTTTAGGATTTTTCAGCTGGAAAGTTACAATACAACTCAGTGATGTCCATCTGTTCCAGGGTTCCAGCCTGCTGTGACACATTTAATACACTGTCTTGACATCTGAGAGATTTAGGGGATTTATACCTGAATCTGTAAATTGGATACCCCACACAGTTACTTTTGTTTCTTCATTTGAGAGATTAGAAGGCTATCCCCAAAAGTTTGGCCTTATTTGTATCATGGTAAGTCAGTTGGTAGCTTCCTTATGAAAACTATGCTTTCAACTGCTAGGTGCAAACTTTGTGCCCTTGGAGAGCTTGAAGCCCTGAGTCCTACCAAAATGCAAGAGTGGCTGTTGGAGAACATTGCGTGATGGTGGATTGTTTCGTTTATTTGTTTTAGTGTAATCACAGTTAACGTTTTTATTTTACTTTTTAATTTCATAGATATGTATGTCCTATCTGTATATCAGTTCCTTCTCCTTTGAGACCTTCCAATCTCCCTTACTCCTTCTCAAATCCATGGCCTCTGTTTCCTTAATTATCATCATTACACACAGAGTGATACATAAACAAATATATGATTCAATTTAAGCATTCATCATTAAGTACCAAACTGTACTTCCTTTTATTTTTATACACAACTAGTAGTTTTTAATATCTTCTAAGCTGTCAAATGTCTTGTTCTTAACATATCAGTTTTAACTACAATTTGACTTTCTACAGGACATGGTCTGTCTTTCATAGTCAAATTGTACTGTAAGGCTAATAGAAAAATGTCAGAGCAAACCCACGTCGTGAGGTTGTGAAGATAATGAGACAGCCCTAATTATTTGTCTGAGACCTTCAAGCTTAATGAATTCCATCCCTCCTGCTGGTGCTCTGCAATAAGTACTTTGTGTCAGATGAGCAGACACGCAGTTAAGATGATGTAACACTTCCACCGAGACTGTGACCACACATTTTCTTATACTTTGAAATCAGGAGGCAGAATCACCCTAATTTCAATCTCTAATAAAGATAAGCAATTATGACTTACCTATGGACTAATGAGCTCATGGCCTGAGTTCTGTCTACAGAATTCATGGTGGCAGTACAAAGTTATAATCACAGCTCTGGGGAAGCAGAGACAAGGTGATCCCTGGAGCTAGCTGACCAGCCAGCCTAGCTTACCTGGTGAGTTTCAGGACACTGAGAAGCTGTTTCAAAAAGAAAGGTGGACAGTGCCCAGGAAACAATACTCTAGGGCAGTGGTTCTCAAACTTCCCAATGCTGCGACCCATTAATATAGCTGCTCATGTCGTGGTGACTCCCAAGCATAAAATTATTTCTGTTGCTGCTTCCTAACTTCAATTTTGCTAAGGTTAAGAATTATAATGTAAATATCTGTGTTTTCTGGTGGTATTAGGTGACCCCTAATGTCATTATGACCCTGTGAAAGGGTCTTTCAGAGTCTAAGGAGTCGTAACCCACAGGTTGAGAACTGCTCCTCTAGGTTGTGGACTAATCTCTAGCTGTAACTCCACATACATACACCCTCACACACAAACATGTGTAGTGTATACACATGTGTACACACACATATACCTGTATGTGATAATAAAATTAGGAATCGTGGCATCACCTATATTATTTGATATTGCTTTTAAATTTCTGGCCATGACAGTAAGCAAAATATGAAGGAGCCATAATCATTTGAACAATTAGATATAACATCACTTCTGTTATGTTACTCGAATTTTTTTTAGATAAAACAATGAGTCAACTGAAAAAAAACCTGTAATTTATAGAATGTTGGTAAATTAGAATTGTAATTTTTATTATTTTTAAATATATAAAATAGAGAGTGTTTACAGTAAATACAGCAAACTTATATAAAATATATTGCATTTATTTTAATAAGATTTTTCTACCTAACCTGAGAATGAACTGAAAAATCTGACACTCACTGTACGTATTTCTCCGTGATTTGACAGGTTTATTGCAATGATAATAGAAACCTCAAAAGTCTCTTTTTAATAATGTAACCAAATATTTCTGAAGTATGCCAGAGACCTTGAGAAAGAAATGCAAACATATGAAAATGAACAAGGAGGTCCTGAGAAGAGTGAGCCCTCCAAGACATTTGCAAAAGAATAGTTTTTGAGAAGAATATATTTCTTAGTCAGAAATAGGTACTGATGTATCCAGAAAGGAGTTATCTCACAAGAATTATCACAAATTGCTGAGGAAAAGGAAAATGAGCCACTCTGTTGTGTGAGAATAATTAGAAATCAAAAAACTCGAATAATGTCAACTGAACTTTAAGTACCACAGTGAGACAAATCTCAGAGATGTGAGATGGCTCAGCCGGTAATGGCATTTGCCACCAAGTCTGACCTACTGAGTTAGATCCCCAGAATCAACAGGGGAAAAAAGACTTGACGTTTTTTTAATTATCCTTGGATTTCCACATGTACCGTGACACCTGAGCACATGTGCACGCGTGAGTGCACGCATGTGAGTGCGCACACACTTACACACAAATACATGTGCATGCATACACATGCACTAAATAAATATAATTTTTAATTCAAAGTATCTTTATCTTTAGAAAACATTCAAAGAAATTATCAACTTACTGGATGAGAAAGCAAAACTTTAAGCTGCTCTAGCTGAGTCACTGGGCTCCAAATGCAGTGTTGAAATATAAGGTGGAGAACAGTTGAGGAAGGCATTTGTCATTGACCTCTAGACACACACACACACACACACACACACACACACACATATGAAAAGCCAGAATTAGAGTTGTTTGTCTTTGCTTAATACTACATAAGTGGAATTGGTACTATTATAGCTAGCATCTGAAGAATTTAGTGAACTTGTTCTACAGAAATCATGAAAATACACTGTCATAAATATAAGAAGTAACATCTCTTGTTAAAATGGTATTTTAATTATTTTTTTTTTGAGAATTTCATACACGCAAGCTAAACCTAAGGAAGCATTTCAAAATACTAAACAAATGCTGTGGGTTTGTCGTACTCTATCTCAGAAATGATATAAAAAAATTACATGTGGAATATGGTATACACATGCATTATGATGTTAATATTGAAGATGGTGGCTGAGGGAATATGGGTAACAATCAGAAAATATTGTGCAAATTGTATATACATTGTAAAGTATAAAAAGTTGGTTATGGAATAAAGACTAGAAACATGAAGTATTAACTGGCAGCTGTATTCTAATGATTGTATCTAATTATGTAACTTATGTTACCTATGTAACTTCAACAACCAAAAGTATCTGTGGTGTGAGACCTCCTGAAGAATGCATTTGATTATCTAAGTTACCACACCATCATCTTGCTACTGAACTACCCACAAGGTTCTTAGAAAAAATGCTTTCTCCAATAACGGAGCTGCTCAGTCCTCATTATAATGTACAGAGAACTATTGTTTTCAGACAGGAAAAAAAACACCTCTGAGAATTAGCAAAATTCTTTATTTCTTCCCTATCTCAGAAACGTGATCATAAAGCTAATTCATTAAAATAGTTTCCCCACCAAGCAACTTTCCACAACAGCTTGATTTCTCTAAGCAGTTCTGGGAGACCGAGACTCTCTGTGGAAATTGTGATGGTTTTTAAGGTTGTGGTTAATTAGAAATCCCCAACCCCAGTTCTCCAGCACCAGATGGTATTAGCACTACTGGAGCATGCCATGAGCCAGCCTAGGATAATTTATCCTCTAAATTCACCCATTGATTCCAGTTGTGATCTCCACAGCAATCATAGACATTTCGGTATGTGGCACTGAGATACTTACAAATGTTTCTTACTAGGATTAAGGAAAATGATACATTGTTGAAGTGCTTGCCACACAATTGTGAGAACTGAACTCTGTATCCTCATAACATAAAAGGTGGCCAGACATGGATGTAATCCCAGGCTGAGAAGTTGGAGATAGGGAATCCTAGATAGTGGACTAGTCAAATTGATGAGCTCCAGGATCAGAGCAAGACCATGCCTCATTCAATAAAATTAACACCTGATGTCAACTTCAATCCTACACATGAGAGGGATGCATGTATGTGCCTGCACACTCACATACAAGTACCCACACACATGTATGTCAACCATTCACAAATACATGCCATTCATTACAAAGAAAAGTATTTATTTATAGTCAACTAGGAAGCTGTCAGTTGTTGAGGGATTATCCTCATTTTGTATGTTAAAAAGGAGTAGTAAAAATACTAAAATTAGCAGGGCCATTGGTACTAACATGTTTTCAGTCATCCCCATTTGTTCTACTCAGGGGATGTCTGACCACAAGCAGGAAGAGCTACCGACATCATTACTTGAGATCCCTTGGGTGCTGCCTCCCTTCACAGATGCATGGTATATCTCTCATGGGCCACGAGCCTCTCTTCAGAATCTTTTTTTTTTAAGATATTTTATTTACATTTCAGATGTTATCCTCTTACCCCATTTCCCCCCTGCCCAGAAACCCCCTATCCTAGCCCTCCTCATCCTGTTTCTATGAGGGTGTGCCCCCACCTACCCCTTCACTCCCACCTCCCGACCCTTGAATTCCCCCACACTGGGCATCCAGCCTTCATGGGACCGAGGATCTCCTCTCCCACCTATGCCAGACAAGGCCATCCTCCCCTACATATACAGCTGGAGCCATGGGTCCCTCTCTATGTGCTCCCAGGCTGGTGTTTTAAACCCTGGGAGCTCTGGTTGGCTGGTATTGTTGCTCTCCTCATGGGGCCACAAACCCTTTCAGCTCTTTCAGTCTTCTCTCTAATTCCTCCATTGGGAACCCCATGATCAATTCAATGATTAGCTGTGAGCATCCGCCTCTGAATTTGTCAAGCTCTGGCAGACTTCTAAGGAGACAAGACAGCTATATCAGGCTCCTGTCAGCATACACTTCCTGACATCCACATCAGCGTCTACCTTTGGTGACTGCACATGTGATAGATACCCAGGTGGAATGGTCTCCAGATGGCCCCTCCTTCAGTTTCTGTCCCACACTTTGTCTCCATATTTGCTCCCATGGGTATTTTGTTACTCCTTCTAAGAAGGACCGAGGCACCCACACTTGGTCTTCCTTCTTCATGAGCTTCATGTGGTCTGTGAGCTGAATATTTCAAGCTTCTGGGCTAATATCCAATTATCAGTGAGTAAATACCATGTGTGTTCTTTTGTGATTGGGTTACTGCACTCAGGATGATATTTTCTATTCCATCCATTTACCTAAGAATTTCTCGAAGTCATTGTTTTTAATAGCTGAGTAATAATCCATTGTGTAAATGTACCACATTTTCTGTATCCATTCCTCTGTTGAAGGACATCTGGGTTCTTTCCAGCTTCTGGCTATTATAAATAAGGCTGCTATGAACATAGTGTAGCATGTGTCCTTGTTATATGTTGGAGCATCTTCTGGGTATATGCTCAGGAGTGGTATAGCTGGGTCCTCAGGTAATACTATGTTCAATTTTCTGAGGAGCTGCCAAACTGATTTCCAGAGTGGTTGCACCAGTTTGCAATCCTACCAACAATGGAGGAGTGTTCCTCTCTCCACATTCTCACCAGCCTCTGCTGTCACCTGAGTTTTTGATCTTAGCCATTCTGACTGGTGTGAGGTTTGTTTTGATTTGCCTTTCCCTGATGACTAAGGATGCTGAACATTTCTTTAGATGCTTCTCTGCCATTCGAGTTTCCTCAGTTGAGAATTCTTTGCTTAGCTCTGTACCCCATTTTTAATAAGGGTTATTTGGTTGTCTGGAGTCTAATTTCTTGAGTTCTTTGTATATATTGGATATTAGCCCTCTATTGGATGTGGGATTGGTAAAGATCTTTTGCCAATCTTTTGGTTGCCATTTTGCCCTATTGACAGTGTCATTTACCTTAAAGAAACTTTGAAATCTTAAGAACAGGTTTTAGTATCATTCTCTGCAAATTTCCCAGACTTGTATGCTTACAGTGACTCCATGGATGTGGCAAAGCAAGTGCAGCTTCCTTTCCTACTCAGTTGTATCTCCTTAGTTAAGCTATGTCTGTGGATTTTAGCTAAGCCCTGGTTATAAATGACTCCCAGACATTGCATTCAAACCTTTTTAGAATTCCCCATCCTTGATTGGTGTGTTGCTGTCAACTCAAAGTCTGGATGTCTTAAGTGGGTCTTGTAATTCCATCTTCATCTAGGTATGCTTCCTGCTGTATCTCATTTAAAATGCTACATGTGCTCAGTAGAGGTATTAGTCAATGTTCTCTGAAGAAACAGAAATTATATGTGAAATTTATTATTAAGCCTGACAGGTTATAGTCCACCTATTCCAATGATGGCTGCCTCCTGATGGAAAGTACAAGAATTGGGTAGTTGTTCAATTCAAGAGGCTGGATTTCTCATCTGATCTTCAGTATATGCCAGAGTCCCAAAGATGTAGGCTTTGATACCAATGAAGAAATGAACACCAACCAGGCAAAGAGCAAAGACTTCTTCCTTGGGTGAAATTTATATAGTCCTTTATATTGGCTGCCACCAGAAGGTGTGGTTCATATTTAAAGTGAATCTTCCCACTTCAAATGATTTGATAAAAGAGAATCCCTTGCAGGTATACCCTGCTAGCTGCTTGGGGTTTAGGCAATTTCACACATAGTCACGTTAACAACCAAGAATAGCCATCAAAGGTAGTCCAGGCTACAAAACATTAGGACTTCTTCAACACTGTCCACCATTTCCCACACTCAACACATTGTGTTTCTTAAATATAGACCTGGCACTGGCAGAGATGTACATGTAAACTCACTGGTCTTTCATGTTCAAACCTCTGTACGTTGCAATTAACTGATTTCTCCAAAACCTCCTTTTAGATCTGTTTTCTCAATGCCCAATAACTTAGCTCATTAACACGCCTGCTTCCCTGGCACGTCTCTGGCATGAACATGTGCATATACAGTCTACACAAATACATATGTGCACAGTCCTCCACATTTGGAGGACCTGTTCCGGAAGAGTCGCTGCCCCTTCCTACCACTTCTATAATTTACTCTCAGCAGGCATTTTCTCGTACCATTCACTTCTCTGTGATCTTCCGAAAGTGCACGTATGCCCAGTGATGTGTGTATGCTTGGAGTAGAAAAAAATGACTGAGAAACATAAACACAGACACAGCACAAGCCAGGCACAATATTTAAACACACCTATAGGTTCTGAGCACTTGGAGAGGCAGCCCCTGCCATCAGAATTATCCCCACCTTCCTCCTGAGTACCCTCTACCTTTTATTTTCTCCTTAATCAGATCACAGTGGTTCCTATCATGTACATAGGAACACACTCTTTGGTCTCAATAGTGAATAGCTTGAAGCAGAGAACATGCCACATTTAGATCTTCCGTGTCAGTGGTGCCGGGTAGAGCCGCTCGCATAGTAAACATGTGATGGGTTGTTTTTAGAAATGAATAAAAATGTACGGTCATGTGGCAATTAGCATGTTTTTTAAAGTCAGGGGACAAGAACTTTTCTTCCATTCCCTAAATGATGTTCATGGAAGCGTTGACTTTAACCAGGCAAGGTCAACTTCCTAGGTTACATTCGCGGGGCTGCCATCTCTCGTAGGTCCCTTCAATTTGTATATTAAAGTGCCCCTGCCCCTGCCCCTGCCCCTGCCCCTGCCCCTGCCCCTGCCC
>JANHMN010000020.1:34192218-34249912 GCA_030674055.1 Rhabdomys pumilio
CCCCTGCCCCTGCCCCTGCCCCTGCCCCTGCCCCTGCCCCTGCCCCTCTCTGCTGTGTTAGGCCTGAGCCTAAGTGAACCCTGAGAAGTAGTTGGTGTCTACTGTCAGGCACCAACTGCAGTACTCATTCGAGGCAGTGGTCTTGTGAAGGTTTTCATTCGCTAACTATGTGTTGAGCTTGATCTGGGTACCAACTTACCAGCCCACACTGACAGACGAGCAGTATGGATTTTCAGTGTCCCCGTTTTCTTTTTCTTATGGTTTATCTTCAGGACCACAACCCTACATGTGGTCTATGTCAACTGCTGTAAGGAATGGAGTCTTCTTTACAAAAGCAGCACTGATGGAAGACTGCAGCACCTGCGGCTGTGCCAAGAGCTCAGAGCTCCATAGACAGCATTTACCCAGAACCCGTGAGACCCACGGGACTGGCAATACCTCACTCTGGGAAACAATGTTTCTGCATCTGACATGATGGCGATGATTTGTATTGCAACAGGTGGCACTCAAGTGTCATCCCACTAGTCCCTGTTCATCACTGATAAGCAAAACACAAAACTGGGCAGCAAAGGGTAGAGTGTGTCTGAAGCTTACTCCAAATGTGCCTCATTGCAGGTTACAAACTTCTACTGATCCATGATGTTCCTTCAAATGACTTGTCTTCCCACGGGGCTTTCATGAGGTAAAGCCTAATTTGCAGTCTTTTACATACTGTGTCTCATGAATTTTGAGTTTAAATTTTACTTTATTTGGTTATCTTCGAGAGAACGCAGAACCTTGTATGATAAATGACTAATGTTTTGAACTGTATTCCTGACTGTCTAGAACAGCGGTCATCACCAACCGAAACTTCAGCTACATTTTATTTTTTCTTTTCATTCAGGAGGTGTTTGTGTTTTAAAATGTCTCTAATAGAAAGAATGAATTTAGAAAGCAGTTGCACAGAAAAGTGGCATACTTGATGAAAATGTACTTTTTATCTTTGAAATAACTGTAAATTTAAAAGGTCTAACCGCAAAATATTAGTAAATAAAACGAGAGCTATGTTAATTACCTAGACTTAATAGATTGTTTTGCACATTATATATAAATCAAAATATCCAATTGTGTCCCATCAAATTATGATTTGTTGATAAATAGCAGTCATCCAAAAGAAAAAATACAGCTATAAATCCAATTAAATTGTATAGTATATTCTTACATTTAAAATTGCATACAACTTTATATTTTGTCAACTATAAATACTGAATTAAAATGTAAAATAACTGTGCGCAGTTTTTCATTGCTAGATTTTGGTTCAAAGTAATTTATAAATGTAGGAAACATTGGATAAAACACGAGGCTGCTTAAAAAACAAAACACAAGTATATGTGGCTATAGAGAGATATTATTACAAACATTTTAATAAAAAGTCTTTATTCAAGCATGTTCTAAACAGCTTCAGTATTGTTTTTGCCTTGAATTTAGTAACGGAAGTGGAGACAGTATTTTTTTTAATCTATAGCAAGGCTATTGATTTTATTAGTACAGGACACATATCTTTATTATTGTCTTTTTAAGCAAAAAAAAAACATCCCATAATTTTGTTTCATTTTCAGTCTTTGAACAAGGTTTGGGGGCAAGGAAAGGTACTTGTAAAATGAGTTACTAAAGATGAGTTTCTCCTCCATCCACATTATTCTGTTAAATCTTTAAGTTTTTAACATCAGCATTTGACTCTAAGTCATGGAAAGTCTTTCTTATTAATGAAAGCCTTGAGTTCACTTCACTAGTATTTTGAACATATTCTCCAGACAGAAGCAGCAGCGTGCCTATGTTCACGAGGGCATGTAAATTCTGGTTCTTGGCTTTGTTGCTCTTGATTTCCTTCTCAACTGTCTTTATTGCTTTCGTCTACTTGACCAATATCTCAAAAGAATCATAGTTTTGCCGGGCGGTGGTGGCGCACGCCTTTAATCCCAGCACTTGGGAGGCAGAGGCAGGCGGATTTCTGAGTTCAAGGCCAGCCTGGTCTACAGAGTGAGTTCCAGGACAGCCAGGACTACACAGAGAAACCCTGTCTCGAACCCCCCCTCCCCCCAAAAAAAAGGAATCATAGTTTCACCACAACACTTCCATTTGTAAAATTCTACTGGATGGAGATGTTGCTATCAGCGAGCCCCTTCAGCACACCCGTAAAGTGGCCCCATCTTCTTGACTATTATATCAGTCTTCCCTGAACTCCTGTTGTAGAAGTTGGTTTCTGTCTAGTGTTTGACTCATTTTCCCTCAGAACCATTACTTGTGGGCTGTTCCACAGAGCTGGATTATGCCTCAGTTTCTGTGCTGCTACCAAGTATGGCTTCTTCAGTCCTGTGTACTTGGATGGACTGATGGCAAAGTTGTCATGCATTATTAACTCTACTTAGCTGATGATTTTAGTTTTGACCCAGTTTCAATAATTTATGCATAATTTGGAGAATATAACAGAAACATATTTTAAAATGAGATCAAATATGAATTCTAGCCAGAGTTGGCCATGCCCCAGTCCTGAAATCCAAGCCAAGGCAGCCATTTGTCTGCATCATGTGCCAGAGAAGCCGTATCGTGGTGGCAAAGAGCTTGGCGACAGTTACGTCCTTAACAAATCTCATGGGGACTCCTAATAGATACAACAGCACTGACTGACCGGCCTGTGCTTGGTGGATCAGTCATCACTGCAGACAGTCTACACCAACAGCAAACACAAGACACTCCAAATAACTTCAAGATTGCTTTTGCCTTAAGTTTACTACGTTATGCAAGTTTCTATCACCCTACATAAACAAGCAGGTCAAGGTGTCATCTTTTCCTGGCCTTCATTGTAAATGCCTACCTTCAATGAGAAGCTAATTTGTGTCTCTGCCTTTCTTCCCACGTTACTTCTATAGCTCTCTTGTTTTTTTAGTGAAGAAAAATGAGGGGAATGTTAAGTAAAGTAATGAGTTATTAATTAAAGAAATGTGAGTTTTATTGAGAAGTAATAATACGTGCTTATATTTAAGTGTGGAAGTTGAAAGAAGAAGACACTTAAGAAAAGGACAGTTGCATACTCAAAAGGAAACAGATTCCTCAAAAGAGAGACTCACACACTAGATTTGTGGGCCAATGTCAAGGAAAGAATGGAATATTAGTGTTTTCAGTCGGACCATGATTTAGTGTCCACTACAGCATTAACCCCATCGTGATTGGCTGTAACTACATGACCTCATTTTGTTTTTTCCTATTGCTACAACTAGGAGAGACTCTCCTTGCATTTTACAAGCAAATTGCTTTTTCTAAATCGTCCCTTGGCTTCCTTCTCTTGGTATCAATGTCATTTGGTCTTAGAAGCACCAGGTATGTCACAACTGTCGTAGAAGCTGGGAGGATCAAAATATGCTCTCTGTGCCATGTTTGCCACAGTTCTGGATGCAGAAATCCTGGGCTTGTAGGATCAGTGCACTGCAGCAATCACATCTGCTAATAGATGGAGTGTTTGCTAATTTCTCTAGGAGCTGGGTCACTGATGGCAAGAAAACAAGTTGTAGTGTTATTGAGTGATGTGCTTCTGGTACCCCTTTGAAAGGTGGGTGTGTGTGGGCAAGCCTTAACTGTTGGTCTTAGGGCCTGACCTATGTGCTTTTTTTCTAATCAGTAGGCTTATCACTCTCTAGAATAGAATGAAATTTATTGCCTTCTTAATTCCTATCTTAGATAATTTTCTTATCGCTGTGGCCAAGTATTTGACTATAGTTTAAGGAAAGAAACTCAAAAGTTTAAGAGGGACATTCTACCTAAGACATAGCAGCAGGACAGCAGGGAAGGATAGGAGCTTGGGAGCAGGCATCTGGCTGTTCCTACTGAATGTGCACTTGGGCAGCAGAAGCTACAGGAAATACCACAGGACTATAAAATATCAAGGCCTCCTCCTATGTCCCATTAGACATAATTTTGGACCCACTTCCATCATCAAGTGTCCACCCTCCATAGTGGCCACAATCTTTCTCAATAAAACCATCTATTGACCAACCCATGAGCCTATGAGAGTCATTGCACATCCTTCCTCCTCCCTCCCACCTCCTCCCTCTCCTCTTCTTCCTTTTTTCTTTCTTCTTCCTCCTCCTTCTCCCCTCTCCTCCCCTCCATTCCTCTCATCTCTCTTTTGGGACCCAACCCAGAATCTCCAATATAATAGGAAATTACTCTGCCATTGAGTTATATCTTCATCCCAGAATTAAAAAATGAAAATATAAAGATTGGTGTTAAAGATTTTAAATATGATCCTGTGGTAAATAGATGTGCTAAGGATCTCAAGTTTCCTCTCTCAGCCTTAGGAAAGTTAATAAATATGAGGTTTTAGATGGCCAAGGAGGAAAAATTATGTCTCAAACTAAATGCATTACTGACCTCTCTTTGCCTAAGTATTGTCTAAGTTATTCACACCCACACTCTCCTTTCATCTTTGTTCTCTCTCTCTCTCTCTCTCTCTCTCTCTCTCTCTCTCTCTCTCCTTTCTCTGTCATCTCTTAATTGCAAATCTTTATGTCACTTCTAGTTCCCCTTGGTGGTAATTTTATGATCGAAGAAATTGGTATCAAACCTAGAATCCAGATGCCATTTGTTTGTCCAGGGAGCTCAGTCCCTACAGTAGTATCAGAGCAGGCACATTGCTGCAAATCATTCTGTTGCTGGGTTACAGGGATTCTCTGGGAAAAGGACAGTGTAACATCAGAAGAGGGGAGAAAGGAATCCTACTGACTGAGAGCCTTTGAAGGGCTAAGCACAGTATGATGCTATCAGACCGAGCTTAATATACATCACCATGGTGATGCTGTGAGAAATGAGAAGGATGAAAATGGATTTGTGGAGGCTGTTGGGGATCCCCTTAAAAGAGATATGGTACTTAGGGAAAGAAAGGGTAGTGCACATGAAGATGACTGATCATTTTAAGATATGATTAATAGTTAACTAAAAGTATAACTGGTTTTCATCATTGGCTATTCAGGAAGCTTAGATAAAGACTTTACTTTCACAACAAATTTTTAGGTAGAAAGAACAGTTAGAAATATGCTTAGATTTTCAGGTCTCAGACTAAACACAAAATTCACGTGGGAACCATGAAAGTTACAGAAATACATAAAAATGGGAGGCAATATGAATTTTGTCTACATTATATTAAACATATATTGATGTGCTAACTATAGCTAAAGGGTTATTTAAAATTTAAAAAAAGTCAATTTCAAATATACATCCATGAAGAAAAATATTGTAATTTTTGGTATGAGGGTTTGAATGAAGTTAATTTTTCTAGATACTTCCCCTTTATAAATTAGTACATTGTAATCTTTAAACCACTGGGTTCTGACTTAATGTATTTCATGTGAGAGTTATCTATTTTTAAATGTTATAAGTGAAAACAACACTTTTCATAAAAATATTTTTATTCAAAGATAATAGAATATTACACATGTATTTTTTTCTTCCTTTGATTTCATGGGTGCTTGAACGCAAGTCTTCAAGCATGTTAGGCAAATGTTCTCAGTGAACTCCTGCCCCAAATGATTTTTCTTGTTGTTTGTTCTTGATAAAGGGTCTCCCTGTGCAACTCTGGCTGACCTGATACTCACTATGTCCAACAGGCTAGTTTTGAACTCATAGTGGTCCGCCTTCTTCTGCCTCTGTAGTGCTGTATTGGGAGCATGAGCTTTCATACTTGTCTCTCAGACTGTTGGTTAAAAGACAAGAAAACTACACTTCTTAGATGTAATATTGAAAGAAAACTACTATTAGTTGGGGTTTCAACCCAAATACCAATCATAAAAATTCATACTAGAATAGAGGTCTAGCAATACCGGCTTTATAAAGTGGACTGATTTTGTAGAGTTATTTGGTGTGTACAGAAAAGTTATGCATGAAGTACAGCCCTTACATAATCTCTTGTCTTGTGAATACCTTAAGCTATTATGGATATTTTCCAGCCATTTGGCTCACTTCTTGCAACTTAGGAGCCCACATGGAGTCATTAATTTTCATTGCAGTTTGTAATTTACATTAGTGTTGATTCTGTTATTTATCATAAGGGTGTTGTCACACACCCGCTCTTATTATATCTTACAGACGCTCTACACTCTCCAAAATCACCCTGTGCTTTACCTGCTCATCTCTGTTTTCAGCAGGGTCCCTAATACTCAGTGACGAGCTCTCTCCATTCTTTTGATGGTTCTTTACCAGGACACTGCATAGTTGAAACCATAAGTTTGTGCTTCTGAAGACTAACCCTGTTTTATTTAAAAGCTAAACATATTCCTCTGTGTCATTTTTTTCATTTGTACTCTAGATAGCTTGAGGGCTTATCTCTTTACATAACTGAATTATATTTCATTTTCTGAGTATACAACAGTTTGCTTATCCATTTATCTGTGGAAAGGCATCTTGATTGCTTTCCATGTTGAGAAATATAAATAACATTGCTGGAAATCACATTCATGTGCAGATTTTCTGTTAGCATAAGTTTTCAACTCATCGATGTCTTGGGGTGAAATTGCCACGTGTACCTTTGTATGTAACTGCTAGAGTTTCTTCTACTATATCGTCCTACTAGGAATGGTAGTGATTCTGCAGCTCCTAAGATTTTATTCAGTTCTCCTTGTGAGTGTCCAGTGTTTTCAACTCTATTTGTTGAAGAATCTGTCCTTATTTTCAATAAATTGCCTTTGCTAGTTTGTCGAAGATAAATTGACTTCATTTGTGTAGGTTTAGTTCTGAGTACTGTCTTCACTTTAGTTGATTTATTAGACTGCTCTGTCTCAAATACTGTGTTCTTTTTCTCAATGTACTTTTACAGTAAACTTGAAGTTCAGCCTTAGACATGGTTCTTTTTCAATATTGCGTGGTGACAACTCTGGTTCTTTTGCTATTTATTAGTTCTCCAGAGGGATAGAAACTACAGGATGGATGTATTAGAAGGAAACTCTTTGGATTGGCTCACATGATACAGCCTGGGTGATCTGAGAGTGACTGTCTTCTCACTAGAGAAGCCTGGAATCCCTAGATTTTCAGTCCAAAAGGCTGTGTGCCTCTGCAGAACTAACATGGAGCTTAAAGCATTGAGCATTTGCCTTCAGTCAACATTGGAATCCTGAAAAAGCTAATATAATATAAACTTATATTAGCATAGGAATACAGCAGCAGGGTGCCTGAACTTGCAAACAGGATAGATGAGAGTATCAGTGACATTCAAAAGAAAAGGAATGCTTTTTTTTTTCTCAGAACTTTTATCTTGGCTTCCACCTGAAGGTGCCATCCACATTTAGAATGGAATGTCTTCCTACTTCAGTTACCCTGGTCAACAAAATTCCTTGTAGGTCTACTAACAGTCCCAGTTCCAGTCAGCCTGACAAATAAGATTCCTCATTATCACCTTATGTTTCACATAAACATTGAAATCAGCATCTCTACAGCTATGAAATACAGCTTGGTTTTAATTGAGTGTACAGAAACCTAGAGATCATGAAATCTTATTAATACCGTCTTTCTTAAAGTCTCTGTGTTATGTAGGTCCTTGATTTCTGTCACCAGAGCACACTGTGCATTCTGTGAGTAGGTTTAAATCTGTCTAGATAAGAAGAGATTTGCACCTTAAACTTGGATTGAATTCAAACCACCACCATTTCAAAAGATGTATTACCTAGTTAACGCAACAACAAGTATGAAAACATACCTCTCTAGAGGTCATACTGAAGTAAATATTCAAACCACATCAAAGCCACCAGGAATTTTAAGGAAATAATTTCTTAAATATATTTGTCCATAAGTACATTGTCATCGATGACGAGAAGACCCTACTTTTGAAAAAGTTGCAGTTTTTATTTATGACAAAATAGATCTGTGTGCACACAATACTCATTACCTAAAAGGATTAGTGTAGTAAAAAATATTTAAAATCCCAGCCCAGGGTGTCTTTCCTACCTTAGACTGTTTATGTTTCTGGATTAAAAAATACACACAGCATTTATTATTTTTAAATATGTCTTACACAGCACAGTAGCTGGGCAGCTGCCTTCCCTTGGTGCTGTTAGGATCTACTCTCCTATCAATATCCCCAAGATATTACTTAACTATTTCCTATGTTTCATCTGGGCTACTCTTCACCCTATTGGGCAGCCCCTGGGCCGCATTCTCTTGGCCCTTAGCCCATGACAACTCTCCTCTTTCCTTCTATACATTCTTCTTCTTCCAAGGCAGTTCCCTTCCTCCTCCTCGTGGTCCTTTCTCTAAGCCTAAAAAACCTCAATCCCACCTATGTCTCTTCTGCCCAACTATTAGCTGTCAGCGTCTTTATTCACCAATCAGAATTAACATGAGGTCTGTACCGGTCTGCGGGGCAGTGAACTGGGACTGGGGGACCACCTGAAAGAGAGAATGGGGGACAAGGATTCACGAAGAAGGACAGCAAGTTAAGAAGTCTGATCAAGCTGTTGAATTTTTATTGCTCCCACTCCAGGTTATATACACATAGAAGCAAGATATAGGGAAGGGGGTGATGTAGGATCTCTTTGTTTCTGGGGAGTGCAGGTGTCCTCAGGGGGGAGTGCAGATGTTCTCAAGAACAGGATATTGGCTGGGTGAAAAGTTCGCAGAAGAAACAGAGCAGAACAGGTTGCTAGGTACCCGTCCATAAGATCTATGATCATTTGTTCTGATCTAAGCTAGTACTTTCCCACCAAGGCTACCTACCCACAAGATCTATAGCTATTTGTTCTTAACTGAATAAGTGCTTCCCCACAGAGGCCAAGACTTTGTGCCAGTAGGCACAAAATATGGCTGACTAAGGAGTTAATGTCTAACCAGGGTTGCTCCCAACAGAGGGCAGGGTCCCAGCAGCAACTGTGAAGACTCCAGGTCTTTGGGGCCCATACTTAGCATTTATAGTAGACAGTAATAGAGAAAACTTCAGCAGATTAGAAAATAACTTCCCAAAAAATGATAGCTCATGATCTCAGAGGCTAACTTAGCATTGAGTAAATGTGAAACATCTGTCTCAGTGACACACTTGCTCACAGGGTACATGGGGATTAGGTCTCATGACATTAGGCCTTTTGAATCTTGTGGAGGACAACATCCACCCACTAACACAACAGTTATGGAAGTTTACCTGGGTACTGTAAACCTCCCCAAACCGATATTTTATCTAGAAAATGTAGTATGTTTCTAACACAGATAAGAAACACTGTTATTAGAAGAAGAAAGGGCAAAAGGGCTTTTGACATTTTACCCAAGCAAAAAGCCATTGGTGAATTGTTTTCCTCTCTCTATAGACTTACCAGTATGTACAAACACCATCACTGAATGAGTCTGCATGCCTGTTTTTGACTACTGTACACACAACCCCAAATGACTGGACAGATGTATGCTAATGACTCTACATGTGTACTGAGAGATTTTTCTCTTCTCTGGGTAAACCAAAATTACCATCTACCAAAACCCGATTGAAGAATTTCAGACCTTTAAAACATTATTCTTTTAATACATTAGCTGGTAAAGACTTGATTATCTGGTCCACAAAATGTTCTTCTGTACATTAATAAATGTAAATAATTATGGTGCCCATGGTAATGCTAGGGTGGCTGTGGACTGTGTTCTTCCCCTGAGGCTTTTAGTTCAAGTGCTTGATGCTGTTGCATGAACTGCGTAGAAGTTAATTTAGGTCATGATCAATGTGAGCAATTAAAAAGCTGTGCAAAGTGGCCAAGGCTTTGAATTCGCTTAATTATTTTCAACCCACTATGGGAAAAGAAAAGGTTGCTTTTTCCTCTTAAAGTTTATCCCCAATTATTTCCAACATTTAAAGAATTTTCTTCTTTTTGTGCAGTACAGATCTGCCTTGCGTAAACCAGTTCTATTAGTCTAAAAATAGACTCCTTGTAGAATATTATTAACTTTTCTGCGTGGGCATTTGTGCACATTCTGTGCCGTCACTCTCTACAGCAAGACAAGAAAATACCCCCAGGTCTTCTATCTTACCGTGGTAGCATTCTGCAAAAATAAAGAGGAAACGACTTCTTTGACCACAGTTGATGTTAAAAAAGAATACAGTGTTTTCTACTCTTACTGGGAAATTAGAGGCGGAATCTGTCTTATAAGAATGACTCATGCTTGCTGTGTTTAAGTGACTTGTGAATCTTGTGTAAAGGTTATTTGGTGTATTCTTTGGAAATCTGCATGGTACCAAAGACTTCTTGTCTTAACACAAATACTGCAACCTATATATCTGCATATTTTAGGCACAGAAGAGTGGATGGGTAGACATGTAATCTGTTTACAACAAGAATTAAGCCTAAGGGGAAAAAAGAACGAACCACAGGAAAGTGAAACAATAGTGTAATAAAAATTACTGTACATCTGTATCAGAAATGTAGCTTCAACCTTCATTTGAATGTTGTGTGTGTGTGTGTGTGTGTGTGTATATATATATATATATATATATATATATATACATGAATGTGCATGGATAGACATACATAAATAAATAATGTATGTGGGAATTTTCTCTTTCATCTACTCCTACTTATATAATTTATGAACTCTATTCTTCATAAGTATTTACTTCCTTGGTGGACCACAAGGAATCCATCCGTGACCATTCTGTTTTCTGCTCTAATTGAACTACTCCATTAGAGAAAGCTGTTAATGAAAATTGCTTGCTTGGTAGACATTATGTTATACGAGAGTAGAATTGATGGTCTTCGAGTTTAGCATGCGCATTTAAGATACCAAGAATTTGATTTGACTTGTTTTTTTTAAAAAGATTTTTGTTTGTTATTTTTTGTTTGTTTTAAATAACCCCCATTAACAGTTTATGTTTCTGTGACTCTCACCCACCACCTTGGAAGAGACTTGTTTATAACTGCTATGTTGAAGAATGTAACTGTGATTGAGTTATCTGAGCTCTTGCCTTCCCCAGTCTACAAGTTTCCCCAAGCACTGGCCCCCTCCTCTTTGTCTGTATGATGTGAGTCCAAGTGACTGATGTTCAAGTCATTTTGAATTTACCATCCAGATGGCGGCCTCAGTAAACACATGCTATTTTTTCAGATTTTACTTTGTTTCATACAGTATATATGATATATTTTTCTCTTCCTCAGCTCTTCTCAGGTCTTCTCACCCTACCCACACAACCTCTCCTCACTGTCTGCCCATCTCTCATCTCTCCCAAATAAAAAAAAAAATAAAAATTAAAACAAACAAACAAAAAGCCAATAAGACGAAAAGATAGTAGCAAAACAGAATAAAATCCATGGAGTCTGTTTTGTGTTGGCCAACTACTCTTGAGCATGGGGCCTCCCCTGGAGTGTAGTTTATATACCCAGTGACACTCCATCAGAGAAAACCAATTTTCCCTTTCCCAGGAGTTAACAAATGCAAATAGCTTCTTAGTTAGAAGTGGGGCTTTGTGTCTAATTTCCCTTCTCTCTCTGGGATTTTTTCTGGTGAGAACTTTGTACAGGTCATACCAAGAACATCACTTTTAAATCTCACTTACTATCTATTCGTCATCCCACAGTTAGTCAGCCATAAACACAACCCAAAGGACCTTATAGGTGCTGGTGAGCCAGGCGGCATTTAATAACCAATTTAGTGAAGATTATTTTTATTAACTCTTTGAGGTCTTAATGGAAAAGAAGCCCCATCACATAAGGCAATTCAACGAGAAGAAAAGGAAAGAAATGTTTATGAGCAGGCATATTTCATAAGTGCATGGGTGTGCCCAGAGAATGAGTATAGTTTCAATAAAGTGCTGTTCCATCCCAGCATACTTAGCATTCTCAACAATCACAGTACACAAGGTTTTAAAGCAATAGCAACTGAAAGGAATTTGTCTCTCCAGGAGGTAGCTGCTATGGACTTGATTGGAAGGTAAACACTGATGAGTGATTAATGCTGATGGAGACCCCTCTGGGGCTATCTCCTGGTGCCTAGTATCAAAAGCTGCCCATAGCTTGTTTTAGTTCTCCCAAGTGGAGAGGTGGTCACAGGGCAGGCTTTGTATGTGTAAAGTTTCTTTCAGCCAGACAGAGCAAAGATGCTGAGTTTTCTGTATCTGCTTCTTTCTGATTGCCCTGAGCCCAGCCCAGCCATTTGAGTGTCAAAGATGCATGCTTTAAGGTATCATCTTCTGGTATCCATCACTAGCTTCCAGAGAAAGACCAGCAGCAATCCCTGTGGTGTGTTTTCTCCATTGCTGACTTCAACATACAAGTAAATCTTTTCAGCTCTCTGCTGTAACCAAATGCCTTGGCAAGACTACTCTGTGATAAAGCCCCATGTATGAGGTTTTGGTAATCGTTACACTGTCTTCTCCTTCACTGGATACACACACAGTTCAGACTAGAGCATACATGTGTTATTGATGTTTCTTTTAACGATCAGCACACCATTCTGCTCATTGGCAATATTGCTACAATGTTCTCCGTGTAAACAGAACATAATGCTACAATGTTTTCAGTGTAAACAGAACATTATACCAATGGCTGGCCGATGATGATACATATGTCTGTTTATTGAAACACTGGGTAAATATAACCTAATGAAAAATGAGAGTGCAAAACACTAGATACTTTCTAAAAGGGAGACCAAAAGAGATTCCAACAAGGGAATCATGAAGTAAATTAAGGTTGCTGTTTGTCCAGATAGACTAGGAAGATGTGGTAGAATGGCTCTATGAAATAGTGTGTCCAATCAAGGTAGAAGGTTCTCTGTTTACATCTACTCTCCCATCAGAGGAAATCATTGCCACGCTGTCTCCTTTATGCCACCATCATATATATGTCAACCAACTGTGAAATTAAAAGTGCCTCCCACTAGCGTTTTGATGCAGTTTGGTAGTTTGTATCTTATCAAAAACTGTTTCAATGCCTCTCTGGTGACATTTCAATGATAATTGAGCGCAGGTTCCCAGAGCTTCAGGAGTCAAGCTTGTGTTCAGTTGCTACTCACTCACTCAGTGTAACTCTGCCAGGAAATCAGTCCATCCTGTGAGCAGAGGTCTTATTCTTTAGACAAAGGAGACTTAATTTTAATATTCCATTTATGAATATAATAGGTGGCCTTTGTTTTTCAAAAGAAGGGTAAGCCCAAAAATTCCTAGTCACTAATAGTCTTACTAATTTGAGTCAAATTGTTAAGGAAATGTGAAATTATCTACCTAACCTGGGGAACAGTAGAAAATTACTTTGTTTTTCCTCAAATCCACCCGTTCTTACTGCCCATTCATTGAAGTTCTTGCTTTAGACCCACATGCAATCTCCTCACTTGGCTCTCTATTCAGGTAGCTTTCTAGACCTTAATACACAGCCTTGTAACTAACTGTCATTGACCAAAAGCAGTACTCTGAATATTTCAAACTTGCCTTGCTGAAAAGTTTTTCTGAAGACTTGTTTTTAATAACTTTTCCAGAGTAAAAGTGACTTCTTGCTCATCTTGTCATGTGAGGTTCAGATGGACACATGTGGATTCATTGGATACATGTGCTTTGGAGAATATAAGCAATGAAAGGAAGCAGCCATGTTAGTACCAGAAGGGCCTTTGTGAAGGAGATATGCATAGTCTTTGTAATAGTCTTTCAACTTTCAAGTATATTCCAAATAAATGGTTTTAGATAAACCTTTAGCAACTGATTCTAATCTGTCATACTCCATGATCTCCAATGGGTGCCAGCTCTTCTGATTTCAGCACCTGGTTGTGGTATTGGCATTGAGTTAAGTCCTAAAAGGTACACACTTTCTAATAATATAGTACAGAGAGAAAATCTAAACACATAGAAACTTTAGACAATATGATGTGTTAGAGAGAGGATGAATACTCTTTTGGTATACTGTGCAGCTTAGGCAGATGAGGGTGCATTGGTCACCCTGCCCTGGGGCACTCTGAACAGCTGAAGCAGAAAATGACAGTGCACAAAGGAAGACATTTCTGATTTATTTGGTGGACACTGGGAAACCAGACAAGACTCTCAACTACAATGGGAGAAAGCTGTGTTATCAAATGTGTTTCTTTTCCTGTTGCTGTAATAAAATAGCTTGACAAAGCAACTTTAAAAAAGAGAGAGGGTTATTTTATATCATATTTCAAGATATAGTTGCTCACAGAAGGGAAATCAAAGCAGCAGGAGTGAGACACAGTTGGTTGATAATCAACACAAATAGCCAAGAAGCAAAGGGCAATGAACTTGTGCCACCAAGCATCAGCTTGATCTTTCTCTTGATATGGCACAGTATTCTCCACCCAAGGGATGGTCATCTAGCAATTAAGATGATGGGTTTTCTCATGTAAGTCGTTGTAATCAAGATACTCCCCCAAAGATAGAGCCAGAGGCCCATCTCCCTGGTGATTTTGTCAGGGTGAAACACTGATCACCACCATCGTATTAGAAGAAACTTTATCTTTAGAATACACATGGTTGTTTAACTGGGAAAGAGCACATGCAAGGTATGGGTTGTTCTGTTATCCGAAGATTCCCATTACTTGCTGGGCAAAACCCAAATTGCGTAGTTCAGAATAGAAGACATACTTATGAAGACCAGGATGCTTGCAGGATATAACACTGATTCTCCCTCACTCTGAGAAAACCTTTCACAGCCATTGCCAGCACACCCAACTTTCAAACATATGATACCCAGGAAGGCGAAATGCATCCCCAAAGACACTCAGTCACAGTTGGGCAAACTAGAAATCACACCAATGCTGCCTCCAAGATATTCATTTCCTATTCCCCTTATTATTCACAGCCAATACCCCACAGGCACATGGAAGCCTTATACTGACTACACAGCTCTGCTTGCACGCCTCATGTGTGGGTATATCCTTAGGTTCTTCCCACCTAAGTCTCTGTATTCTTTAATGACAATCCTTGATTAATTCTGTGATATCAATCCTGCTAGAAATTGTTCTTCCCATTGGTAAACACCTGGAATAGTCTTCTTTATATATATGAGTGGACTTTAGCTGTCTTCAGACACACACTAAAAGAGTGCATCAGATTCCACTACAGATGGTTGTGAGCCACCATGTGATTGCTGGAAATTGAACTCAGGACCTCTGGGAGAGCAGACAGTGCTCTTAACCACTGAAGCATCTCTCCAGCCCTTGGAATATCCTTCTTGCATCATTCATATCACCCTTCCTATTTGGACATGACTGGGAAGATAGCATAATAGTTCAGGATGCTGAGCTTCAGACAAGATTGTGAGCTGCTTCTGACATCGGTGCTGTGTGATCTCAGTCTCTGGTCCTGTGTTATGTAAGCTTCGGTCTTCTTGTGATCATTCAGGAGATCACAAGAACTAAACCATTGTCTCCAATGAAGTTTTAAAGCTCTTAAGATTAAAAAAAATACCTTTCAAAATGGCTATTTCCATTTTCAGACACTAAGGACTATGGTTTAAACATGTAAGACAGCCAATGTCCTTGCCTAACAAATAAATCAAGGGCCTTGTATAGTATGTTGGCTTAGGGTGGATGCAAAGAAAGATTTTTTTTTAAAAGAATAATGAGATATAATAAGTAGCCAAATATGTTTGATGGAACTGTTGAAGAAAGAATTAAAAATCTATGAAATTTCAATTCTTTGACATTACTAAGTATTAAACATCCATAGGATAGTCGTGAGGGTGTGAAGTTGAAATGGAGCCTGTGTGTTATGGCTGAGGATATATACTGGCCATTATAGCACTGTGACCTTCACAAAGTCTCGTCCCTTAGATCCTCTGGCTTTTACAGAATAGAAATGGTGTCTTCTGTAATTACCACAGCATATATGCCAAAATTTCCAGAACTCAGTGAGCACTGTCAATGAGAAAATAATAAAGGTGGTAATTTTAATGCTAAGAATTTTAACATATGCAGAAACTAGCTTATAATTTCAGGCTTTGCAGATTGCGTAGAATGGTGAAGAAACATTGTTAGGGGCCTTATTTTGACAACTGTTAAGTCCCTGGTGTCATTTAGCGAAATGCAGTGCACCTTCAGATAGTCCCCATGAACAGCGATGGCCTCTCATTTACCGCATAGTGACAATTTTATGTTCCATAATCCTCACCAACTTGTAGGTTAGAAAATAAAATAACAGGTGTATCCAAGAAATAATAACCTTGTCAATTGCCTAAAAGAACCAGATGGTTTGCTGGCTTTGAGGTTGGATCTGCCCTGTGTGGATATCGCTTTGGCTGTAGGTAGAGAGGAAATGACATTAAAGGGAACCCAAATGACTGGATGGCACAGCAGCAAGAGGATGGAGGGCTGGCTCCTTAGGGAACCACCAAGAAAACATGTGCTGCTGTGCTTCCCCAGTGGTCAGATGTCCCAGAGTGATCAAATGTCTATATGACAAATGGAATATTGTAATGAGTTCTGTGAATATGGCTTATGTCTCAACACATGGCACCAATACCCATTTGTGGTCTCTCCTAACTGTGTCTTGTCATCAAGAGTGCCAGGACCTGTTATAAAACTCCAAATCCTGGATTGAGCAATGAGACAGAATGATTGATGGGGTGCAGTATAAAAAGGCCCTTATTAGAGAGGTTTTAGATGTCTCTTAGTGCTCTGCTCCACGTGTGTTATGCCATGTTTTGATTTATACTCAACAGCAGCCCTTTTCCCAAGTTGAGACTCTTTGTAGATACATCCTCCAGGGAGCTAAAGGAAAGTGGCCATGACCTATGGTAGCTGAATCTGTTTTCTTATGCAGCTGGTAGTGTGTTAAACTTGTTAGTTCCCCTGTGCTTATAATTTGTGTTGCGTCTTCTAAAGCACAGTTTCTTAAATGGTGGGGAATGATGTTACATGGGAAGAGACAGATGAATGTCGAGTTTGCAAAAAAAAAAAATTATGATTAATTCTCTGTTTCTCGAGGATTGGGCTGTGCCCCTCTTGTAGCCTTAACTACAAACGGTGCTTCTTTGCCTGTTTCAGGAAGTAGCAACCACATATTTCTTTTCTTTTTTTTTTCTTTTCTTTTTTTAAACTTTCTTTTAAATGTAACTTTATTTTTTTATTGGAGATTTTATTTATTTGCATTTCAGATGTCAGCCCATTTCTCCATTCCCCTCCTCCAGAAACCCCTTATCCCATGCCCCCTCCTCCTTTTTGATTTTATACCATTTTAATTACATGCATGTATTAAGGTCAGTTCTAGGTTGAGGGTCTAGCAATACAATAGATGCAGATAGTCAAGGAACAAGCAAGACAATAAACACAAATAGTCAAAGAACAAACAAGGCAATGAACAATCTAAGCAAGGCCTGTGATTACAATCTAAGGGTTTATCAGGATGACCTAAATATCTGAGCCTACTTTCCCATCCTAGCCCAAAGTCATTTTTATGCCTAAAATTACTTCTTTGTTCTAGCCTAATATTTAGATTCCTGCCTGAAGTTACTTCTTTGTTCTAACCTAAAATTTAGATTCCTAAATCTAAATAGACTAAAGTAAAAAGATCTAAATTCTCATAATACATATATATTACATAACAACTCAACTGCATACAATTATGGGCACAGTGGTAACACACTACATGTGTATACAATATGTGCCTCTAAATCATTCTGACCCATGACTCCTATGATACACGGTACTCACCCAAGAACATGACCTCTGCCTGGTTTCATTTTTTCAGACCTCACCAAAAAGTTTGTATTTTAACCGTATCATCTGGCAATAGAGGAATAAGTAGAGATTTTTGAGAAAAGAATCTCTGAGGCTCTGCCTTTTTGGTATATTGTGACCCAGAGTATGAACGTATTATATATTAATAGCATTAATGTTAAAAATCTGTAAGCAAAAATGGAGTTAAGAATGGGTAGGTAAAGGCAGCCACTGTGGCATCACAGGAAGCTAAAGATCTAGATGGAGCCATGGCAGCAGAAGTGGCCAGAACCAATGAAAAGACTAAAGTAAAAAGAACTAAATTTCCACAAATTTAGCTTAAAATCTGAGACCTACGTGGGAACTTCAGGCTACTGAAGATGGCTGAGAGCCAGAGAAATCATCCTCCTCCGGGAAGAACCCTTCGGTTGGTTATCCAGATTGTTGGCCCTGAAAAATGTACTTTGAGTAACATATGGACCGAGCAAGTTGTATTTAGAAATATAAATGTGTATATAGAAGTTCATACATATACGTAACAAGAATTAATGAAAATAGATCATAAATTTGAGGGAGATTGAGAAGCGTTTAGAAGGAGGAAAGGAAGAAATGATGAAATTATAGTATAGTATAAAATAAAATATAAAAGAAACTCTTAACTGGCTTTCATTTACCCCTCATTCAATAAGACTGACTGAGTTTTCTTGAGACCTGAGGTGTGATTTTATAGAGCAAGAACTAATATAGATTGTCAATTTCAATGTTACTTTCCTTGTAAAAGTTAGAACAATGCTTTTCATCGTGCTAGAAAAACCTGTTTTGTCAGGTGTTGAATATTGTCACTCATTGTCCCAACTTCATGAAAGGTCAGGTACACGCTTAGCTGGGACCTGGAGACGTGGAAGGTAAGCATGAATAAATCCATTTTGGTTTGGCCAATTTTGCCCAGAGTGGAAGCTCATAACAAACCAATGGTTGCCTATAAAATTTATTAACACTAATAAGCAGGGATGGGTTCTGGGGCTCTTTCTTTATATGAAATGAATCTCTACATCCATCTCGTGAGCCTTAACCTTCTAATAATAAAAGAATTGACCACACATACACGTACGCACGCCACGCACGCACGCACACGCATGCGCACACGGGTTACATTGAGACACGTTGTCTCATTGTAAGCATACAGGTTTTAGAGAAAACTGTGTGGATTCCTAGTCACAGTATTGTAGCAGAAACCTTGAAACCTATGTGGATCAAAGTAATGTGCTGACATACCCGTTTTTAAGTGCACACTCCTGTTGACACACCCACTCATGTCACCCCATCTCCAGGCTTCCTGGACCCCTCAAGACGATACTATCCTCACACCTCAGAGAAGCACTCGTCTTCATCTGAGCCCTTCCTCCAAAGAATTAGACTCTGTCCCTTTGCATATTGATTGGCATTGGCCTTGGATACCAAGGGAACGGATCTGAGTCTCCCAGCCTCTGGAAATAAACTTTAATTATATCCATTCAGGATATATGTCCATCATGATACAAGAATTCCACTTGCATGCTTCAAATCCTAATTGCACAGGCTTTTATTTCAATCCGTGTAAAAATATTTACCTTAATCAAAGCAGTCCATTATGCATCTTAACATTCTTCAAGTGCTAATGAAGTGCATTCATAACTTCGGTAAATTTTTCTTTAAAGTGGTCCTTTCCAGCAGTGGAAAGCCTTTCATCTTTGAAAAATAATTATGGATTGTTCTCTAACACTGCCAAAAAAAAAATTATCAGTCTGCATGAGAATACTTTGTAAAGTTTCAGATGTAGAGCAAACACTTGGCTTGGAACACTGTACGAAAGATGGCTTCCATCTTGAACTACTACTACATCTTTGACCAGTAAGGAGTGACATCATTCACACTCCCCGCCCTCCGTGAAGGCAAAGTGACTTCCATGACTCGGACATGGGTTATGCATCTTTCCAAGAATAATTTTTTTTCTAATTCTTCTGTGCTGAAGCAGCTGTGGTTGCTATGCCATCAGCTCCGTTGCTATGGGGGAAGCCTTGAGTGTTTGCCAGACTGTGATTGGTTATATCAGAGCCCTTATGTTCAGCAGTTGACATTTTTCCATGTTGAATCACGCTGTTTTATTTTAATTTGAAGGGTAGTCTCAATAATGTTGATCTGCTTTGAAAGGGCTGATATTAGATATAAAAAGGATTCCACCACTTACATTCTCAGGAAACACTAAAGTCCCAAATGGCCTATGGAGGAAACACATGTGTCTGGAAGAGTATTCGGGATGAAATAGTGATATATTTAGAAACTTGCCTGTGTGCAAGGTATGTGACTCTTAGGTCATGAGATTTGGAGAAAGGAAAAGGGGTTGATGTTGGTATCTATGTAGCTATACTAAGCAGAGAAATTATTTCAAATTGGAAGTGGCTGTATACTTTTAAATTTCATGACAACTCTTAAAATCAACACAATGGCTGACATTTGGAATTCCTTTTCCATAAACACAGCTCTTGCATATGTCCCAATAGAAATAAATAACCTTTGAAAGACAAGATCCAGGAGCTCCTGTACCCTGCTGCTTAGTCAGTAAGCTGTTTAAACAAGACAAGACACAAGTTGTAACTTATTCAAATAAACACTCAGAAGTGGGCTCACGAAGAGAATGTGAGTAATGTTGGGTGGTTGAGGTTTTATTATCTAGCAGCACATTCTGATCAGATTTTATAATCATCAATGCCCTATGGCATTTGTACTCTTCAATGCCAGATAATACTGGAAGCTAGGTTTATAAGCAAATGTGCCATTTCTTTAATAAAAATTTATTTTAGAAAATAATTTCTAAAACATTTATTCTCAACTTCCTAGTGAGGTTTTTTTTTATTTCAATAATTCCTCATTCTACAAATACGTTTCATTTTTCACATTTAGGATATTGTATTCATTTGAGTTTCCCTGAATAGAGATACAGTTTAACATTAATTTCAAACAGTTATGTATAAGAGATTTTGTTGGTTTGTTTCATTTCGTTTTGGTTTGTTTGGATTACTGTTGATAACATTCTCTGCTCCATTTTAATTAAAATGTTTTTGTTTGGTTTTGTTTTCATTGAGTCATCTGTATTTTTTTTTATATCCTGGATATTAATCTTCTACCATCCATGTGACCTGAAAATATTTATCTATAGAGGTTTGGAGTATACCTCTTTATGTGATTTTCATAGAGATTCCTCTGAGTATTAGAGACATATGTTGAGGTTTGATGTGTTGTTATGTATTGTAATGTGAAATACTGGCCCTCAAGATCTGGTAGCCTCAGGGATGAGGAAATCCCCACATACACTAAATGATGCCATGAAACCTTGCTCCTTAATTTAAAACTATTGGTAAAATAAAGAATCTGACAGTCTATAGTTGGGCAGAAGAGAGGTAAGTGAGGCTTCGGCTCCCTGAGGCTTGAGGTCTGAGGAGAGATCATGAGGAGGTGAGTGGAAAGGAGAAAAGAGGAGAGGACACCATGGTGGAGGTGGATTGTAAGAACATGGCCATTAGGGCTGGCCATTTGGAATGAGAGAGGCCCACGTAGAATATGGCAAGTTATATCTTGGGGAAATAGACAAAATGGCTTAGAGTGTTGATATCTGCCCAGGTCTGGTGCTGTTAAGGCTTATTTATTATAAATATAATGGTTTTGTGTCTTTTATTGGGGAACTAAATGATCCAATGGGGAGTAGAAACCCCCAGTTAATTTGTTTTGTCATCTACTGCTGAGGCATGCCACCTACCCTAAAGTATGGTTTACATACCCGGTGAGACTCCATAGAAGAAAAATAAATTTTCCTTTGTGAGTGGGTGTTTATATGTACATCAGTTCTGCCATACCTGGAAAATCATGTTTCCTTAGTGTAATGCATCCTGTCAGGCTCTCGTGAGCTTTCTCTGTCCTCTTCCACATAGCACCTGAGCCCTGAGGTGTGGTGTTGGTGAATACATCCTATTTAGGACTGAGTGTCCAAAATCTCTCACTCTAAAAACTGTCCAGTTTTGGGTCTCTATGTTAGTCTCATCTGCTGCCAGAAGAAGCTTCTCTGGTGATGGCTGAGGGAGACACTGGTCTATGGCTATAGCAGAATGCCATTAGGAGTCATTTTATTGTGGTGTTCCTTTAGCCAAAATAATAGCTTTTGGTTTTTCCCTAGGCCCTTGGCCTCTCCAGTCTTATAGCTTTATCTTTTGTATTTCATATTTATGTCTTGGTTAATCTTTTTTAAAAGTCGTTTAACCAATTTTCAGGTTTGTTTTGATAGCTGACATAGTTCTCTGATTGTCCTGCATGGCATTGAGGCCTCTGTTCGCTCTTTGCTCCTCAGATTTGGTGAAGGAAACAGATCTGTGTTCAAATTTACCCATTCTGTCATCTCTACTCTTTGGAATTCATCCAATATTCTCTTTTTACTTTTTTTACTTTTAAGTCCCACAATTTCCATTTGAGTTTCCTTTTAATAATTTGTTGGGTGAATTTTTCCCCTTTATTTCAAGAGAATTTGTAATAAATGAAGTGGTGTTAGAATAACACCTTAAAATCATGGCCCACATAATTCATATTGGGTTCATCTCATTGTGCTAATTTTATGTCAACTCCATAGGAGCTAGCATCTTAAGAGAGGAAGAAACAGCAGACTGGAGGCTAGCCTATAGGTTGCTGATTGAGAATAATATCTCTAGAGATAGAACAGACTAGCCCATTGTGGGTGGGGTCATCCCTGGACTGATTGTCCTGGGGTCTATGAAAAAGCCAGCAAGCAGCACCCCTCCATGGTCTCTACATCCTTTTCTGCCTCCATATTCCTGCCCTGCTTGAGTTCTTGCCCTGACTTCCTTTAATGATGAACAATGCTAGACAAACCTTTCCCTCCCCAAGTTGCTTTGGTTGTGGTGTTTCATGACAGCAACAACGAGCCTGACTAGAACAGATTATGCCAGACACTTTCTCATTCAAGTTACAATTTTACGTTGTTTTATGTTGTTTTTAATTATATTTTGGACCTATTGTTTGTTAAATTGAGGGCCTCTGATTGTACCTAACTCCCTTGTTTTGGTAACTGCTCTCTCTACCCATGGTTAGCAAACAGGGTTCTATCGTACTTTACAATATGAACTCTAACGGAGGTTTAGTCTACAGTGTCTTTCCTGGGGCTCACCCGGACTAGTATTGAATTGAAACGTTCTGGCCAGGCTCTGAACGCATCTCCTAAAGGAGGAGCCTCTTAGATCTGCAGGTGCCAAGGTTCCTGAACTAAGCTACAAATTGTCAGAAGTTAGAGTTTTACTGAAGAAAATTTAAAATGATACCTGAAAAAAAAAAAAAAAAAAAGAATCATGATGTAAAGTGGCTACAAAATACCGGCAACGAAAATGAAAAGAATGAAGAGAACGCCATTACAACCTTCTCTTGCAGCCAAGCATCGGACTGAGCCCTGGGAACCCAATGAAAGAGCTAAGGAGGGACTAAAGGAGACAAAGGGGATGGCAATCCCATAGGAAATACAATATCAACTAACTAGACCATCCGGAGCTCCCAGGGACTAAGCCACCAAACAGAGTACAAATGGAGGGACCAATGGCTCCAGCAGCATATGTAGCACAGGATGGCTTTGTTGGGCATCAGTGTGGGGGAGGGCCTTGGTCCTGTGGAGACTTGATGCCTCAGAGTAGGGCAGTGAGACAGGAATCGGGGAGGGGCGGGGTGAAGCAGCCTCATAGAGGCAGGGGGAGGGAAGATGGGGTGGGGAATTTGCGGAGGGGAAACTAGGAAGCGGGACAACATTTGAAATGTAAATAAATAAAATAACCAATTTAAAAAAAAAAAATAAAGATGGGCCCTAAGAGTTTTCCAACTGTGGCAGCAGAGGAAGTAATAAAAGGTTCCCGTATTCCTGTCTGCAGTTTTGGTCTCTGGAGCAGACCACTGCGCCTCATTTTCTTGACAGTAGCAGTATTGCCCTGTGGCTTGGAAGATGATGTATATGAAAACATTGGCACTGGGAAGGAAGTGTGACCACACCCATACTGGCTCTCCTGCGGTTGTGAGTGTGGAAGAAATGACATAGACCAACTATAACAACACTTGTTGCGGTCGCTTGCTACGGTTTACAGTTTGCTTTCACGCGGATCCCCTCCCTAAAATGTCACTGCCCCCCCCCTTCGTCCCAGATAGGATCATAGCAGGGACAAATAACACTGGGTATCTAGCTGTAATTGCTTTAAAGTCATCCGCACTTTGTCTTTTCTGAGTGGGATTATTACATTCGCTCCACAAAGGCAGTAAATAAGGAATTCACTATAGATGAAAATATACTTCTGCAGAGTCTTTATTCAAAAATATGTCTTCATTTCAATTCTACATTCAAGCAAGTGTATAAAAAAAAGGTCAAAGGTTATGGATTTGCAACAGAATTTATCACAACTTGATTGTGATGTGTTCGTATATATTTTGGTTTCAGATACTTTGCTATGGCTGCAAATGAGGAAGAGTGTCCCACTGCCCTTTGTCCCACTGCCCTTCAGGGGGCCATCAATTACTGAATGACGTTGAAGAAAACAATATAATGTTATTAACTTATTAACTTAAATATAACAACATAATGTTAAAAACCTCTAGTCATTGCAAATAATCGTGTGAGTTGACACCATGAGATATTGTAGTTAATAGACAGTACTTTAAGCTGAAGGACTTTTGTTTTTCATTATTAAATGGCTTTAGGGTAGACTGATGGTAAACGTTACCAGCCCTAGTGACCAAGCACTTGATTTGATAACTGAATTATGCTAATGATTCCGGGAAAAATAAAATTGTGTGTCAATTTAGAGGCCAATTTAGATTTTATTATTATTTTTCTGACACTGGAAATGCTGTTATACACTCAGCTATATGACATTTTTAAAGACTAAATCAATTTAAGACATTTTAATTGGAATTGGGGATTTCAGATTATTTACTTAATTATTGTTATAATTGACTTAGCACAAAAGCTCTGGGGAATGCTTTTTAATTGTTGTAGAATAAAAGAAAATGTTAAAGTGTTGAGTTTGCCTAAAGTAGCTTAATGTCAGAAGAAAATATTCCTCTACGTGACTTTACTTCATTCTTGAAAGCAGGAACATTTCTGTCTTCCCATTGGTCCTCTGTCATCCCTGAATCCCCATAGTTCCTTCCCCCTCTAATTCCTGCAGTTAGATTATGTGTCCAAAACCATAGAAATATTGTTCCAGTCAGCATCCTGCACAGACAGACCCAAAAGGGAAAAGGGGAGAGTGTATTCACAAATAACAGAGAAGTACTTGCAGGCTGAAGACCCTGGGCGCTGTAAGTATCGCTCTCAGTGTCAGAGACACCAGGAGCTGATGCTCAGCTGGAGACAGAAGCTCTACAACTCCAGATGGCTGCTGCTGTGTGATCTGGAGTTCATAGGTCAAAGAGCCCGAAACTGTGATGTCCAAGGGCAAGAGAAGAAGAATGCCCACTCCAATAGCACAAACTGTCTTTTGCCTGTCAGAGCCTTTGCTGCCTGACAGTAGCCACCTACGTTGAATTCTACACTCACCCTCCTGACTCATACCTCCTTTTCTGGCTCTAGAGATAGTCCTTCATTCACTCAGACAGATGGCTAACATATAAACTAAACAACTCTGAGGCATCCTAGCTTTGGATCACCTTGGAACCAGTAGATATATTGGAAGAAACTTGAATTCATATTAGGTTACTTTTTTAAAAACTGCTTTTTACCATTATGATGCCAGGTCGTAAATCTGAATGAAGACAGAAAGTTTTCTATGCCTTCCACTACCCCGCCTCCAACACTTGAAACAGTGTTTAACACATAGTCGACACAATATTCACTGAATGGAGGGCTTTGTTTCTTTTAACATTGTGAAAAGAAGTAACCCAGTAGGCTGCCCTTGGTTTACAGACCCAGATTTCCTGTCAGGCTGCTCTGCTCTATACTAGCCCTGAGTGTATACCTTTTCCTCTTTCCTGCTCCCTGCATTCTATGAAATGAACAGATTAGGCTGATGAACCGTAAACTCCAACCTATGCAGTGTTTAATTCATTGATTCATCAGTGATGAGCAGTGGGAGTTGAGGAGGTAGCTGGCTGGAAACAGAGTTAGAGTTGGTGGTCGTGGGCCAGGATTGCCAGCTGGCATATACAGGCTTAAAAAATAAGACTTTGCTCTCCCTGGCAACTGAAAAATTGGCTCTAATACTTGAACTAGTCACCAACTTGACTCAAAAACTAATAAGGCCTGTTCTGTATTTTGGCAGGAAAATTGACTTTTTAAGAATAAAGGAAATTACATCTAAAACAGAATAAAAATAGAAAATAACAATACAAAAGACTGGCTCTGAGATTTTGTGTGAGTCTTTGGCCAGATAACTTAATCTCTTGGTGCCTCATTTTTGACATCTGTAAAATGGGATGATGACAATAACGCCATCCTCACATCTGTGCTGAGACAAACACTGAATGATGAAGTTGAGACTTCTCTCCGTGTTGCAAGTTGGCCAGTTTCTTCCCATTGGTATCAAACTGTAAAATGTCAGTGATAATAACAGCTACCCCAGGGAAGTAGTGAACCCAAGGTCACCACTGTAGTGTGTTGGAAGGCATATTCGACACATAGTAGCCATCCTTCTTGGATATGCCAGACTCATCTGGAGAAGGCATGCTCAAAGACAGGTAGAGAGCATCCAGTGAACGAATAGACAGTGGTGGGACTTGTCTGCTTGGCCACATATGTTCCGAGAGTCTAGTAATTTCTCGTTCACTTTAAGAGAGTATTATACTTTAATGAGGCAAGAAAGAAGCCTACACACCAAGTGATGAAGAGGCCATTGTCAATCAGCAGAAAATTCTGAGATAGGTTTGAATGTGCATTACTTCATTTTTTAAAAGCACATTTGTGGTTTGGAAAGAGACACCCACATGGTCCTGAAAGTGGATTGAGGCAGAAGAGCCTTCTTAATAGAAATAAATAAATGGCTTTCACTCCCTTTTAAAACTCACGGTCGGCTGTGGCAGTGACTCAGTATATAAAGTGTTGGCCTAGCAAGTTTAGGTCCTTAGCACCCAAGCAAATGCCTCGCTGCCTGGAAGTTCTATTCATGATTTATTGAATATTGTTACTAATTTATCAGCAGATAATATTTTAAAAATCTGGAAAGATGTAAAACAGTGCTTTTTTTATTATGCCTTGTAGAAGCTTTTCACAGATTAAAACCAATCTTATAGTACAATCAACAAAACTTAAATACATGCATAAAATCAAGAAATTAAGATCCATTGAGCTCCTGTGCACACCAAATGTGGTGCTTTTTAGTGTGTTGTTTTACCTCTCTATATAGTCACCTTTGGTAAATGAAAATAAAAACACAACCACTTTCCTGAGCTAACTGTGTTACCAGCCTAGTCCATACCTGTCCCCCACATTCAAGTGTGGTATATCCCACTACCTCCAAGACAAGCCAGCTAGGCACTAGCATCCAAATTTGCCACTTAATCATATTTATAATTCCTTTCTGCTTACTTGCCTTCACTAAAACGAGGGGTTCCCTGGTGTATTCCTATGTTCTAGTAGGGCCTATGATATGATAATACATCCTTGATGAATGATGAATGTATATGGATGCATGAATGAGTGAGGGGGTGAGCATCCATGGTATCCTATTGTTCAGGATCAGCAGGTATTCTAAGAAGAAGAGAATTGAAATCCCAAGAGACCCAGTTACTCTGACAAGTCAGAAATCTTGTAAGAAACAGAGATAAGATTGAAGAAGCTTCTCGGTTGGGTCCCCTCTATCTTATCATAAATATATTTTTCTAAAATGTAGGCATTCCATAAAACTTAATGCATATATAGTTTGCATTTCCCTTTCCACACCCTTGGGAAATATTTTTAAATAACATTTTTTAAAAAACTGGAAGTGGTTGGCTTATAAAGTAACGTCTATGAAATGAATGGTATTCGATATCTTAGTTTAAACTCTGATGTCGGATTAAAGGAAAACTAAGAGTAAAACAGAAAATTATTTTTAAAACGATTTAATGGACTTTATTGTAGAAATATCCCAAAGATATCTCAGCTCATGGAAATCATAGGAAAACGGTTAAGAAGGGGAAGGGGGAGACAAATGAATTTCTGGAATTTCTTCTACAAACTCCCAGTTTGCCTCCCTTCATTCTTTCTCCAGAGTTCACCAGTATTTGCAGGCGCTTCCTGTAGAGGGCAAGTTGACAAAGTCCCTGCCCAGCATTTTCTAAACTTGACCGAGGCTGCAATTTATCATTTGTTGCTCGTAAGCTTGCTTAGGGACGGTGGGGGGGGGTTGTTTGTTTGTTTATTGTTTGCTTGTTTGTCTGTGGGGTTGTTTTTGTTGCTTTGGTTGGATGGATGGATGGATGGATGGATGGATGGATGGATGGATGGATGGTTGATTGCCTGACTAGTTGGTTGCTTGGTTGATGAGTTTTTCTCTTTTCTGTTTGGTCTTTTGAGGGAGTTTTCCAGATGAAGCCCAGAGTAGCCTGAAATGAGTTCATCATCCTGCCTCAGCCTCATCGGTGGCATCATGCCACCAAGCACACTGTGGCCACAGTCTCCTTGTCCTCTCTGTGTGAATCACTCTTCCTGACCTAATCAACAACAGCTAGAAGCAAGGATTGAATGCTCAAACAACTGACAGATGGTGTCTTTGATGATAGAAGAATTTCAAGTATTAGGTAGACACCAGAAAAGAGGGATTAGCAAATATCTCCAAAGTTGCTACTTCTAGAAAGGGGACAATTTAATAATGACAGATGAGCCATTGAATCAAGTTATATTAAAAATTCCAGAACCTCCATGTGTGTTGTGTGTGTGTGTGTGTGTGTGTGTGTGTGTGTGTATGTGTAAAAAATCCATGTGAATCTTCTAGCACTGAAGTACCTAGAGTTATTCTTTTGCTCTTCATTTTCTAAAATATGTGGACTAAATAATTTCTACTTGAACAAAGCAGAGTGTAAGGGGGGAAACACAACCTGCTGTGATAAGGAAAGGTGAGAAACAGAGAAGCAGTCTGCATACTACATTCAGTTCTGCCACCAAGCAGCAAATGCCTGGAGCAAGTCAGTCCTCTAGGCTCTGTGTAATGAAGATGGTGAAGACCCAGGAGCATGCCTAATGGCAGCACACCTGCTGGACGAATCGACTGGGAGTACATTGAAAGTGCAGATTCCCCTGACATATCCAGGAATGTCCTGGTTGTGCGTAGCCTGGCACAGTGACATGTACCTGTAGACCTAGCTACCCAGGAGACTGACACAGAGGATGCAAGGCCAGCTCGTTAACATAACAAGATACTGCCTCAAAATATTTGATTAAAGGTGAAATCTTACAATCCTGAATTTTGCATTTTTAGGAAGATTTCTAGCTAACGATGACAACCAACTATCTTTGGGACCCACTACACCTTACACAAGGTAGCATTTAAGATCCCTATTAATTTTTAAAATCAATGTTTACCTGGTAATTACATAACTTTTATAATGATCTATTTGTAATACAACTTATTTTTGTTCATACACTGATATCTTTTTTTAGAAATTGCCTCATGCCTCTATTTTTTAAAAACAGCATTATTTAGTTGAATATTTACAGTCTGTTTAGTTCAAAATAAAGTCTCTATAAATATTCATGAATACACAAGTGGTCAAACTCTTTGTTTAAAAAAATCAGCATTTATTTAATATATATATATATATATATATATATATATATATATATATATGAAAACATTCCCCTCAGACTTTGATTTACTAGAATATTGAGAATACTAAACAGGATAATAGTTCATAAATCAAGGCTGCGAGTCTCCAAATTGTAGCTGGTAATAGAATTTCATTTAGGCTTCTCTGGGTTGAAGAAATGAGATGTGTGTGTTTTCTTACCTTTCCAAGGTGCTTTGCTAAGTGCAGTGTAAACACGGTGTGGCTGAGTTACTATTGCTCGTATATCCCACTACCAAGTCTTCTAATTCCCATCAGCTTTCCCAGCCCAGAATAGTATTAACAAGATGATGTCATCCAAGACCTCTCTGACCAGCCAGTGTTCATTTTGGAAATGGAAGCCCCATGGTACTGGGTGGCTGGACTCCCAGGCAGAAGCCCTGGGATATAGTTTTGCCTTTGACAACTCTGAGAAAGTGAGCAAACCACATAATCTCCATGGTCTCAAAGCCCTGTTCTGAAACATGAACTCCGTTTTAAAATTCTTACATTGATTAGGGTAACTCAACAGTTAGATTATTAATCTCAGTGATGAATCTGATTTATTTCTACTTATTGCTTAAGTATACTTTTCCCTTTCCTTTATGATACTATTTTTGTGTGACACCAAGGCACACAGAATTATTATTTTTTTTTTTGCTTTAAAAAACAAAAACGAAGCAATAGGAACAGATCTTGGTGTGCCCCGGGACTTTAAAACATCAGGTCATTTGTGTGACAAGGCCTTCTGTCTGTGACATGCAGAAAAGAGAGTTACAGCTCCCCACACAGCGTATGATGTGATCCCAGGCAATCACCATTCCACAACATGGCCCAGATACAATTTCTGATTGTCACATTCTAAGAAAGCATCATTGATCATCCTATGAATGGCCTGGCTTAGGCATCAGTGAAGCCCTGATTGCACATTTGGGAATAGTATGCTGTGTTGGACCCTGCTGTGAGGTCAAAGAGATGACAATGGAAATAATGCCATTTTTTTTTTACTCCTCTTTAAACTATGGGTGGTTAGTTGGGAGTACTGTATTAATAAAATGTGTAGTTCCCAGGAAATGACTAAAATCATATGCATATGCTGTGCCTTACAAATTCAAGTACTTGATATTTGCACTTTATTACTTTATAAAGATTTGTGTCCATTATTTTCAGTTGTGTGTGTTATGGGGGGATCTTTGTACAAGAATGGAGGTGCCTGCAGAGACCAGAGGTATCAGATCCCTATAGCTAGCCTTACAGGTGACTATGAGCTTTCAGATGTGGGGGTGCTAGGAACTGAAGTCGGGTCCTCTACAAGAGCAGAATATGCTCTTAACTCCTGAGTCATTTCTCCCCTCATCCCTTTATTCCTTTTCAAGAGAATATAATTGATAGTTACAGACAAGTATTTTGTAACGTATCAAACCTATTTATAATAATGACTTTTTGTTGGCCTGGTTGATTTGAATTTCTGAGATGCATAAAGACACCAAGTGCAGCATCACCGCCAGAGCCACCGCGCAGATTTCCGATACAACTCTTCTTCGTCTCACATCACTGCATTTAATGGCTGCCAGTGTCACTTTTTACAAGATCAGCCCTCGGTGAGTTTCTGCTTCAAATGAGTCATCGTGTCTAATGCTGGCATTTGTTAACTTTCAGAGTCATTGAGCATTGCATGCCAAGAGTGACATCTGGTTAACACTATCAAGGACAGCAACAACCTGAAGTCGGGGTCTCCTCCTGGTTGGAAGTGTGCAGAAATAAAAACTTGGAGAGTGAGCATCAAAGGTAAACTTCATTTCCTTTGTGTAATCTACTTCTGCAACATCCTGTGTAGATGCACTACGTGAAACGGTTTTTCTCTTTTTATAGTGTGATGTATTTCTGCCTGGCAATTCTAAAGCTATTAATAGGCTGCTGAATTTGATGTCCTTTTATTTTAAACTCCTTGGTTACCTGTACAGATTTTGATCAAGATAGAGTTCACCTATGCGGTAATCATTGTCAGCATAGGATGACAGGTCAGGCAAATGCAATTTTCAGGACTCTATAGGCTAAAATACTGGACCTGAGACTAAGCGTGGAATAGAAGAAAATGATGGCACAGCACCCTCGCTGTATTCTCTTCCCATGCTAGACACATTTGCATTTATCAGCAAAGGCATGCACACTGATCTAAATCTGGAGATGCTGAAGCCCATGCTGCAGTCTCTGCTCTCTTGCTACCACATGCTCTGTTAGGAGGGAAAGACTGGAGAATGTGTAAGTCAAATGCATTACATGTGTGTAATGTCAGATCAGAGGGGGTATTGATATAGTGGATACATCAGTAAGCTGTTCTCCTGTTCGGGTTACGTGTGCAACAAAGACAAGGACTTGAAAATGGCCTTCGACTAGGAAGATGACCTCATGAGTCAAGTTTGAGAACAGCTGGGCCTTCTTAATGACACATGATGTAATTTTCAACCAAGGCAGGAGGATAATACGATTGAGTCTAGACTGAACTACATAGTCCGAGTCTGCCTCAAAAAAACAAAATAATGAAAAAGACAGAAGCACAGAAAGTGAATCAGTAAGAACATCTGCCCTGGGAGTCATGGGAACTCTTCAGAGACCTCCTGTGGAAGTTTGGATGCTGTCTGGAATTTGCATCTGAAAGGCATGCGTGAGGAGAATCACCCTCTGGGTTTACCATGGAAGGCATGAGCTCCTCCATAGTTTTAGGCTGTGTTAGCATCACTTGAAGCAGGAGGCAGAACACTCAGTTACCTGAGGTGGCCAACATTGTACCGCACAGAGAATCTAATAGAGAACAGAAATGCCCATCTCTGCAGCTGTGGCTGCAATCGCAAGTGGTCCAGAGGTCATTATTCAACCAATCCATGACTTTGTTACATTCCCCTTTGCTTAATTTTGATACAGGTCATTTTTTCTCCCAGATAAAACATCTGAGAAGAAAATACTTTGTAATTTGAAGTCCCATCTAAGTGTCAGAAAGCCAAAATGAACTGTTTCAAGATAAACTTTTATCGATAGAGCTGTGCTCAAAATGAGACATGCATCTTGGCATACTGTTTTTTAAATAAGTATATGTGTTTATTTATATTTGTATACAATGTACATATTAAAAAATGTTATTCCTCCCTCCTCCCCGTCTCCTCTTCCTCCTTTGCTTGTTCAACCTCTTTCGTTCAGTAACTTAATTGAATGTTAACTTGAAGTGTTTAGAGGAATTGTTGCAATGGTTTTTCTGCAACTAAAATGTGTTTGGGACTATGTTAGAGTGTTGCTGAAAAGCATGGTGTTGGTAACAGTTAAACAATCCATGGCTGTTCATTCTTGCTGACTCCTCTTTCTCTGAAGCAGGTTAGTATTGAAGGTGGTAGGGAATCCTGAATATGTGTTTAGATAAATAGATAGATAGATAGATAGATAGATAGATAGATAGATAGATAGATAGATAGATAGACTACAATATAAATATATGTATATATATTTTTACATAAATGGTTTCAAAGTGTGGCGAGCATTTTAGGAAGAGATAACTAATGTAAAACATTTATTAGTATCATAGCAGTTAGTTACTAGGTATTGTTCATATTGAGAGTATGTAAGCATCCTTGCTCTTTTTCTCTCCTCTCTCAGTGTCTCTGTCTCTATCTCTCTCTGTGACTCTCTTTCCATCTCTGTCTCTCTGTTTCTCTCTCTCAGATAATTTGAGAGGTTGGTTCTCTCTCATTCCACCATATCCCACTTACTGGCCAGACCATCTCTCCTCCCCCAATTCTTTCTTCTTTCCTTTGACATTAGAATGTCAAGCAGTAAAATAAAGTTGTATAAAAACACAGGTCTTGTTTTAATGTATAAAATCACACTAGAAGTTGTGACTAGGATGAAACAGATATTACATAAATAATTTACAAGCAGACATTAACCAACATCTCAACTACTGCATTACAATACACAGCATTCTAACGAAAGCAATGAACACGGAGAGCAAGGGGCAGTGGCCGGGAAAGGTGACAGACAGCTGCACCAGAGAAGCTGTGGAGATAACGTGGCAGAAGTAGTAGACAGAACCAGGCCCTGAGATACAAGATATCACTGACGGTGGGTGGAGGGGGCATTGCTCAGAACAAATCGAACCCTGAGCACAGAGTGCCAATGGTGTGCATGTCCCAGGAATCTGAGGCATGGCAAGTCTTCCTTTCACTGAACTTACAGTTTCACTTCTCACTGGTTTCCACTCTCCATTTCCTTTGACTCCTGAGTCTTCCAGTGTGAAAATTCTGACTATATCTTGTTTTAGTTCAGATCAAATATTCACAGATTTACCACGTCACTGTTATCCAAACTGCTAATTCAGAAGTTTTTAAAACCTGCCACTCACTTTGCCATCAAATTTATACCATTTGGCTTCACTCACCAGAGGTCTGATGTGCTACCTGGAAAGTAATATCTATGGTCTGTCAAGCTCCGGGTTGCTTTTGTAGGTCTGTGGTTGTCCGGCATAAATTAGTCAGGATGAGGTCACAAATGTGCATCTTTAACAAGCTTTGAGTGGATGCTAGCACATTTGTCTGGACAGCTGACTTGGAGAACAGTGCTATGAACTCCTCGATGAAGAAGGTGTCTGACCCACTAGAACCAAACCCAGGTCCTCTGCAAGAGCAGCAAGTGCTCTTAACTTCTGAACTTTTGCTCCAACACTAAAATAATATCTTATGTCATAAAATTTTGAATACTAAGTTCCAAGATATATCTTCTATCCCCTACTATATTGTATACTTTGGAACTAGATAAATATTAAACAGATGGATGGATGGATGGATGGATGGATGGATGGATGGATGGTTGGATGTGGATGGTTGGTTGGAAGATGGATGGATGGGTATATGAGTAAATGGATGGATGGATGGATGGATAGATGGATGGATGGATGGATGGTTGGTTGGAAGATGAATGGATGGATATATGGGTGAATGGATAAATGGATGGATGGATGATTGAAAAATGTACATATGTATGTATGGATGGATGGATGGTGAGTGAGTGGATGGATGGATGGATGGATGGATGGATGATTGGATGGATGGATGGTGGGTTGGTAGACAGGTAGATGAGTGGATAAATGTTTCGATGGATGGATAGATAGATAGATAGATAGATAGATAGATAGATAGACAGAGCAACAAATGACTTACAAAGCAATCTCTGGAATATTGTATGAAGAGAGATTTCCTTTGTGTAGAATCGTCTTTATAAAAGATACTCAACACAGAGGGCATCCTAATAGAGGGCCAACTCTCTCCGCTCAGAGCTCGAGATTCCGGGGATCCCTAGCCCTGTGTTCTTTAACAAACACAGCTTTTCAAAAAAGATGCTTTGCTGTCTGACTGACTACAGTGAGAGAAAGGCCATTCTTATCAGGACAAATTGTACATTTCACTTTATGAAAGAGACATTAGGTGTGTGAAACCAGCAATCCACATGAATTCAATTTCTTTTGTGAGTGTGTTTTCCTTGAGTTTAGATTTTGCAGCTGCAGCATGCTCTGAATGTTTACTTACATGGAGGACAAAGGCACTTTCTGGCTTTTTGTGTTGAAATGTGTTCGTGGTCAGCAGTGCAAGGCTTCCCTCTGCATATGTCAGACCTGGATTGGCTAGGTAAATTTATCCCACTTTGCTTGCTAAAATAACTGTCCCTACTGTCTGTTTTCTGCCTACTCTTTCATTTATTCCAGAAAGTGGGTTGTATGCCCACTTTCATAGTTCAGTATGAATTTTATTCTGTATGTTTTAAAACCAAAGCCCCATATTTTTTTGTTCCTATGTACTCCATTGTGTTAAAGTTGAAAATACATATATGAAAATACTTACCATTGTATATTATCATAATTAACCAGAGTATGATGAACATGAGTCCTTAAAAATTTATCTTTTAAAATTAATTTCATAATTCATTTTAGTAGTAGAGAACTAATAACTTCATTTTTATTTTATAACATGCTTCCTGTTAAAGCCTAAATGTTAATTAAAGCAAAGAAGCACTAGATTCAACTTTGTTCCATGGACGTTATATTCCATGGATGGATGTATTTGCTTGACTGAGTCTGAGACTTGTTACCTCAGTTAGAGAAAGAAGGGTTTAGGATAGTTCTATAGGGATGCTTCAGTGGATAAAATTCTTGTCATACAATATGAGGACCAGAGTTCAAATTCTCACCACGGATGTAAAGCTAGACAGCGTAGCCCACATCTGTAATCCCAGCACTCTTGTGTTGAGATGAGAGGTAGAGACAGGAGAATCCTGGGAAGCTCCTCATGACTGTATAAATGTGTATACACACAGAGTGGGGAAAGACAGAGACAGAGGGATATAAAAGCACACACTCAACACACACACACACACACACACACATCATGATTTTAAGAGACAAGATGGGAGGGCTAGAGGAATATCTCTACAATTAAGAGCACTGGGTTCTCTCTTCCAGCACACTTACTGATTGGTTCCTAGTGCCCATGTGACAGCTCATAACCACCTGTAACTTCAGTTCCAGGGGATCCAATGCCCTCAACTGGCCACTGTGGGCATTTAGCATGTACATGGTATATAGACATGCATGACAGAAAAACACATAAATAAGAATAGAAAAGAAAAGGGGATAAAAAGGAAGAGGAAAGGCGCTTAGGTCAAAAACCCCTGAGATTTATTCCAGCACCCACCTTTAATCTCTCGATACAGAGCTTATGCAGTATGACCTAAACTCAGTGTCAAAATTATAAAAGCATCTATCTATTAACTGCACATAGAAATAGAGTTTTGAAGGCGGGGTTTAAGATATAGAAAGATTAACTTTTTCACTTATCACATGACTGCCCTTAAAAAATATTCCAAACCACATTGTGTACTTAAGTATCTCTGCCAGTAAAATTAGTTTTAAATTTTATTATTACTGTTATAATTATGACAGTGATTATCACCTGTGAGGTTATTTTGAAAACCAGGAATGGACCAGAAAAAAAATAATAATCCAAAACTCCATTAAAGCTAAACATAAATAGCTCTAATAACCTGTTTAGATCTCAAAACTGACTAAACCCAAACTAAGGTGTCAGAAGTGAGTCTACATTTTGCTCTCTTCCATGAAGCTGAAGAGAATTTTGCTTGAGACTTTAAAAGATGAATACACTTCAGAAAATGTATCTATAATTTACTCATATTGGTCTTTAAAGGCTAAAGGAAGAATTCAATGCACATTTTTATCTGAATGGGATGTCTCTGACCATTCCTATGACTAGTGAGTATAGACAGAAAACCATGCCCTGTACCTCAAGAGTCATTTCTTCAGTGAACCGTGGAGGCACACATCCAGTGTCTCAGCACTTAGGAGGCCAAGATAGAAGGAACCCAAGGCCATCTAGAGATACATAGCAATTTCCAGACAGGGCCGCCTAAAGAGACCCTGTGTTCCATTCCGTCTGCTCCCCAAAGGAAAATGAATGATTCCTTCATCATCAAACATAAAGTCTACAAATGGTATCCTGTGTCCTTTCTTATAATCTACATACACCTTTGGAAGAAATAAACCTAGACATTCTACAAAAGACAGAATCACCTTAAACAAATGTCTGCTTGCTTGGAATTTAGATCTGAATACAGTTTATACGAAGTTGTTTCCTTTTTATTTCTCAGAATAAAAAGTACATTTCCATAAATAATTTGCCAGAAGCAGCTTCATCTCCAGAGGCAAAAGAAATCAAAATTTGGTCGATAGAAGATTCATTTGCTACAAGGTTCATGCTCATGTTGAACATTGTCTCTCTGACATTGGTTAACCCCAATTCTTCATCATCAGAATTTCTGAGTGGCCTGCTTAACAGACCATCAGTGAAGCTTTGATGTAATAATTCAGCCTCAGCCTAGGATATCATCCTTTTGAATTTATTTTCAATTTCAATATCCTATAGTTTGCTGTGCGTGAATGTTTGGAGATAATTCTTGCTGTTTAGTCATTTGTCCCTTTTATGTCAGAAATAATTTAGAAGCTGAAAACCACTGTGCTCTCTGAAGAGCTTGATTAATTCAGACACTTGTAAGAAACAGAAGTCTAATTGCAGGCTGCTGTGTGTTGTATTTGTTGTGTCTCAGAAATGTCACCATCAAGATGAAAAACCCTGCATGTCTGGACGTTTATGAGATGAAAATAAATTACAGATAGGCTGTAAATAGGTAGCTGGTAAAAAATATAGATGATTCATAGATAAATAGATGACAGATAAATAGAATAAAAGAGATCATAAAAAGTAACAGATACAGTGTGTGGTATAAATTATGTTATATATTTAAACTACCCAGTATTTCCCACAAGAGCAGATTTTTTTTGCTATACCAATTGCTCGTGACATATAAAGGCATTAAACAATATGACTGGATGATTTGTTTTTAAACAAACCATAATGAACTTTATGGCAGTTCACTGCTTCTAGGTCTTTGCTTACCTGTGAGAATACGCAGGAACCACGTTCATTGGTGCAGCTTGCCAAGAATAATGAGAAAAAGGAAATACAGGATTTCTGGCTGAGTTTATTTCATCTTTGTGTATTCTCAGCATATGCTAGGGATTTTCACCCAACAGACCATATTCACAAAATGCTAAATTTGGGGAAATGGTGACACTATGCTAAATAACTAACTTTAGAACTGGCATTCCTTCCTCTTCTAGTGCAATCTGGAAACTGAACATCAAATATCATACAAGTCTGATAAAACTCTAGGATCCACAGGGTCCATCTGACATTTCAAATCTTGGGGACGTTTTTATTGTATTGTTTTGTTTGGTTTGGTTCTGGCTGTTCTGGAACTCACTATATACATAAGGCTGGCTTCCAACTGATGGTCAGGGTGAGAGAACCAGGCCTAGGCAAGTGGTCCTGAATTTCATAAGAAAGATGGCTGAGCAGGGACAGGGGAAGCAAGCCAGTAAACAGCATTCCTCCATGGTCTTGACTTGAGTTCCTGTCCTCAGGGTCCTGCCTTGAGTTCCTCCTCAGCTTTCCTTGATAAATGGCTGACTGTAAGCTGCAAACTGAAATAAACCCTACTCTCCTGAAATTGCTTTTGGCCATGGTGCTTACCACAGCAATAGATAGTAAACTGGAACATACCAGGGAGAGTCGAGAAAGTTTGAGCAAGTCTTGTTTCGGTGATGTTTCCTAATTTGGTCTGGCTGCGCTATTGAATGTCTGTTGTGTGTAAGGTTTGGGGTTTGCTCCTGCACACTGGTAGTGACATTAGTTGTGCTACTGAGACTAGACAGAACTACAAAAGCTTCCTTACTTAAGCTGAGGCGCTTTGGTGTCCATGAAGGTGTCGCACCATACGATAAACACAGAACATTGCCCATGGCACAGGGGTTCTCCCTTTACTTCTTCACATAGGAGTAATTCTTTCAGTCTGTCAAGGACCATTTCCTAATCCCTGGGTCTTAATAAGAAACCAAAGTGCTTTGACGAGCAATGTATACTGAGCTTAAATGAGCATTCATTTAAATATCCTGGGGTTGTCAACAACCTCTCCATGTTACACATCAGAAAGTATTTCATGAGGGATGTGAGAAAGGTTTCAAACACTCAGAATCATTTTGACTTAAACATTATCAGTAAAATAAATGTGCATCGGTATGAAAAGTTTCAAAAATGTATCCCTTTTGAACTTTAAAGTTGCAGCTTCTTTTTGAATATATTCTTCTTATTATTTTTTTTCCTCTCACACCTGTTTATAGCTGTGAGAAGTATTTTTATTTATTTATTTTTATTGGTTATTTTATTTATTTTCATTTCAAATGAAATGAGAGTCCCCCTTCACAGTTTCCCCTCCACAAACCCCCTATCTCCTCCCTCTATGAGGGGACTCCCCCACCCACCCAACCACTCCTGCCTCAGCACCATAGCATTCCCCTACCCCGGATCAATCGAGCCTCTAAAGGACCAAGGGGAAATATTACTACATCACCCCCCCCCCCCCGCCTTTTTTTTTTTTTTTTTTTCGGTTTTTCAAGATAGGGTTTCTCTGTGTTCTGGAACTTGCTCTGTAGACCAGGCTGGCCTCGAACTCAGAAATCCACCTGCCTCTGCCTACCAAGTGCTAGGATTAAAGGCGTGCGCCACCACCGCCCATTTTCCCTTTTCATTTTCCTCCCTTCTCCCTTTTCCATGCCCGGCTTCCAGTTCCTCTCAAGTAATGGCCTCTTTTCTTTTAAGTGTTACTATTATCCGGTCAGAGGCCCGGAGGCTCATCCTTGTGGTTAATTCTTCCCCTCTCAGAAGCCTTGCTGGTCTATAATTCGTTGTCCAGGGAATGGGTGCCGTGAGATTCCTACTTCCAGCGTGTCAGTTGCTGTTGTGCTTGTTCAGGTCTTGCTTAGGCAGCCATATTGTTGAGGCATCACGGTTGTAGCTTCTCAGACATTTCTGGAGGACAAACTTTCCCATCTGGTGTCCTGGTCCTCCGACTCTTACAATCTTACCATCCCTGCTTCTGCAGTGTTCCCTGGGCCTTGGCTGTGAGTGTTCAGAACCCCACACACCATAGTCAGTTCTTTGCTTTTGAACACTCGTGGTTTTCCGTACCGGTCCCCATCTGCTGCAAAGAGAAGAGTTCTTGATGAGTAGTGAGAAATACACTTATCTGTGGACATAAGGATAAGCATTAGAATGTAAGAGATACACTTATCTATGGACATAAGGACAAGCATTAGAATGCCCTTTGAGAATTATGCTACTCTAGTGAAGTGTTGGCAGTAAGTCTTTCCACTAAGATCTCTGACCTCACGAGCCCAGGGCAGTTTCCAGTTTCAGGCATGATTTGGTTTCCTCCTGATGATGGGTATTAAGCCCAAATTATATAGTTGTTGTTTATTGCCAAGATATGGGTATCACTGCTGTATCTTCTGGAGTAACTTACCATGATGGTCATTATGGCGGTTTATGGACATTGACTGCTTCTTTCTTGATTGCTTAGACCCTGTCTGGATGAGGAAAGTTAGTTCTCTGACAAGAGGCCTTCACCTCATATCCAGCTCAAGTCCTCCAAGTCCTGAGTACGAAGTTCATGGTGTCACATGGTGTATTGATCAGTATGGACTTACTTTCAACTTCTAGAAGAAAAACAAGGATAATATCAATAACCTACATTGTTTTAGGAGTGTCTTAGACTGCCCTGACCAAAAAATAAAATGCCTATAATTGGAGTTTTTGTTAGCTAGTATATGACTCTTAGGAGGGAGTGTTATCAGCTTAAATGGCATAACTGAATTTAAACTATATATATTATATATCATATATACTATATAGTGATATATGTAGTTATATATTTATGTATATTTAATTAGTTTATAAATTAAATATGTATAATTATATAATATAATGTATTACATATATACCATATTATATATTGCATATTACATATTATATAATGTTGCATATTGCATATTGCATATTGCATATTGCACATTGCATATTGCACATTGCATATTTCATATTATATATTATATATTATATGTTATATGTATGTTATATGTTATATGTTATATGTTATATATTATATGTTATATTGAATATTGAATATTGAATATTGAATGTTGAATATTGAATATTGAATATTGAATATTGAATATTGAATATTACATTGTACATCACATATTTTATATCATATATATTATATTGCATAATGCATATTACATATCATATAATATACATCATATGTTTGTATGTGTGTGTGCATGTGTGTACAGTTATATGTATCATATGTAATCTTAGGTAATAGGAAATAATAGGATATCTCATGGCTTTTTCAAGCATCATAAGTGCTATTTTCCTCCCCTCCTCCTTTCCTCTATACTCACCTCCTCCCCCTTTCAGCATAATCTTTCTAGTTCCACCTATCTACCTCTAAATTTTGTTACTTCAGTTTTCTTTACAGCTGTGTCCATGACCACATTGTCATTATCCATTTGGCAGTTGAAGGACGCTAAGTAGTTTCCATTCCTGATTAGCTGTGAACTTCTTTTATATATAATTTTATGGAAGAAGGTGCTTTAGGCAGGAGTGCTGAAGTGCTGAGGCCTAGTAGGATATGAAGAAAGCAGCAATGCCTAGCCCAGCCTCTGGCCAATAAAAAAGCCCACTAGCAGGAATAGAGGGCTAGGTACTGACCTGGGAAGGGCTATTCTGTAGATGACAGGGAAGATGGCTGCCTGGTGGGGCAGGTACTAAGAGGCATAGGGATGGGGAGTCTTGTGACATGCGGGCTAAGAAAGAAGTTTCTGGATCAGAATGGGGGGGGGTATCTTGTTTTCTTACTGTGGATTGGACCTAGAACCTCGAATGTGCTGGGTAAGTGTAGTATCTTTGAGCTACACCCCACTCCCCAAACTAGGAGATTTGATTAATATGAACTTATGGTGATCTTAAGCTTGGAAATTTCTGTCCTTCAAATGTGGTATCTATCTTCCAAGATAGTGTGATCATGAAACTCAGTCACTCCAAGTCACTAATCTAACTTCTTGAAGGACCATTGTTGCAATGTCAGAATCTTAAGATGCACCATTGACTTGCCCCTCATTTCAGTCTCAGACCCTCCATCAGGTCTTGTTTAGGTTTTCTGGTTCTTTTTGACCCCTCCCTTCCTAAACCTCTGGGCACTTCCATTTCTCATACCTCAGCCATTTTATTAACACCGTTACCCACATCTGTGCCCAGTGCAAGCCTCTCACCACAGTTTTATTCTGCAAGCCTTTTTTTTTTTTTTGTATTAACCTCTCCCAGATACCACTGCAGACGTCTTGCTTTAATTTTAACTAATACACAGAAATACACAAGTCAAACAGACTTTCAAGGTCACGTACAATGTGCGATATATGTATGCATTGGGTAATATCTAAATCAGGGTTAAATGCCTTTATATTTTCAGTCATCTGTCATGTCTGTGATAAAATCATTTTGAATTCCTCCCGCCTTTTGAAACATACAGTATATTATCAATCATTATCTGTCATCATCACTGTATCCCATGATGACCTAGAGCTCTTTGCTCCTGTCTGGTTGTAATCTAGAGCCTAATGATCAACCTTTTCCCATGACTCATCTCTTCATAGCTATGGAAACCACCATTTGTTCTCAGCTTCTCTGAAATCGACACCATTACATTCCATGTACAGGAGAGGTCACGTGAGGGTCTTCTCTTGTGCTCTTCCCCACCCCTCACTTAACAAAATGAACTCTAGTTTTGTCCAGTTGTCACAAACAACATGGTTTAATATTTTTGTGAATTAATAATATTCTGTTGAGTGCAAAGACCATATTTTCTTTATCTGGCCATCAATTGGTGGATATTTCATTGTTTTCAAATTTTGGATATTATGCATAGGGCTGCAATGAACGTGAGCAGATGCCTACTCAATATAATTATTTCTTTTACTATATATGCCTACCCCTCTATTTGTAACCATGGTATTTTCCTAATCCCTATGTGACAGACCTGATACTAAGCGATCTACCTCCCTTTCTTTTTAATGACAGTTTCAAACAAATGCAAAAAAAAATAAATAAATAAATAAAAAAGTGGTCTTGACTTTTGTAAAATGTAACCCAAGTAGAAAAGTTTATCTCCAAAGCCCAAGCCGGTAGTACTATGTCCTAAGATTCTGTGTGTGAGCATGAGATAACAACAACCGGACTCCAAGACATAAACCTGGATGGATTATAATGGAATTGGAATTATTCTACATGGGCAAACATGGACCCAAGAATTTTAAACACATGGCATGGTTAGATGTTGCACTAAGTAGTTCTGATAGACAGATTGTGAAGGTTTCTTGGCATTTGGATCTGCAGAGATCCTGGCATCTTCTGGGTAGAAGCAATATCTCCGTTGTCCTCATCAGCATACCAGGTTCCCACACTCTCCTGGGAGGATCTGTCCTCTCCACACACCCATCATTACTATCTCTAGTTCAATACTGTCAAGTCAGTTCTGTTTGGACACCTGCCTGGAGAAACCCTTACCCAAGCTTAGGACCTCTATTCAAAGATCTTTATCTAGCACTTAGGGTGTTGTCACAGGTACTGTGCCTAAGCATCAAGCAGTGACTCTTCATCTGGCTCCCAGGGCCTGTCGACATATCCCACCCACATGTCAAAAATGCAGGAAGCAAAGCTAATAGCTCCAATGGGAGTTTCCTGCCTAAGTGTCATCTGAAGCACCTTCAGTTTACCCCAGCCTAGGATCTAGTAAGTGCTCAATGAACATGTAAGGTGCACATAACAAGTGTTCAATGATACATGTAACACACACATTGACTACGACATCTATCTAAACCTTTTATCAAAACAATTTAAACCTCTCAGGAATTAACACCTTTCAAACCTGCATCACTCTCATCGTTCCCTGACAAGCAGTATTCCCAGAGCAGGTAAACCTACTTGTTTTACTTATCCAAATACTTTCATTTTTACGTTATTTTCCTGTGCCATTTTTGAAGGCAAGACGCATTCTGGTAGGATGTAAGTGGATTCTGTCTTATCTAGTCATCGTCTAGTCACAGACACCATGCTGTAGCAGGGGACCATTTCTGACCTAGAAACACCTGATATTTCTACTTAGAGAAGTAAAAGAAGTAAGAGGCGGCTTACTGTATTAGTAACACCTCATTTTATTATTACAATACTTAACCAAGTGCTTTTTGTGTTCTTGTTTTACTGATCATCAAGGAGGAGACCGGAAGGTTCAGTAATTTCTCCCTACGTGTACACAGCTAGTAAGCAGAAGACTAAACTTGAGCCCGAGCACCACGGCTTAGAATTTCTTTTATAGACACTCAATTAACAAACAAGCAGCATATACCATGCTATATATCAGGCATGCTTTTGGGACCTAATAAGGAGTCCATTAGTGTGTACTTAACAATTGTACTGGGTGAGTATTCAATATTCATTGGCTGACGTGTGAAAGTGAACTCATGTCCTAATGGCAGTTGAGTCATTTCAATTTAAAAAAAAAAAAAAATGAGTTGCCTAAGGCAGCCACTTTCAGTTTTCAGATTTGACATGCTATACCAATTCATCCTCAATTAAAAGAAGGCAATGGCAATGTGTGCCAAGTAAATAGTCAATTATTGACTGTGCTGCCAGGCTTCAAGAATCAGTGCTCTAGAATCTGCAAAATAAAATAAATAAAATAAAATGAAATGGTAAATCGAGAAGAAGAAGACATAAAATCCTATTTTAGGTGCCTTTGAAGTGCTGCCGGATGTTATTGACGGAATTGTCATTTAAATTTTGGAGTCCTGGAATTTTTAGATCTGGATGAGAATTTTGGATTATCTGTGCCAACTTGCTACCTCATGCCAGAAGCATTCACAGACAACATTTTAAAAATAAAATCTTTGACAAATATTCCTCTATCATTTGCATAGCATCAACAGAGCTAGCGATGGCTTTTTTCACAACGCTATATAGCAATGAGCCTACGGCTAGTATAACATTAGGTTAGCTAGCCGATGAATTCCTGTAACAGTCAATATACTTTCTTCTCATGCCTGTGATTCGGGGATCTGTTTTACATCATTATCAGAATTGTTTGTGTAGATATTGTTTTATATTGACTATGTTCCTCTAAAGCAGAGGTCAGCAAATGTTATCTCCCATCTGGCCTAGCTCCTGTTGCCAAAACTAAAGTTTTCCTGGGCCACAGACACACTTGCTCTCCTGTGTCGTGTTTGTTTCAGGATTTTGTTTCTTGTGTTGTGTTGAGTTATTTTTATCTGTGGTGGCTAGGGTTGAAACCTGAGCAGTGTGAACGATGAACAAGTATGCCAACACCAAGTGTGTTACAGTGTCTGTGGTTCTTTGCTTTATCCAAAAGGGCCAAATGAGACAGTTACGACAGACACAACATTGTCAAGACAGCTTGCAGTGGGCAGTAATTGAGCTGTGGCATCCCTGTAGCCTTTCTTCAGAGATGAATTAACTAGTTTTGGAGACACACCTGTGCTAAGAGGTGGTCATTGATTTCACCTGCCTCCTTCTTCTCCTCCCTACATTTCCAAAGCCAAAGAAGCTTTCTAGTTCTATAGGCTCTTCATGTCAGGAATTTCTCCTGAGTTTATCCCAGAGTACTGAGTACAATGTTTCAATGAGAAATTTATGGACATTCGGGGAGAGCACAAGAAAGCAAAATTATCATCATCATCATCATCATCTACTTTCCAGTGTTTCTCAATACTTAATTCCATTTTAATTAATTTGGGATTATTAAATCACGTTGGTCCACTATGGCCCAAATTGCCAGGTCTTACATCTGTTTCTAACTTGGTCATCGGCTCTGACCTCAAACGTGTTTCACCCTCCACTATGATAGGTGCTGACTGCCCAGGGAGGGATAATTTGGGGGCTTTGCTAACATCTCGTGTCCATTTCCTGATTGCCATGCAAGCTTTAACCTTTAAGAACCCACTTATCTTGATGAGGACTCAACCCTTAGTTGTGGTGGTTCCTCTCCAGCTGTTTCTCCTCCACTCATTTGAATAGCAGGACACCCTTCCAGAGAGTTTAGAAACCAGGAAATGGTATACAAAGGCTAAGTATGTAGTCGTAGGAGGTAAATCATTACCTACAGGGACACAAAATGCTCTCGATGAACTCAGTGGCATTCTTGAGGGGAAATATTGTGTAGCTAACAAAGGGAGGGAAATTCTATTAAAAACAAGGCTTATCTCAAATCCAAAATGCTTTTGAAAAACCTCAGCTATTATTGTAGATGCTTGTATTCTGCAATTTCTCTTGACAGAGGAGTGGATTTTTTTTTAATATGGTTTAAGTCTTATAAAATGAGTTTTCTATATGTTTCTTTTCACAGTGGCTAGAAGGTTTAAGTTAATTGAATAAGCCAAGAAAAAAAAAAAACGACATGTGGTTAATTTCTTTTTTCTTGTCTGTTAGGTCTTATTTTCAGAAGTCGTAATTTACTATTACATCAGAAGAGACATTAGCAATAAATAATATGGTAATGTCTAGTTTCCTGTTTTGATGCAAATATGTAATCCTCAAAACTAGGTTCAGTTGTGTTTCTTCAATAACATGTTTAACTCTGAGAACTCATTCTCACTGGCTCACTGGTCGATGACCGCTTGTAGTCCTTGCTAGTGGCTGACATTTTTATTCCACAGATGTACTAATTAGATAAGTGCTCCCGAATGGACTTGTCTACTATCCTTTTTCTGGGGTCAAAATCTTCCTTTATGCTTGTTTTCCCAGTTTCTCTTGTCCCTGTTACCCTTATGCCTACCCTGCCATATTTTTGCAAAAAGTTTGATTAATCACTACTGGCAGTTCTGGTAGTCAGCTACTGGCCCTGGGGCAAGTCCCTGACTGATTGAGAGAGTGGCATTTAGTTTCACTCACATTATTGGAGGATTTGCTGTCACATACATGGGATCTTTTTGCCTCCGTGATAAGAAATAAAAATCAAAATTAAAGAGACAGTGAGCCTCTCAGATTAAAAATGTCAGTTGAAATAAGTAAAAGATTTAAAGAAAAAAAAGGGGGCAAGCATTTCCCTGCATAGGAGGACTAAATAAGTCCTTTTGTTGGGTTTCTGGGGTAGTCTAAGTCTGGCAATTTTCCCATTAATCATGTGGACATAAGGGTGTTTTGGGTTTTGTTTTGGTTTTTTTTTTTTTTTCAGAGTGGTTTGTTTGTTTGACATGGTTTTGCTGTGTAGTCCAAATGGCTTCAAATTCACAGTCCTCCTGCCACAGTCTCTCAAATTCTAGGAACATAGGCAAAAAAGAAAGAAAACAGGAAAAAAAGGGAGGGAGGGAGAAAAGGAGGGAGGGAAGGAGGGAGGGAGGGAAGAAGGGGAGGAGGAAAAACTTGTACTGACTTCTTTTCATGCGTCAGTGAGTTTCTTTCTTATGTAAGACAGGATCAGTAGTCAGTTCATCTTGGGGAATATGAAGTTGTCGTGTATACTGGCCTGATTTGTGTTCTTGCAAAAAGAGTAGGCATGATGGAGAAAGGAAAAGGGGTGTGGCTCGTTCTGTACATCACTGATAAGTAAGAGGCCCTGCTTTTATTGTCCTGGACAACCTGAGGGGTCCTGTCTACTTCGGTTTGATTGGCTCTGTTGCTTATTTGCCTGTACAGTCTGATACATTGTGTTCAGGAATGTGTGTTGAGCAAACCTGTCTACCTCATGACTGGTTAAGTAGAGATGAAAAAAATGTCTGAGATTCCTATCTCACAGTCAAGGAAATGTCTGAGATTCCTATCTCACAGTCAAGGCTACGCCCCCACTGACAACATTCCCCATCACCCCAACATAGCACCTTGGTCTTGGTCCCAGCCTTTACTTCCTGAACTTTGATGGTCATCCCAAATGTTTGTTATAGCAGAAGGAACTTTCCGGTTATACTGAGAGGAAAATATGACATAATGACCTTTATGCTTGTGGAAAAGTTGCTCTTTTTGTTTGTTTCTTCCTGTTTGTTTGTTTGTTTTGTTTTTGTTTTTTGCAAAATAGACTTCCCATCTATTTTCTGTGGTACACAAGAACACCCTTATTGTGGACTATATGTGGCCGTGTGCATGGCTTTGGGGAAACTTAGGATACATGGTCCCTGTTGCTAGTCTGAGTTGCCACCTTGCAAGTCAGTGCCACTTTAGTGGCTTCCTCTCCTTGGAAATGCCTTGGATATTATAATACTCTGGATCAGATCACCAGGAATCCAAAAACACTGTCATGCCAATTAGTGTCCTTAAGCTAGATCGGACAGGCTGCTGCTCTAAGTGCAGAAAGAATGAAGGGAGGGAAACACTTTCTGGAGATTGAGTCGTGCTGTCTTTGACTCTTCCTTGATGGATGTTTCCATTTCCCCCTGAGGGAGGAGGGTGCCATTCATCTGGAACAGCTACCTCAGAAGGGTTTATCCTTTTCAGAAGTTACCTTTGAAAAGTTTCTTTGATAGTTATATATCTGGGCTTCTCTGATTTGGATTATTTTTTTAAACGTAGGGCACCACACATAACCAGTTTAGGGTTGCTATTGGGAAGAACAGAGCAGACTGGTGCTAAATAAAGCATTTTAGGATTTTCAAGCAGCAATAATTCTCTTCAAAGATGCTCAAAACTCACATTCTTATATTAGGATTATAGCAATAACAGTATAGAGAAACGCATCCAATTATCTATTTATTTATAACACACAGACACACACACACACACACACACACACACACACACACACACACACACCACTCCATTTGGACATCTGTATACTTGAAGCAAACAGATAAAGGACTGCTCTGACTATGCAGTGCATATTCTTTTGTGCACAGTATCTAACAGGTTAACTCTGAGATGGATCATAAATGAGCCTTGCATTCTCCTGGGGGATGCGAGCATGGCCGTTGTCCCCGTCTAACTGTGAGTAAATGAGTTTGTGTGGGCCTGATATCCCTGGTGCTATACTTAGGGGCACTACCAAGTCTTCCCAGAGACAGAATGTTTAATAGCAATAGAGAAACCCACAGCCTCCATCTTTACAGGGACTTTTATTTATTTCGCAATATGCTTTCCCAGCCTGACCCAAGAGAGGGTTCACTTTACAAGACTACAGCTGTGTCCCTGCTCGACACTGGCTCTGCCAGCCAGGTGCTCCTGAGAGCAAGCTTCCAGCTATGAGTCTGGACCAGCTGTGCTGGGATTGATTCCTGCCACACAGGAAACAACACTGAAAGCCAGAACTAGGTCAGAAAACTGCCTCCCTCATCAACTCATGCCAGCTCCAGCTTGTGTCCTCATTTCCTGCATTGCTGACGCCTGTCCCCGGTCCTCTGTGGTCCCAGTCATGTGGCCTCTATCTCAATGGCCCTATAGAGGTTTGTAAGCATTCACCTTGTGGTTGGAATACTGCTCTCTACTTCAGAGTGTTTCCTGGTTCCAGACTAAGACAGAGCAGTCCATTCTTAGCCAAGAAATGAGGCAGTCAGCATCCATCCTCACTGGCTCAGCATCTTTACTTGACTTCTTTCAACATCCCTGCAATTAGGATTCATGCCCCATGTCCTAAACTACTTCACTTCTGAATTAATTGGTTTATCATTGTCCACAGCTCACCTTTGCTGGCATTAGTGTAATTTTCCTGGCCACACATGTACATGCAAAACTGCTTCTTGGGACTCTGTCTTAGTCGGGGTTTTCTATTCCTACACAAAATATCATGACCAAGAAGCAAATTAGAGAGGAAAGGGTTTAATCAGCTTATACTTCAATATTGCTGTTCATCACCAAAGGAAGTCAGGACAGGAACTCACACAAGGTAAGAACCTGGAGGCAGGAGCTGATGCAGAGGCCACAGAAGGATGCTGCTTACTGGCTTGCTTCCTCTGGCTTGCTCAGCTTGTTTTCTTATAGAACCCAGGACCACCAGCCCAGGGATGGCAGCCCTCGAAATGGGCCCTCCCACCCTTGATCACTAATTGAGAAAATTCCTTACAGCTAGATCTCATGGAAGCATTTTCTCAAGGGAGGCTCCTTCCTGTGATAACTCCAACTTGTGTCAAGTTGACACACAAAACCAGCCAGTACAGACTAAACTATCCCAGCCCTGTCTGTACAGCTAAGCACTGGGCCAGGAGACTTAGGGTAATATTGGTTGGATCTCAGCAATCCATAGTTACATAAGCTGAAACTATTCTTCCTTCCCTAATACTAGAATGTGCCTCTCCTTTGTTGAATTTTTCTGCATCTGATAAGACTCAGCTCATGCATCCATTTTCTATTGAATCTACTGTGGTTTCTACCCTGAGGTAGGAGGCACACCCTCTCTCTGAACCTTCAAAAGGCCTGTCATAGATTTCAGACATGCACACACAAGAATTATGATTGCCTACATGCATATCTGTCAGCCACTTCCATAGTCTGTGGGCCTAACATGACTAACAAAGTACCTAGTACTATATGCAAGCATTCAATTTTTCAGTGAATGAATGAGTCTCAGTCTTGTATTCTGCATCCTCTATCTGTCATGAATAATCCCTTACCCCGTTCCTTGTTCCTGTAATACAAATCTTCAAGGTCCATTCCACTCTGCCATTTTTGTTCACTGGCTTCTGTTCGTAAGCTGTGGCATCATACCAACAACCTAGACCTAACGTTTGTGTTGCCCTTCAGTTCTGGCCAAGGATGGATGGTCTCCAAGAAAATCCATTAAAGTTTCTACTGGTTTTGACAATGACTGGGATCCTGGGACAGATGAACAGCATTTATTTTTTATTTTTTATTTTTTATTTTTTGCTTACAGACAGGAAACAATGTGATTCTCATAAACTCCAAACCCTGGAGAGAAATGCCAAGTGTATCAACCTTCCTTCTTGATAGAAAAGTACAAAAAATTGAATGAATTGCCTTTAATACCTTTAATGATGATTAATGAGGTGATGAAATATTTTATGGTGAAGGGTTTCTGTAAATCCAAGATCAGTGTTTGAAAACTGAGCTGAGTACGGTGTCAGCTAGGATCCACATTCTGCTTGGATCAGGCGCTCTTCTGAGCCTATGAGTCAGCCACAGTGACCCGCCATTATGTCATGGTCTCGGGCCATCTACTGTGACTTTCCTTCCCTTGGCACATCAAAACTTAATATTCAGAGTGATTTAGAGTAGGCAAGACATGCATTCCTTCTTTTAGGGAGAGGAGAATTATCCAGACATTTCCCCCAAAACATCTACATCCTCGTAGGATTTCTGCAGGGTCAACATCAAAGGAAGGAGACATTTCCCCTAAAACATCTACATCCTCATAGGATTTCTGCAGGGTCAACATCAAAGGGAGGTCTCCTTTGTGAAGAGTATTCTGCTATGCCCAAAATCTCTCCGAGGGAAGTTGAGAACAGAGGAAGAGTGAGAGAGAAGGAGTTGGCAGGCCTCTGTTTTTCTATGCACAGAGTACTTGCTGACCAAGTTGTAGCCAAGTTTCCTTGCTCTTTTGGGCCTTGTTCTGTTCAGTCAGCAGCTTCAGTTACCTCTGTGGAGATTGAAGAGTAGGTCAGCTTGTCTAACTGTTATGCCCAGTTGGATGCTTAGAATCACTTCGTGATAACAAAGTGAGCCGCCAGGGAGGAGGGTCACAGTTTAAATCCCGCTGCCAGAGCATCATTTCTGGCCTACATTTTGAGTATATTCTAACAAACATGCTTTTTAGGTTTTCCTTTCTTCTTCCTGCCCCTCTTCTGTGCTTTCTGGTACAGACTTCTTACCTTCTGGTAAGAAGCTACAGAAGGACCTCCCTCTCCCACCCACTGGACATATGGTTTCCTTTTCCTGTATTCAAATTAACAGTTGACCTGAGCCTCTTACCCCAGAATTCCTGAACTTGGGTTATAAGGAGAAAAGGAGCCTGAAATCTGACCTCTCTGGTCCCTAGAACTCTAGGCCCCTTTTGCACCAGCTTCCTGTAAGCTACCTATCTCTCACTTCCCACACTGCCACACTGGAGAAAGGGATGGGGAGTAGTTTTCAATAACATTTATTGGTGTGGACCTGAAATGCAAAGGGGAGGAGGAAAAAGAGACACACACATTGGAGAGAGACATTTGCTTGGGTTCTCTCTCAAGGGATGAGCACTATGACAGGTCACTCAATCGAAAGAGACCAGCCCTAAACACAGGTACATAAAAGCATTACTTAGGGACCACTGAGGTGTTTTACCCTCACAGGGTCATTAGGATGGCAGAGCTCTTCTCTTCTTTCCCATCTTCCTGAATAGGGCCATGGTTCACCCTGGAAATGAAGGGCTGCCATTATTTCTTGTTTCTTTCAGCCCCATTTCATTCCTGGTGGGAAAATAAAGACCACGTTCCTCTTCCCTTCACCTCACCCCTCTTTTATAAGACGTAAGTTCACCCTAGGAAGAGATAGCATCCCAAGAATGTGAGGTCTGACTCACCCTCCCCCAGATTATTGACACCAAGACTTCACCTCCAGAAAGAACACCAAAAAGAAAGAAAGAAAGAAAGAAAGAAAGAAAGAAAGAAAGAAAGAAAGAAAACATGCATACACACTCACACACATGCACACGCACTCACACACAGACACACTTGCAGACACACACATCACCACCACCAGCAGACACTTCTGGGAAAAGCAAACCCCTAAGTTCTGCAGCACTGAGAAGTGTGGAGAGTGCCAGGAAAGGAGATGATGGGTCTCAAGGATAAACTTCCCAGCTCTGCCAGAGGGAACTCACTTTATTTAGAGCATGGAGAACTCCATGCCCAAGGATGTTGTCAAAATCAGTGAACATCTTGGTGAGGGGCAATTAAGGAGGCACTCAAGGCCTTTTGATGTAAGCAGCAGAAAGCAAAACAGCAGGTCAGGCAGCTCAAGGGAGAGAACAAAACAAAGAGAGAGCCACAAGAGCCTGCTAGGATCTTAGAACCCTCTTAGTCTGGAGGCTGTTTGCTGTGCTAGCCTGTAGTCACAGAGGCGAATTAGGACACAGTACAAGCCAGCCTAAAAGCCTGTCTAAAACACACACACACACACACACACACACACACACACACACACACACACGTCAGTCAACACAGGGTAGAATGTTCCGTGGTATTAGAGGCTTATTATCAAAATCTAAAGCATTAGCTACTCCTAGCCAGAGGCATCTTCTAAGAAAGTAAATGAAGAAACAGACTCATATCTGCTTCAAAGTCTCCACGCGAGCATAGATAGGACTGTGCCTTCTCAGGAGTTATTGAGGGGATGGAAATCCAACCTAGAAGCGAAAGGGGAAATCCAGGTTGGCACTCCCTGACAAGAAGTAGATGTGAACACAGAACTATTTAAATGGTAATAGCAAACAGTTAGTCATTTATAGATCATACAATAAAGAATGAAAAGGCACATGGTTGAGAAGTTTTCTATAATATGTGTCCTGTATGCTGACGGAAGGTGGCCAGACCACTGCATAGGAACAGGCTGGGGGAACTGTGGCGCACACCTATAACCCTAGTACTCAGGAAGCAGAGAGAAGAGGGTCATGAGTTCTAGGACAGCCTGGACTACATATTAAAATCCTGGATCAAAGGAGAAAAAAGATATTTACCTTTAAGCAAGAGGCTACCCACTAGGGCCAGAGGGTGGGCCTCTAGCCACTGAGCACATAAATTTCAAACACAACACTACCAACTTTGTAGAATAGAGAAAATGTGAATAGACTTGGTACATACGGCCCGCCCTATTTTGGTTTGCTACATAAGCAATACAAAGCACCAGAGATTGGGGTGGCTTAAAGAACAAAAATGGTTTTCTTAAAATTCTGGACCGTCGGGATGAGGAGATGATGGTTCAGCTGTTAAAGGCTAGGCTCCCAATCAAAGCATCAAAATGCTGGATACTGTCATTCCAAGATTAAGATGCCAGAGAGGCCTGTTTAGGTATTTTTTTTACCTCCCACAAGCATCTTTGTGTATTTTTACCCTTGCATCTTACTGGCTTAGAGACCAAGCCAATCAAATCATTTGTTCTTAGTGACATTCTTAAAGCCCCTGTTACAAATACAGTTACATTCTGAGGTACTTAAGGTAAGTACTTTAGCATAAAAGTTATTGTCTGATACCAGTCCACCTATAACAGACCCACAAGCAGAATATAGGCAAGAAATGCCTTCTTTTTAAAGGCAGAGTCTCATGTAGCCAACGCTTGCCTCTAATCTCACTTACATAGCTCAGACTAGTCTAGAATTCCTGATCTTCCTTCCTCAGCCTCTTGAATGAAGAAATTACAGGGAGATATCAATATGTTCAGTTTAGAAAATTCCTTTTGAAAGAGCCTAAATGGCTATCCTAGCAGACCCCGTCATCAAAGCAGTTTCCATGAATATTTTCAATGAAATAATGAAGAATAAAATGTTTGAGGGCAATGTTGCATTAAACGAAGAAAAACAGATACAAATGAGCCTGTGACCAAGGGGACTCAGAAGGAAGTTTGAACTCCCAAAAGACAGAGAACTTGAAAATAAACTTGCAGAGATTATATAGTTACTTAATAATACAAATATGAGGGAAACATGAAGAGTGTTTAGAGAATTGTGGGGCACCATTCACAGTGCAGAGAAACACAAATAGAAGTACCAGGAAGACAAGACCAGGAAGGAGATGTTTAAGGACACAGATGACCTACATAGCAAAAACTTTCAGTCAGCTCCAAATAATAAAGAGGGAGAAATCCACTGCCGGACGCATTGTCAAAATGCTCAAAGACGAAGAGACAACACCAAAGGAAAAATGACTCATCCGTGCAGAGAGAACTTGAGAATATTAACCCTGACCTCTTCTCACAGCATCCGGGGCCACATGAGGGCACACAGCCAAAGCACTGGAAGAGGAAAACATCAAGAGCCTACACAGATTCTGTCTGTGAAAATGAAGGCAAAATAGGAACATTCACAGATTTGAAAAGGCTGTTTGTTGACTTGACAGATGGAAATCTAGAGCAACACAACCCTGTCATGTGCCTCACCTGTTCCAATCACAGAAGCTAAGTAGCGATGGGCCTGGTTAGTACCTGGATGGGAGAAAGACTCAAGGGAGAGGGTATTCACACTCCAAGAAAATCACACCACAGTACATTTCTGATATCCATGGGGAACAATAAAGAGTAGTGACAAAACTGTTTATGTAGATAAATTTCAAAAGACAGTAAGGTTGAAACTGTGTTCTTCTTCTGTAATGTACTTTAAAAGAGAAGTTATGTAAAACATGCCTATCATGTCACTGAGTTAGTAGCAGTAATAAAGTTAGTAGCAGTAGTCATTAAAGAAGCAGTAGAATTTGAGGACAGGAGAAAGGGCGGGGCCATGTAGACACAGTGCTGATGTCTGATGTCCCAAAAAGGCAACATTTTAAAAGTTCAATAGACTTGACAAATGTACAGGATGTGGATTTATTTCTCAATGAAGTTTATTGGGGTAAGAAAACATGAGATGGTGACAGGGTTCTTCGTCTCCATGGAAATGAGGACTCTTCCAACTGTTGTGTCAAAAACTTCAGTTGTATTTTGCTTCTTCTCTCTATCTTGAAATACCGTAGATCTTATAAAATGAGACCCTGTAACAATGTATTTCTGAATGACAGCATATACACCTAATACATATGCCATCCATAGCAGCCAAAGAGAATTTGAGTTTCCATGACCGAACTCAGGAAAGAGGGGATGAGAGCAGGTGACAGGGACCTTTCTCAGTTTCCGCCATGTCATCCTTACCAATGACTGGTTTGCTCACCCACAGACAGGAATGGGTATTCAGTTGCATGACAAGGTCCCCCAAACCTCATGACCCTGGTGCAAACTAAGAAAAGGATGTGCTTGGCATGCTACAATGTTTCCTTTCCCCATTCAGACGTTTTCAGTGTTTGAGGAAAAAGTAGCAAAACAGAAACCAAATGGAAGCCTCAAAAAGTTACAACTCGTCAGAGTAGTCAAATTATGTTGAATAAGTGAGACCAGGTGTACCACGAATGTCATTATGTGAGTTGCTGTGGTAGTCAAAGAAAAAGAAGTCCCTTTATTTTTAATAGCCTTACTGAAAAATAATTCTCACCCATACAATTCTCCCACTTACAGTGTGTGTATAGTTCAACAGCTTTTCATCTGCTCATTCACTTGGCGTAGTGCACCTATCACTACAAACTGAATTCCATCTCCCCAGCAACAAATGCTAATATTCCTTTACTTATGAAGGCAGAGCATAAGGTATGATAATTCGTGTGAGGCCCTGGAGAGAGAGTGGAGAACTCAGTGTTCTCCATAGACCACTCAGGGCTCCTGGGCTTCAGTTGGGAGGCAGATATCTTGGAAATGCATTTCCCTAGTAAATTTAGTTTGTGGAAAATGCACTGTGTGGTTCCATTTAAGCCTAATGGGAATGCCAGGCCCCATAGCAAGGCTGAATTGTGAATTACATTCCTCAACACAGCAATCCCCCCATCTTTTCCAAAGCGAGGCAGAGAGAGAGAATTCGAGCTTGGTGTGTGTGTTTTGCTTCAGCAAAGAGGCAATTTGTAATCAAGTGGCGCTGTGTTTTAGCTAGGCAATTTTAAAACAAATACTTGATTTTTTTTTTTTTTAGAAGACCTGTGTGGCTTTCTTTCATTTTCTTCTTTTAAGTTTCAGAATGTGTGAGGAAAAGCTCGTGCAATTTACCTTAAGGTAATTGGGATGTGGCTAGAGGGTTCAGCAGCAGCAAACAGCTACATGCAAACACTCCTGCCCCTTCCTTTCTGTGAGTGTTAAACTCTGAATTGATCTAAGAGCTGACAGAGGCAGGTGACATGATGGTAGTGAAGATAGCTCGGATCTTGCTTCTGCATTCCTACCTTGCTATACATAAAGATTTCCATGTGACTTTTTAAGTATGTTCTTTTGGTCTTAAAAGTACCAGTCAGTAACTCTTTTCAAAAACTGGTTTCTCCCCTGCTGTGTGTGTGTGTGTGTGTGTGTGTGTGTGTGTGTGTGTGTGTGTGTGAAGCAGGTAGGTTTCATTCCGAGTTTTTTCCCTGAAGACAGGAAGAAGTTTATCATGAATTTCGGACCCTCTGTTCCCTCTGCCGGCTGAGGAGCAGTACTGCCAGCCCATTTCCTGGCGTACAGACAAACAGCTACATTAAATGCAAAAGCCTTCTTCACAATTTGAAGACAAATGAAGTTTCTTCTACTCTGTTCTCTTCTTGCACGAGCAGGGTGCAGAAAGAGACACATGCAGGGATCACAGATGCCACAGCAAAGAGGGCAGCCATGGTCTCAGCCTTCAGACACCCAGGCAATGAGTGACAGGAGAGATGACCTCCCCAGAGGAAGATTTGTCAGGGAAACCTCAGGAGTGATCTGAGAATCTGTAGAACCTACAGCCACGCCACAGCAGTTAGTTGTAGTAGTGTAGGGGTGGTGATTAGTATGTTAAATATCCATCTTATCAAGCCAGCATATCCAAGGCTTAGTCCCTAGATTGTGGCTCTGTTGCACATGGTGAATCCTTAGGAGGTAAGGTCTGTGGGAGAAACTTTAGTTACAGGGAGCAGACATGCCAAGGAAGAGACAGATATTAGAGCCCTGGAACCCTGACACCACAGTTCTCTCTCTCTCTCTCTCTCTCTCTCTCTCTCTCTCTCTCTCTCTCT
>JANHMN010000020.1:34249922-34261589 GCA_030674055.1 Rhabdomys pumilio
TCTCTCTCTCTCTCTCTCTCTCTCTCTCTCTCTCTCTCTCTCTCTCTCCATCTATCTTATCTCTGTCTTTCCCTATATATGTCTATCTGTCTGTCTCTGTCTCTCTGTCTTTGTCTGTTTCTGTCTTTATCCGTCTCTCTCTACCTCCTCTGTCTCTCTGTCTCTCTCTCTCCCTTCTGTCTGTCTCTCTGTCTCTCTCTCTGTCTCTCCCCCACCCCCATCTATCTGTCTCTCTGTTTGTCTTTTTCCCTCCCCTTCCCCCTTCTCAGCCACCTTAGGTAGCCAGCTTTGCTCCACCACATTCCCCACGGTAATAAGCGTTTGGCTTCACTACAGGTGTAATGGTAGAGCCCACTTATGATCTTAGGCCTCTGAGATCATGAGCCAAGTTGAGTCTCCTCACTATTTTGTCACAGTGATGAACAGCTGCTCAATACGATGAGTGACATGTGTGCTGTTCATCCTTGTCTCTTCCTTAAAGGGGTAGGGCTGTATCACCACTATCTATTACATGTTACTAAATTCTTACATTGAGTTATTATCTTAACGTCCCTTCAAGAATGGAGTGGGCAGGAGCTGAAGATACAACTCAGGTGAAAAGAGCACTCCCTCAAAAGACACAGGTTCGATCCCAGCATCCACATGGTAGATCAAAACTGTATCTCTAGTCCCAGGGTATCAAATGGTCTCTTCTGACCTCCACAGGCACACATGTGCACAGACATACAGATAGACAAAAAAACCCACTTGTAGATAATAGTAAGAATAATAATAATAATAGCCAGAAAGTACAATATCAACCAACCAGACCTCCCCAGAGCTCCCAGGAACTAAACCACTAACCAAAGAGTACACATGGAGGGACCCATGCATGGTTTCAGCTGCATATGTAGCAGAGGATGGCCTTGTTGGACATCAATGGGAGGAGAGGCCTTTGGTTCTGGGAAGGCTCAATACCCCAGTGTAGCGGAATGGCAAGGTAGGGAGGTGGGAGTGGGTGGGTGGATGGGTGAGCACCCTCATAGAAACAAGGGAAGGAAGGATGGGATAGAGGGTTTCCAGAGGGGAAAATGAGAAAAGAGATAACATTTGAAATGTAAATAAATAAAATATCCAAAAAAATAAATAAATAAATAATCCGTTTCACATCTTACTGCCTTGACTGTTATGGCAATGGTAGACAATCAGCTATCTAAAGGGCACCCCTGGGTATGTTGTACTAGGGAGTCTTACATTTCCAGTTGTTGACATCCCCTGTGTTTGTCTGTGGCTGTGGCACCATCCACCGACAGTCTTGTTAGGCAGCGCCGTCCTGGATCATAGTTGCAGCCTGTCAAATGTGACCTGTACCTGGTTTCCATAGCTTCGGGCTTCTCAGTCCAGCCAGGTTTCTAAGCTTCGTTCCCACCTAGTTCCCGGCTGCTGTTGTCATGGCACCTAGGCCCCATACATCTCTGTCGAGATTATCAGCAAGCAGAAGAGCAGCAGCAACTGCTGCTTTCATAGGTAGAAGCTCTACAATTTGACTTCACAGCTTTTCCCTTTAAATGTTTGCTGCTTCCATTACGTTTCTAAGGCTCTGACAAAACGCCCAAGAGATGGATGAATTTAAGAAACAAACATGTATTTTTGGCTCCCAGTTTCAGCAGTTTCTACCCGTGGTCAGTGCCTCTAGAGTTTGGGAACCATGATAGTCAACATAGTGGCAGAGTATATAGTAGGGTCAAGTTATTTACTTTGTGTTTGCCAGGAAGTAAAGCAGAGAGGAAAGCCAGGGTCCCAGTATTTCCATGAAATCATCATTGTCCCAAACTCTTCCCACCTGGCCCCATATCCTAAATGTCCCATCACCTCTCAGTGGCACTACAGCCTGGCAAATGGCCTTCAGGGGACATCTGGGGTGTGAGTGACCTCTCTAGGACACTTCACACCTAAGCCTTCACACCTGTTGCCAGATGTGGTAGCACATGCCTCTAATCATAGCACTTAGGAGGCAGAGGCAGGCGGATCTCTGAGGTCAGGGTGGCCTGGTCTACAGAGTAAGTTCCAGACCAACCAGAGCTACACAGAGAAACCAGGTCTTGAGGGGAAAAAAAGATATCTTCATTCCTCTCCTAAATTTGGAATATTAGAACTAAAGAAGCAATATGAATTTTGAGAAGTAGATGTACATGTTTTAAATAATAATGTATTTTTACCATTTATGAGTTTCTGCAGGTTAACATAAAAATTCAAAGGCTGGGTTAAAATGGCTAAGTTTTTGTTATGAGATCAGTGATAAATTTGTATAATATGAGTCTAGACAGCATTGCTAAAAGCATCAAAAACACTTAAGGATTTGGTATGTACAATAAACGTGTAGTTTTATTGAAAATAAAATTTGCACCTCTAAAGTCAAATAATAATCTCACAGCACAGTTGTTAAGTTTTGCTGGAACTCCTCTGTGGGAATGGGTGGCTGGAATGCAGAGAAGTCCTTCACAACTGCCACAAGATGCCAGACCCCAATAACACAAGAAAGTCGGGTTCCAAGAGTTTTATTGACATGGCAGATGGTAAATGGTCTGGATGTGCACCCCCCCACACACTTAGATCGGAGGGGACCTGACTTAAATAGGGAGGAGGGAGGGAGGAGAGATTGAGAAAAGAATACTTAATTAGCTATGCCCTCTGGCCTTTAGGTAACTCATTAATATGGAAATCTCTCAAGGCTGAAGCCTGTAGTCACGCCCTCTACCTGTGTAGGTGACACCTCTTTGGGAGGGGCTGCATAGCCTACATGACTGAATGGCACAAATCAAATGGAGTTCTTAGACCTTGTGTCATGACCCTGGGTTCTGGGGGCATGGCCAAATACCTGCCGTTGCCCCATTGGGGTTGGGGTTTGAGGCCTATGCCACACCAAAAACCAAGACACCCTACACGGCCCCACACTCCTCTGTCCAAGAAACCATTTCTAATATTCACAGATATGTGTGACACTGGGTTTCCCCTTGTCTGGCTCTTGCATCGTGTTAGAGCTTGAGGAAAGGCTGGCCCTTTCTGGCCCCTGCTGGCGCTTGCTAGCCTTTTCTGGGTCAGTGCTCTGCTTCACCTATTTTGGGCCAGTGGAGATGGATGGCCCCTGCTGAGCATCTGTTTATTCCCCGACAGCTTGACTTCAGTTTAGAACACTTAGTACATTCCTCAGTAAGACGCGGGCTTTGTGGGTCATGTACCTTACATGTACCTACACATTGTATACAGGCACCTTTTACATAGGTATATTATTTCAAAGTCAGGGCACTTAGCTCCAGGAAGTGGATGTGAGTGAGTGTGTATGTGTGTGTACAAACAAATGCATGCATTTTAATCCTTGCTAAGTCTATGAGTAAATATGATCCAAGTCTCAGATATTTCCACTGATTGGTGGTGTTGATGATGGTAGTGTTCCTTTTTTAAGTTTTACTTTTGCTCGATAGTATCTTGTAAACTTACCAAATTCATGTTCACCACCTCAAACATTTTCTGCCCTTCTTTTGGCTACTTTAGTGTTACAATGGTTCCTTTTGTGAAAGTTCATTTCGGAGGAGGGATGTCAGGCAAACCCAGTAGAATCTGAGTGATGTCAGAACTGTTGTGAGAACCAGAGACACATGTGATGGTCTTTTGCTTAAAGAGGAACGTGAAGAGCATTGCTGACGTTTTGAGACTGTGATCTAGTTATTTTATCCTTATTTCTAGTATATATCATTAGATTTGTCGGGGGGAGGGGGTTGTGCGACACCATACATGTGTGGTCTTAAAAAAGGATGTTTCAGAAAAAAAATACTAGTATATTTGAATACTTCAAAAATGCAAAAAATATACGTCAGAAATAATCAAAATGTAAGAGGAAACAATGCTATAGAAAGAATAATGGATCAAAGCCTGAATTCTTAAAGCAACCCTTGCTGATAAAAGTGCAAGACGTACAGGAAGCAGTGTTAGAAATTAGATAAGGGTAGCTGTGGCCAAAGGGGTTCATGGCCTAGGGAATGCTCTGCATGCATGTGGAAGTCCTGCCTGAATCCATTCACTTTTAAAATGAATACAATTCCAAATAAGCTAAGGAAAATAATTTTTGGAGACAGAGTCTTACTGTGTAGCCCTGACTAACCTGTAATTTACTATGGTGACCAGGCCAGCCTACAGATCACAGTTATCCTCTAGAGTCCTGGGGCAAAGGTGTGATCTATCCACCATGCTCATCCAGGAAAAGAAACTTTAAATGAGCAATAATTATTGAAATTCTATAGTACAAAATTCATCCCCAAAATAGGTATAAGAAGTGAATAAAATAATCTTAAACTCTTCAAAACCACATACAGGTTATAGAAAAGGCTAGTGATATCCCGACTGGTGTGCCAGCAAACTCTTGACACTCCACTAGATGAGGGAAAGAAAATGCAAAGTCAAGCTCATTTGTAAACATGAACGTAAAATTCCTAAATAAGTAATTAGTAATTAAAATACATAATAATAATTCTGAAGAACTAAACACGTGGAATAAGCATGGGGTATACTAACCATGTAAACCATCTCATTTGAAAATATATATTAAACCAACTCTCCATCTTTAAACAGAGGAGAATGCATAATACTAATGAAATATAAAATTCACTGTGGGTTATTTCTAAGCACTAGCAAACAGCAGAGGAAGTTTCCTGTAGCCTGCTGTTATAACAGGCAACATAACCAATGGCAATATGTCAAGAAAATACCAATACAGGAACTAGTTTTGGATACATGTTGTGTCAGCTGTTTTCTACACTATACAGATTCTACCCAATGAAGTTAAAATAAAATGTGCTGTTGATGGAGAAGAGAGCAATTTTTATTATTTAAGATGATGGCATCATCTACGTGGATTCAAAAAAGCAAACTATTAGAATTAGTAAAGATTCAATCAACTTGCTCAGGAATGAAATCAAAAAGCAAACGTAAATGGCTCGGCCATGCTGGTTAGTATCATAAACCACCTCAAACAAAAAAGATGTGCAAGTACGTACAGCTTTCCTCAAGCCCCAAGACATCTCTCGCACTTCCAAAATTAAACAAAAGTCCTAGCTCTTTTTTGAGTACGCAGTTCTAACGATATATTCTAAATCGCCTGATGTGTGTGCTAACAGAGCTCTGCTGTTTAGAGGAAGGAGAAAAGGGAACAAAGCCAGCCATACTTTCAACACAAAGCATCAAAAAATCCAGATTTCTTTTGGGTACTCTGAATATTTCCCTTGCACCGCGTCCCACCTGCTCCCACCAAATGTGTCTAAAGCTAGTTAGGGACCATACAGAGTGTCCTGTGATGATGCTCGCGCTAGAGTAGGTGCAGTGCCCGAACTCCATCCTTCTTCCTGTAGTTTTCCCATAAGTACCAAGCCACAGGTACAGTGAGGAGAAGCATGGACATGACTCCTATGGAGCACATTTTTAGAGTTCTTGCCTCAGAAGGCTTATTTTCCTCTTACATTCAAGTCTGAATTTCATTCTGTGTCAGTCAGTGACTTTGATCCTCATAGTCTACAGGTCCTCACCACCATGCCTAGTTTTGGACACGTGGGAGAGGTATGGGCACACGGAAGAGACACCCTCTGCCTCACGGCTCTGATTCCAGGAAGCAGGCGGCTGGCAGACTCCACTAGTAAGAACGTGGTCACAGAGCTGCATTAACCTGAAAATAAACCTGGAGACAGTTGGATGTCCACATGTGAGGTAGCAGAAAGGGAAAGGATTCTGGTTGGAAATGGGCAGCCTCTGATTACGCCCCGGGACTGGGCAGTCTGAGACTAGGGATGCCTTATTGACACCCCTGAAAAGAATACCAGTACTAATAAAAAAATCTCCCCATGATAATAGAAAAGAATAAAATGTAACAAGAACTCACAGATGCCCAAATACAGATTAGCCTATTAGATATCCTCACACACAGGAACAAAACTGAATTAATCAATGGTACACCGTTGGGAAGAGTCATACAAAGTGCTCCTAATAATGTTAACATTTAGCTGAGGTAGATACTTGGGTGCTTATTAATGTGCAAATTTTATATTCATGTATACTATATACCTAAAATGAAAAAGCATGTTACTGTTGTAAAACTTTCTTTAAAATACTGGCCTGGGTTTCTACCCTGCCTTTGGTTATTGAGTTCCCGGATAAAAGACCCGCACAATATTTGTAAATTATTTTATTTTTGTTATATTTTTAATATACTATATAATACAATCATAAATATATTTGATGTAATATATTTTTATATTTTTAATAAACCTTAAGCAGTACAATAGCCAGGCAGTTGCCTACCCATGCTATTAGAATCTACTTTCCTATTGATAACCCCAAGTTATCACTTACGTTTTACTATATTCCATCTGGGCTGTTCTTAGCTCCAATAGAGCAGCCCTCGGGGCCACACTCTCTTGACCTTCTTAACCCCTGTCTGCTTCTCCTTCCTTTTCTCCTGGTGCTTCCTGCCAACCCTAAGCCAGCAAAACTAAACCGCACCTATGTCTCTTCTGCCCATCTATTGGCTGTCAGCATCTATATTCACCAATCAGGATTGACTTGGGGGCTGGATCACAGGGGCTGCGTGAAGACTCCAGGTCTTGGGCCTGCACTTAGCATTGCAATAAACAGTAAAAGAGAAAACCTCAACACAGTATTATATAATGAGTTCTCTCAATACAGCATATTGGCTAGATAAGCCTTATCAAGCAAAATCTAAAGCTCCAAGTGTTTTTGGTCCACAGTGTTGTAGATTTTGCTTGAATTTCGGGATGTTTATAAATACATAACGGAATGTCCTAGGGATGAGCTGGAAGTTCTGGGGCACAAAACTCATTTATGTTTCATAGGGCAGGTTATACTCATCTCCTCAAGGTGATTTTGTTTGTAACTTAATTTTATGCACACGTGTCTTATCTGTGACCTGTCACATGACATTAGGTGGAGACGTTCTGTTTCTCAATGCTCAGAAACTTCTGGATTGGAGCAAATAGGAGTTTAAATTAAAATGCTTGGCCTGTATAAAATTAAGTATATATTCAAGTACACATGTGTTCCTCATTATTGTGTAATAATGAGGTAGTGCCTGTGAAGACATTTCCACAGAGCATTAACTGGGGGGGCGGGGGGGGGGGAGTCCTGTACTGAATGTGGGTAGAGTCATGTCATGAATTGGTGTCCTGAACTAAATAAAAAGAGGGGAAATGACAAAGCCACCTGAACACAGGCATTCGTTTCCCTGTCTCTGCTTCTTGTTTATTAAGATATTAAGATATGAGCGAAGTCCCAGCTACATGTCTCTTTTCCTGTGGAACCTGCCTTCATGCCTGTTTACCATGAAACCAGAAAGCAGAATGACATCTCCTCCATTAAGTTGTTTTGTTGGGAATATAGTCAAAACAATGTTCCCTGAGAGGTTCTACCAGCACCTGACCAATACAGATACGTACAACCAACCATTGGACTGAGCCCAGGGACCCAGTGGAAGAGCTAGGGAAAGGACTAAAGGAGCTGAGGGGATTGAAACCCCATAGGAAGAACAACAATATCAACCAACCAGACCACCCAGAGCTCCCAGGGACTAAACTACCAACCAAAGAGTATACATGGAGGGAGCCAGATTCCAGATACATATGTAGCAGCAGATAACCTCATCTGTCATCAATAGGAGGGGAGGGAGCCTTGATGCCCCAGCACAGAGGGATGCTGGAGGGGTGAGTGGCTGGAGGTGCACCCTCATAGAGGCAAAGGGGGGGGAGAGGGTAGGGGGCTGGTGGAAGGGTAACTGGGAAGGGGGATACCATTTGAAATGTAAACTAACTAATAAAGTGATTAAAAAACAAGAAAAGAGTATTTATAATTAATATGGCACCATTCTGGTCCCCAGATGATGGTTTCTCACAAAAGGGATTCTTCAGAGCAGAGAAAAAGATGGAATAGAGAAGAAGGGAGAAGGGAGGGAGGCAAGGAGAGAGGAAAGGGGGGAAAGGGGGAGAGAGGGATATCTATCTAGTAATACAAATGTTGGTTATTAAATCTGATTGCTTTTAAAGTTCTACATACATTGGTAAACAAGATTACTAAAGTAATCTTTTATGTATTAATGCTGTATTCACAGTTGGTCCTTCATTTTCATGGCTTTCACATCTGTGAGTTCAACAAACCATGCGCTGAAATGGAGTTAGGTCTACATTGGTGGCACCTGTAGAGAACATGCTTTTTCTGTAGGGAACGTGTAGGGAGTAGATTTTTTCATTATCCCCTGCACAGAACTATATAACAAATACTTACATAGTACTTATGTTGTATTAGGTATTATATGCTTGGGATATGTACAAATATTGCATACTGTTTGGGAAGGGATTTGAGTATCTGTGGATTTGATTATCTTAAGGAGATTCTGAAAACAAAACCCCAAGGACAATTTTCGTATGCATTCACAAATGATTAAGCACTTATAAATATACAGTATATTTATGAGTATCATGTTCATATGTCTCTATAAATATGTATTTGCACTAGGAAATACTATGAAAATAAATAAGAAACTAGTTAAATACAGTAATAAGCCAGGGCTACAAGCAAGATTTTCAGTGTTTGTCTTTTAATGTGATTTTGATTTTTATCAGCATGTAAATGAACATCCTAGTTTTTAAAGTATGGAAAAAGTAAACTAACAAGGCAATAAACAAATATATTTATAACCTGTGAGAAAGTAGAACTTTCTTGGGAAACAGAATATAAACCCAGAAGGCATAAAGGAAAGAAGAAAGGTCTATATATTGATATCATCCACATTTCAAACCTTCACTATTTATGAGACATAAGTGCAGGTGAAAAACAAGTTAACAACAGACCCAGGTGTCTGCGAATCATCCACCGATGAAGAACTAACAGCACAAACAAACTTGTAAGGGCTAACTTTCTATATATAAGTAAAGGAGCAAATAACCTGATGGCAAATTGGGGCAAAGGAAAATAATAATTTCAAAATGAAAAAAGAGATACAGCTGACCGGTGTTTGTTCTATATTTTAATACTGGCAATCTAATTATAACTGTCTGTAATTAAAATTTAATTAATATCTGAGAGAGAGAAAGAGAAACAGAGAGAGAGAGAGAGAGAGAGAGAGAACAGACTGGCAGAGAAGCAGCCATGGAACCTGTTGCTGAGGTCTAACCTCGCCAGTGAGGCTGTGGGGCAGCTCCAGACTCAGACACCAGATACAGCAGGACCATGATGCTATCAAAGATTGACTCATAGTGAGAGAGAAAGGAAGCCATGGAGATGTACAGCTGCCTCCCTCAACTTACGCCTGATCAGACCAGCTTCTTGTCTTGTGGGCCTGCTCAAACTCAAGGTGACTGGTATACCTCTGTGGCTCTTTAATTACCATCTTTCTTTGGACCTGTCTTCTTACTATTGATTGAAGCGTGGAGAGGCTCTCATTTATAAATATTTAAAAATGAGTAAGCTTGCTTCTGTATTTTCTCCATGAACGCAATCTTAACATCTATCAATATAATCTTTCTGTTCCCGTTTTCCTGATGTTCCCTGAGTCTTAGATGCCATGTTTGCATCTAGATCCATGGTGGTGGTTAGGGTCCCCACAATCTGCTTTTCTCTCCATTGTAACCAGATGAGGATTTCTGTAGGTCTCTATCCACCTCAGAAGGAGGCTTCTTTGATGAAGTAAGAGCTACACTTGTCTTGGGCATAAGGGTAAGTTTACAGGATGGAGTTATTATACTAGTATTTGAGAGTAACAGTAGTAACTTCTCTGCCAAAGTCCATGACCTCGATAGCTACAGGTAGTCAGCTTGTTTTATACTATCAGACAAGAATTCCCTGATAACAGGACATTTGCTGCCATGAGATGGTGTCTTCTCTATATGACAAGGAAGCTGAAACCATGAAATCTCAAAAGCATCTATCTGAACAAGACCTGGATAGTGACAACACCAGCTGACATGCCACCGTTGTTGGGGGAAATCTCACAGGGCCCCACATCTAGATGAAGAGCTACAGGCAATTATTGGCTGCTGAGAGGAGAATCAGTCTTTTCCAAGGCTGAGCCCCATGATGGGTTATCCAATCCCATGTGGTCATCCCATAATACATATACATATACATATACATATACACATACACATACACATACACATACACATACACATACACATACACATACACATACTAAATTGGATCAGTAGGGCGTGTGTGTGTGTGTGTGTGTGTGTGTGTGTTGTATATATAACAGTTTTTTAAAGTTATTAATTTTAGAGGAAATAGAGGAGACACAAGAGGAGTTTGAGGGAAGAGAAGGGAGCACAAATATGATGAATATAATATACATGTAGGAAATTCTTAAGAAATTAAAGATTAAATGACAATTTAATTTTTAAAAGGATTTATCCATATATCATCAATATTTTTAACTACTTAGAATAATCCCTTAGACTCAAGTAAACCTTCATTTCTCATGAGATATCCAATGAATCTCTAGTTTATGGCCGTGGATGAGGTTACAATGTGTGTGGGTACTGGGTATTTTTATACTATAAAGAGCACAGCACCCTATGCAAACACTTGTATTTCAACCAAGAAATGAGCAAAAAGCCTACAGGGCTCTGCTGAGGAGTTAGTGTAGCTGGGCAAACTGGGCTTCAAAAATACCAGTTTCTTTAGGACTCAGCTATGTGTTGCCTTTACAGAGGTTGTCTTTAGCTGAAATACGTATGTTGTACAGAACACATAGCCTGACGTCTAAGTTCCAGTAGGAGGCTCCCTGGAGCAGCTATGGTGTTGAAGCAGTATATCAGGTAAAGAAGCTATTAAGTATATTTTTATCACACAGCAGTGATTGTACGTACTTTTAATCTTTTCAGCCATGCTGTGAATGTAGATGGTAGGCAGGGATGAGAAAAGCAGCTTAGAGGAGTTGAAATGATTTACAGAGCCGGCAGTTCGAACAACTGTGGTGCCAACCCAAAGGGGGTTGATACCAAATCCAGCTCCCTTAAGGGGCTCTGATTCACATGCAGACTTCTCTACTTGGTACATTAGAAAGCTTACCTCCCCACTCTGAACATCACAGGCTCTCTGGTGTCATCATACAAATGATTAAAAAAAAACTGTCAAGCACCATGAGTGTCTGCCATCAGTATTTAAATCTGAACTATTTTCCATGTGTCACATTACTTTTCTTGCCTCAGCCACCCCTAACACATCCCCTTCTATTTTGGTTAATTTTCTCACTTTCTTAGGATTTAACATGTAAGTCTCTCTCTCTCTCTCTCTCTCTCTCTCTCTCTCTCTCTCTCTCTCTCTCTCTGTCTCTCTTAATATGTGTGTATACGTGTGAGTGTGTTTATATGGGTGTGTGTATGTGTATTTGTATGTGTGAGTATGTGTGTGTTTGAGTGTATGTATCTGTATCTATAATTGTGTGTGAGTATTATGAGTGTGTGTATTTGTGTGTATAAGTGTGTGTGAGCATAGTGTGTGTGTATTTGTGTGTATGTGTGAGTATGTATCAGTGTGTGTATATGTGTCTGTATTTGTGTGTGTGAGTGTGTTTGTGAGTGTGTTTGTGTGTGTATTTGTGTGTGAGTGTGTGTATTTGTGTGTGAGTGTGTGTAT
>JANHMN010000020.1:34278644-34298185 GCA_030674055.1 Rhabdomys pumilio
AGAGAGAGAGAGAGAGAGAGAGAGAGAGAGAGAGAGAGAGAGAGAGAGAGTATGTGTGTGTTTAATCCATAACTCAAAAAATCATAATAACACATGTCAAATGTTTGTACTTAAGGTTATAAAAATTGTGCATAACAGCAAAAAAAAAAAAAACTGGACTTGGAAAATTAATTATTTCCTCAATATCCCTACTGAGGAGTTTTTAAAATCACATTTGCCGTGAGTAGTGGAACACTCCTTTCATCACACTTAGGAGGCAGAAGCAAGTGGATCTCTTTGACTTTAAGGCTAGCCTGGTCTTCATAGTGAGCTTCAGACCAGCCCCAGCTGTATAAAAACACCTATCACATTGCTAGTAAGTAAGTTGGGTCATATGAGAGGTGAAGGACCACAGCCTCCAAGGTCCAGGGTCGGTGTGAGGCTCCTTTTTGATGACCCATCTCCCTTCTCTCTTTTCATTTTGTGAGGTAGGGACCCACTGTGTAGTCATTGCCCACCGTTTGCCTCTGTTCTGTCAGCACTCTTCTGCCTGTTGTCTTCTACCTGGGGATTTCTGCTGTTGGCGTCGGCTTTAAGTTAGACTCTGTGAGGAAACCATGAAAGTTCTCCAGAATACTGTCACTAAAGAAATGTCATCAGGAGTGACATGTCACACTGCGACGTCTGCCACTACCCTTGAGTTCCATCCACTGTAGTTCTTTCATTGCTGTGTGTCCCTTTGCTGCCTAGCGTTGACCCCGGGTTCCTTAAAACCTACATTGTTTGTCCCTGGCTGTGGGTGAGAGTTGTGGGTTTGGTTTTTTTTTTCTGATTACCATCTCTGAGCTTTGGGAAAATGAGAAAAACCTTTCACAGCTATCATATTTAGAAGCGTTGTCACACAAAAGCCGTCACCTTTATGAGTAGCTTCCAGGTGATTCTCTGCACCGGATTCTCCAAAATGGACACTCTCCTTTTCAGGGATTCATTTGTTATGAACATGTGACTTACAGGAAGGCACTAAAAAAAAAAATCTGATATTTAGCTGCAAAAGAAATCAAGGTTCAAAAAAAATGGTATCAGGCTTCCATTTGAAAACTGGGTTGAATTGAAAGCTGTAGCTGTGAATGTTCTGAAATATTAGATCTGTCAAGCATGATTTTCAGGAAGCTTGTTGGCATGGTCACCAGTTAGAGCCCTCGAGGAGCAAATGAAGAGATAAATTGGTCGGTGTGACCCGGCACTTTACAGAACAGGTTCATCTATCCACAGTACACAGTCTTCAGAATAATTAAAAGAGATATGTAGGCTCCCTCAATCCCCCCCTCTTAATGGTCTTCTTGTGTTCAAGTGCTTTCCACACCCACCACATGTCACTAATAATTTTGAGATTAAAATGGCTTTACTGTGGAAAGGCTAGCCTGCTATTCCTAGGCCCAATCAGGCCTGCTGTTTGACAGATGACGTCAACAGTCTCAGTGCAATCACACAGGGTAAATATCATCAACTCTCAAAAGGCATGCTTCAGAGAAAATGCAAATCGAAGCTGACTCCAGACTCGCATTCTTACCCCAATAGCTCTCTGTGTTCAGTTCTGTTCTCTGTCCGTCAGTCATGTGACAAGCTGGCAAGGAACTCACTTTCTCTTGTCTCTGCTTTCTTAAGTGTACAACTAACTGTGAATGGCTCGGAGAGCATCTAGGGTTCTTGTTAGCCTTCTGGAAGTTTGACTATTCACTGATTTTTGTACATGCGCAGCAGATGGTGCTATAGAGCAAGAACCAACTAGCTTAGCACCTTCCTTACAGGCCCTGATGACTACATAAAAACAGTTCTTTTCTTTGCCATTCCCATTGTAAGCTGTGGTTATATTTACAAGATGACTTGAATTAAAAAAATCTTCTATTCTATTCTTAAAAAAAAAAAAAAAAAAGAACAGTTTTTTTTCATTCATGTTACTGTTACATAGTCACTAGAAAATTCTTGCATGGTAACTGGAACTGTAAAGAGTATTATCATATTCCTTAAGATATGTCATTAAACACCAATATCTCTAAAATAGAACATCTAGATCATCTCATGATATTGTTACTCTTTTAAATGGGGCGGGGGCGTCAGAAGTGTAAAATTCTCGTTTTAAGACACAAACAGGATGCGTAGAGATGGCTGAGCACTTAAGAACATGGTACTGTTCTTGCAGAGGACCCAAGTTCAGTCTCAGCACCTCTGACATTTGGATCGCAATCCACCTGCAGCTCTAATGTCAGGGATGTCTGGTGCCTCTGACCTCCACTGACATCTGCACTCCTGTGCGTATATGCTCTTACACACATACATGCCACCCACACACACACATACACAAAATGAAATAAATATGTAAAAACATATATGTAAACATATACAGAAGTGCATCATTTGGGCCTTTTCTATTGGCTGCTGTCTGGGTAGAGATTCGGACGGTATCTCTTTGTTCAAATAATTTGCATAATTAAGAATATACTATGCAGCATTTGTATAGTATATGTCAGACGTGTACTATGCACAAATATCTAACTCAATATGTAATTTAAAATGCATGGCAAGACACAAAAATATCATTAATGTACTCATATTTATTAAGCATCTACTGAGAAACCATTGTAACTCTACATGAACAAATAACTAACCCTGCAGCCTGTGTCCCACTAAGGAGGCAGAGCCTATGTGTTAGGTTGTGTGGTAACAGAAAACTTCTATAAAATATCAGATGGAGAGCTACAGAATGTTAAAATGCTCACACTAGATTTTGAGAACCCAGGTGGATATTCCAGATGGGTGAGACTGTGTAAGGAAAGACTAGATTTGAAAACGTATTTTAAAAGTTTTCCCATTTTTCTTGCTTAATATGTATCAAGTTCTTCGTGAACAGCAGAGGAAAAACACAATCCCTCATAGACTGTATCAGATGTCAATGTTGGATTCTGTCAGGAGAGTCCATGGCACACTGTTGTGATAACCTTGCTCTACAGTCCATGCCTGACTGTCTCCCCAGCCCACAGCTCCTTCCCTATAGAATTCTGTTCCTATGTTCTATGTCTGCTACCTAGAGATTTCTGTTTGAATACCACAACCATTCATATTGTATAAACTCATTTCCTATTTTTTAATTGATTTGTACTGAATGTTACCAAGGAAATGTACATAGTCAGACATTCACACACAAACACACACACACACACACACACACAAACACACACACACACACACTATATTCATATTATACATACATGATCACTTAGATCTTCTGGTGACAGGAAAATAGCTGTCTGGGTACCCGCCTGTTGGTCAATCCATAAATATAAGATCTATCCCCAAATTTAAGTCATTATGTGTTCACTGTGTAATGTTTTACAACCAGTGACTAAGCATATCAGAAGTACAAAGACAAACTCATCTAGTAAATTGAAGGACCATCTTTAGAAGACTGTGGCATACAGACATTTTATCAGAACTCCCAGCATGCCTTGCATCCTGAGGTATTTCCTTTCACCTTCTTCTCCTACAGTTGATGCATATATTCCGTATGCCCTTGTGTCAGAACTCCCAGCATGCCTTGCACTCTAAGGCCTTTCCTTGCACTTTCTTCTCCTATGATCTATCCATATATTCCGTATGTCCTTGCTGCCTTCTTGTGGTCTTATCATCAGTCTCTTTAATGTCTAATCTCATCTGTGGCATCTGCCTCATAGCAGACTTGAATTAACATATCACATGAATATAGATCTGCCTTTAATATGAAAACAATCGACCTTCTGTTTTCCCTCTTCCTTGTCATCAATCTTTGATCAATGTTGAATCAGCCCATGGCAACAGGGTGATGATAACACAACTTTCTTACTTATGAAAGTGTAATTAATTCTTGTATTTTTATGAAGAGCCATTTAGCCAGCATGCCTTGTGGCATTAAATGGCATTCTCTTGAGAAGCACACGCATATCTTATTACTCTGTAGACACCTCAGTGCCGTTCATCAAATATTACCAGTTCTCCCTCAGAACACACAGTAGAATTACACCCTCAGTGCACTTAAAATAAATGCAGCCACAGAATTTGGCTAGTGGATTATTATATTGGGCCAGCAAAATATGACTCAAAGTATCTTTCTTTTACTGAGAAGAAACATTAGTAGCCAGCATGCAGACAGGCTCTCTTCTCCCTGCTGTGAGACCTGGGAAAACTTATTTTGATGAAACCTATCTGCCTGTGCTCTATTATGGCCCAGTAACCATTACTCCTCATCAGTTGCACTGGTCACAGCTTGTGACTATTCTGAATCCCCTGGGATTTGAGGACTTATTTAACAAGAACTAGATAGTCTCCCACTAACAACAGCAATCAATGCTTTGTTCCCAATGCCCATAAATCAATACCTAAGAATAAATACTAAAAGCTTGGTGAAGTCATAAAGTTTCATCCAAGTTTGGGTGCCTACCACTTCAATATAAATAGTGAGGTTCTTTTTATTATTCATTCAAAGACTGTGTGTTTTCCAAAGACAGCCCTCAAATATATGTTCATTTTTCTTGAGTAAACATAATTAAAATGTAATTAAAGTAGAAATGTTGTAATGGATTTAACATAGCACATGACTACTGAGCTGCACTGTACACACATATACACGTAGTACACACACACATATATACACAAACACACAAGAGATACACACACACACACACACACACACACACACACACCACAACGTGAATTCTTAGATACATACAATGTCCTTGCTTTAACATAGTCAAGATACTCTAGAATTACTTTGAAATATGGAATTCACATAAAAATACAAAATCCCATGTTTACATTTTAACTTTGGAATGGAACATTAAATACCAAACTTTAAAAAGATCACTAGAGAAATAAAATAAATGGAAAACACAAAGAAGAGAAGCAAATGTTTACTAGTAGTTTGACATCTAAATACTTATTCTACCAGGTAGACTTAAGAAACAAAGTTTATTTGAAGAAATGAAAATAAAATCAGTAGACTTAGCCAAAGCAAAAAGCAAAGGAACATATAATGTATGAGATCAAATTCTGATGAGCCTAAGACAAAAGATGACAGAAGAATGAGCTATCTCCACAGTAGTGTGAGGGAGGGCAACACTATGGTGGAGCTCCAGTCATGCATCACAGTCACTAGGTGTTCTCTGGAAAATGTTCTGAGAGCTCCCTGCTGTTTTGTCAGTGTGTACGAATGATCTCCCATCTTTCAAAGAAAATTAAGTGGTTTCCTTCCCTCCCTCCCCTCTTAGGTTAATATATTAAGGTAGTAAATGCTTAAATGATGATAAGCCAACACTTTAGAGTTCTGGTCTTATCTTTTGCTATTCTTCTGGAGCAAGTGATATCAATAAACAGATGGACAGATGGATGGATAGAAAGAGGGTGGATGGATGGATGGATGGATGGATAGGAGAAATGCATGGATGGGTGGGTGGATAAATGATTGATGAATGGATAGATGGATGGATGGAGGGGGAGGAATGCATGGATGGGTGGGTGGATAGAGGATGGATGGATGGATGGATGGATGGATGGATGGATGGATGGAGAGGGGGAGGAATGCATAGATGGGTGGGTGGATAGAGGATGGATAGATGGATAGATGGATGGAGGGGGGAAAATGCATGGATGGATGGATGGATGGATGGATGAATGGATAGATGGGAATGGATGGATAGAGAGGGATGGATGGATGAACAGATGAATGGATGGACAAACAGGTGGACAGACAGACAAGCAGGATCCCCTCATCCTAGTTTATATTGTCTTTCAACAGGATCTAGAAAAACCTTGGAGATAAATCTCTGAACACATCTGAGTTTCTATTTTGCTTCAGTTGAGGTGGGAAGACCCATTATAAATGTGAAGAGAATATTCTCCCTATGGACTGAGTTCCTAAACTGAATAAGAAGGTGAAAACAAGCTTGGTGCAAGCATTCATCCATCTCTCTGCCTCCCGAATCTCAGTTCAGTTTGGCCCATTGCCTTGTGCTTTCTGCACTGTGGCTTCTCCACGATGATGGACTGTACCTCACATCTGTGACCCAAATCAAAACGTTCTTTCCTTAAGTTGTTTCTGTCAGGTATTTTGATCATATCAGTGAGAAAAATGAACAGTACACCCCTCATGGACAGTTGTGACTACAGTCTAGAAAACTGTTAAAACCGCATTCCTCAAACATGACTGTCAAAGGAGAACTTGAACTATATTCGGGGTGGGTACTCAATGGGCTAGCCCAGAAGGCATTCCACAGGTAAAGAGTCTTACTGAATGGAATTCTAAAGATGTAAACATTTAAGATCAAAAGATACACTCACAGTGGACAAGCGTAGATGCCCCATCTCCCAGAAAAAGGGCTTATCAGCAGAGCAGAAATAGAATATCCTAAGGAGATGGAGACATGATCCTGACTTGATGAATTAAAACCTGCTGGGAATCCAGATTTGCAACATAGTTTTAAGAATGAGGATGCAGGAGAAGGCTGGCCTGACAGGGAAGCTCAGAAGAACAGAGGTTTCAGGTATGCTAACCAGTAGAAGGAACTGAATGGAGCAGGGGGAAGGAGGCCATCTGTCCCCAGTTACGACTGACTCTTAGGATAAAAATATTGTTCATTAGAGTAGCAGAAGATGCCGTCTCTGTCTGCATCCTCTTCTTACTGATAATGGTCAACCTTCCAGTGTCTGCTGACACTTGTAGACAAAATCGTTTTCATGTCCTCTGCTGTGTGGCTCAGGACTGACCAGTAGAAGCAATAAGCAAATCGTGACTAGTTCTTACCTTCTTCTGTTCCATATATAGTCTAAAATTTATACAACTGAAGAAATGAAGGAAAGAAATCTCAAATCTGTCTAAAGTCTGACTTCGCGAGTAGGCCTGGTTTGTCAGATAGGCCCATCAGGATATATCCCACTTCTGACAAAAAAAAAAAATCTGGCAAACTGCATGCTTCGCTGTGGGAAACTCCAAGTCACTCAGAGTCAATATGGTAGAAGAAAAATGTAAAAGGCAAAACTTGAATTTCATCATTTTGAAATGTCAAGAATGGGTTCTGATGGCTTAGATTGGAGTTTTGATTCTTCATCATAGATCTGAATGGTTATATTTCTCTCAGAATCGGTGCATTTCTTGAAAGTTGCCAAATAAAGAGCTTTTACAGTCTCTGTGGCTCATGTAGTTCACACTTGTACATTTTATTCATTTCCTGAATCTATTCAGATGTACATTGGACACTGACAAGAGCAACCTTCTGGCTTAGCAGGCTGCTTTATTTTTGTTCATTCCATGCTAGGGATTGAACCCAGGACCTCGTATATGCTAAAAGCAAATTCTATCACTGAGCTACATGCCCAGCCCTTGGTTTTCTTGTTGATTTGGTTTTGGGGTTGCTTTGGTTTCTGTTTTGAACCAAGTATTCTCTGTGTGACTCAGGCTGGCCTTGAACTTGCCAGCCTAGAACTACCTATATTCCTCCCAGGTTCAGGAAGTGTAAGCATGTGCTACTGCACTGATCTAAATGGAAGCCTCTGTGCCTTACAAACTTCAATGATATCCTAGAAGAACCATTTCATAGTCCTGAAGCAGATGTATGCATTGTGTCAGTGTGGGTATGTGTACCAAGCCAAGGATTTCTCCTCAGGCATTGTATGTTGTTTAAATATGCTTGGTCCAGGGAGTGGCACTATTAGGCACTGTTATGTGGCTTTGTTGGAGGAAAGTGTCATGGTGGATGTGAGCTCTAAGACCCTCATCCTAGCTGCCCAGAAGCCAGTCTTCTCCCAGAGGCCTTCAGGTGAAGATGTAAAGCTCTCATCTCCTCCTTCCTGGACACTGCCAAGCTTTCTGCTTTAATGATAATGGACTGGACCTCTGAACCTGTAAGCCAGCCCCAATTAAATGTTATCCTTATAAGAGTTGCTTTGGTCATGGTGTCTGGTCACAGCAGTAAAACCCTAAGGCATATATCTTCAGGCAACTGGAAGAAATGACAACATTGATAGTCACCAGTCACTGGCACCTAAGTCACTTGGGAACTTAGTTTCTCACTTTCTCTCGGTACATAAATCATCTGCACTCTGCTTCATAACTAAATACTTTTCATTTCATACACGAGTGGGAATGTTCTTGTGTCCCCTGTTACTCCTCTTGGATGCTCTGAGTAAAACTTAGTCATGAAAACACAGCAGCAGGCAGCACACTTTGTGCTTGTAACTCAAGTCTCCAGTAAGTTATGTGATTCCTTTGCAGATGTGAATGCTTTGACAAATGACAGCCATCTTACTCCATTCTTGAGGGGACTTAAAGCATTGACATAAGATGCAATTTAGATAGATTTTCTTCATTTGAGATCAGGTACCTGGAAGAAAAAACTTAAGGGCTATTAGCATAAGGTTATAGAGCTTACACTGCAGCCTGCTCCTGTCTCTTTAGTGTTATGGTCTTTTTTGTTGTGAAGCTTGAGCTGAAGCCTTGAGCTTCTGAGCCATGTATCCAAACATCTAAGTGCGTGCTCCAGAGATGTACATAACCGTAATTACCTCAGAACATTAAAAATGATTTCTTTGTTTAGTGGTCCAGCACTTACAAGGCATCCCTAAGATCCTGGGTTTTATCCCCAGAGTCAGAGACAAAAATAAAATCATTTTGAATGAAAACACTTTACAAGGATTTTCTTCCTTTCACCATGAGGCAGGACAATCCATGACGTCTCACCTTTGATTCCCTGATTAGTTCAGATGTAAAAGAATGTGATTGCTTGCTTATTTTCTTTCCGAGGGCAATTTATTGAGCTCCCTCAGCACACTGTACTAAGAAGGCATTTCAGGAGATAGAACAGGATAGTACCTCGGTACATAGAACTGCCTGTCCTTAACTTCAATCCCAGCATGGTTCCCAGACTTATATTCAAGTATCACATGATTATTTACCAGGATTTATGATTTTTGATAAGACTCTGAGCCATAGGCTTGTTTCAAATTTTAACTTCTGTATCACAAAAGGTCAACTATCCTTTACTACATGCTATGTGAGACGGTATTGTTTTTAACCTAGGAAGGGCAGACCTGTTAAATTGTCTATGCTCACACTCACTCCAGATGGTTCTGGCCAAATTTGGCGATATTACTATTGAGATTTGTCCCATACACCATGTGCAATCTTTAGCTCCACCCATATCTGAACAATTTTAAGACAAACCAGGTGTCATTTAGTATTTACAAAAACAAAACTATGGTTTCTGTGTCACAATTTGAAAATAATTAGCTTTTGAGCAAATTATGTTTGGTTGGCTCCTGTCTACATCAGGTAGACAGACACTAGGTGGCGACATGCGAGCTGCAAAAGCTTCTTGTTCTTCTAGAATCTTCTGATTCTGGGGCTGTAATGTAAATTCAGCTCCTGTGAGGTCACTACTATTCTTAGTTACTGTTTACCATGCTGCTTGTTTTAAAGCTTAAAAACTTCAGAAAGAATAGACTAGAGTAGCCTTTTAAAGACAGCTGAAAGGCAATCAAGTGTTGTATGTGTCATAAGCCACCACAGACACTTGTAATTAACAAGTTTATTATGCTACTAAATGGGAGAAGTATGATAAATATGATAGTTCTGATGCCAAAAATGTATTTTTACAATGTGACTTGCTACAACCAGATCTCTACTTCCCAGCAGTTCAGATATAGGTAGGTGTGCATATTAGAGGCCAGAGATGAAATACAGTCGTAGGGTACCAAGTGGTTACCAGTTCTGTTCCTGCCTTGGACACATATGAAACCACTTTGCTGTTGTTATTCCTGCTACTAGAGATCAAACCCACATCTTGAAAATGATAGGCAAGTGATAAAACATTAAGCTAACGAAACTTTTAAAATGGATTGAGGTAATTACAAAGGGGTCTCTGCAGTGCCTTTTAAGAGAAACCTAAGAGGGCTGAGGAGCAGCAGACCTATCAGGTCAGAATGTAAAACACATGGCTACCTCTGCATAGATGTTCTCGGTCAACGTTGAACCAGAATTGTCTCTTAGAGCAAGCACCCGATGCTGACTGAGGGGATAAGCATAGGTTCTCATATGAAGGTGCATTTACTCACACCTGTAAATGTGTGTTTGCTTTCTGTTGTTATATGTTGCTTTCTTGGAAGGGGGAGGAGGCCGTCACAGGCATTGGTTCCCAAATCTGATCAACAGAACTCAACAATGCTTAGAAAATGTATGTGTGGGGCAGAATTCTCTGAGGGTCAGCCTGGGATTTTGTATTTACTGCAAGATTGCCTGTTGATGTCCAATGGCTACTTGCATTGGAGTGCTTGCTGTACAGTATGGTATGGGGATGCTTCTTGTTCTTTAAAAGTTGAAAGTGACACCATCGTTTTTATTAGAGGCCATGGATACACTTCAGAAGGAGATGATTTACTCTTGAATGACAGCCACTATGAATATCCCCAAACCAGCATTAGGTGAAGTCATTGTCCCCTCCAGAAATGAAAACCAGTGCTTTCATGAATGTTGTGTGTCAGAGTGAACCTTGAGTGACCCACCGAAGGCCCATATACTGAAAGCTTGGACTCAGGTGTGGTTCTGTTGAGAAGATGTGGAAACTAAGAAATAGGACAGACTGGGAAGTCTTAATTCATTGGATTGTGTCCTCAGTGGAGATGGTGGAATACCAGACTCTTTGTCTCTCTTTTGATTCCTGACTCTCAGGTGAACACTTGTGTCCCACTGTACATTGCCGCCATCAATGTTGTCTCTTCATAACCAAAATAACAGTACTATCAGTTATAGAGAGCAATCTCCCAAACTGTAAGTAGTGTGTTATTGTAGTAACAGGAAACTAAGTAATACAAGCTTACCGTGTGTGTGTGTGTGTGTGTGTGTGTGTGTGTGTGTGTGTGTGTCTAATTCTTAATCTCTAAGGATTCTTCTTTGTCAAAGAAATGAGCACTTCTCAGTTTTTATCCTTCTCCCTTTGACCAACGGGCCCACTAAATGTCGTAGACACTAACCTTCTGTTTTCTAGCTTCAATATCTCAATTGAGTGGAAGGACTGTTCTTCGTTGCCAATTTGTATTTAGTACTAGCTTTGTGTTTTAAGTACCCGGTGATGATAGTCACTTGCTTGTTTATCTACTGCTAGGAGCACTCATATTTCATCCAATTTCCCAACTTGGTTTTTATTTGCTAACACTTGAGAAAATTATAAATTGGGAAGCATCTCAACACCAGGCCTCTGATTAGCACTCCTTCTACCTCTTTTTCCTCTCCTCTCTCAATTTTGTGCTGTTTGGCCAGTTCTGTTTCTCCATCATCCTTGAAGAGAAAAACAAAGCATTTGTGTGAATGTTATAAAACAGACCAGCCTGTTCATGGAAGCTTGGTGGATGTCTCTGCTTTAGCTGATGACATGAAGCTGGGAATGCTAACATGTCATCGGAGAAATGTGTCTGCCTTTCAAAGACAAGACTCAGAGATGAAGGAGAAAGTAGGATATGGGTACATCTAAATCCATCATCGTTTTGAAATCTTTTTTCAAAAATTTTTATTCGAGAATAGATTTTTCTCTCATACAATACCTATCAACCACTCTCTCCATTCTTCCTCTCTCCACTTCTCCTAGATCCCTCCCACCTCCCCTCTCCTCCACATCCATTTTCTCTTTATTCCCTCTTCAGAAAAGAGCATGTCTCCAGAAGACAACAGCCAAACAGAATAAAATACAGCCCCCCGCCCCATTGGGTACCCAGGCTTTACTAAATACAGTGTCTAGGTTGCTGGAGAAGTTTTAATATAAACACATGCTAGTGTTCATCAGAATCCAGAGAGAGATTTGCTCGGAAACCATGGAATCGGTTACTGAGCTGACTCATATGTTTCTGCCCTGACTAATTCCTGTTTTAATGTCAGACATTTGATGATTAATTTTAGGTTCGCTGTCTTCTACAGCTGCATAAAGTCCAGGCAGACTGTCTATGCAAATGTTCTTCACTAATTAGATTCAATTGTATTCCCTGCACCAATTATAGAAATTATATTTACAATAAATATTTCCAGTAGAAATTAAGTATGTATAAACATTGCTACGATAATAAAATTCATGTGCTAAAGTCCGCTCTTCCCTCTCCTTCCAGAGTCAAGAGAAAAAGTGAAGGCTAGATTTGGGGTGGGCAGAGAGATAAACATAGTCACAGGAGAATAAAGTGCTACATTTTGTCTCAAATGACTCCAAATAATATAAATGAATCTCTTTAAGAGGATAAAAATTACCCCATGTTTTACCATTCATTCTCAATCATATGTAGTGCTGAAATTCTCTAGATATATCGCTAATAGGAAATTTGGGAAGACACTAAAAGTTTGAGGAAATTTTTGTTATTTCAATACATAAATTGTTTAGAAATATTGTTTGTCTACATCGCTGCAGAGTCAGAATTCACATTTGTTTTCTATCACACAATAAGTGTGTCACAAACTACGATATCATGACTGTGATGTCTAACTCCGTGGGTCACGAGCCCAGGCAAGTGTAGCAAGGGAGCATAGGACTGCAACCAAGGTGACCACTCACCAGGGCTATTCTGTGTGACTTTATATTCTGAGTCTACTTTTTAGCTGTTCCTCAGGAGTTCCCCCGATCCATTGTCATGTGACTCCGTCTTTGAAGCCATCGTCCCAACCTGCACTTCTTTTCTCTTCTAACTTTTAGAGTACATCTTCTTCTCCCAGAGATGCTTGTTAACATCACCTGACTGGGGACGTCAAATACTCAGTTCCTTCAGAGCTGTGCCTGCATTGGTGTTTGAGTTAATAATCAATTGCTAGAAGCCTGAAGTCATCATCAAGCCTCTCTCTTCCACAACATCCCATTCTGTAACACCCCCTCCCCCATGGCAGTGTTGACCAGAGACAAGTAGAAGGATGCAGAATTTGATCCTTGCTCAAAACTTTACAAGAGTATTGGCAAATATCATACATTATAGAACTTGAAGGAATTTAGAAAATTCTAAAGTAAAGCACTTTGCTAAACCACACACTTGACATTGATTATGATTTATGGGAACGGAAAGGAATGGTATTACTACCATTAGCCAAGATATTCAGCACACTCGGGTTTTGCAAACCTTCCAGATGACTATCATTGCACATTATAAAACTCACCAGCCCAAAACTATTCAATCTAGAATTATGGAAGGAATGGCAAATCTAAAAGAATATAGTGCATCAGTCACAGAGATGCTGAATTCTTCTATTGCTCTTCTTGAAAGAAACATGTCCTTGGGAGAAATGTGGATCTCTTCAAGACATTTCTGTGACCCAATGGGAGAAAAGAAATTTTTCCACAAAAAATGTTTCTGCCATTGCATACTTGCACGTGAGACCATAGTTAATTCAAATTAGGATTTCCAGCATTTGCCCATATTATTGACTTTTTTATATCTTCTGTGCTCCTTAATGTGTTAAGTGGTTTTGTTGGTGGTGGCGTTTTTTATGTATGCTAGGCAAGTGCTCCAGCAAGGAGGTGTGTTCCCTGCCCTTCAGAATTATTTTTAAATCCAAAGCAGAGACAAAGAGCAATTGGTCCTTTGTAGGCAGTGGACACGTTTCTCTTCTAAGTACCCATCAACAGTAGATCCGCTGCCCTGTCCTTTGCTCACGGTAGGGTGTTGAGAAAGGAAAGCTGCAACATTGTGTGAATGATTAAAGGTCAACTGTCCACCCTCGTTCCTTGGTTCTGTTTCATCATGAAAGCTATGGTAATCTGAAGACCATTTTTGGAGCTGAATATCGATATTTGAGGTACTTCTGGGTTAGAAATGGTTCAATTGCAAGAAAATTTCACTCAGAATGTGTAGCACACTCTGTAAGAATATCATCTTCTGATGTGAGATTCTGCTGAGTCTTATAACCTTACCTCTATAACTGTAGACAGAAGAGGCACCCATGTCCTGCCTGTATCGTGCATCTCTACAAAGCGTTCTTAGAGCTGGCACGAGGCAGGAAGTCTATGCATCAGATGTTAACTCCAAGTTACCAGCAATGCATCCTTGTCATGTTAAGGGAGAAAGAAAAGCTCTTGTACTTGAAGTCACCTAACCCAGAGAACCCAGTTTTGAATTCTGTACTACTTCTTGTTCCATATCTTTTGTCCTCTGTTTCATGAGTCTTAATGTGTCCCTGCCTGGAGGCTGCTTTATGAATCTATCCTGCATATCTTCTGTCTGTTTCTGCTTATGTGAGTCTCCCTGTGTGAATGTGTGTGTGCATGTATGTGTGTGTGTATGCGTGTGTGTGTGTGTGTGTGTGTGTGTTTCTGTCTCTTTGTTTCTGTGTATGTCTGCCTGTTGTATGAGCTGTGTGTGTCTTCTTTCCTCCATAACAAAGGACCTCACTCTGTCTTTATTGAACAGCACAGAAAGCATCATATGAGTTAAGGACGGAGAAACTTAACAGAAATCTTTAACAGTTTTACAAAGGATTAAGTCATTGGCTGCAACTGATTCCAGATGACCCAGACCAAAGGGGGAAAAAAATCATTGTTTATCAACCAATATTTGTAATTGGCTGCTTTCACCCTTTGTGGTAGATTTTAGGAAGTTGCTTTCAACTTTTATATTTGCTGCTTTGAGAAAATGATCTGCATGCATAGTCAGGCGCATGAGAGGGTACGCAATTTAAGACTGTAGTCAGGGGAATGGGAGGGTACATAAGTTAAGACGATAGCTATGCATTAGCTTAGGATGTAAAAGTTGACTGCACTGATGATCCAAATCAAGTAAGGATTGCTGCATCATTCTCTTAAAGTCGGGATCAGACACTTTGGTTGCATAGTAGGATAGCAGCCAGGTCAGACAGTTTGGGTACACAGTAGGACAGCAGCCAGGTCAGACAGTTTGGGTACACAGTAGGACAGCAGCCAGGTCAGACAGTTTGGATGCACAGTAGGATGCCAGTCTGGTCAGACAGTTTGGGTGCACAGTAGGATAGCAGTTTTGTCTTAAGTGACCTCAAGGCATATTATTAATTCTGTCTGTGAGGTCCAGCGAAAGTCCCAGTCTCTTATAATGTTAGAGGAATTTTCAGAACATTGTATTGCTACAGCATGGCAATCCTCCTAATCAAATATTCCCCAGATGGTAGAAGACTAAGAGATATGTCACAATGTGACAATAATGAGAACGGTTAGCATCTTCACAAAACCCTGCTAGTCCCCAAAATGATAGATAGCAAACCACAGAGAGGCAGAAGGTGTTCTCTACAGCATCTTTCCTTCATCACAAGGGGGAAAAGTTAATTTCTGTCTGGTCCTGAGGATAAAGATGACGTGGATCAGTTAACTGGAGAAAAACACTCAGATTTACCTAATATGAATTTTAAATGACATGTAACCTTCATCAGGAAAATAAAGAGCCCTACCCCCAAAAAAATAGAAGGCCTAAATTTGGATTAAAAGTACTAATTTGTGAGACATGGCCGCACAGAGGGGCTGGAACTGGGGTGTTTAATTGAGAGAGAAATGGTCATAGGGAAATGGTGAATGAACAGGCCGTGTGCCCTTTGGCTTCTTGCACTCTGACTCCCTCCCCTGAGGACAGGAGTGCTATGCCTTCCTATGGGGAAGGTATCTCACAGGGGATTTCCTTGAGTGGCTTCAAGTGGCATAAAAGGCCTTTCTTTCAAACATCCTTCCCTTCTTATAAACACTGGATTACAAGTCAGATATCTGTAAACGTTTAGAGGGTTGGAGGAGGGAATCTCCAGGGATGGGGGTGGAAGTGAAGTAAACCTTTTTCTAGCTGCTGCTGCTTCACTTTGTAGCCCGGTAAGTAGGCGCCTTTTATGATGGAAATGTGGGTGCCATCTCTATTCCTGTTTCTCACCTTCCTGCTAACTCCCTAGTAAGACTCTGAAGGTTGTGACTATCCCCTTTCTTTTGTCTTAAATGTATTGATTTATTCACTTTACATCCCCATTGGTATCCCCCCCATTCACAGACACCCAACACCAAATAGTCCCTCCCCTCATCCCCCATCCTCTTCTCCTCTGAGATGATGGAGGCCCTGCTGGGTATCCTCCCACCCTGCCACATCTAGTCTCTGCAGGGCTGGTCACATCCTTTCCCATTGAGGCCAGACAAGGCTGCCACTTAGGGAAGCATATTCCACAGACAGGTTACAGCTTTAGGGATAGCTCCCACTCCAGTTGTTCAGAATTCACATGAAGACAGAGCTACACATCGGTTACATATGTGCAGCAGGCTAGGTCCAGCCTGTGTATGCTCTGGTTGGTGGTTCAGGCTCTGCTTTCTGAGGCCAACTTCTCTGAAAGACACATGTGGAAATGTTACCTCCAGACTGAATTCCATCAGCACTTGTAGCCCCTGAACAAAAGAAGTTGTCCTTTATCTTGCCAAACCCTGTCTTAAAAGGATAAAGGACCTGGCAAGAGAGATGGCTCAGTAGTTAAGAGCACTGACTGCTCTTCCAGAGGTCCTAGGTTCAATTCCCAGCAACCACATGGTGGCTCATAGCCATCTGTAATTGGGATCTGATGCCACCTTCTGGTGTGTCTGAGAAGAGCCACAGTGTATGCGCATATATTAAATAAATAAATCTTTTTTTAAAAAATAAAAAGGACACATTGAAGTTTAGGTCACATACTTGTCACAGACTGCCACATCCCCTGAAGGACAGGAGACATTTCCCGACATTTCTTCTTGAATATCTCGTCTTGCTGCTGACCTCAACTTACAAACAAACCTCAACTTTGAGTCACAGAAATCTTTGTAGCATGCTGAGTTTTGTAAAGGAACAGGAGAAAATGTGAAAAGAAACTGTGTCTATAGACTTGGGGTTCCCTCACCCTTTGTGAAAAGGAGACATGACTCTCCTTTCTGTGCTTCAGCAAAGACAGAAATCTCTCTGTTCTTAAATGGACAAATAATCTTCGTCATGCATAAAATGTTTTAAGAATTCTATAAGAAAAAGAAGCCATCCTGAAGCAGACTAAAATTCCACTTCTACCTTGGTACATTATATTTTTTGGGAACTGAAATCCAACTTTATAAGAACTGTAACTGTAAAAGTCGACGGTTACCGCTTACTGCACAGCAGTTTAACTTCTACGGTTGATACCTTCTTCAACCCAATAGTATTCTTGTCTGATAACAAAAGCAGAAGCACAGAGAAGTTAAAGAGCCTTCCAATGCCACACAGATGGAAAGTGATAGATTAAAGTTAGAGCCAAGAAAAGTCTGAGCGTCAGTGTTAAGCATCTTCCAAGATCACAGGTTTGCTCATACTTGTTGTGAGCTCTTCAGAACTCCACAGATAGAACTCCACAGATATATACATCTTCCTCTTTCCCTGACTTAACATCCAAAAAGAGAAGTCCTCAAATCCTACCCGAGTGGACAGCATACGTGGAGGGAACAAACATGGTGAGCAGGTCTTGTGTGGACTCAGGGAGCTCAGAGTTCTCTCACAAGAGTACTTAGAGTAACGTGAGGGATGCAGGCAGTGGTGAGAAGCTCCCAAGAGACATCCGATTTCTTTCTAAAAGGGTCCAGAGAGTGAATACCCATGTTTTTTTTTTTTTAAGAAATCTCAAACTTAAATGGGTTGTAAATATTTGGAAAAGAACCATTACAGAAAATCTCTGGTTTAAAAAAGAAAAGAAATGTATGCTCTGTGTTTCTGTTCAGTCATGTGAAAATTCAATCTCTCTCCTTATAAGACAGAATGGTAATTAAATGTTCCTCCACGATTTCTCCCCAACGGCTGAGCTTTGGGTCAGCTGTGCGTTTGCACTAAGACTGATTGTCATACCCTCTGCACACCTGGTTTCCATTAGGAAACATGTGCTTTCCATAGACGCTTGCATCCACAGCCAGCTGTTTCCTTCCTAGTATAACTTCATATCAAGGGCCCTGTCTGCACTGTAGTATTTAATCTTCTTAATAAAAATGTTTGAGAAGCTGTCACAGTGCCAGCTCTGGTGACACATGCCAGAAATCCCAACACTTGGAGGGAGAGGCAGGAAGATTGGACTTTAAGGACAAACCTGTCTCAAATTTTCAAATAAAACTGCTACTGTAAGAGATATCTGGCCTGCTCTTCTGTAACTGAGAAACAAATAACCAATTTGACCTTTTCCAAATGGCCTACCTACGGTGCCAAAAGAGTGGGCATGTGAATTGTAAACAACTGAGTCAGTTACCACCAAAGCTGCACTGACGGTACTCGTAGGACCTCTCAGATGCTGCAGAAGCAAGCTCAGCATGCCGGACAAGAAGGAGCAGGCAAACTGTGATTGAGTTGGAAAGACTTCATTGTTCCTGATTAAAACAAAGAGAAATCAACTCCATAGTCAGAAACCATTAGCCACCAATACAATGTCAATCGAGTAGGTGTCTGGGCGGTGTTGCAAAAGGTTTGCAAGTGGTAATTTCCTGGTGTTCTGAGTCCCGCACGTTTATTTCTGGAGCACTTCAAAAGCCCAAAACCTATTGAAGTGAATCTATATTGTCCCCCTGCACCTAAAATGTCATTTTCAGAAGAGTCCATAAATGACTAGGTTTTGAAGCTGTACTCCAGCAGGTATTTTTTTCCCCAAATCCAACCTTAGGGTTTTTTTTTTTTTTTTAGTTTAAATTTATTTTTTTGCTTATTCAGTTCACATCCCACTCACTGCTCCCTCCCATCATCCCCCTCAAAATCCTTTGCCCTTCCCCCCCCCTTCTCCTCTGGGCAGGTGGGGAACCCCTGAGTATCCCCACCACCCTGGCACTTCAAGTCTCTGCAAGGCTAGGTGCTTCCTCTCCCACTGAAGCCAGATAAGGCAGCCCAGCTAGAAGAACATAGCCCACGTACAGGGAACAGCTGTTGGGCTAGCCCCTGCTCCAGGCTCCAGTTCAGGGCCCACATGAAGACCAAGCTGCAGGTCTGCTACATCGGTGCAGGGGGAAGGGAGGGTAGGTCAAGCCTTTGTATGTTCTTTGGTTATTGGTTCAAACCTCCAGCAGGTATTTTTAGATTCTTTTTTTTTTCTATACACCCTTCTGTAATGTGAAACATTCCTCATAACATCTCAGAGAACACAACTGATTTTTCTTCTTGGCATGTCATTAGTCTTTCCTCGATGGAAGAAATAGTGGAGCTAAGTCAGTCTTTGAGAAGGGGAGGTTTCTGTTCGCTCACACTTGAGGAACTTCCACGAGCATCTCACCTTGTTGCCTTGGCAGCACAGCACAGATGGAGAAAGCACACATGGGGCACCCGCTCGTAGCAGCCAGGATTTACAACAAAAAAGGAGGAACCCTAGTACCCCTTTCCACGGAAATGCCCAATGGGCCAACCTTTCTCCACTTGCTCACACCTTCTAAAGATGCCTCTGCCTTCCAGTTAGAGTGACAGGCTGGAAACTATTTCCTACTTCAGCACATGGTCTGTAGAAGATGTTCCAGAGCTGCACTGCAGCACACACACACACACACACACACACACACACACACACACACACACAC